>OX459113.1:37810580-39050580 GCA_949775065.1 Brachyopa scutellaris | reverse complement strand
AAGCCTTTTTTACTATCAAATCAAGAATAAATAATTTTACAACTTCCTAAAATTACTGGTCTTTTGCCTTCAGAAAAAATTAATACCTCCGGTCTCGACATACCATCAAACATAACCTTGGCAGATCCCAAATTCCAAATTCCACAGAAAATAGATCTACTTCTCGGAGCAGAACTGTTTTTCTCTCTACTCTCTGATGGTCAAATAAGGTTAGGTAATAATTCAACGATCATGCAGCACACATTATTCGGGTGGATTGTGAGTGGCAAATACTCCGCTGCTACCCAACAAGCTCTTCAATGCAGCTTAGTTCTAGAAAATCAATTTAAGGACAGTCTACTAGATCAACTGTTGAAACGTTTTTGGGAGATCGAAGATCGTCTTGCGCCTGCAAATAAATTTATTTCGATGGAGACTGCTTGCGAGCGTCACTTTGTGGAGAACTCATGTCGCCTTACTTGTGGTCGATACCAGGTTAGATTACCATTCAAATGTGAACTTTTGACCCTTGGCTCATCATAAAATACCGCTCTGCGACGTTTCTTAGCCATAGAAAGGAAGCTGAAAAGTTGCGCCAATCTTAGTGAAAGGTACAACGAATTCATCAACGAATACATTCAACTTAATCACATGGAACTTATTCAATGAGTCGACCATTCCAAACCTCATTTTTATCTCCCTCATCATTGCATTCTTAAGTCAAGTAGCAGCACGACTAAATTGAGAATTGTTTTGACGGTTCGTCCAAATCACAAAGCGGTACATCTCTAAATGAAGTTTTAATGATTGGCCCTGTCATTCAATCAGACTTATTCTCGATTGCTCTTCGGTTCCGCATACGTTTTCACAAGCGACATAACAAAAATGTACCGCCAGGTGGTTGTTGATCCAAGAGATCGCAATTTTCAATTGATTTTGTGGAGGGACTCTGATAAGAAGCCCATAAGTACTTACCGTTTATGCACGGTAACATATGGCACATCCTCTGCTTCATATTTAGCAACTCGCGCGCTGAATCAACTTGCCATTGATGAGATGCAGCATTTTCCGCTTGCGGCGAAAGTCATTCAATCTGATTTTTATGTGGATGATGTGCTCTCCGGCTCCGATTCATTAACTGAGGCAAGAGAAATACAAGCGGAATTAATAATCAATAATATGGCACCTGCATAGCGCTGCTTAAAAAGGGCCATTTTGAACTAAGGAAGTGGTGCTCTAACTCATTGGTTTTATTAGAAGATATTCCCATAGAACATCGAGA
Source organism: Brachyopa scutellaris (assembly GCA_949775065.1). NCBI lineage: Eukaryota > Metazoa > Arthropoda > Insecta > Diptera > Syrphidae > Brachyopa > Brachyopa scutellaris. The sequence continues at coordinate 39,049,319 of OX459113.1, read as the reverse complement.
GTCGTACTTTCAAATGTAAAACAGCAGTGTAATAAAGACGTTGGGAATCATGTGGGAACCTTCCTCGGACACCTTTATGTACAAGAGCGACGACCCAGGAACACTGAGTCCTATTACAAAAAGATCAGTACTCTCTGATATATCCCAATTATTTGATCCCCTTGGACTCATTAATCCAGTTGTGGTGCTAGCTTAGATATTCATGAAACAGCTTTGGCAGATAAAATTATCCTGGGATGAGCAACTTCCCCAAGAATATATACAAAAATGGATGAACTTCCGAAATGAATTCAAACTTCTTCAGCAGCTGCGAATGGATGGCCATATCGGCTCGGAAGATGGGAACACAAATACATGCATTTGCCGACAGTTCTGAGCTTGCATATGGCACCTGCATATATATTCGCTCAGTCTTAGACGACGGTAGCATTCAGACTAGACTTCTAGCAGCAAAATCTAAGGTTGCTCTCACCAAGAGCACATGTCTGCCGCGACTAGAATTATGTGCTGCAGAAATGATGGCCCGATTTGCAACATTTTTTATTGGACTGACTCATCAATAGTCTGCTCCTGGTTATCAGCTGAATCATCGACATGGAAAACATTTGTTGCCAATCGAGTAGCAAACATTCAAGAAACGTCGAGCTTGCAGCAATGGCGACACATCGATTCAAAAATTAATCCGGCAGACATCGTATCACGGGGAGCGGGACCGTCTTCTTTAATCCATTCGGACCTGTGATTCTCTGGCCCCGAGTTTTTAAAACAGGATCAAGAACATTGGCCAGGTATTAATGCGTCGTTCCACAGTACGAATATTAGTGAAGATCTTTTAGAACGTCGAACAATTAGAATCGCATTATCTGCACAGGTTGAACCATATTTCATCACCCAAATCAAAAATCATGTCTTATATGAGGCTGCTTCGTATTATATCTTACATTCTCCGATTCAAAACCAACACACAGCTTGCAAAATGTAATCGTTTAGCTGGCCCGGTTACCGCAAATGCATTGAAAAATGCACTACAAGTAATTTTAAAGTTAATTCAAGGATATTGTTTTTCTCAGGAGCTGGAACATTTACATAAGAGCGGGATGGTCCCCAAACCTAGCAGCCTACGATCACTAGCACCGTTCTTGGACACTCATGGACTGATAAGAGTTGGAGGAAGAATTGAAAACTCAAATCTTTCATTTGATGCTAAGCACCCCGTTCTATTGCCTTCGTCTCACGTCTTTACTGATTGCGTAATTCGATATCTTCACTTCAAACATGGTCATTTGGGTCCGCAAAATCTTTTAGCTGTGGTTCGTCAACAATTCTGGCCAATAAATAAAAAAATTATTTCAAAAAGGGTTGTACGCAAATGCATCTTATGCGTTCGTTGCCGACCAAAGCCCCTCGAACAGCTTATGGGTGATCTGCCAACATCACGCGTACTACCAGCGAGACCCTTTTCAACAGTTGGTGTTGACTTTTGTGGTCCTATTATGGTGCATCATCGGCGAAGAGGCGTATCCCCTACAAAAGCATATGTATCTGTATTCATCTGCTTTATAACTCCTGCGATACACTTGGAACTCGTCGAAGACCTCACCGCCGCCGCATTTATAGCAGCTCTTAAGCGCTTCACAGGCCGTCGAGGTTTGTGTTCTTCTATTTATAGCGACAATGGGTTAAATTTCATAGGAGCTAAAAATGAACTTCACGATATTTATCAACTTTTCAAGAAGCGGGAGAGCAAGACAGACATTTTAAATATGTGCGCCGAAGACGGCATTGAGTGCTTCCACCCCGATCTCCTCACATGGGGGGAATCTGGGAAGCTGCCGTAAAATCGGCCAAATTTCACATGAAGAGGTTGCTGCATTTAATTTCCCCAACTTACGTTGAATTATCAACTATTTTAGTTCAAATTGAGGCTATTTTAAACTCTCGCCCATTAACACCCATATCTAATGATCCAAATGATTTAAATTTTCTAACTCCTGGTAATTTTTTAATAGGTGGACCATTGACGGCAATTGTAGAAAATAATATCAAGGATGATCAGCTCAACAGACTTTCACGTTGGCAGCGAACGCAATGGATTATGCAGACATTTTGGGCTAGATGGTCTTCGGAATATCTGCAAGGACTTCAAAAACGAACGAAGTGGAACGACGTTTCTAAGAATATATCCATCGGCTCTCTGGTAATCCTAAAAGAAGATACTCTGCCGCCCTTAAAATGGAAGATGGGACGAATAGTGGCAATACATCCTGGTAGAGACAACACTGCGAGAGTAGTCACCGTCTACATCCATCTTAAAAAGATCAATAGCGCAGATTTGTCCGTTGCCTGTTGAAGAGCCTTCACCTCCTCAAGGTGGGGAGTATGTTCATTAAGTTAAATAATCATTTTACTTGATTTTGTAAGTTTCATCACTTAGCATACCCATCTGCTAACTTTTATAAGTATACACGGCAACACGTGCCAATGTTAATTCTAAACAAATGACCGCCAATGTAAACTTCACTTTTGTAATTTCAAATAAATACAACTTCTTTCTTTTTCGTTTATACCGTGGAACAAGTTGGTTGCCTATTTCCTTTGAACTGCTGAGCCCTACGCTAATCCGCAAATTTTAGATAAATAACAAAGTTTTTAAGAATTGTGAACATACTTAATTAATTATTTTTGTGTGTGAGTGTGGGTGGGGAAGTGAGGCTAGCTTCACGCCGGCTGCCTCACTTGTGGTTGACCGTGTAAAGAGAAAGTTGTAAAAGAGAAGTTCACGATAGGAGAAGAGGAACATTTAACAAAGAAAAAAGGAAGATTTGAAAAAAAGGAGTTATGGAATTTTTTTTTGAATAAAACAGAGAATAGTGCAAAAGAAAGAAAAGTGCTTACAAAGATAAAGATATTGAGGAAAAGTGAAGAGTGTAAAAAGAAAAAAAAAGGAGAAGGAATAATAATAATCCCCGTGACTGTGGCGGAGAACCACGTCCACTCGAACTCTACAACCCCCTTGGTCTTGTGAGCCCCTGGTGGATTTTTTCCAATCCCATCCTAACTTTAGTTTGACATGAGCTTCTAATTCACCTCAGTTCATTTCATTTTCGTCAAATAAATCGGCCGTTATATTATAACGTAATCCAAGAGAAAACTCGCTTGTTTCTTTTCTGTTTATCTTTTCTTTTTAAACTTTCCAATTTTCCCCAAACCAAGAATTGTGTGGCGCCTTTATTTACCTTGATAACATCACGCGAACCCACCCCAGCTGAGTAGCCGTCGCGTCGGCGCAGCGAATTCCCCATTCGTTGACAGTTGTGGAGTTATTTATTTATGTTCGATTCGGTCGGTATAACTATCCGTCGGGGATAATCATTATAAATAAATAATTTTACAACAAAGGAAAGTAGGGGAACTGCCGACTACGAAAAAAACTAACTGAAAAGTAAGACAAAAAAATGCGGTGATGTTGAGAGTATAGCCCTGCTCTTAGTTTTTCTAAAAATCTTTTACCATTATTTTAATAAATTATTTAAAAAAAAAAATATAAAGAGACAAACAAAGACATATTAATGTTCCTTTTGCACTTCCATACAGCAGAGGTCTTTGTCTTTTTTCTACCAAGGAACTCTCAATAAAATCCATTCTTATCCTCCTGAGACCCGGTGTGCAACATATTGGACATCAAGTTTTTTCTTCATAAAAAATGTAAGAGGGACATTTACAGTTAAATTCCAATGTACATCGTATTGTGTATATTCATTCATTTAAGCATTGGCAGCAGTGACATTTGTATCCATTATAGTAGGTATATGTTTCTAAGTGTATTCTTTCCCTAAAATCAGAAACAAAAATGTTCTTTCAGAATACGTCTCAGGAGGATAAATTAGTTTAGCATTGTTTTTCTTGCTTTTTTTCTTTCTTTTGTTAAAGCCCGTATGACACTACATTTTTTTCCACTTTTTAATGCATTAAAAAGTACGTAGATGTCAGCCGCACGTAGAAGAGACAGAAATATTTTTGCACGAAAAAGGCCAATAGAACTTGTAGTACACTCCTCGAAAAAAAGAAGACCAAATTAAATTGAGTGATTGTTTTTTTTTTAATAATGAGAGTGCAACCAATTGTACACATAATATTATATATGTAACCAGTTATTGTGTTAAAGAACTTAAAAAAACTTGATTTAAAAGTTGTTTAAAAAAATATAGTAAAGAACAGCTTTTAATCGAACGCAATAATGATAAGATCCAATAGCATAATACAATAAATATATATAAAAAAAAAAACAAAATCGATAACTTTGGTAGTATTAATAGTTCGTAGATGATTACTTGTTTACAATAGTTTACTGCAAATGCATTGGCATTGAATTTATAAGGTTTTGGATCTCATTTTGATAAATGTTTTCCCTTAAATCTGGATTGCTTCTTTCAGTTGACGAGCGCTTTCGAACTTTCGACCATTTTGGAAAACCCGCTGTGATAATATACTACCAAGGTTGTAAATAAAAAAAGTATTATGTTTCATTAAACACATGCCTGCTAACAGAAAATTTACGGGCCATTAAAATTATTTTATTTAAAGTGCAAAAAACCACGTGTGGTCCATCAATATTTCGCACAGTGATACTTTTTTCTTTCCTTTTAAAAAAATAATGGAAACAGTAAATACAATATAAACAAATACCATTACATAGTGCCAATGAGACCAAATGATGGAATACAATTTACCACGAGCAGTTATCTTTACATTAGAACGCTAAACCATCACAAATGTTTTGGTCGAAAAACGTCAAAAAACAAGCTGCCAGCGGCTTTGATACGCACTCACACCTATTGGATTTTGTATTGAACATTTTTCTTAATGCTCTTAGTTCATTTTGAATGCATTAAAAAAGGGGAAAAAAGCTAGTGTCATACGGGCTTTACACAACTTAATATACAATTGTCTTTTCTTCAAAATAAACAAATAAAATAAATAAAAAATTAATTAGTTTGTTAGATATAGACCCAATGTATAATATTTTATACCCCCCTTTTCTCGGAAACCCCCCACCCCACTTTTTTTTAAGGTCGAATTATACTCATCAGATAAGCCCTATGAGTGACCATAAGTAACATCAAACACATGGTCATGCTGGTTTTAGCTTGGGTTTCAGGAGGTTATACAAAGAAGTAGCTTACAGCTCGCTTGAAGTGTCTTCAAACGATTCTTCATGCAGTTGATTTTCGTTTGCAAAGTTCATAGATAGCCCTTTATTTCTAACACAAGAAAAATATACCTTTCCCCCTGATGCACAAAGTGTCCAGAATACATATTTCACCTTATCGCCTTCCTTCTTTGTTGATTATATTTTCTTCCACAACGCAAAAAGGTTCAGATGGTACTTCATGTTTCAGTAAATATCCAAACCAGAGCTTTCACTCAAGAGAGATCGACTAATTTACTCCTTACACTTTCGCAGTAAAAACTGAGTCAAATATGTATAGGAAGTTAAGAGTAGCTACAAAGCGATAGCGGGTAAAATATTTATGTATGTTATTGCATGAAAGCATTAATTGGCTTTATTTTAACGTGCACAGTACTTCAGTGTACTCTATTTATTCACTCATAAATATAAGCAAGTGTGTACTGCATTATTTCAGTATTAGTACCATATTAATAGATCAGACTCGCGCACCTACTATCAAAAGGAGTAGACTATTTAATTTCATTCATACGTAATATAAATGCTTGCTTATACGTACTATTTTAACACATTTTATATACGTTTGTATTTTTAAAACATCCCGACATAATATGATGTAATTTACACCATTTTTAACTACATTCAAACCATCTTATTTTTACAACGCGGTTGATTAAAAAAAACCCGCTTATATGAAAAATTCATTCTGTCCCCGTGTAGTTGTTCACAAATTTCATACAAATTACTCCGCTTTATTGAAACCCTCTTAAGTGATAAGCTCAGATAACTGAAAAAAAAAATTTTCAAGCATTTATAACTTTTCACAGAAAAGTCTTTGAATGCATCCATTGATTTTGTCATTTATTTATGTGTAGGTACCTTCGTCACTGAAGTTTACCTCTCATAGTGACTGATATCACTACAAAATATTTTTGGTTTGTTTAAATGAAAAAATTTCACAAGCATTATTTTATTTTTTTGTTTATCGTTATTCATTTCCATAAAATACACTATTGGCATTGTGATATATGTATGTAAGTCTCCAAAGCGTAATCATATTTTTTGATAAGCCAATAAGAAAATATTGACCAACGAAATACGGAAACTGTCTAAAAAAAAAGGGCGCGAATTTTATCCGTTTTAAGGCCAAATGCACAGGAAATAATTTTGACGTTCTAAACACAAATCTGAAGGCAAATTTTATTTAAATGTGATATTTTGGGCTCCAGGTGTTATATTTACTCATTGTCTCTCTGGACGGTCAAAAACAATTAATGAAAAATTTCAAGAATGTGAACAGAAACAGAAACAACAAAATAATTTGCTAATTTCAAAACAGACCGTCGGTAGACGGTCATAACGGTTAGAGGGTTACGCTCGAAAACTAAGTATCTAATTTTTAAATCGAATATTTAATTCTGGGCCATGCCCAAAATTTGGCATATGTCATGGCACTTATGTATAAGACTAGCATGAAAGCTAAGCATTCATCGAAACGACGAACATCCACGATATATGTCAAAACCGTGTGCGCGATGAAAGATTGCGATTCAAAAATATTATATTTACACTGCAGGAAAATTGTTACAAATTCAAGTATAGTCTATGCTTAACTTTTGATTTCTATAATTTCATAAATTAAAAATATGCTATAGTTTGGATTTTTGTTTCTAAAATATGTGTATATTGAAATTATAAATATTGGGTTTTATTTCCATACATAATTGGAATTGAAATCCACAAGTAAAAGGCATTAAAATCCACAGCTTTTGTTGTCACTTCAAAAGAGATATAAGAAAGAAGACCCGCGGGGTTAAATAGACAACCGACCAATTTGGTTCCGTTTAAAAGCCAAGAAAATTGCTGATGGAAATTACATGATTATGTGTCAGGCCCTATTTCATAAGTTTTTTTTTTCAAGAATTTTTTGAGGAGAAATAACCGAGAATATTTTTTGAATCCGTACTATAATATAAATGTAACTTTTTTTCGACTGCAAAGACTGTCCGGATTTGTCTTCAAAACTACTGCACGAAATTGACCTCGGTTTTCACAGTTTCATTGCAAAATGTCACGATTAAAACTTAGGATATGATTTTTATCGTTATCCGCTGTCCAGAAGCCGAGATCTAAGCTGATATCTAAGCAGAGAGTATTTACCCTCTAGCTCCTAACTTTAGATTGCTTCGGCCGATTGGAATTTCGTTTATTATAAAGTTCAATACGAACATTTTAAGATGTAAATCATCTTCGTATGTTATCCTGAAGCTGAACAATAAGCATTAAATTAAAGTAAGCATTCACTTAAAACTATACAATTCAAAAAAGTATAGGTACCTAAATTTTTGTGTATTTTAAATGAAAACGCGACACAATGATTAATTAACTTTTAACATTTAATTCTCTAAATAGTTATTGATGATTAATATAATGATTGATTACAATTTCTATGTTTTAACGAAAGCGTTATTCAAATGAATGTTGTTGCGGCTCGCAGTGATGAGTCGGAAGTGCTCATTCGTTATGCTTGACACTTCAGATCGGTTTTGATCGATAGCGTTCAGCTGATTGGCAATTTGATGAGATCGATGGCGTTCAGGCATTAAGGCTTGTAGTAGTTTTGCTTTTTTCGCGCGTAACTTCTAAGAGTACACGCACTATTATTTTTTATTTTTAATTTAACACGTATGTCTGTAGGTATGTACTTACAAAATTACGTTGCAAAATGAACGGTAGACAAAATAAAATCCAAGTGGTTCAAAATGTGTGCCACCATCCTGCATCCAGCAACTCACTCAGTTTAATGCACCTCCCCATTAAACAGTTGCAGAAGCTCTATTGATGTTCTCTTATTAAAAAAGCTTTCAATTCACTCTTTCTATCTGAATATGTTCTTAAAATTCATTGGAAAGTAAAATAAGCTGTACCATTAAAAGATTAATTAATAGAAATGTTAAATTTTCCAGTAAGCTTCATCACATAAGAGCGAAGAAATCGTGAAAGCTTGGGTTGTTATTTTCAATAACATTTTCTCTTTAAATTTCCGCGGAAATGAGATCTTAGTAACCACAGAATGATATTTGCACTGCAGGAGGAGTTGGCACGTGGTATTTTTCGAGAAGTCTTGATATATGTATGTTATTTTTAATGAAAATGCTCTGAAATGACTTTACGTGTGATGTGATGCTGTCAGCTCATGAGCAGCATAATACATACTTGTATGTGAGTGGAAATAAAGGTAAAAGGAGCCTACATTTACTGATAACAGAGTCACATACAACAGATATATGTATGTATGTACATACATACCTACTGGTGGCAAATAGAACATGTTTTTGGCATCCAAGGAGTTACATGAAATTCATTTTATAGATTCCGAGTGTGAATGGAATTCAAGTGAGTGTTATTCAAGATGGGTGCACATCTTAAGACAGGAAATCATCTTTCTAAACTAAAGGGTTGTATATTGCAGTTATAGTAACATGACTATATTCGAATCTATGTATGGGAGTTACTTAAGTTAGAGTAGATGACCTATTTTATGCATCTGAAATATTAAGTGTTATTATTAAATGTGGTCCTTTTCAACCTGAAATATTTTGAGAATGTTGGGATGGATCTTCTTTGATTTCAGTTTTAACTAAGTATGTATAATAAGGTACTAATGGTACCCCACCGTTTGCTCTCTTTTAAAACTCTAATGTAAATATACTTTTCTGAAATACCTTATCCTGCATGGATATGCATTCACACTCTCATACATAGATTTTAGACTCAATCTTTACTAAGTGATATCTGAGTTAAGAGTCTCTATAGAGGAAGCCTTCTTCCGATTTGAATCTTAAAATATTTATGCGTTTTTCTTCGAATTTTTGATTAAATAGAGTCGCTGCTGCTTTTCTAAAATGACATACTCGTATGATGTTGACATCTCTGTCACGCCTTACGGAATGAAGTTTGTAAGACTGCCGTTGCTGAAGGATTAGTTGACAAGCTTTCATCTATAAAAAATAATTTTTCGCAAAAGTAGGTACCTGATGAATAGAAGCTCAACATCGTTTACTTAATCACCAAACTAGAGTTTTAAATATGCGCCAACCATAGAGTTATTTGTCTTCTAGCTAGAGTCCGACCGAAGGCCATTTTCTAGCCGAAGCTGAACTTCGGCTTTTTTATCACATTCGGCCGAAGCCGAAGCCGAATCTGATGCGCAAGAATACCTTAACGTAACAGCAAGTCTCTCCTCGGCTAAAATTGTTTCCACAAAATTGGTTTTTCCTTTTTATATAATTAACGGTATTTTATTATAGTATGTATTCAAATGTTTAAGGACTCATTCGGTAATATTTAAAAACCGGTACATATCTCAATCATACCTTCATAATTTTTTTTAAAAAGTTTTGAGAATATTTGTTAACCTGATTTGAATACATCAGCCTTATTTTAAGATTCGTTTTCATTCGAAAGTGAGAAAAAGACGAGCGGTGGGTATTTTGACATTCGAAGGAATAGAGAGTTTATTTTACGAAACGAAAGTTCATTCATAATTTCTATTTTGAGATTCTATTCCTTCGAAATAACTGTCATTATTCATACGTTTGTAATTTTGAGTTTAAATTTATTTGATCTTTCGTTAATGAACTTTATTCCTTCGAATGTCAAAATACGAAAAAAAAATATTCGAGGGAATAGACACAATCGAACGAGTTGTATATTCATTCGAATCTCAAAATAAAGGTGATTATTTTATTATGTAGTCCTAAATGTCGGTTGTGATTCCGTCCGATGAACATGAGTATACATGTTTTTTCGCTTTTAAATTTTAAGCGCGGTTACAGATTTTAAAAAAGACACTATTAATTTGAAAAGAAGGAACGAAATAATTGTCTAAGTTGTTAACAATCAGCCTTATTTTGAGATTCGTTTTCATTCGAAAGTGAGAAAAAGTTGAACGGTGGGTATTTTGACATTCGAAGGAATAGAGAGTTTATTTTAAGAAACGAAAGTTAATTCAAAATTTCAATTTTGAGATTATATTCCTTCGAAATAACTGTCATTATTCATACGTTTGCAATTTTGAATTTAAGTTTATTCCATGACATCTGTCGTTAATGAACTTTATTCCTACGAATGTCAAAATACGAAAAAAAACATTCGAAGGAATAGACACACTCGAACGAATTGACTATTCATTCGAATCTCAAAATAAGGCTGAATATCTTTCTTGTTCGAAACTAGACTATTTTGAAGACATCATCTAAACTCTTTTCTTTATTAAGGATATTGTTACAACTTTCCACTCTCAAAAGACTGTAGCTTCAATATAAATACACATCAGCTTGTAACTGCACTTCTACAACAGAATTATTGTCGACGCATTAACAAATTTCGCGAAGTGCAACAAACATTTTATTTTTACAGAAAACAATAAATGTAACCTTCGGCCTCGGCAAAATCTTCGGCCTCATTTAGCCGAACCGAATGTTTTGCCAAATGTTGAATTTTTAGCCGAAGGTGGCCGAAGCCACCGAATGTTCGGTCGGGCTCTACTTCCAGCTTGCTGAAAAAATGGTAAGTGTCCCAAACTTTTCGACGAAAACCTTATTGGTCCTTATCGAGCGGTTTTAAATCGGCATATACGTATATGATTGTATTTTATCACCACTGTTATGTTTGTGGGGCATAAGTGATGTTCTGCGTACAGTACTAGTATCTTACTTAAATTAACAGGACTATGCTGACGATATAAGTACATATGTATGTATACTTTCATTGACATATCAGTCTCTCGTTGTATCACATGATCCATAGATAGCAAACAGCATCGTGCTGAAGATATCCACGACCAAGACTAATTCTCTCAGCTAAATTTATTCTTCCATTTATCTGAACATTGCTGTAAAGCAAGTGGAGAAGGTCTATAGTTTTCTTTAGTTAGGAAGCGTTGTCTCGACTAATGGCGGCACTAAACAGGATGTGGAGAGCAGAATAAGAAAAGCAAGAACTGCATTCAGAATGTTGTCAAATATATGTTAAATCAATATTTTAAGCAAAAGAACGAATTTGCAATTTTTGTGATTCGATTGCCAACGATTGAAGCGGAAAGCTTTTATTAATTAATGCCTTCGCAACATCCTAAGGATTTTCTGGCCGAATCATGTTTACAACGAACAGCTATTCACGAGAATGAGTCAGATATCTATTGGCATCTTTATTTGAAAAAGAAAGTGCCAATGGATTGGTCACACTTGGTCATACACTGTAACCCACTTACCCCAGCCAGCAGAAGTGAGCAGAGCTTAAAATTTGGCATCAATACAAAGGAAGTGATCAAGAAAACCACTCAAGCTTGTAAATGGTAATCTTATCCAGGAAACTTTGGTTTTTTAATTTCATAACAAGCCCACGGACCAAAGTACTTTCCGGCAAGGACTAACTAAAAGACGTTAAATGCATCAGAAGAAAGATGTCCGAAAGATTGTCAGCCCCATTATAAAGACGAAATTTATGGACCCCAGCTAATTGAGGCCTTGAATTTTTCACTCTTTGAATTCACATGAATTCACAATAGTACAGCTGAGAGAATATATTTCTTTGTAAGCTAGGTCCATTCCCGATAATACCGCCATTAAGAGAAAAGTTTGATGTTATCTACGATCCTACAAACGTTGCCGAAGAAAACCTGACTTTAGGTGCAAGAACAGCAGGCACTATTTAATGCTGATATACAATCCATAAACTAGCATCGAACTCGGCTGTTAATGTGAATGGCTGTATTTAGATAATAATTTAATAAAAGGGTCCTTTTTTATAATCTACACACGACCCTTATAGTGTTTACACAGCGCGAGCACATGAAGAACGAGAACGAGAGACAGACAGATCAGCGTTGTGCTAGGAAATTCAGATCTTAGGTTTCAACTAACTCTATGGGTGGTGTCCAGGATAACTGGAAAGTTATGAATTATTGAAAGTTATGCCATTGCTTATGGTTCACAGAAAATTTTTCCGAATGTTTCCTATTCAAATTTCTGTGACCAATTTCTTTAGCCATACCACTATCCTACTACCAGTGTTATGCATATGCCATTAACTTCTGAAACTTACTTAGTTTGCGCTACAGCTCGAGGTGAACCTGGGCCTGCTTCTCGCAACCATTTGTGTGTGCGTGTTATATTTTTGCACGAATGGAAGGGACCTACAGTTTTTTGCCGACTCCGAACGGCGAGTTGAGAAGCTCAATCGTGACAAATGATACTCTTTGATGCTTGTCAGACATTCGAAAGAGGTGGGCACTGTTAAAAACTTTTAGGTGTTTGCGGCGGGATTCGAACCCAAGACCGCTGGCACAGTAGTCCGACGCACTAACCACTTGCGCTACGGTGCCCACTTCTGAAACTACTCAACTTATTTTTATTTCGTGAGAAATTACCGTCAACCAAATCGACCACATTGCGATCGACACCAGACACGCCTCCAGTATTCTGGATGTCCAAACCCTCCGGACAGCCAACATTGGCTCGGACCACTACCTTGCCAAGGTACTAATGCGGATATCCACAACACCACAACAACGAAATACTGTGAGAAAGTATAATGTCGAAAAGCTACAATCGCAAGACACCGCCGGAACCTACAGAGAACGCGTATCCCGATCTCTCGCGACGAGTCCTACCGCAGCAACAGCCTGTACAGAAGACTAGTGACAACGCTGCCAGCAGGCCATCATAAGTGCCGCGAACGATGTACTGAGTTTCACACGACCACCACCAAGAAACCCCTGGTTTGATGAAGAGTGCAGACTAGCTAACGCGGAAAAACAACACACGTATAAAACGGCGCTGCAAAGAAGGACTAGATATGCTCGTATGCTCTACGAGCAAAAGAAATAACATCGGCTTCTAAGAAGGAAAAAGAAAGAGCACGAGAAGCGTGCGGTCGAGGATATTGAGAGATGTTACTCCAGGAACAATATACGGAAGTTTTACCAGAAGGTAAAAAGAATGTGTCAGTAAAATAAGTCCCGCACAGAAACCTGTAGAGACGCGGATGGAAACATTGTAGTAGAAAACACAGTCGGTGTTAAGAATATGGAAAGACTGAATAATGGCCATGAAGACCAATACTCCGCTGTTAGGCAGAATGAACCATTCAATTAAGATGATGATAGCCAAAACCCCCATCCACCTGATCAAAACGAAGTGCGGATAGTAATATCCAAGCCTAAGTCCAACAAGGCTGCTGGACCTGACGGTCTACCCGCAAAGCTATTTAAAGCGGCTGGAGATGACTTGATAGTGAGCATACACCAACTCATCACTAAGATTTGTTCAGATGAAAGTATGCCAGATGAATGGAATCTCAGCACAGTGATGGAAAATGGGTTACAATTGTAACTTTTTGGATACAATCCGAAATCAAAGTTACAGAGTTACAATTGATAAGAAAAAGTTACAATTTACCAAATACAAAAAATCTTTAAAAAAAAGTACCAATTTCAAAGTTTTGGACTGAGGTTAGCCTTATTCAAAATGAATGTGGTAATTTTATGTTAACAATACATACAGAACCTTGTACCCTGTGCATGACGAGTAAACAAACAACACAGTAACTCGGCATATAGACTCTGCAGTCTTCGCGGACGGGTCAAAAACTGCAAGAGGCACAGGGTCTGGTATCTACTGTGTGGGTAAGACTATGTTGGGTGCCGGGTCACTCCGGGATAGAACGCAATGAGTTTGCCGATGAGTTGGTAAGAGGGGGGAACTGCCTCTACCTAAAGCGTTGGAAGAAGCTCCACAACTTTGCTGCATCAAATCAAAGGTAAAGGATATAGTTACGAGAAGGGCTGACCATAGATGGTCTAACATGGCAGGACACAGGGTTCCCAAGGCACTTTGGCCAGCGCTGGACAGTAAAGGACCAGAGAAATCCTTAGACTTAGCAGGGCAGAAATAAGTACAGTTGTAGGAATACTATCCGGGCATTGCCTTCTAGGCAAACACGCCAAGAGGCTCGGACTCTTAGGCACGGATATTTGCAGATATTGAAATGATCTAGGTTTAGCAGAGGATATCACACATATTCTGAACATTTTAGACAGGTACTTCTTTAGCAACCTGAAGGAGGTAGGCCGAATCAACCAACAATCAAATTTGCAGGGTAATAAAATGCTTTGAGGAAATTGTGACGGTTTATGTGCCATCCTTGGATGGATTCTTAGGGGAAAGCGATGGGCCCACTCTGGTGCCTAGTGTTTTGGGATGGCTCAGTCTCTCAGCCCCTCTCAACCTAACCTAACCTGTATATAAAATAGGTCAAGGCTTACTTTCAATACTACATTCTTCGGCCTGTGTTGTAAGCATTTTTTTGCATTAAAATTTAATAAAAACTAAGTGTAAATCGGCGACAGGTGGTTATTTGCTCAGCTCTGATTGAAACAAAAATTTCATTTCAAAATTGAAAGTCTGCTTTTACACTAAGATTTGTGAGTCTAGACTCACATGGGTGTAAAAGAGTAAGAAAGTTCGAAAAGACGAGAAGGAAAATATTTTGCCCTGTGAGTCGGGGGTAAAGTTTTTGGCGACTCTTTTTGACGATTTTCTTTTCTCTTCTTCGTTTTATCATTGCGTTGCTTCCCACCTAGTCATCTGCACAATACAAGAACTGCAAAATAAAAGAGGAATGTCAAATTTGCGTCAAGGAAAAAAGTCTGAAGTGTAAAAGCACAAGACTCACGGATGTAAATAACAAAGAGAAATTCGAAAAAAGTCTAGACTCACAGGTCTTAAGTGTAAAAGCAGACAAACAAGTCTTTTAGACACGAATATACTGATAAATGGTAATATCACAGATTATCAAAAAAAAAGTTACAATTCAGTCGTAAAAGTTACAATTTCAGCTTGGGAAAAGTACAATCTAAAAATTTAATTTTCCATCACTGTCTCAGCATCGTCTGCCCGGTCCACAAGAAAGGAGACCCTTTCAACTGCTCCTATCCACCATATTCTGTGAACGGGAACGGCACAAAATCCCTGCTTTCAAAATTCCGACTATACAAAATCCCGACAAAAAAAAATTCGCATTTCTAAAAATCCCGAAAAATTAACTTTAGTGAAAAAGTCCCGAATTTGTCGGGATTTTCGTTTCGCGGTGAATTTTTTTTGCTGAAAAAAAATTGAATCTTTTATAGCTCTTAATAATTTTTTTCCACATTCTTAAAAGAATGTTTTTCGCCCACTACCCCTTCATGTCACTAAGAAAAAAAAACGAGAAACGTTTGGCTAGGTGCATCTGATGAGAATCAAAAAGCGCTGTTCTTTGTAATTCTTATACAATCATGTACCGTCCTGATCGTATTTCTTGTAAGTTTACTAATTCTGTATAAATAAACAGGTTGGTTCATTATTGTTGAATATTCTCAATCTCTTCATCGTTATATGGTCCTGAAAAGAACCGTTGGGATAAATTTTGTGCATGTCGTTAAACAATTCATTGCACTTAAAATAATAATACAAAAAAAAAATCACAAAAAATCACATTGTGTATAAATATGCACAGCTTTTTGAAGTTTAAGATAGCGCAATATTTGTGGCTATTCCCTTCAAAAATGTCTCCGTATCCATGGCTTCCATTCTGTCGATGACGGATTGAATTTTAATTGCCTTTGCAGCGTTCTTTGTTTTTCTAGGTGCATTGCCATTTTTTGCATTCTCTACTTCGGTCATTGCCATCACCAGCTCTTTTGACAATTCCTCAATCAGCTTATACAAACCGGCGGCGTGCTGCTTTCCCACTACGACTTTCAAGCGTCGATGGCACACTTCCACGCTGTTTTGCATGCGCGGTTGATGACAATCATCAATTGGTACAGCCACGGACCAAAATTCGGGTTGGTATTTCGGTTTGAAACTTGGAGACTTGCCAGAAATGTAGTTTTCCTTGAGCCATCTAGCAATGCTCCTAGCATCCTCATCCTGCATTTTCGAGTAGAGGGCATTAAAATAAGCCCATATTTTGCTCGCTGGTACAAAGACTAAACTCTTTAGCATCCTCAGCTATATTGCGAATTCATCATTGTTGTCATATTTCACGCTGAGGCCTTTGGTTTGTACTCTTCGCCAAATAATCTGACCAAAATGGAACAAACAGTACCGGTTAAACCACTGTATAGTGCGGATAGTGCGTATAGCATCGAAAATCGGCTTATGTTATTCTATGGAGTGCGGTACTTACCTAAAGCAAAATTAAGAGAACACGTTCGCCCAATCCTGAAGACAGCGTGTCTTCTAACTTGAAACATCTGAAAATGAGTTCAAGTTCAGGACATAACAATTCCAGAACAAACTATTTCGCGCCACTGCAGTGTCACCCTGATTTGGATAATGAAATCGATTGCGATGAAATTATAACACCTCCCGTCTCAAATAAAAAATCGACAATCCCATCCATCTGTGTGTTGCAAAAAAGCAGCGAAAATGTTCACCTACTCTTACGTGAAATAAATATGCTATTAAAAAAATGTCAATAGGCATTAAAATATTTTGTGAAAGTGCTATAAGCCATAGTAGTGTTTGTGCACAACTAAAATTAAAGAACTGGCAATTTTTTTCCCACGATCATCCATCGGCTAGGTCATTAAAGCTTGTTCTATAAGGTCTGGACGAAGTTTCAACTGAAGAACTTAAAAACGAACTGATTCGCCTCGAATTAAAATGCTTAAACATTAAAATGATTAAAAAAGATCATGGCAATTTTGTTGACATCTTTTATCTTGTCTTCCTGGAGAGCGGTTCAGTACGACTAAATGACCTAAAGAAAAATGTTCGTTCTATCTTCAAAACACATATAAAATGGGATTTCGCTCGAAGACAGAGCAATAGACTCACACAGTGTTACAACTGTCAGATGTTCGGACACGGAGAGAAAAATAATTTTCATATGAAAACACACTGTGCAAATTGCTCCGAAAATCATGAGACCAGCGCTTGCAAATCCAACAACATTAGATGTGCAAACTGTAACGGTACCCATAAATCGACTGACCTGGAGTGTGTTGGAAGGCAAAACTTTGTTACTATCAGCGCATGTCTGCCAAGAACCGATCGCAAACAACAAAAAAGATTACACTTCCAGCTCCAACTCGAACATATGAGCCAAATCTCGCTGACTTTCCTGCTCTTAAGCCAACGAACACAACAGCAGCGGGGACATTTACTTCAGCTCCAGCAATGCAAACCAATGCGAGGACAAATAACACCAACAACATTGATACTGGGTCGAAGAGAACCAATCTACTTTTCACTATGGAACAAATCAATTCGCTGACTGCAGAGATGATTACGCTTTTAGGAAATTGTAACACTAAGGCCGAACAATTTAATAGTATTGCACACTTAGCGATTAAGTATTTGTACCAAGGTAAATAATTATGAATATTGGATTAAATATAACATGTTGGAATGCTAGAGGCATTCGAGGAAAATCCTTTGAATATTTTGCTTTTTTAAGCAATCAAAATATAGATATTGGTTTATTAACTGCAACTTGGTTAGATGAGAATGTAAATTTATGTAATAATGAATATAAATGTTATCGCTTTGTAGGTAGGGCGTAGGGGAGGCGGTGTTGCCATCGTCGTTAAAAGAAAAATTAAACACAAATTGCTTCCTATAGTCGGAACAAAATTAATAGAAAATATTGTTATTGAGATACCATTTTGTAATGGGCGCTCAATAAAGATTTTTGCGGTCTACTTTCCTGGTGTATCATCATCTGCTGCAAAGCGTTACGATTTACGGAATGACTTACGCAAATTAATAAATTTAAATGATACCTACCTTTTAGGTGGTTATCTGAATTGCCGGCACAGGGACTGGGGCTGTCTAAGGGCAAACGCATGGGGAAATGTTCTATACGACCTACGCGTTAGATATCCATTTCAAATTTTGTATCCTCCTCACCCCACATACATACCTTCTAATACCCAATCAAACCCATCGGTCTTAGATATTTTTTTACCTAACGAGCCAACGTTCTTTAATCAACCTGTTGTGATCAATGAACTAAGCTCTGACCATCTACCTGTAAAATGCTGTGTTCTGTTAAATCCAGAAGAAAATAGTAATTTTTATTTCGATTTTAAAAACGCCAACTGGAGACGCTTTGAAAATAATATCCGGTCAAGACTTCTCTCCTATCCTGATCTTTATTATAACATTTCGGAATCTCAAATAGATACCCGTGTAAAGTTTTTTTTACCGAATGTATCTTAGATAGCATAGACATATCGGTTCCAAAAAAGACAAGAATATTCAACGAAGAAAATAAACTTCCAGTTTACATTCTCGAACTAATTAAAGTACGTAACAGATATAGGTCTTTTAGTGTTTCGTAACACCAATAAAACACAACACTAAAAGTATTACTTAAATTATGTTTTTATTAAATAAAGATACACAGTTGTTTTTAGGTTTTAATAGTTGAAAAGTTAAAAGGCGTCGCTATTTCATCAGAAGGATGACAATTGAGAGAGATGAATCAAAAAATGAATTTTAAACGTATTGTATACTTCATGGTATTGCCAAACAAAAATATTAAAATGAAAATGAACGAATATTAGTATATGTTAATCCATTAAAAATGTATATTCACCACAATATCCCCCACCTAGTTATCGACTAACGATATTTAAGAGGAAATCTAACATGTCTTCCAGATGATGTCTTCTTTGTTTGTGGCTCGTTGTCGGTTTTCGATTGTTTTTGTTTTGCATCATTTGATGTAGTAATATTTTTCGAAGCGATGTCGTTCTTTTGTTCTTTACTGGTTTCCTGTTGAGGTATTGCTGTTGGTGTTGTTGTATCGTCGAATATGTATGCGGCCTTTAAACGATCGATCGATATTTTTGTCACTCGCTGATTTATTTTTAAAACGAAGTATTTTTCAGATTTGGATATTACTTCAAACGGACCTTCGTAGTTGAATTCCAAAGGCGTTTTTACACGATCGGTCCTGATAAACACGTATTTGGCGTCTCTTAATGCTGGCTGCACACAATATCGTTCTATCCCGTGTCGTACTGGTTTCGTCATTGGTAACTCGAGCATTGATTTTCGAAGTAATTCCACGAACTCGGTTTGGCTGGTTTTGCTTTTTCGCGGCATAAGGAACTCACCAGGGATTCGTAGCGGCGCTCCGTACACCATCTCTGCCGGACTTAAACCGATGTCGCTCTTAATGGTTGATCGCATTCCCAAGAGCACTAGTGGAAGCGCTGAACTCCAACAATTCGTCTCCGAACACTTGATGGCGGCCTTTAATGTTCGATGCCAACGTTCTATAATCCCATTAGACTGTGGGTGGTACGGTGTTGTGCGTAAATGTTTGATGCCGAGTATTTGCGTTAATTCTTGAAAAATAACCGATTCGAATTGACGACCCAAATCCGTAGTAATTCGTAAGGGGATACCAAACGTAGATATCCAACCGCTGATTAGTGCACTTGCCACACTTTGCGCTGTTATGTCTATTAGCGGAATCGCCACTGGCCATCTTGTATATCGGTCAATGCATGTCAGACAGTACCGAAATCCATTTGAAGTTGGCAGCGGTCCGACAATGTCGATATTTATGTGCTCGAAACGGACATCGATGGACGCATAGTCGCTTAAAGGTGATTTCGTGTGTCGATGTATTTTTGCTTTCTGACACGGAATACATGAACGGACAAATGCAGCTACATCTGTGGACATCGAAGGCCAGACATAGTGATCAGCTACCAGTTGTTTTGTTGCTCTGATACCGGGGTGTGATAAAGAGTGAAGTTTATGAATCACTGTTTGACGAAAACACTTCGGTACGTATGGTCTTATTTTGTCTCGCAGAACGTGGCAGAAAATCTCATACGTCGAATCTGGAATGGATAGTTTTGATAACTTTATCGATTTATCGTTACCTTCGCTTAAAAGAGTCTGCAGTTCTGGATCTGTTTGTTGTTGTGTGGCCATCTCATCGAAACTAATTATTTCTTTTTGTACAGTATTAATGCGTGAGAGTAAGTCTGCAATGTCGTTGTCTGATCCTGGTAAATGACGAATGTCGGTTGTATACTGACTTATTAAATCAAGTTGTCGAGCTCTTCGTGGCGATGCTTTCTCACTTTTCTGCTTAAACGCGAAAATGAGTGGTTTATGGTCTGTGAAAACCATAAACTCTCTGCCCTCGAGTGCGTATTTAAAATGTTGAATTGCCTGGTATACGGCTGTTAATTCTCGATCATACGCGCTGTAATTTTTCTGCGCAGGTGTAAACTTTTTTGAGTAGAATCCGAGTGGTTGAATTTGGTCCTTGATGATCTGGTGAAGAACAGCGCCTACAGCATCGTCCGAAGCATCAGTCGTGAGTGTTATTTGTGCTTCTGGTGCCATATAGTTCAATAGCGTTGCATTTGCGAGATCGTCCTTGCAAGCAACGAAAGCGATCTCAGCCTCGGGTGTCCAATTTACAACACTGTTGTCATTCTTTTTGTTGCCATTGACCAATCGTTGTAATATATGTTGATTTTTCGTGGCATGCGGAATAAACGGACGATAAAAATTCAGCATTCCTAGAAATTTCCTTAAATTTTTTGCGACTTTCGGTTGTGGAAAATTTCGTATTGTTTTTACTTTATCTTCTGGCGGTTTTAATCCATCTGAACTGATTGTGTGGCCCAAAAAAGTTAGTTCTCGTTTTCCGAATTGACATTTATTAAAATTGATAGCCAGGTGTGCTTGACGAAGACGACAACATACGATGCGGATGTGTTTTACATGCTCTTCTACCGATTCCGATGCGATGAGGATATCATCAATATAAACGAAGATAAAATCGAGACCTTTCAATACTTCATTTATATGACGCTGGAACGTTTGAGCCGCATTTCTCAAACCAAATGTCATATAGAGAAATTCAAATAAGCCAAATGGAGTGATAATAGCTGATTTGTGAATGTCGCACGGTTCCATCGGAATTTGGTGGTATGCTCGCTGTAAATCGATCGTGGAAAAAACTTTTTTGCGATATAAGATACTGGTGACGTCGTGTAAATATGGTATCGGATATCTGTCGGGTACTGTGATATCATTCAACGCACGGTAATCACCACATGCCCGCCACTCTCCGTTCGTTTTTCTTACTAAATGCAACGGACTGGCCCAGTTGCTTTTCGAGGGTCTGCAGATGCCTTTTTCCAACAGATATTCAAACTCTTTTTTTGCCGCTTGTAGTTTATCGGTGGGAAGGCGACGAGCACGTGCATATGTCGGAGGCCCCTTTGTAGTAATATGATGCGTTACTTTAGAGTCGGTCGGTTTCTTGTTGGCGTTAATTGTAGCGAGGTCTTTGAACTCATGTAGTAATTGTGCGTAACGTTCGTGCGTATCGTATGCCACTATTTGTACAACATTACATAAGGTGTTTTTTCCTTTTGATTTGAGCATTGTCATTCGGTCGATAAGTTGGCCTTCCTTAATGTCGACTAACAGATCGAAATGTTTTAAAAAATCGGATCCAATAATAGCACAGCTGACGTCAGCCAGTAGGAACGTCCAGGTGAAATTTCGTCTTAATCCCAACGAGAGTGTTATTCGCTTTTCGCCGTATGTTTGTATCGGTGTGCCGTTGGCTGCGAACAGCTGAGTTGATTTTGTTGTTCTTCGCTTAATGGTGTTATGGGCTGGTAGCACGGAAAGATCCGCACCAGTATCTATCAAATATCGTTGTCTTGAAATGCTATCGTTAATAACTAGGCGGGCTATCCGATAATTGTCTTCAGATCCGCCCGCTTGATCGGAGGACGTAGTTAGTTTTTTTGGCGTATTTTTTCGATAAGCACACGGATCACGACACTTGCGAGCGTTTTGTCCGAATTTTTGATGATACCAGCAGAGTTCTTCGTCGGCATGTATTGACACGTTGGAGTGATCACGGGATTTTTGACGTCTAGAAGAAACTGAACGGGATAAGCGTTTGAAGTTGCTATTGTTTTTTATTAAGCTGTTTATTTGTTGTTCAATACGCCCTAGACGCTTGTCTATTTCAGTGTTACCTGAGATTGATGGTTGCACATTCGAAACGACAGCTAAATTGTGAAACTCACCAACTTCCATAATTTTGTCTGCCAATTTTGCTAGTTCGGATAGATCAGCGTCAGATGCTTGTAATATGGCTCGCACTTGTATTGGCAATCGTTGCAGCCATAATGACTTTAAAAAATCCTTGGTTATTTTGTTCTTACCAAGAGCGCTCAACTCATTTAACAATTGTGTTGGTCGTTTGTCACCCAAATCGATGTCAGATAGTAATTTCTGTGTTTTTTTTAATTCGCTCTCACAGAAACGTTCTACAATACACTTCTTTAAATTGACATACTTATCTTTTTCAGGCGGATTAAGGATTGCGTCAGATATTTGGACCAGAACATTCGATTCTATTGCAGCAACTACGGTGTTGAATTTGGATGCATCGCTTGTTATTCCGGCAACATTAAACTGTGCCTCGACTTGTGCTAGCCAAATTTCCGCATGATCAGGCCAAAAAGGTGGAACCTTAACAGCTACACGGTTCACAATTGGGCCGATGTTCATGGCTGTGGCGCCAGAGCCCGTGGCCGTAGAGTCTTTATTTTCGTTGTTCTGCGTTTCAATCATTGCAGATTCGGTGCAATAATTACCTTAAAACTACTGGTGTTCGTTTGTCGGGGTCACCAATTTAGTGTTTCGTAACACCAATAAAACACAACACTAAAAGTATTACTTAAATTATGTTTTTATTAAATAAAGATACACAGTTGTTTTTAGGTTTTAATAGTTGAAAAGTTAAAAGGCGTCGCTATTTCATCAGAAGGATGACAATTGAGAGAGATGAATCAAAAAATGAATTTTAAACGTATTGTATACTTCATGGTATTGCCAAACAAAAATATTAAAATGAAAATGAACGAATATTAGTATATGTTAATCCATTAAAAATGTATATTCACCACAGTCTCTATGCGTAACGGCACGTAATTATTCTTATTTGACCGAAACTAAAATCCTGAACTCTAGCATCAAAAAACTAATTCGGAGCTTTAGAAACTGTAAGTGGGATCTGAAGTTTCAAACACTAGAAAAATCTAGTAAACCATTCTGGAACATTGTTAAAATAATAAAAAGAAAGCACAATTATATTCCTGCGTTGAAGACGGGTAACTGTGTGATGTTATCAAACCTGGAGAAGGCGAATGCTTTAGCTGATCAATTTGCCGCAAATCATTCCATAACGAGTAATTTCGCCGGCAACGCTCATGTCGAATCAGTTGTTGTACAATCTTTAAATGAAATCAATTCACTTTCAGTAAACTCTGATCGTATAAATTTCTTAATAAGTGACTTGCAGGCTATAATATCAACGCTAAAGCTAGGGAAATCTACTGGTTTTGACCACATCAAAAATCTCTATTTAAAACATCTTCCTGATATTGGAAAACAGTTTTTACTGGACCTCTTTAATGCCTGCATGACACTGGGCTATTTTCCAAAATACTGGAAAATAGCAAAAGTAGTACCCCTATTGAAACCTGGTAAGAACGCCACCATGCCATGCAATTATATGCCCATAAGTCTGTTAAGCCCAATGAGCAAGCTTTTTGAAAGATTAATAAATAAAAAACTGACTTCTTACATCGAACTAAATAATATCTTACCATTAGAAGAATTCGGATTTAGATCGCACCATAGTACGATCAACCAAGTTCATCGCATCACAGATCTTATTAAGACCAATTTCATTTTAGGTAAAAGCACAGGTATAGTAGTGTTGGATGTTGAAAAGGCATTTGACACCGTGTGGCATGGAGGATTGCTACATAAGCTTCTTCGTTTGGATTTCCCAATTTACCTTATTAAAATTATTCAATCTTTTTTAACAGGCCGTACCTTTAAAGTCACCGTAAATAACTGTGTCTCACGTAACACGTCCATAAACGCGGGTGTACCTCAGGGCTCTGTACTGGGCCCAATCTTATATAATATCTACACTTCTGATTTTTCTCACCTTAATGACTGTCATACTGCTATCAGATGCACTTGGTTTTAACATAGAAACCAAATTGCAATCTGCACTTAATACCATTAAAACTTATTTCAGTGATTGCAAAATCAAAATAAATGCTAACAAGAACCAGGCCATCTTTTTCACTAGGAAAAGAAAGCCCTGTTTCTTACCAAGCAATAGACTTATTATGTCTGGTATCCAGACTGACTGGTGGTCCAGTGCCAAATACCTTGGGGTCCATCCGGAAAAAACTTTAACCGTTGGCCTACACATTCAAAAAACGATTGATAAAGTTAATAATGTAATTAAAATACTTTATCCATTTATAAACCGGAGATCAAAACTAAGTAAGAACAATAAAATTATTATATTCAAAGGAATCTTTCAAGCTATTATGTTATACGGGTCACCAGTTTGGGGTAATTGTGCTAATTGTCATATTCGAAGACTGCAGATTGTGCAAAATAAGCTATTAAAGATGATTTTAAATCTGCCATGGTATTTCTCGACAGAAGAACTACATACATGTCTTGGCAAATGTTGAAAAAGTCTCCGCGAGAATTTCAAAGTTATTCGAGCGCTATAATTTTACGTGTAGTACATCAGATAATCAGCCTTATTTTGAGATTCGAATGAATAGTCAACTCATTCGATTGTGTCTATTCCTTCGAAATTTTATTTCGTATTTTGACATTCGAAGGAATTAGGTTCATTAACGAAAGATGTCATGAAATAAACTTAAATTCGAAATTGCAAACGTATGAATAATGACAGTTATTTCGAAGGAATAGAAACTCAAAATTGAAATGATGAATTAACTTTCGTTTCGTAAATTAAACTCTCTATTCCTTCAAATGTCAAAATACCCATCGTTCGACTTTTTCTCCCTTTGTAATGAAAACGAATCTCAAAATAAGTCTCAATATCTTGATTTCAAATTTAACTGTCCAAGCAACACAATAAATTATGTATATATATTTTCCTCTTTGTGCAATATCTGATTTAAGTATATTTATTTTCTAATTTATTTGAATTATTATTTATTTATCTATTTATTTATATATATTATGTATTTATTTATTTTTTTTGTTATTTATATATTTTTTTATTTTTATTTTTATTTATTTATATACATACTAACTTATTTATTAATTTATTATATTTATTTATTTATTTGTTTTTATTTTTATATTTATTTATTTATTTATTAATTTATTTATATATTTATTTATTTATTTATCTATTTACTGTCTATATTTATTTGTAATTATTGTGGTTGCTTTCCTGTAAAGTTATTTGAATCGAGTTTGCCTTGGACGCCTCCCCGTCGCCCTTTCTAAAAGTTCATAGATTAATATCTAGGTACGTATTTTTGTTTTTGTATTTAGTGAAGGTTCTTACTTGTAGCTTTTCCTTCTAGGTTATTTGTATCACATTAGTAATTTTTCAGTAGTAAGGTAATAAATAATACCACATCTCTGTAAATTGTGCAATAGTATCCAATAATGTAAATTTTATTTGCTACAATAAAGAAAGAAATACAACAGCCTCTATATTTGGCAGAAGGCATAAATTCTTTGGCCGCATCCGCGATTACCATCTCGAAGTCAGTTATTATGACATTCGGATTGAGGTTTATGCTCTCTTTGCATGCAATTTTAAAGAGGTCAAAGAAAAATTGAAAATGTGCCTCTTTTGATTTTCGGTTCATCAGGCAAAATATAAGAGGAACCAACCGTGCCTTTATGTATCCATGGATAGAAAAAAGTTTTTTCATGATCGTCGAAATAACGTAAAATGTGCCATCCATCAGCCAACATTTGGAATCATGAAGAAATTTTAAGCTGCTGCGTGTTCCCAATGTGATGTTTTTTTCCCCATTGAAATCAACCTCGTCCAATACAAACAGCTCACCTTCAAGGTAACGTTAGTTGTTGGGGATGTTGACTTCATCCACTGACGCTGGCTCTTTGACAAGCGTAGATCGCACTCGAACAATTTTCACTTTCTGTGCACTTTTGGACGGCAAGTACACTCTGCAGTTCTTTTCCGTGTCACAGGTGACGTCGCGAATTATCCTTGAAGGCGGCTTGAATTTTGTAATAGCCTTTTGTTTCACTGAGCTGTTTGCAAGGTCACCATGTTTTTCGAAGGCCAGAGGATCGTGGCTATGAGTTGTTGGCTGTTTCTCTATATAAGTTTTCCCATCTCTTTCGATTGTTGTCATGCGAGCCTTGCAAAGATGGCTTTTTCGCTTAGCGCAACACCAATACTTCGAAAATTGTTTTTTTTTTCTCTAAGTGGTATATAAAACCATCCAGCACAATGTTTACCTGACCTTTATTAGATTTAATCACTCTGTTCTGTTCGGAAGGGTATACCGTATCATGAGGATCAAAAATAACAGCACTTTTCGATTCTCATCATGTGCACTTAACCAAACGATTCTTGTATATGGTTAATAGTACGTGTTTTGGTAAGTTAAGTTATCCGTTTTTTTTTTTTTGCTGAGCTAAGTGTTGAGGGACATGTTGTGAATCGTGTGACAAATCGTTCCTCTAATAACAAGAAAACAGTTCCGCGAAGGGATATATACACTTTCATACAAATCAAAAACATAAAATAGCCGCATATTCATGACTTACAAAATACCGACTTTGGCGAAAATAATAGTTTAAAATTCGCGCGCGTCGGGATTTTGTGGTCGGGATTTTGTAGTCGGGATTTTGTAAGGCGGGATTTCGTACTCAACCCATGTGAATGCCTGAAGCCTTTCGTCAACAACCTGATTGGCCCCTATCAGTGCGGTTTCAGGCCAGGAAAGTCTTCCATACACCAAATTTTCACACTTAGGCAGATCCTGGAAAAAAACACAAGAAGTCCAAATCGATACCCACCACCTGTTCATCGATTTCAAGGCCGCCTATGATAGTATATGGAGGGATGAACTGTCTAGAGCCATGTCTAGTTTTGACATCCCTGCGAAACTCATCCGTCTGTTCAGGATGACGATGGAGAAAGCTCGCTTCTCTAACAAGGTCGGTAATGACCTCACCGAGACCTTCGATGTCAAAAAAGGATCCAGACAAGGTGACCCGCTGGCATGGGACTTCGTCAACATCATACTTGAAAGAATTGTCGAAACTCACAAGCCAACACAGAAGGAACGATCTTTCAAAAGTCCGTTCAACTACTTGCATACGCCGACGATATTGACATCATTGGTAGAACACAGCGAGCTGTCATCGGTGCGTTCGCGAGTATAGAAATGGAAGCGGCTAAAATGGGTTTAGCCTTAAAGGGAGGCAAAACAAAGTATATGCAGTCAACAAAAAGGGACACCAAATATCATCGAATTGGACAGAACATCACAAAAGACAACTAGGTACAACTTCGAGGTAGTAAATGACTTTGTCTACCTCGGCTCTGCCATAACATCAAAAAATTACATCTGGTCGGAAATCAAACGAAGGACTGCCAACCGCTATTTCTTTGGGCTAAGGAGGCAATTGAGTAGTAAAGTCCTTTCTCGATCGACTAAGAAGACTCTATATAAGACTCTTACCATCCCAGTCTTGCTATATGGAGCTGAAGCATGGACTTTATCGAAAGCGGATGAAGATATCCTTGGTCGCTTCGAGAGAAAAATCCTTCGTAAAATATTCGGTCTCGATTGCGTTGACGGGTTCTGGAGGAGAAGATTCAACCACGAACTGTACGAGCTATACAGCGACATCAACCTGGTCAAAAGACTGCACATTGGGCGTTTAAGATGGCTAGGACACGTAGAGCGTATGGACATCAACGCTTCGGCTCGGAGAATATTTGACTCTTACCCGGAGGGTCAGCGCAGCAGAGGACGACCTCGCCTAAGGTGGCGCACACAAGTAGAACAAGACCTCAGCCAACTTGACGTGCGCAACTGGAGGCGGCTAGCTAAGGACCGGGCTAGCTGGAAGAGGTTGTTGGTTGAGGCCTTGGTTCACCCAGGTTTATTATGAGTTTTAACTGAGTAGACGTGTCTGTTTCTGGCGACTGTTAATCATTTATTTTCGATCGAAAACGCGCTCAAACTAACAACAAAAGTGTAAATAAGCTACATAAACTCACCTGTGAATGAATGTGTGAATGAAACGTTTCAAAATATTTAAATTGATTAAAGTGTTTTTCTTTTCTTTATTTTCTCATTTTTAATTTTCACTGTGCAAAAACCAATAACCACCACACACACAAAAAAAAAACAAAAAAAAACATAGAATTCTTATTAACTTATTGTTACAAACACCTTTAAAAGTTAAACCGCAATAGCACTTTACCAACACTCTTATGCCTCCGAAGTCGGCCCCATCGCGCACTCAGAACAATAGTTCTCTCTTAAATTCCCCCTCTTCGTCCGCTCTACAAAAACACACTAAACAATCAACCATGAACAGCAAGGACTTTGTGGATGGATGAGAATTTTCGTAAACAAAGTGATTTCATCGTTTCTCTTTTATCTAAAAAAGTCGAAGAATCCGAGAAAAAGATTACCGAAGAACTTGGCCGCGAAATTAAAGACATCAAAAACAGCATTTGTGAAATCAAAAACCGAATTGTCAAAGTAGAATCCTCACACTCCGAAATTAAAACTGACATTCTTTCTCTTAACTCCGAAGTAAACAATATTAAAGTGTCACTTGCCGATCTTTCTTCAAAGAGCACAAAAACCGATTCATTGCTTGTTGACAAAACTCTCGAACTCAAAAAAGTAACCGAGCAAAGTAGGTATTGGGACGGTTGAGCCTGGGAATTCTGAGCCAGAGCGAGAGGGAAGATGTTTGTGTGAGAGTGAGCGAGATGGAAGATGTTTGTTTACATAAGGAGGGGTATCGGGTTACATTTTTGTTTACATAAGCGTGGGAACATTTTTAATTGCCCATTAAAGTGTCGTGGAATGTGATTGATGTTTGCCGCTTCCGGTTTTTAATTACCCCGGTTTTTTTTTTTTGTTGACATTAGCGTGGGCGAGGGAGAGGGGGGAGGGGGGAGGAAGGCTTTTGTTTGTTTATATTAAGAAGGTGTTGGGTTAAATTTTCACTTATGTCATGCTGTCTGTCTGTATGTATGTCTGTGTATGTATATACATGTGTGTATGTGTGTGTGTATGTATGTATATATGTGTATATGTATGTATGTGTATATGTATTTGGATATGATGTGGCGCCATATGAGTCATCTTCAAAGCAGTCGCGTGTCATATATGTATGTATGTACATATGTATATCGGTGTTTTTGTTTTGTTTATTGGACGAAGGAAGTAAAAAGCGTTAGAGGGAGAGGAAAGATATGCGGCTGTTTACGTTTGTGGGCGAAGGGGGAAAAATGATGAGAGGGGGGTGAACGATTTCCTGGGTCTACTCATCCAGATCAGATTGTTTTTTTAGGGCAGCTGGGGGAACAATGGTGAGAGGGGGATGAGAGGGGGTGAACGGTTTCTCGGATCTATTTATCCAGATCAGATTGTTTATTTTGATTGTTGTCTGAAATAGGTACATTTTTGTTTTTCATTGCCGATTCTGGCACAGGGAGCCAGGAAGTGACGTCATCAAGGAGATATAGGGTTACATTTTTTGGGGGTGAAATCTGGGAATTCGGAGCAATTAGTGTCATGGAATGTGATTGATGTGTACTTAGTGTGTACTTAGTGTACTTAGTGTTGTACTTATACTGTACCTAGTGTGTACTTAGTGTGTATCAGAGAGTACTTAGTGTGTACTTAGTGTACTTAGTGTGTACTTAATGTACTTAGTGTGTATCAGAGAGTACTTAGTGTTTGTGTGTACATACGTATGTATGTGTATATGTGTTTGCATAAGATCTGGCAGTATATGAATCATCTTCAAAGCAGTCGCGTGTCATATATGTATGTACATATGTATATAGGTGTTTTGGTTTTGTTTATTGGACGAATGAAGTAAAAGGCGAAAAGGAAATTCTGAGTCAAAGGGAGAAGAGGGATATACGAATAGGGAAACAATGCTGAAGGGGATGTGAATGGTTTCTCAGGCCTACTCATCCAGATAAGATTGTTTATTTTGACTGTTGGTTGAAATGGTTAGTAGTTTTGACTATATTGTTTCAAGGAAAATTGTTTTTGTTGGATGGATGAAGTAAAAAGCGGAAAGAAAAATTCTGAGTCAGAGCGAGAGGAAAGATGTGCGACTGATTTATATTCGTTGACTGATGTGGAACAATGATGAGGGATGAGAGTGGGTGAATCGTTTCCTGGGTATGGTTTCCAAGGTCTACGCATTCAGATCAGATTGTTTATTTTAGCTTTTGACTGAAATGGGTAGTAGTGCTGACTGTAATATTTCAAGGACAATTGTTTTTATTGGACGAAGAAGTAAAAAGCACTAAGCCAGAGCGAGAAAGAAGAAGTATATTTGCAGGCAGATGGGAAACAATGATGAGAGAAGGAAGAGAGGGGGTGAACGATTTCCAAGGTCTACTCATCCAGATCAGAATGTTTACATTCGCTGATGGAGGGGAAACAATGATTAAAGGAGGTGATCGGTTGCCAAGGTCTACTCATCCAGTTGGAATATTCATATTTCGACATGCTTAAAAGTCTTGGTCTCATTATCTTTCGACCATATTTATGGAATTTGCTGACCGAGGGCTAGTGGAATATTCAAGATCAACAAGTTATTGTTTTGGCTCATAATGGTCAAGCGTATGATCATCTGGTATTCAAGACCAATGTGTATGTATATGTTTCCGCGCTTTCATAAAAAAAAACTATTTGTATATGTATCAAATAAAAAAAATAAAGGAATAGAGCAAGAGGTCAACACATCGCTGACATCGATTTCAAACCATATCGTTTCGAATCATCATCATTATTATCATCAGAGACTAAGAAGCAGAAAGAAACAAATGTAAATTACCTAACAGAAGTTGAAAGAAGATAAAAAAAAAATGTTATTATGATATGTGAACAATGTTGGAGTGTTTCTTATTCATTAGTTTGTATGATGGGGATAAAAGATTTGTTGATCGTGTAAATAAAAAATAAAGAAACTTTTAATCAAGGCGCACTCAAAGCTTTGAGATCCTACTCTTTGCACTCAAGGTAAAGTGCTGCTTCAATAAGTTGAGCTAGATTAAGGTTCTACCAAAGATTATCAGATTATTTACTTTGATTGTTGGCTGAAATGGGAAGTAGTGCTGACTATAATGTTTCAAAAAAAAAATTGTTTTGATTGAACGAAGGAAGTGAAAAGCACGGAGTCAGAAAATGAGGAGAGATATACGAATAGGTAACAATGCTGAGAGTGGGTGAACGGTTTCCAGGGTCTTCTCATTCAGATCAGATTATTTATTTTGGTTGTTGTGGCAAATACATCAATGAGGTAAACCACTGTTTAACTGATTCCAATTGTAGAATGACGTCAGTTGTCTTTGCTAAAATGGATCAGAATGGAGCTAAACGAAATTCTAGTCTGAAGGATTTCATTCCTAAGAAACTACTGTATACAGTTTTTAGAAATCCCTTCAAATCATCATCATTATCATCATCATCATCATCATCATCATCATCATCATCATCATCATCATAATCATCATCACCATCATCATCATCACCATCATCATCATCATCATCATCATCATCATCATCATCATCACCATCATCATCATCACCATCATCATCATCACCATCATCATCGTCATCATCAGAAACTAAGCAGAAAGAAACAAATATTAAGTATCAGAAGCTCGAAGAAGATTAATAAAAAAAATGTTTATTATGATAATGTAAACAATGTTGGAGTGTTTCCTACTCATTCTTTTGTATGATGAGAATTGAAGATTTGTTGATCGTGTAAATAAAAAACAAAGAAACTTTTTTTTTTTAAAATAACTGTGTTTTATTTATTATTCAATATTAATCAAATCAATATATCCATCCTTTTCTCTTATAATTCTACATTTAATTTTTTCATTAACCAATGGTCCATAAATTCTTCTTTTATTAATTAGTCCAAATCAATAATCCCTCTTTATTGTTAGGCAAACAAACAAGGTATTCTATACCTGTTGATTCGATGACAGTACACTCTAAGACTTTTTTCTTTTTCATAGTGCTTTCGCAAAGTTCTTTTTCCTGACGGATACAAATATGTTGTTTATTTATTATTTTATACAAAAGATTGGTGGAGGAATATTTATGTTTCGACATGTTTAAAAGTCTTGGTCTCTTTATCTTTCGACCATTTTTTATAGGATATGTTTTTATTTATCTTTCATTTTTCTATGGAATATATCTATGGTGTTGTTATTGTTGTTGTTGTCTTTGCTGTTGCTCTCGTTCGCTGACTATGATATTTCTATACAAAAATTGATGGAGGAATATTCATGTTTCGACATGTTTAAAAGTTTTGCCATTATTGGTTTGTAGATTTTTCGGCTTTCGATTGGAACTGTCAAAAATTGATCTCATAGCATCTGTAACAGCTTGTGCTGTCTTATTCTTCAAAGGAATCGCCCATGCATACTTGGAGAAGGTATCGATTACTGTTAATAAGTAATTATTTCCATTATTTAGCTTGCTGTACGGTATCATTTCAACCAAATCTGCTTGCCATAGGTCATCTAGCCCTTTAATAACAACCCGGCGCCTGATGAAATTTCTTCGTGCGGGCTTGTGTAATTCCTCGACAACATTCCTCTTACTCATACCGAAATAGAATGAATAAAAGACCAAAGAAATTTACATTAAAATATGTAATATTTATTTTATTTGAATCTATCATAAAATGACATTAAGCTCTTAATTCTAATGATTAAAACTATGCATACATAAATTCGTGGGATCGATTAAGTGAAAAATGTCTCCCACCGCTTGATAAATTCTTTAGTTCAATTAGCAATTCTAGTTGTACTGCAGAACAACATGATTTTGCAAAGACGGTATGGCAAACATTTAAATGTGAAAGTCTATTAGATTATTTAGAGTTATATCTAAAAACAGATGTCTTATTACTAGCCGATATATTTGAGAATTTTAGAAAAGTTTGCAGAAATATCTATGGGCTGGATCCCTGTCAATATTATACAGCACTTGGTTTATCATGGGATGCTATGTTAAAAGTAACAAAGATTAGACTTGAATTACTTACTGATATAAATATGTTTACGTTTGTACAAAGAGGTATTAGGGGTGGTCTTGTGCATTGCTGTTGCAGACACTCCAAAGCTAATAATAAATATATGAGTGACTTTAAAAGTGAAGTACCTTCTGAATACTTGACGTATTTGGATGCAAATAATTTATATGGTTGGGCAATGTCTCAAAGTCTACCGTATGGTAAATTCGAATGGATAGAAACTGATAATTTCAATGTATTCAATGTATCACCAAACTCTCCATCTGGCTACATTTTAGAAGTTGACTTGGAATATCCAGAACATCTTCATGATGAGCATAGTGATTTCCCATTTTGTGCAGAAAATAAAAAAAGCCCAAACGCAAAATTTAGTAAACTCATAGCAGACTTGAACCATAAAACAAAGTATATCATACATTATAGAAACCTTCAACAGTGTGTTAAGCACGGAATGAAAATTTTAAAAATACTTAGAATTTTAAGTTTCAAGCAATCATGTTGGTTAAAACAATACATCGATTTAAATAAACATCACCGTAAATTGGCTAAAAATGAATTTGAAAAGAATTTCTTTAAATTATTAAATAATGCTGTTTATGGTAAAACGATGGAAAATGTTGATAAACGAAAAGATATAAAGATAGTAACAAATTGGGAAAGTTGTGGAAAACATTTAGGTGCTCGAGCTTGAATAGCAAAACCAAACTTTCATAGTTCTACTCAATTTACAGACAATATGGTTGCAATTCAAATGAGTCGCGTTCATGTAACTTACAACAAACCGATTTATTTAGGTTTTACTGTACTCGATTTATCAAAATGGAAGATGTATGATTTTTATTATGAATACATGAAACCAAAGCATGGTGGCAATTTAACTTTAAATTATATGGATACTGATTCTTTCATATATTCTATCAAAACTGAAGATTTCTATAAAGATATACTGGATGATATTGATATGAAATTTGATACATCAGATTATCCCACTGATAATCGATATAATATTCCAAATAAAAATAAAAAGATAATCGGGATGATGAAAGATGAGATGAATGGTGAAATTATTAGAGAATTCGTTGGGCTTCGATCTAAAATGTATTCCATAGATATCGAAAAAAGAAAACAAATTAAAAAAGCTAAAGGTGTTAAGAAAACAGTACTAGATGGTATGAATATTGATGATTATAGAGATTGTTTATATAAAAATAAACGTTTCTATGGATATATGTTTATAATTAGGTCAAAGATTCATAACATATATACACAATGTGTTAATAAACTAGCACTAAGTTATATAGATGATAAGAGATATATTATGGAAAATGGTGTTAGTACACTTGCATGGCTGGTAATCTGTATCGAAAGTACACTCCAAGGAAATCGGGGTTTATTTTCCAAAATCTGCTATATTTGTTACTGGGCGATTAGGTAACAAGTTCAGTAGTTTTGTGAATCTTATGGCTAATGACAAAGCACCAAATCCGTTTTTGTATGGTTGTAGAGCCCATTACCTTCTGGAATTTTTACTGCTTCCATAGCTTCTTTTTGCTGAATAAATTAATTTGTTTCTCTTGAAGGAGCGATTTCGTCTTCTTATATTAGCAGTAGTAGTAGCACTTGTATTTTTTTTATTTTTGATGCCCAAGTTAAATTAGATCCCGCGTTCATCATTATCATATTTGTCATCACTAGACTATTTAATCTTTCGGAAAAGGAAGAATGTTATGTTATTACCCTCTGCCGGGCCTTCTCAGTAAGAACTTTATTAGTAATATGTTGACCAGGTATGTTTTTACTATAAGCATATGCCACATTGTGTTCACGGCAGACCTCATCCAACTGATTGATTCCACGATCTCCCTTAGCAAGACGGTCTTTTAATTTAGTCCCAGGACCACAGAAAGTACATGACGGAAATTGTGTTTCGAATGGTAATTTATTTAATAATGAATTTACCAGTCCATATCCTTCGGATTAATGTTTTCGACTGACCAGATATACTCGATATTCTATCGTTTTATAGCACTTTCTTGTTACGGCTGCAGACTCTGCATTAACCGAAATATAAATATCTACGACAACTTGTAAAATCCATTCATGGAATACAATGAGTTTTCATATTATTGTGAAATTATTGCACCTTCCGAAGCAAAACGAAACTCAGTGTTTATATTTGATGATGAAGCTTGTGATAAACAAAACAACATTCGAGAATATGTTTGTATGGGATGACACAACGATATGGATAGTTTCTACTTATGTCAATTTTATACACGCATACCAAAACATTTGTTTCGGGACAACGCAAACTACATAGTCATTTTCAAGCAAGACGAGCTAAATCTGAATCTGATCATATAAATTCCGATACGACATTCAATCAGTTTAAAGAACCATGCACAAACTGTTGGAAAGATGCATTATTTCTGGTGGTCATCAACGACCTCCCACTAGTCTTCAAATATTCTGAGTGTCTTCTTTTTGCCGATACTCTTAGATTATTTCGCTCCATTAAATCTGAATATAATTACGATTTATTATATCAAGATGTCGCCGCGGTCAATGATTGATGTGAGCGGAATCACCTCCTTCTAAACGTTTCTTATTGTCCTGCTTACTGCAATCCGCTATCCGCTAACTGATATCCGCTAACTGCTATCTGTAACCGACCGGTTAGCAACCGCCCTGTTTGGAACCGACCTGTTTGGAACCGATCTGTTTGAAATCGACCTGTTTGGAACCGACCTGTTTAGAAGCGGCGACCTTAAGGTGTATTGTGCCCCCTATTAGTCATAGACGCGCATGCCACATATTCGTATGTATGTCTGTACATATGTATATCGGTGTTTTTGTTTTGTTTATTGGATGAAGGAAGTAAAACGGGGTGTGAGTAATTAGTTGTGGCGCCATATGAGTGAGAGCGAGAGGAAAGATGTGCGAGTGGTTTATATTTGTTGGTGGAGAGGGAAACAATGGTGAGAGGGGGGTGAATGATTTCCTGGGTCTGGTTTCCTGGGTCTATTTCAGTCTACAACCAAAATAAACAAGCTGATCTGAATGAATATTTCTTACAGTATACAGTCATCAGAAAAAGTATCATGGAAATAGAGAAATGCTTAGAGTGTACTGTCCAAAGAACAACATGCGATATCTTGCTCGCTTGCCCAACAATAAAGAAGAGTTATTGATTTGGACTAAATATAAAATAAGAATTTATGGACCATTGGATTAAATTTTGATATTAGCGATGTAGTGACCTTTTGCTAAAATTATTTATCTGACACACACACAGTTCTTAATGAATAAACAGAAATATATAAACAATGGTCTTGAATACCTGATGATCATACGCTTGACCATTATCAGCCAAAACAATAACTTATTGATCATGAATATCCCACTCAGAATAAACTATCTGATCTGGATGAGTACACGTTTCAGCCAACAGCCAAAATAAACAATCTGATCTGAATGAGTACACCCAGGAAATCATTCACCCCCCTCTCACCATTGTTTCCCTCTCCACCAACAAATATAAACCACTCGCACATCTTTCCTCTCGCTCTCACTCATATGGCGCCACAACTAATTACTCACACCCCGTTTTACTTCCTTCATCCAATAAACAAAACAAAAACACCGATATACATATGTACAGACATACATACGAATATGTGGCATGCGCGTCTATGACTGATAGGGGGCACAATACACCTTAAGGTCGCCGCTTCTAAACAGGTCGGTTCCAAACAGGTCGATTTCAAACAGGTCGGTTCCAAACAGGGCGGTTGCTAACCGGTCGGTTACAGATAGCAGTTAGCGGATATCAGTTAGCGGATAGCGGATTGCAGTAAGCAGGACAATAAGAAACGTTTAGAAGGAGGTGATTCCGCTCACATCAATCATTGACCGCGGCGACATCTTGATATAATAAATCGTAATTATATTCAGATTTAATGGAGCGAAATAATCTAAGAGTATCGGCAAAAAGAAGACACTCAGAATATTTGAAGACTAGTGGGAGGTCGTTGATGACCACCAGAAATAATGCATCTTTCCAACAGTTTGTGCATGGTTCTTTAAACTGATTGAATGTCGTATCGGAATTTATATGATCAGATTCAGATTTAGCTCGTCTTGCTTGAAAATGACTATGTAGTTTGCGTTGTCCCGAAACAAATGTTTTGGTATGCGTGTATAAAATTGACATAAGTAGAAACTATCCATATCGTTGTGTCATCCCATACAAACATATTCTCGAATGTTGTTTTGTTTATCACAAGCTTCATCATCAAATATAAACACTGAGTTTCGTTTTGCTTCGGAAGGTGCAATAATTTCACAATAATATGAAAACTCATTGTATTCCATGAATGGATTTTACAAGTTGTCGTAGATATTTATATTTCGGTTAATGCAGAGTCTGCAGCCGTAACAAGAAAGTGCTATAAAACGATAGAATATCGAGTATATCTGGTCAGTCGAAAACATTAATCCGAAGGATATGGACTGGTAAATTCATTATTAAATAAATTACCATTCGAAACACAATTTCCGTCATGTACTTTCTGTGGTCCTGGGACTAAATTAAAAGACCGTCTTGCTAAGGGAGATCGTGGAATCAATCAGTTGGATGAGGTCTGCCGTGAACACAATGTGGCATATGCTTATAGTAAAAACATACCTGGTCAACATATTACTAATAAAGTTCTTACTGAGAAGGCCCGGCAGAGGGTAATAACATAACATTCTTCCTTTTCCGAAAGATTAAATAGTCTAGTGATGACAAATATGATAATGATGAACGCGGGATCTAATTTAACTTGGGCATCAAAAATAAAAAAAATACAAGTGCTACTACTACTGCTAATATAAGAAGACGAAATCGCTCCTTCAAGAGAAACAAATTAATTTATTCAGCAAAAAGAAGCTATGGAAGCAGTAAAAATTCCAGAAGGTAATGGGCTCTACAACCATACAAAAACGGATTTGGTGCTTTGTCATTAGCCATAAGATTCACAAAACTACTGAACTTGTTACCTAATCGCCCAGTAACAAATATAGCAGATTTTGGAAAATAAACCCCGATTTCCTTGGAGTGTACTTTCGATACAGATTACCAGCCATGCAAGTGTACTAACACCATTTTCCATAATATATCTCTTAT
The DNA here is from genome assembly GCA_949775065.1 of Brachyopa scutellaris. NCBI lineage: Eukaryota > Metazoa > Arthropoda > Insecta > Diptera > Syrphidae > Brachyopa > Brachyopa scutellaris. The sequence continues at coordinate 39,010,735 of OX459113.1, read as the reverse complement.
CATCTATATAACTTAGTGCTAGTTTATTAACACATTGTGTATATATGTTATGAATCTTTGACCTAATTATAAACATATATCCATAGAAACGTTTATTTTTATATAAACAATCTCTATAATCATCAATATTCATACCATCTAGTACTGTTTTCTTAACACCTTTAGCTTTTTTAATTTGTTTTCTTTTTTCGATATCTATGGAATACATTTTAGATCGAAGCCCAACGAATTCTCTAATAATTTCACCATTCATCTCATCTTTCATCATCCCGATTATCTTTTTATTTTTATTTGGAATATTATATCGATTATCAGTGGGATAATCTGATGTATCAAATTTCATATCAATATCATCCAGTATATCTTTATAGAAATCTTCAGTTTTGATAGAATATATGAAAGAATCAGTATCCATATAATTTAAAGTTAAATTGCCACCATGCTTTGGTTTCATGTATTCATAATAAAAATCATACATCTTCCATTTTGATAAATCGAGTACAGTAAAACCTAAATAAATCGGTTTGTTGTAAGTTACATGAACGCGACTCATTTGAATTGCAACCATATTGTCTGTAAATTGAGTAGAACTATGAAAGTTTGGTTTTGCTATTCAAGCTCGAGCACCTAAATGTTTTCCACAACTTTCCCAATTTGTTACTATCTTTATATCTTTTCGTTTATCAACATTTTCCATCGTTTTACCATAAACAGCATTATTTAATAATTTAAAGAAATTCTTTTCAAATTCATTTTTAGCCAATTTACGGTGATGTTTATTTAAATCGATGTATTGTTTTAACCAACATGATTGCTTGAAACTTAAAATTCTAAGTATTTTTAAAATTTTCATTCCGTGCTTAACACACTGTTGAAGGTTTCTATAATGTATGATATACTTTGTTTTATGGTTCAAGTCTGCTATGAGTTTACTAAATTTTGCGTTTGGGCTTTTTTTATTTTCTGCACAAAATGGGAAATCACTATGCTCATCATGAAGATGTTCTGGATATTCCAAGTCAACTTCTAAAATGTAGCCAGATGGAGAGTTTGGTGATACATTGAATACATTGAAATTATCAGTTTCTATCCATTCGAATTTACCATACGGTAGACTTTGAGACATTGCCCAACCATATAAATTATTTGCATCCAAATACGTCAAGTATTCAGAAGGTACTTCACTTTTAAAGTCACTCATATATTTATTATTAGCTTTGGAGTGTCTGCAACAGCAATGCACAAGACCACCCCTAATACCTCTTTGTACAAACGTAAACATATTTACATCAGTAAGTAATTCAAGTCTAATCTTTGTTACTTTTAACATAGCATCCCATGATAAACCAAGTGCTGTATAATATTGACAGGGATCCAGCCCATAGATATTTCTGCAAACTTTTCTAAAATTCTCAAATATATCGGCTAGTAATAAGACATCTGTTTTTAGATATAACTCTAAATAATCTAATAGACTTTCACATTTAAATGTTTGCCATACCGTCTTTGCAAAATCATGTTGTTCTGCAGTACAACTAGAATTGCTAATTGAACTAAAGAATTTATCAAGCGGTGGGAGACATTTTTCACTTAATCGATCCCACGAATTTATGTATGCATAGTTTTAATCATTAGAATTAAGAGCTTAATGTCATTTTATGATAGATTCAAATAAAATAAATATTACATATTTTAATGTAAATTTCTTTGGTCTTTTATTCATTCTATTTCGGTATGAGTAAGAGGAATGTTGTCGAGGAATTACACAAGCCCGCACGAAGAAATTTCATCAGGCGCCGGGTTGTTATTAAAGGGCTAGATGACCTATGGCAAGCAGATTTGGTTGAAATGATACCGTACAGCAAGCTAAATAATGGAAATAATTACTTATTAACAGTAATCGATACCTTCTCCAAGTATGCATGGGCGATTCCTTTGAAGAATAAGACAGCACAAGCTGTTACAGATGCTATGAGATCAATTTTTGACAGTTCCAATCGAAAGCCGAAAAATCTACAAACCAATAATGGCAAAACTTTTAAACATGTCGAAACATGAATATTCCTCCATCAATTTTTGTATAGAAATATCATAGTCAGCGAACGAGAGCAACAGCAAAGACAACAACAACAATAACAACACCATAGATATATTCCATAGAAAAATGAAAGATAAATAAAAACATATCCTATAAAAAATGGTCGAAAGATAAAGAGACCAAGACTTTTAAACATGTCGAAACATAAATATTCCTCCACCAATCTTTTGTATAAAATAATAAATAAACAACATATTTGTATCCGTCAGGAAAAAGAACTTTGCGAAAGCACTATGAAAAAGAAAAAAGTCTTAGAGTGTACTGTCATCGAATCAACAGGTATAGAATACCTTGTTTGTTTGCCTAACAATAAAGAGGGATTATTGATTTGGACTAATTAATAAAAGAAGAATTTATGGACCATTGGTTAATGAAAAAATTAAATGTAGAATTATAAGAGAAAAGGATGGATATATTGATTTGATTAATATTGAATAATAAATAAAACACAGTTATTTTAAAAAAAAAAAGTTTCTTTGTTTTTTATTTACACGATCAACAAATCTTCAATTCTCATCATACAAAAGAATGAGTAGGAAACACTCCAACATTGTTTACATTATCATAATAAACATTTTTTTTATTAATCTTCTTCGAGCTTCTGATACTTAATATTTGTTTCTTTCTGCTTAGTTTCTGATGATGACGATGATGATGGTGATGATGATGATGGTGATGATGATGATGGTGATGATGATGATGATGATGATGATGATGATGATGATGATGGTGATGATGATGATGGTGATGATGATTATGATGATGATGATGATGATGATGATGATGATGATGATGATGATGATAATGATGATGATTTGAAGGGATTTCTAAAAACTGTATACAGTAGTTTCTTAGGAATGAAATCCTTCAGACTAGAATTTCGTTTAGCTCCATTCTGATCCATTTTAGCAAAGACAACTGACGTCATTCTACAATTGGAATCAGTTAAACAGTGGTTTACCTCATTGATGTATTTGCCACAACAACCAAAATAAATAATCTGATCTGAATGAGAAGACCCTGGAAACCGTTCACCCACTCTCAGCATTGTTACCTATTCGTATATCTCTCCTCATTTTCTGACTCCGTGCTTTTCACTTCCTTCGTTCAATCAAAACAATTTTTTTTTTGAAACATTATAGTCAGCACTACTTCCCATTTCAGCCAACAATCAAAGTAAATAATCTGATAATCTTTGGTAGAACCTTAATCTAGCTCAACTTATTGAAGCAGCACTTTACCTTGAGTGCAAAGAGTAGGATCTCAAAGCTTTGAGTGCGCCTTGATTAAAAGTTTCTTTATTTTTTATTTACACGATCAACAAATCTTTTATCCCCATCATACAAACTAATGAATAAGAAACACTCCAACATTGTTCACATATCATAATAACATTTTTTTTTTATCTTCTTTCAACTTCTGTTAGGTAATTTACATTTGTTTCTTTCTGCTTCTTAGTCTCTGATGATAATAATGATGATGATTCGAAACGATATGGTTTGAAATCGATGTCAGCGATGTGTTGACCTCTTGCTCTATTCCTTTATTTGTTTTATTTGATACATATACAAATAGTTTTTTTTTATGAAAGCGCGGAAACATATACATACACATTGGTCTTGAATACCAGATGATCATACGCTTGACCATTATGAGCCAAAACAATAACTTGTTGATCTTGAATATTCCACTAGCCCTCGGTCAGCAAATTCCATAAATATGGTCGAAAGATAATGAGACCAAGACTTTTAAGCATGTCGAAATATGAATATTCCAACTGGATGAGTAGACCTTGGCAACCGATCACCTCCTTTAATCATTGTTTCCCCTCCATCAGCGAATGTAAACATTCTGATCTGGATGAGTAGACCTTGGAAATCGTTCACCCCCTCTCTTCCTTCTCTCATCATTGTTTCCCATCTGCCTGCAAATATACTTCTTCTTTCTCGCTCTGGCTTAGTGCTTTTTACTTCTTCGTCCAATAAAAACAATTGTCCTTGAAATATTACAGTCAGCACTACTACCCATTTCAGTCAAAAGCTAAAATAAACAATCTGATCTGAATGCGTAGACCTTGGAAACCATACCCAGGAAACGATTCACCCACTCTCATCCCTCATCATTGTTCCACATCAGTCAACGAATATAAATCAGTCGCACATCTTTCCTCTCGCTCTGACTCAGAATTTTTCTTTCCGCTTTTTACTTCATCCATCCAACAAAAACAATTTTCCTTGAAACAATATAGTCAAAACTACTAACCATTTCAACCAACAGTCAAAATAAACAATCTTATCTGGATGAGTAGGCCTGAGAAACCATTCACATCCCCTTCAGCATTGTTTCCCTATTCGTATATCCCTCTTCTCCCTTTGACTCAGAATTTCCTTTTCGCCTTTTACTTCATTCGTCCAATAAACAAAACCAAAACACCTATATACATATGTACATACATATATGACACGCGACTGCTTTGAAGATGATTCATATACTGCCAGATCTTATGCAAACACATATACACATACATACGTATGTACACACAAACACTAAGTACTCTCTGATACACACTAAGTACATTAAGTACACACTAAGTACACTAAGTACACACTAAGTACTCTCTGATACACACTAAGTACACACTAGGTACAGTATAAGTACAACACTAAGTACACTAAGTACACACTAAGTACACATCAATCACATTCCATGACACTAATTGCTCCGAATTCCCAGATTTCACCCCCAAAAAATGTAACCCTATATCTCCTTGATGACGTCACTTCCTGGCTCCCTGTGCCAGAATCGGCAATGAAAAACAAAAATGTACCTATTTCAGACAACAATCAAAATAAACAATCTGATCTGGATAAATAGATCCGAGAAACCGTTCACCCCCTCTCATCCCCCTCTCACCATTGTTCCCCCAGCTGCCCTAAATAAACAATCTGATCTGGATGAGTAGACCCAGGAAATCGTTCACCCCCCTCTCATCATTTTTCCCCCTTCGCCCACAAACGTAAACAGCCGCATATCTTTCCTCTCCCTCTAACGCTTTTTACTTCCTTCGTCCAATAAACAAAACAAAAACACCGATATACATATGTACATACATACATATATGACACGCGACTGCTTTGAAGATGACTCATATGGCGCCACATCATATCCAAATACATATACACATACATACATATACACATATATACATACATACACACACACATACACACATGTATATACATACACAGACATACATACAGACAGACAGCATGACATAAGTAAAAATTTAACCCAACACCTTCTTAATATAAACAAACAAAAGCCTTCCTCCCCCCTCCCCCCTCTCCCTCGCCCACGCTAATATCAACAAAAAAAAAAAACCGGGGTAATTAAAAACCGGAAGCGGCAAACATCAATCACATTCCACGACACTTTAATGGGCAATTAAAAATGTTCCCACGCTTATGTAAACAAAAATGTAACCCGATACCCCTCCTTATGTAAACAAACATCTTCCATCTCGCTCACTCTCACACAAACATCTTCCCTCTCGCTCTGGCTCAGAATTCCCAGGCTCAACCGTCCCAATACCTACTGAGCAACTTGATAACACCGCGGAAGAACTTAAAACACTAAAACTATCTATGAACACATATGAAAATCGTATAGTTGCGAAAGATGCTTTTTTGTTTGGGGTCCCGCAATTGCCCAACGAAAACCTCAAATCGATTTTTAATCTCATCTGCAGCACTATTAATATAAAGCCACCGATTCTAAATAACATTTACCGTACCCGCTCAAAACACAATTCAAATAATAACTCGGCGATTATGTTAAAATTTAGCTCGCCGTATGACAAAAATTTTGTTATCACTTCACTCGCGAACTACAGAAGGACAAGCAAAAAACAATTATGCCTCAAAGACATACGCCTGGCTGTCGATGGCACCTCCGCCTCCGCGTCGGCATCCACGACGATCAACATACGAGAGAGCCTATCACCACAAAACAGGTATATTTTTCAACGTGCACTGGAATTAAAGAAATGTAAACAAATTTCCTCTGCGTACACTGCCCGAGGAGTAGTTTATGTGAAACGTCATATGGACAGCACAGCTGTGTTAGTTGACTGCATCGAGGGACTCGAAGACGTTGCCAGACCAGCAGTCACCGAATAATAATACATTATTTGTTATTCTCACTAGTAATAAATTGTTTCTCTGCTGAAATTTATATATTATTATCTACTAATTTATTTTATATTATTTTATCTTCTGCCTTTTAACTCTGCTTGTTTCTTTCTGCTATTTTCTTGTTGCAATTAATATGAATTACAACGTCACATTACGTACGATGGTTAAAGTTTTAAGCACACAGAAAAGTGGTCTCCGCGTGTGTCACATAAACGCACAAAGTCTATTACCAAAAATTGACGAATTTCGGGATCTGTTTGTAGGATCAGATGTGGATGTAATATGCGTTACTGAAACATGGTTCAGGGATGAATTAAATGATAAGGTTTGTTGCTTAGAGGGTTATCGAGTTTTCCGCTTAAACAGAAAAGATCGTGGTGGGGGGAGGCGTGGCAATATATGTAAAGGATACTATAAAATGCAAACAAAAACGTTCTTCTGGTGCTAGTAGTAGTATAGAGTATCTGTTCATCGACATAGTGGGTAACGAGGGTGGACTTCTCTTAGGTGCAATTTACAGGCCGAATAAATTAATAGATTTTTCACCTTTGTTAACAATTTTAGAAGGAATATCGCTGAGTTCCCCTAACGTTGTATTATGTGGTGATTTTAACTGCAATTTGCTAAACTCAAATTTCCTTATTCAAAGCATGGGTACGTTCAATTTGGAACCAGTTAACACCTGCACTCCTACCCATTTCTCTGGTAGTAGTGCAACTTTATTAGACTTGTTTTTCGTAAGTGAAGTTAGTAAAGTAATTTTGTATGACCAGCTTTCGGCACCTGCTTTCTCAAAGCACGACTTGATTTTTCTAACGCTTGATTTCAGTTTTAATTATATTAATAAACAAATAATATACCGTGATTTTCAGAATATTGAAATCCAGCCGTTGGATGAAGACACAAGAGGAAGAAATTGGAGAAGAATTTTTTATATGCCTTCGGCAGACGACCAGCTGCAGTTTTTAACTGAAAATATAAGTAATCTTTTCGATACCCATGTCCCTTTAAAATCTAAAATTATAAAACCAAAAAATAAACCATGGTTTAAGCGAAATATACGGTCGTTAATGAAGAAACGTGATGAGGCATTTCACTCCTGGAAGCGTTACAAGTTAAATGTGTTCAGGCAAAACTATTGTTCACTTCGTAATAAAGTAGTATCGGAAATTCGTTTAGCGAAATCCCAAATGTACTCAAATCAGCTTAGTACCTCCTTAAGTAGTCGACAATTATGGAAAAACCTACGGAACATAGGGGTAGGTAAGTCTAAGGCCGATCAGACAGTTGACATTGATGGTAATACGCTGAATGAAAAATTTGTTTCATTACCATCACAACCACTGTTGGATACTGAGGCTCCTCTTCCATTTGAAGATCAAGAGGATAACCCCGGTTTTATGTTCTAAGCGGTGGATAGCACTGATGTTGTTGAAAGTGTACTTTCTATAAAATCAAATGCTGTGGGGCTGGACGAAATTCATCCCTCATTTCTGAAAATGATCTTGCCGATAGTATTGCCATACATCACTCATACTTTCAACACAATTTTAATGTCTGGTGAATTTCCCGACCTATGGAAGCAAGCAAAAGTTTTGCCACTTCCTAAAAATGCAAAAGGTGACGAATTTCGACCTATTTCGATCTTGCCTTTTCTTTCAAAAGTTTTTGAGAGAGTCCTGCAAAAGCAAATCAGTACCTATCTTGCTGCAAATGATATGTTGACACCAAAACAATCCGGTTTTCGTGAAAAGCACAGCACAACACTGTTTTGATAGAATTACAATGGCATCCTCGCATAGATCTCGTCAGCTAATTCATCCCCGGTTTTCGTTCTTGACATCTGAGCGTCAATTTTTTGTAAGTGCCGTCCGTCTGTGGAATTCTTTACCGCGTTATATAAGAGAAATACGGAACGCAACAAGCATAAAAAAAGCATTAAGAAATTATTTTTCAGAAAACTTTTAAAAACTATTTCAATTAAATAATTACTGCAATTTCACTTTGAAGATTAAAATATGTAACTTTTTAATAGTGTCTAAAATTACTGCAGTTCACTGTTTCAGTTTAAATCATATATCTTTAATTGAATTGTATTTTGAACTCTTAAAAACTCTATTTTTGTTAAATTAGCTTAAGACTATCTTATAAGATATTGTATCTTACAGTCTTTAAGCAATCATGAATAAATAAATAAATAAATAAATAAATAAATTCACCCGGGACTGTAGCGCCACCTAAGTAAGTAAGTAAGAGAAATAAATGTTTCGACAACATCTGTATCTGAACCAAGGATTCTGACAAAATAGGAGTTAAGGGGGTAGTATATATTTATTTCTTTGAAAAAATAGATTTTTTGCATTTGTTCATAATATACTTGTATGTATACCCATAGAAACAAGGTAGACATTCATTTTACCCCGAAACTTTGGCGGGAAGCGCACGTTGTGCAGTTTTGGATCATAAAGATTTATAAAAAAGTAATAAAATTCACACTACTCGACCAAGTCTTGAAAGAAAAATGAAATTTAGACGCAATAAATATACGATGATGATAAACTTGAGACAAGTGCATCAGCGAAAAAATTCGTTGTGAAGGCCCAGAGTGTAAAGTGTCCATTGATTTTTTGCTGTAGTACGAGTACTGCATCGTGAACGAAAACTTCAATTTCGTTTTTCTCAAAACTACATGTTTTCACCTGGCGACCACGATTTAGAAAAATCAACTGGTCCGATCGGGCTGAAATTTTCGAAGGATGATCAGCAAATACATAGGTTTGGCCCGTAGTAAACTCCAGTTTTTTTTTTTTTAATATTTACCCATTTGTTTAAAATGAAGTTAAGCGGTCAAACAACTAAAACAACGCCATTTTTTTGATTTTTCACTTTTTTTTTTCTTAAATTTACTACCGAGCTATTTACGTACTTTTAAAGAATTTGAATTTTCGCTTTCAGATGATTCTATCTCCAAAAGCTATGGTCACCAGGCTGCTGTATCTCCGCCGGATTTGATTATAAACAATTAAAAAAACATTTTTTTTTTTTTTTTTAAATTTTATTTTATTTAAATTAGCAATGATAATTTCTTTTTTGTAAGTTTCAAAATTACCAAATTGATTACGGTCAATATATGTATTAATGCGTTTTTTTTTAAAGTCAAACCAACTAAATTTAAAATATCAGTGCAGTTCCTTTCCATAAGCTATCGCATTTCAAACTAGAAACCATTGAAAATCCTCCAAGTAGCGTAAACATTCACATCAGCATTTACAGCCGAAAGGATTTTGTTTTTGCTGAAAATATGGATTAAATCCGTTGAACTATCAAATGTCACGTACCAGTATTTTCCATCATTTAAGTACGGACTCACCACAGGACATTTCCATTGCGCAGTTGACATTTATCATATACCAAGCGTCCTGCAAAAGTTGATGGTTTTAAACAGTACCTATATTGTTCTGTAATGACCATAAAGGGCTAATCTCCATTAATGCTGTTATGGCTTAGTTTAAGTGGCTGCCTCTACAAGCAGCTGTGCTCACTTAGACCACACAGTGACACTAATGCAGGTAGCGTTTGGGATATGTCCATTTCCCAAAGAAGCAGTTAAACATTTTACAACGTCTCTACATAACTGATTCGTCACTACTTCCAAACTGAGTACAAAATATTTTAATTTCATTTTGTTTCAAGCAATAAGATATGCGTCACGATTGTGTGGAGTTTTTGGCAGGACCTAATTAAATTTTCCATTTAAGGGTTTTATTTAAGTTATGTGTTAAAAGAAAAGTAAACTCGTCACTCGTCTGTAATAACTTTTTAAAGAGTAGTTTCTTTTTAAAATTGTTATTAAAAAAAACCCATTTAATATTTTTATCTTCTTTCCGATTATTTATGGAACATAATTTCATTTAAATGGCTACATCAGTAGCCCATCCTCTCAAGCCAATTTCGGAGTAAATTTTTGATGATACGGGTATTTCACGAATAGTTGTACTTGTGTCTGAATCGTTTTTTGAATTTTAGCACAAGACCGATCTTTAGCGGAACCTTAGGTTAGCCAGTAACGAGTACCAGCACACTTAGGCCTATAGGGGCCCATTGTGATACCTAGATCTTGGGGATTTTACCCCCCTACTTATGACAACCATTTGTAGCTTTGTATAAAGTGCAAAAAGGGTTTCCACGTATTTTTGTGCTAGGTCACTAAGATCGATGAAGAAGTATAAGTGTAGTTTTCTATTACGAGAAAGAGCTGGGCATGAACAAGCAATTGCTTCAGTAAAAGCTCTGGGCAAAGGAAAGTTATTTAGCATTTGCTCTAAATCGGTATGAATAAAACTTAAGTTTACTTGAGCATTTGACATTTGACAGGAAATTAATTAGGAGGCATAGAAAAAATGTTTCCTACAGTTCAATAAAAAGTCAACAAAATATTTTTTGTTTTTTGTGTATGAGAAAGCTAACACCTTCGTTTGAGTTAATAGCCGTGTTTTATTATCCCCGTGATCTGATCCGGATCAGATCAACAAATAAGTTTGTGTGCATTACAACAACAATCCGAGATCTTGCTTCTTGTCAAGATCAATTTTCGTGATCCAAAAAATAGTTCGACTATTTCTCACTATGGTACACTTTCGTTTGTGAATGTTGCTGTATTATCGACAATTGCCAAGGGTAAATGTTGCCAGATTAGAATATAAAAATTTTATTGGCAATCCAAATATCATTAATGTTATTTTGTTCGAATAAATTAATTTTTCTGCTCATAATGATATTCAAGCGATGTGAAACTGAAATTATAGCTGCAAAATATTATTCTCATTCGGTATCTGTTAATCAAAATTAACAATTTCCTCCTAAAAAATAAAACAAGCGCATTCAATTTTCATTTAAAAGAAAATATTCATTCGCATGGCAACTTCGCACTAAATGTCAAAATGAACTTAGCTTGTACATCACCACAACACAGAACTTTGATCTGGTTTGTTTTATTATTCTGATCTGATCCGGATCAGATCACGGGGATAATAAAACACGGCTAATAGCATTGTTGTGATAGAGGACATGTCCTGAATGTAGTATAACCTGTTTTTCTTCTTTTCTCCTTACTTCGCATAATCCTAGAATGTCCCAGTTTAGTGTTGTATTTAATTTTCTAGTTCAAGTAGCCTTTCTCTATTTGATAGACATCTTACGTTGTGGTTGTATGTGACTGTTTAGTGTTCTTCTATTTGTATTTCTTTTTCTTATTTGATTGTTAGAGTTTTTATTTGTATGTATCAATTTAGTGTCCCCCAGAATCTGTGGGACAGCCTGAAGAAGCTTCAGAGCAAGATCTTGAACATCGTACTATTCTACTAGCCTGGGGTATTGTATTTTCGGAGATTGACTATGGTTAGCATGAAGCAAAAGTGCAATATCTCGGTGTCAACCTTTTGCCTTTGCCATAGCTTTTTATAGTTTTGCATTTATTCAGCATCGCAAGGGAATTTCATCTGTCTTTTAATTATCTTTTCAACTAAAAAGTACGGCAAAACTAGTAAATTTATGGCAAAAAAAAAAAAAAAATATGGTGCAAACGCTCTGAGTCAGCTAAATAGCAGACTTGGAATTCTCCTAGCAAATGCTCAGATTTATGCCTTTTATTCATACGTATCTGAGCAAACGCCATTTTCGAGCTAAGCAAATGCTCAAGTTAGTTCTCTCGCATACGAATCCGAGTACATCTCAGAGTTTGAGCAATTGCTTCATATTTGAGTAAAGTCAGGTTTTATTAATACGACCCTATCTGTCGCGTCCTACGCTGACCGGAACGTTGTTTTGTCATCATCATATTCGAAGAAAAATATAAAAATAAGAAAATATAGATACGAATACGCAGAAATTGTAAACTGTGCTCATAATGTCTTCCAGCTCGAATTTGTTCAATTTTCGTCCACTTTCGCCAACATAAGAGAGAGCGCTTTCATTCGCTCCACGCATATGCTATTTTGACAGTTGGTTGGATTTAAAAAAAAATCAAATATTTTTTGTTATTTTGTTGCTAAACCTTGTTAATTTCTTAAGCTATACAATAACTTGTTTCTTAGATTAATATCATTTCTAAATAAGCAAAAAGAAAAATAAGTATATAGGTAGGTAGGTAGTACGATTTGATACAGCAAAACTGAATTCAACAAATTGGTGCCAACTTAGTGTTTTTTATGTTTCTTGTTTATTCTATGCTATCAAAAATAATAAAATATTATTTATTAAATGTTTTTCATCCGAATAAACCCTTAAATGATCACTGGATATGTTCGTTTCATTAATATATTGGACCTGGCCGCCCACTAGAAATTTTATGGCCGGTCCGGACCGGTTGGCGGTAGACCACTACTGCAATATGACTTTTTTTTATCAATTTGGTCATTTCTAGAGAACAGTGAGGGTTTAGTTAAAAATTCTCCTTTTTATCGATTAATACTCGTTTCGCTTTCGACATTCAATGAAATTCTGTTTAAACCTTTTTCATCAAATACTTTAGTAACTGGAGAAGAGCAAAGTGAAAAAAAGGTTAGGTGGCCGACCACTAGTGCTTTAACCCTACACATATTTTTTTTTTTTTTTTGGTTTTCAAAATTTATTTACTTAATCTCTCTATAATTTCTTATCTCTTTTTTTCAATTTTTGTATTTACTTTACCAAATTATTAACTTACTTGTTATTTTCGTTTGGGTACTTTATATAAGATTAAAGGCTTGTAGTACCATGTTAAATCTACCTTTCAATAAAATCTAATCTAAATCCATGAAAGGGTTAATCACCATGATCCAAAGGAAATATAAAAATGCTTTCTATTTCGAAATTATTAAAACTTTCAGTCTATATTTTTTTATTTTAAAAAATTAACTGAATGCATCACTTGCCAGAACGCTCTCGTCCATTTAAAAAAAAAAAACGTTGCAACCGTTGTTGGTTGCTTTGCCAGGTTCCTACTCTGCTGGCAAAGTTTGTTTTAAAGTATAGTTAGTTCTTCCACGATATTTAACTGAGTAGATATTGGTTTCTTGTTGCGAGGCTTGCTTCTAGGGGTTTCGTAATTTCAAAACTTCCCTGCAATGTAAATAATGATACATAATTATGGTGATCGAGTTGTCTTCTTGTAAAGAAAAATACCACAATTGCTTAGTGACAAGTAAATAGATTTTGAATTGTCTATTCCCTTTCAAACAAAATTTAAAGTGCAAAGCTGCAAACTTGGTATTGGGGCCATTTGCAACCATCTGCAAATGAAAGCACTTACATAATTATATGCTTTCCTCTAAAATTGCAAGCGGAAGTTGATTGATGAATTTTTTTTTTTTTTTTAAATTAGAATTTCTATATTCTGGTATAAAATAAGAGTGAGAACAAGAATATAAATAAAACCCTGATATGATGATGCCTTCTCACATACTCGTTAATTTTAAGTTTTTGTTGGTTAGAAACTGCAACACAATTGGTATTTCCTTGACCTATGACCTTAGTCTGGGTACTAACTTTTTCGGAATCTGAGCTCAGAACATAATCGGATGAGTTCTGCGTCACATATGTAAGTACCTATGTAGATGTATGTACATACATACCACCTCATTCGCCGAATAGACAACGTATGGCGCTCGACCGATTTGAATTCGTTTTTTAGTAATGTTGGTGCAACTGTCCTCGAAATTTTCACCAACTTTTATCTTCGCTGTGATTTTAGTAATGGATATCAAAACTGAGCAACGAAATTAAAAATAAAATTAACGATAATGGAAATGTTGGAAAAGTGTTTTGACAATGATGATCTGGAGAAAACAGTGGTTGACATGCACGCTTCAAAAGTAGTCGCGAAGCTTTCGAAGTCGAAATTGCGTTCTGGAAGACCATCGACATCAACAACTGAAGAACATGTCGATGAATCAAAAGATGTACTGGTCGTAATCCGCAAACTGACCATCGACTGCGTTGAACGCGTTTTAATAGCCGAGAGGAGATCATGAAGCATACTGAAGGCCATATCGAACATCAAGTACCTACCAGAGATGTTTCGAGGACTAAATCAAACGATGGTTGCAGTCAATGGGGACTACTTTGATGGCAACAATATCGATTTATATGAATATACTTGTACGAGTATTTATCATTTTAAAAATGAATTCCGGACTCATTTTGGGAGAACGTAATATTATTATTTTACTACGTTAATATTATTTTATTACGTATCGCATGGATAAAATTTTAGCTTTTTGTTGTGTCAATTGGATTAAATGGGATTTTTTTTAGTGTCAATCTTCTTTAATTTCCCACTAGAATTGAAAAATTTCCCTTGAATTTCATTCATATCAGATTTTATTATTATAATAATAAAATTACCAAACTGTTTTCCCAGTTTTAAATAAGAAAATAACATGAAAACCATAACTAATAACTATTTTCCATGTTAATGCTTTTGTTTGTAAATTATATCTAATTTGTGTACATGATTGAACAACAAAGTTCGTCATTTGTTAATGGAAAATACAAAAATAAAAAAATTCACCAATCAACATTATACAAACTATCAATTTTACTTGTTTTTACACGATATTGCTCATATGAATTACTTTTTAAAAGAAACATGTTTAACTGGTTTTTACATAATTCTTACAATGGGTAGTTTTCCCATCGTATATGAATACTAGTGCACTACATTTGTCCACCGACAATCGACTGGGAAAACCGAAACAAACACAAAAACTATCGCCGTCTCTCTCGTCTCTTCATGGGTATATACAGATGTCAAACATTAGCCGCAGGATAATTTTTTATGCAGCTCCAGAGCTGGCTAATTTTTTGAAGTCTATATTCCCCTCACTAGCGTCAAAAATTAGTCAGAGGATACAATTTGAACGCAATTGGCACACGGCCTTAGTGTGAAAATTTGGTCTGTGGTGGACTTTCCTGCCCTAAAACCTCACTGATAGGGACCAATCAGGTTGTTAATGAAAGGTTTCAGGCGTTCACACAATATCACAGATAAGAACCTTCAGGCGATGGGATGTTGAGGAGACTGATGCCTCTGTAATTGGAGTAGAAGAGTGGATCGGACACCAATTACTCTTGTAGTTTCCTTAGTCGTCAATATATTGTACTGTTAAAAGTATTCAAAAAATGTTGACAGTTTCCAAAATGCTGCCCTACAAAAAAAAATGCGCACAAGTTCGTCAGCCCTGTATATAGGGCATGAATTAATGATTTATGGACAGCAAAGAATCACATGAGAGTAGGAGTCGCTTAAACACATCGAAGAGCTATCAGATGGACCACCATCTGACCTGCTTGACTTTACTAGGGCGTCGGGATGGCTGAAAACCAGACCAGTTTTGGTTGTGTTAAGCTATGGAGTTCAAAGAACAGGGTATGTGCTTTCTTTTAATACAAACATTTTAATAATAACTTCACTACTAATATATTATATTTGACGGAAATTAAAAACTAATTTTTAAATATAGTAAATAAAATTGTTTTCGATTTACGATAAGAGTCAAAAGAAAGTTGAGAACGATTAGACTCAAAAGAAAGTTGAGAATCTGTACTTTATTAAAAATTATAAATTAGCTGCGTCGAGCTGCACTTTAAGTCTTCAGACCATTTCATAGACCATCTCTTCAATTAATCCTTTAATGCATACTGTTGCATGTCTGCATCATACTCTTACATATATGTGACAGAATATAAGCCGTTTTCTATTTGACCATACAGCCACACGTCTGCTTGAGTAAAAAAAAAATTAATCTGCAAACTGTTTTGCCTGATTTTTCTAAAAGCCTGGCATTTAGGCCGGCAATTACCGACAGCTCATAAGTTAAGAGCCTCATAAACCTATTCACCAACCGCTATTAGTGCGTATTTATGAGCGCTCATAAGACTTATGAGTGGTCCCAACCACTCTTAAGTTACGAGCAATAATATCAGAGACAATTATTATTGTCTCTGCTAATGGCTTAGATAACTTCGAAATAGTTCGAAATCAGCTGCCATTTCAAATTTAAATTATTTCTGTTGATTTTTAAAGTGGGTAGAAAAGAAAGAAATGTGTCTTCATCCGGCGAGGAAAATAACATTATAATGAATTTAGTGAACATGTTCCTTATTCCACTATTTAATTCCTAATAAATTTGCAAAAAAAAAATGAATCCACCAACATCAATTTCACCATCTACAGCTGTGTTGCATCATCCCCATTATTTACACTGCCAAATGTCACTCAAAAAGAGCGCCATTGACTCCGAATGTTCGAAAGAGAACGCATTTGGAAATCCGAAAATTGAGATCTCTCAAAGTCGAAGTAGCATAGACAGCATAGACAAAAACCTATTAGTGGTCGGTGAATACCATCCAGAAATTTTAACTTATGAGCCTCTTAACTTTAAGAGCGATATATGAGCGGTCGGTGACTGCCGACCTTAGTCTGATGACACGGCATACAAGGTAACACCCGTTTTTGAATGATTCTTGTGCTTCAATTAACTTTATACCAGGAAAACTGTAAGTCCAAAGTAAAAACTTTGTATGGTGAATTTGTAGGGGACATTATGGCGCACGAATATAATACGAATAAAAAAAATGTTTAGCACATTTTCCCGTGATAACTGCGATTTTCACAAAAATTGGTTAAAAAAAAGATTTAAAAAAACTGTGTTTGAAGACAGACAGAAGACAGACCCAGCCAATTTGTTGCAAAATTATTTGTTCCATAACCGGCGCGGCGGACGAAAAGATAAACAAATAAAAATGACAAATGATTGCGAATGGGGAATTCGCTGCGCTGATGGCTGCTCAGCTGGAGTGGGTTCGCGAGCGGGTAAATGGGAGAAAGGTGGGTTTGGGCGCCACACAATTTTTTTTGATATGGGGAAATTGTGAAACCGAGAAACAACGACCGAGTAGAGGTAAACAAGCTAAAATCTTAAGAAAAGAACAAAAAATTTTCTTTTTATTTTGGACCACGTTATAAGTATAACGGCCGATTTATTGAGTAAAAGAAATAGAACTAAAATTGTTTAAATAAGAAACGTTAAAGTTACTAGGGCCACCCGAGACAATAGAAATGTTAGGATAGATAGGGACATAGATTCAGGAGATAGGGAACTAGAGGGATTAGATAGGCAGACAGATTCAAGAGATAGGGATATAGAGGTAGAAGATAGGGAAGTAGACATGTCTGAGCTAGGGAAACGTTTTAAGGAGCTGACAGAAGATATCGGTAGAAAGTTAGCAACGGCAACCAAGAAGGCATCGAAGACATACAATCGTAGGGAGCGAGATGTTCAATATCTCCCTAATGAGTTTGTATGGTATAGGGATTTCGTTCTATCAGATGCTGCTAACTTCTACGCAGCGAAATTGGCTCCGAAATACGTCGGTCCGTTCTTTATTCGTAGGATAGTATCTCCTTGGACTTATGTTTTGGCCAATTTGTTGTAAAATTATTTATTCATAAAGACCACGAGAGAAATAATTGCACCGGCGCGTCGGACAAAACTAAACAAATAAATTTCACAACTGTCAACGAAGGTAACTTCGCTGCGCCGACGGCTCTCAGCTGGGGTGGGTTCGCGTAATGTTATCAAGGTGAATTAGGGCGCCACACAATTTTTTTTTGTTTTTGGGGAAATTGTGAAACCTAGAAAATAAAGAATTTTTCGTCCCGATGATGAGATAAGCAAAGTAAAACAAAGAAAACAAATTTGTTTCTTTTGAACCACATTATAATGATAACGGCCGATTTATTTAATTAAAATGGAAAGGAATGAGGTGACTTAGGGATTTATATAAAGCTAAAGTTATGGTGGGATTGGAAAAAATCCACCGAGGTGGATAAAAAAAACCAATCCGGCTATCAAAATAAACAATAAAACGAAAGATCGCCGATAGAACGGCTCCAGATTCCCTTACGGTTTTACAAGAAAACAAACTGTCTCAACGGACAATGGGTCGCGAAAGAAGAAGTACCGGAACGACTGCCGTTCACTAAACAAACGGGGCACAGAAAACTAACTCGACTATTTAATTTATATATTTACGAACGAAAAACGCTACCTAAGACTTTATTAACCAAATACTTACACTCTACTTATCTTTTTTTTGTTTCCTTTTTTTTCTTTGGCTCCACTTCCCCACACTCACACGCACGCGCACAATGGTTCGGCGAATTCAGCCATCTTTTTTTGAACAAAGTTTAATAACTTTTAAGCTTTAATTAAAGTTGCAGTTTCGATTACACACTTATTTGTAAATTAATTTTTTGCATATTTGATAATGTCTTTTGCGCGATTCTGAATAAAAATATGTTCTTTTCGCCGCACCGTCTTTTTGGCGGGAAAAGATTTGATGGTATTGGTGGCTGACTTCGCCCATCCTCTCTGTCGTACTGTGAAAGTACGCATGGTTATATTCTTTAAATGTAATAGGCACTAATCAATTTATTCATGAAACGAGCCTACTTTGGTTGCTCTGAGTTTAATACGCTCAAGGTTATAATGGAATAACAGTTGGGACTTACTTCTTTGAAGGAACTGTTTTAAACACCCTGTAGCTCAGTGGGTGTTCAAGATATATCCCCCCTCCCGTACGATTTTTTTCATATCATGAACCAATGAATCAGTTCCCAAAATATCTGTATCCCAAACCGGACCGGACGTATACCGTACGGTTCCGTACCGCACCGTACGGTTATCTGAAAAATGTGACTTGATAGAGCAAAACGGATTGCAGATTCCGAATCAGCTCCCCTAAATTACTCCAACAAGAATTCATTTTCGTTATTTTTCAATGAGCAAGTAATTATGACCGCCTTTGTTCGAGAGTGGGACCACTGAGCACAGGTGGGAACATAATTGGCTAATAGATATAATGGATATCACAATGGAACACACATGGACCTAAGTGTGATGAGAATGTAACCTCAATAGTTATAATAAAAAAAATTGCATTTTTACCACAAAAAAAAGCTTTTTGAGTTAAAACTTAAAAGAATTTCT
Source organism: Brachyopa scutellaris (assembly GCA_949775065.1). Taxonomy (NCBI): domain Eukaryota; kingdom Metazoa; phylum Arthropoda; class Insecta; order Diptera; family Syrphidae; genus Brachyopa; species Brachyopa scutellaris. The sequence continues at coordinate 38,991,413 of OX459113.1, read as the reverse complement.
ATGATATTAAACAAAAACAACATATCAACACGCTGAAATTATTTTGAAAAACGGCTTTGGCAATGGGAATGCTGCGTTGGCTAGGACGGAGTATCTACCAATGGCTATACACCAGCTGATGTACTCCAGACAGGCAAATTTTGTTTTTAAAATATATCAACGGTCCTGTGCTCACTGGACCAATAAAATGGACAATAAGGGTGGCAACAATTAAAGGAAAAACAGGGCAGACGAAGATTCAAGCCCCTGTGAGTGAATATAAAGTATTTGCCAAGCTACATCCTGCAAGTGCCCCAAACTACATACGTAACCTGCACCAAACCCTATTTCTATCTCTATTCTCAAGCCCAGGTAAGGTGAACAATTTTTTTTTTCAAAGATAACATTTTTTTAAATTGAAAATTCTTTCCATTTTGTTTGTTTTTGGTTCAGAGGAGGTTAAGGGTGTCAACGTTGAGAATGGTATTGTATACACCTTCTGTAGGTATACCCATACCAATATATCGAAACAACTAAAGAACATTTCTTTGACAAGAATTTAATGATAAGATTATTAATTTAAATACCATCTTTTCCTATCTCAGTGGGAAATGATGATTCTGTCGTTTCAGGTACCAATAGCTTGAAAACAACTAACAAAAGAATAAGGAGAATCTCCTCTAACTTACTTCTTTTGGACGAAATCTGAAAAGATAATTGTAATCAGTACAGCATTCCTAACCCCTTAGTCAATAGTTAAGATTTTCATTTCGAAAAAGATTCCCTTGCAATATTTTTATGGTTATCTATGGTCAGTTGATGAATAGGTATGTCGCACTCGCTTGTGTTCAGACATTTAAATTGCTATACTCTTACTGAATACAATCAAATTAGAGAACCCATGGTAAGGGTGGTTCTACTATTTTACCTTAATTGACTTTCTTTACAAAGACAGATATTATTTTGTTCACTTACAGTATTGCTGGCAGTGTTTGTTTTTGAATGTGGACTTCAGTGTAGGTGTAGAAGATATTTCAAAACAAAACAAAAAGGAAAGAAGCCTCGTGAGGACAAGGACGAGTTTTTGTGAACATTTCTGATTACTCAAATCGTTAGCGGCGACTATCGTGGGACATGTTTAAACATTTATGTATAGAAATAGTTCTCATATACATATGTATTTACTATGTATAGGTACATATCCATATGCGAATACATAAATAAAGAAAAAGCACAGTAATGTTGCCCAGGAAGCGTTTTATTTCAAGTTTAATCTACGAAGCGAATGTAGTTTAATGGAGCACGTGTAGTTTAATGCGAGCACGTACACACAGACATACATATGTACATACATAGTCATTCATATAAAAGACGACACATTTTTACCTCTATTTAGTTTGAAAAGAAAAGAAAACGGTCACCAAAGTGCTCTTTAAGGAATTTTACTTTGACTTACACACAGTGATTAAGAACATTTGAGTAAATATATATGCATACTATGAATGTTATGTACTGGGTGCAAAGTGTGTTAACTCCCCCAGGATCTTTATAAAAATATGTTAACAGGTACACGTGACGCCGTGGCATAGTTGTAAGTGCATTGGACTACTACACATACCATCTCGGGCTCAATCCCAGCAAACAGCAAAAAGTTTTTTCACCAACTCATCCTCTTCCATTCAAGAATATTACTTCTCGTGATGAGCTCTTCAACTCGCCGTTCTATATCGGAATGCTGAATCCTAATATTTATTTTTATAAACAGGGTATGTACACCTGAAGAGATAGATAGATTAGATAAGCATTAGATAGATTAAATGTGAATTTATTGTATCGTAATTTCGTATTTTTATACAATGTAAGCATTGGCTATTGCTGTCAGCCCGAAGAGAGTTTTGCAAATAAACTATACATACATTGAATTGAACATACATATGTATGTGTAGCATTATCATTTCTTCAATTTATAACGTACAGATAAATACCTACTTTGACATTTATTTATAAGGATTCATTTATGATATGATGTCTGTATTTTAGAGCGTATTTTATGAAACCAATTAGTGCTTTCCAGTTTCGATGGCTATTTAGTCGTGCAATAACTTTATTTGTCGGTAGAATATTTTTCCCCAAATGGTGTCTTCTTATCTCTTTTAGTACCGGACAGATTCCTATGAAGTGTAGGATATCCTCTTTCGCCCGTAAGTTGCATAACGAGCATTCTTCATTGCGCCCTGTTCTATGGGGCATGCAGTTAAGATGAAGAAGCTCACCTTCAATATAGTCGTGTCTAGACTAATGAAAGCACTAAAATAGTTATTTTCTGCGAATATCACAATATCATCAGCGTACAGCAGGAGCTTGATGTTAAGACTATTAAACATAAGTCGAGGTCATCGAGGAATACTAAGAAAAGCAGAGGGCTTAGGAGACAACCCTGTTTCGCACCCATTGTGGACTCGAACCAGCTAGACCTTTCCTATAAAAGATTTACCGTAAGTGTTTGTGTTTTAGAGCAAAAATTCATCAGTCATCGCTCAGTCGCTCATCGTTCAGTCGCTCACTGCGTGGCCGCAACCTTAGTTGTTCATTGCTTTTTTGAGATTTGGGAATACTTATGGGAAAAAAAGAGTTCAATGAAGGAAAAAAGAAGTCAGATTTCGAATTTGCACCTAAAAGAGCAGAACATATCCGAAATTGCATGATTTATCGGTTGTTCACCAAAAAAAAAGTGGAGAATACACTTAAGCATTACCAGTAACTTGGGATTTTCTCAAATGCGAAACAATCCAGATCTAAAAACATCTCCAAACGTGAGAATAGTCCGATAGTCAGACATAGGTACCCAGCTTTCCGCCACTTCAAAGAGCTCAAATGCACCAAAATTACAGTACATTATGATTGTTAGAGCTCGGATTCTGCAAAATAATGTTCGAGGATTCCAGAGTCTTAAAAAACTGAGGTTTTCACCATCTAACAGAAGAAAACGGCTGGATTTCGGGAAATGCCATATCTCCAAAAATCAGTTTTTCTGGAATTCTGTCATCTGGAGTGATGAATCCAAATTTAATCTGTGTGGACCCGATGGCAGAACCTATGTACGACACCCTCCCAACAAAGAGTTGGACCCAAAGTACACTACGAAGTCGGTTAAGTACGGATGTGGCAGCGTGATGTTATGGGGCTGCTTAACCGCGAATGGTGTTGGGCCAATAGTCCAAGTAAAACGAAAAATGGATGGGCTTACGTACCAGAGCATATTGGCCAAAAATTTGGTACGTTTTTACGATGATTTTCCACTTGCAACATATCGGCAAATTGTGTTTCAGCAAGACAATGCCCCATGCGCATGACAAACGTCCCGCACAGTTAAGGAATGGTTCGATGCATACGATATTACCGTTCTGACTTGGCCCCACAAAGACCAGACATCAATCCAATAGACAATTTGTGGGTCATCGTCATACGACGTGTAATTGCATTAAGGGGGACAATCCCTTTAGGACGCTTCAAAATAAGTCACTTTAACAGTGTTTTTAACCCTAGAAAGATAACCATATTTCAAATCACACTAAAGATAACCATACGTCAATTCGACGTGCGTATGTTTAGAAGCACATATTTTGAATTGTGTATATAATATGTTGTCTAAAATGGTAATGTATTACTTTACATATCATTGTGCTATGGAATAATGAAAAGTAAGCTCTTTTGGTCGACTGAGTTCGCAGAAACGGCGAGCGCAGTGACGCCATGTCTGCGCGAATTACACTGAATTTTAAAAATTGACTACGTCGATTCGACGTAGGTTATCTATCTAGGGTTAAAGGTGATAACATAACTGAACCATTTTTAAGTTTTAAAATCAATTTATTCGAACTACGAAAAATAAAAATTTTTAAACAAAATGGCGGCTCAGTTCAATTTCTCTCAATTTGTCTTTGGCGCGAGGTCCATAAGTGCTGCATTCGTCAGTCTTTTTCTATTTATTAGAAACAAACAAAAAAAATTACCTTCTATTTCTGACAAATGCATGGGAAGGATAAGCCTATAAAATCATAAAAAAGTATAAAATTAAAAATTAGGTACGCTCTTTAATGAAATGTTCAAATTTTATATAGTCGTTCGGGGCAAGAGTGCGCATTTTGGACTTAAGGCCTAAATTCTGAAAAACTTACAACAGATAACCAACAAAATAGCCTATTATTTGGTGACTATATTTTAGGAACCAAATTTATACAAAAATATTTTATATTTTTTTAAACGTTTCATATGTTTTGATCAAAAAACCAAAGTAAGTCACGTTGCACAATCTTACCCCAAAGTCAGGGTAAGAGTGCGCAGAGGTATGGGTAAGAGTGCGCAACCATTTTAATTTACAGTTTTGTAGTTTAAATGGTTTGAAACTGTGTTTTCACTCAAACTAAGTTCTTCGCCAGCCTTCCATGGGCTGCTTCCATTTTAAATCAGCTCCTTAGCCTCGCAGATTTGCTTTTGCGTTTTCAATTTTATTTTCGTTTGTCTTTGGTGGGAAAAACAAAAAAGAAAGATAGTTCAGCTACAACCTACCATCTACGACTATGATGTGCTCGTTGCATCTTACGATAGAAGGTAATAGCCCAAAATTGTTATTATTCTAATATTCTAATCAGCATATAAAAAGTTAAATACCGGATAAGAAAGCACTGCGCACTCTTACCCACAGAATGACTGCGCACTCTTTCCCTATACGCTACTTTTTTTTCATTGTATTGAACATCTAAGAACGAATAATATTATTCACCAAAATTGTATCCTAAGTCAAACACACATAAATATACACTGTTTATGCCTACTTACTACTTATGGGGCATCGAGTTGCCACGCTTTTCTGACACACTTTTAAAAATTGACTTTTTTTTTAACAAAATCCAGCTTTTCTTTTCTTGTTGTTTTTCTTTGTACTGTGAATTGGAATATTTTCGTAGAAGTAGTTTTTTATTGGCGGTTAGTGAAGCACATATTTTCTCATTTAGCGATTTCTGCTAATTCTTTCACGGATGGAGAAAATGGCACTGCGTAGGGTAAGGCGAGGTGGTTTCGACATGTAGGAGGTTTCATCAAACTCAAATTTTTCACTTCCTATAAATATGACAGATATGATATTTTCTTATGTCTACAGTCCAGTGTTGCCCCCCTAAAAGGTCGAAAATGTAGCGCAGCAGCTCCTAAAATGTAGTACAATGTAGTACATTTCAAAAAACCAATCAAAACATGAGCAGTTGCTATATTTATTTTTTAATTTAACGAAAGACTAAAGTTACCTAATATAAAATATAAAGTATATAAAGTACCTATATGAGTTCAAAAAAAAAAAAAAATAACAAAAAATAAAGAAAGTGTAGGTATGTATTGTAATAATTTTTTTTAATGCTTCGCATTATGAAAAAAAAAGTTGTGGCATAAGTTATTAATGATATTGGCGGGTCATAAACCTTGTCCTCACAATGTAAGTACCTTAATAGTACCTTCGTCTGCATAATTGCGTTGACAGAGGAAATATCTAAATTATTTCTTATAATTTAAAGTTTGAAAAGCAACGTTCTGCAGGTGCACTACTATGAGGCAAACTACATAATGTTTTATGTTAGCATATAGTTATATAATATTTTCAAATGCTGGCTTTTTTTCAAAATTTGTTGCTGTCTTTAAATTTACCCAAAAGTGGACAGTCTCTTCCAGTCTAGTTTTTGTCACTTGCTTGTGTGGTTTCCATAGTTACATATTCGAATCGAGCTAGACAGCGCTGTTTGTTGTTGTTTCTCGGCTGCAAAAAATCGTATCGTATGTACAATTTCTGCGAGAAAAAAGGAGAATTAAATCATGCCTGAAAAATTCGTTTCATCTAGATCCTGACTAAGAAGACCGCTTTCCAATAAAATTGGAAGTCAAACACAAAATGCACTGAATTTACAACCAAGAGCACTGGAAAAAAAGTTTAATAACTAAACACAGTGTTTGATATTGATATTCATTTGATTTTCTGAAGGAAGTGTAAAATTGTAGTGCAAAGTAAATTTTTACCGATTGTATGTACTCACTTTTTTGACAAACAAAATGTATCTAGTACAAATGCTACAATTGTAGCAAGGGGGCAACGCTGCTACAGTCTAAAGGTACCTCTACTTTTCCCCTTATTGAGTTCAGTTTCTGATCAGCGTGTAATAAATTCAGTCGTGTTTTCATTTTTGGTAAGTTTGCATATAATTTTTTTCAGTGAATTCCTAAGCTATAACTTATTTTGTTTTAAGTGTTTGAAAGTGAGAATACAAAAACTACACGAACAGATTAATAGTATTTTTATTAGTTGTAACCCTTTTACGTAAGTATAAAATAATAAACTTTTTTAAAGCGTAAATATAATGCATGCATTGAAGGAGGTTTCGACACGTTTCGCTTAAGTCGTTCCGTTTCGTTTTTTCAACGTTTCTTTTCAGTCAAATTGTCGAAACCTCCTCCTTTCACTGTTTTACTTAGTTTTAATTTTTTTTATATTGAAATTTTATAGGTTCAAACCAAAATATCTAACATTTATAAAATAAAGTATCCTGAAAAAACATTTGACAAGAAAGCGATAAAAGAAGCAGTAAAAGCATAGCACGTTGAAACCTCCTTCTTAAAAGTCGGAACCTCCTACAAACTAGGAGGTTCTGTCACTTTTTCCTTATTTAGAAATTCATCAAAAACTTTGAGACGGTTAATAAATTAGCCCCTTAAAGTTGTTCTTGTAATAGATTAAATGTTAATAAAGTAAAATTTACATATATATAGTTTTGTTTGTAAACGGATGTACCTAATTTTTGACAATATCCGTTAACATGTCAGAACCTCCTCGCCCTACCCTACTCTACTGTTCTTTCGACATTTTTCATCCTCAAAAAGTAGATTATTTACATGATATATTTAAGACTTTAGGTTTATCCTTCCGGTAAATCGATCAATAACTTATTAAGTAACAGCACGAGCAGTTTTTGAAAATACATATTCGAGATAATCGCGTTTAAAGTTTCAGTTTACAATATGCGGTATATGGGGCGCGATCGACTATATGTGCGATAACTCTGTAAATATTTAATATTTTTATTTTTCCTCGGGTCAATATACTCTCGAAATTTGAAAAAAATCGATTTTTTTAAATTTCTAAAGGGATTGCACGCACTTAAAACCAAAAACGTCAAGCGCGTTATGGACCACTTTTCGGGAGGAAAGATAGAAGACTCCTTTTTTCTTTTTCGTAAAATATAATAATCTGTTTAAATAAAACTAGGTTAGGTTAGGTTTTCGGGCTGATGAGGATGTGTGTGTCCTCATCACACTTAGGTCCATGTGGACCCATTGTGATACCCATAGTGTGGTCCTACCCGTGGTATCAATGTCTATGCTTTCATCCAACCCGACGCCTTAGCAAACTTAAGTATATTAGATGGTGATCCATCAGAAAGCTCCTCGATGTGATCGAAGAAGAATTTGCCTAGGGTTTTGTTTCTTAGTTGACAGAGGTTAGGGCAGTGACAGAGGAAATGGGTTGTATCCTCATGTACCTCTTCATCACCACATCCTCTGCATATGTCATCATCATTCAATCGTAATCTTTTCATGTGGTATCTTAAGGTATTATGCCCTGTTAGCACCCCAATTAGTATTGACAACGACTTTTTATCTTTTTGTAGGAGTTTTCTAGTTCTTGTTTTGTCATACTTTGGCCATAGTCCTCTCGATATCACACAGGTGTTTAGCGATCTCCACCTATTGTTCGCATCAATTACTGATTTTTGTTCAATTCTGGCCCGAAGGTTGCAGAGTGGTGGTTTGACCCGTCTGCTTGTTCTCTATCTAGGGCTGAACCCTTTCTAGCCAGTTCGTCTGCGGCTTCATTGCCCGGTATCCCGCTGTGACCAGGGACCCAGCAGAGTTTTACATTGTGCTGCGTACTGAGAACCTTAAGCTCTTCGCGGCAATACTTTACAAGCTTCGATGTTATTTGCGTAGCAGCTATCGCTTTTATGGCCGCCTGGCTGTCAATGTAAATATTGATATCCTCACGTGATATTGTCATCATTGACACCAATTGAACAGCCTTTGTCACTGCTAGAACCTCCGCTTGGAAAACACTGCTGTGATCTGGAAGTCGAAAGGAGCCGCTGATTCCTAGTTCTTCAGAGAAGCAACCCGCTCCAATACCTATGTCCATCTTTGACCCATCGGTATAGATGGACTTAGCGCTCTGTGGTATTTCATTTCTCTCCCACCGCTCTCTGCTTGGAAAATCCCACGTGAAGGGTTTTTCAAAATCCAAGTATGGGACAATGTAGTCTGAGTTGATGTCGCCGTCGGCGTTGTTCTCATCGCACCGGTCGTTCCAGTGCATGCAATTCTCTGAATTTTGGTCATATCCTTGAGGTTGGTTGTTTTGGCAGCAGCGTGCCACCAAACCAATCCTCCGTATGTCAGTATGGGTCTTACTATCGAACAGTACATCCATAACGTTATTTGCGGTCTACAGCCCCAGTTTTTTCCGAAGAATCGACTGCAGGTATAGAAAGCGACGGATGCCTTTCTTACCCTTTCTTTAATATTCAGATTCCAGTTAAGCTTTCTGTCCAGTATGAGGCCTAAATATTTTGCGCTTTCAGACAACTTAAGGGGGGTACCCTCAATGTTTGGTAGCGTGAAGGCTGGTATAACTATTTTATTAGTGAACAGCACTAGTTCGGTTTTCTGAGGGTTGACCCCCAGTCCGCATTGTTTGGTCCAAACATTAAGTGTGTTTAAGCCTTGCTGAACTAGTTCACTAACAGTGGTTAGGAATTTTCCCGTGACAAGTAGCACCACATCGTCTGCATATGCTACTGCTTTTATTCCACTGTATCTAAATTTCTTTAACAATTCATTAATGACCATGATCCAAAGAAGTGGGGATATGACCCCTCCTTGAGGTGTGCCTCTAGATGCGATCACATTTTGACGGGTTCCCCCGAGTTCAGCGATGATGTGCCTATTACTTAGAAGGCTAACTATGAATTTGGTCACGGTGCGTTCAACATGATTATCTTCGAGCGCTTTTTTAATCGCATGCGTCTCGACATTGTTAAAAGCACCTTCAATATCGAGAAAAGCTGCCAGCGTGTATTCCTTAAAGTGTAGGGATCTTTCAATCGTGGTGGCAACATCATGTAGCGCTGTCTCCACGCCCTTACCCTTAGTGTAGGCATGCTGTGCCGCGGACATATTCATGTGGTTGAGTTTACCACGTATATGCACGTCTAACAGCTTCTCAAAGGTCTTTAGCAGAAACGAAGTGAGGCTAATAGGTCTGTAGTCTTTTGCGGTAGTGTGGCTGGCTTTCCCAGCTTTGGGAATGAAAACAACTTTCACTTCCCGCCACGCTCTGGGTATGTGCCCACACCTAAGACTGTTCTGAAAAATTTTATGCAAAAATGGTGCCAGTAGGTGCTTAGTTTTTTGCAGCATGATCGGAAAAATCCCATCAGTTCCTGGTGACTTGAAGGGCTGAAATGATTCGATTGCCCATATAATCCTTTCCTCAGTCACCATTCCTATTGGTACCATCATCTCTTCTGGTCGATTATCAGTCACCAGATTGCTGGCTGGAGCCTCGCATCCCGGAAAATGTGTTCTAAGCAGAAGATCCAGGGACTCAGAACAGGATTGCGTCCAGTAACCATCAGTATCCTTGAGATAACCTGGTTCTGACGGTTCTTTTGCCAGTATCTTTCTTAGTCTCGCAGCTTCTGTAGTATTCTCGACATTGCTACAGAAAGTACGCCATGAGGTGCGTTTCGAGCTGCAGACTGCGCTTTTAAATTTCCTTTGACTGGATTTATATATTTCCTAGTCGCTTTCAGTATTGAGTCTTTTAGCCGCATTAAAGAGTTTTCGCGCTTCTTTCCTCATGTCGGAAAGCTCTTTATTCCACCACGGCGGCGACTTTTTACTGCGCATGCTCTTAATAGGACATGACTTTAGGTATGCTTTATTGAGGGTAGTGCATAGCACCTCAATTGCGGCATCAATTTCTTGCGGTGTTCGTGCTGTTTGTTCTAGTAAATAATGTTCACTATTTCCCACCTCGCTGGCAAAGAGATCCCAGTCACACTTTCTGGGGTTCCGATATTTTACCTGCGGGGGTTTTGGTTCGTCTATCACGAATTCTATTATTCTGTGATCTGAAAAAGATATGTCAGTGGAAACTTTCCACTGATTCACATGAAAAGAATCCGAGATGTTCGTGAGGGTAACGTCTAAGACTTCTCGCCTATTCTTGGTTATGAACGTGGGTTCGTTCCCAATATTCGCTATCAATAAATTATGTTCAATAATGAATTCGAAAAGAGACTCACCCCTTAGGTTGATATCAGTGCTGCCCCATTGTGTGTGATGGGAGTTTGCATCACATCCTATGAGCAGGTCCCATTTTACTTCCTCCTCCTTATTCACCAGTCTGCGTGCGTCCTCAGATGGTGGCCCATCCGTGGAGTCGTATGGCATGTACACCGATGCCATCGCAAGTGAGGGTTTTCACTGCCTTTCGAGTTTTACGACTGTCTGGTCACTGTTGCAGTATCTGGATAGAAGAAATAGCTTAATTCGTTTCTTTGCAACAATGCAAGTTCTGATCTTACTTTCAGAGTTCGGTGTATTGGTCTTGTATAATTCCAGGCCTTTTGCGTTTAGTCCCATAATGTTGCCTCGGACGGTCCAAGGCTCCTGTATGAGAGCAACGTCAATATCCCTGTCTCCCATAAGGCAGATAAGGTTGGCACTGGCCGCCTTACTATGATGAAGGTTTATCTGTAATACCTTCATCATTGCAATTGGAGCCTCCTTCTTTACCTTGCTGGACTGGTCCAGCAATGGGTCTAATCTTGCATCGGGTAATCCCAACGCGTACTTTGTAATTTTCATCGCGGAGCAATGGCATTGACCGCTGACTGAGGAGGATGGTAACTTCCATCCCGGCCTCAGTGTGTTCTCCCACTTCAATGACCTCCCAGTCCTTACTAATGAGTTCTGGGTTAAGTAACCTTAAATACCTTTCTATCCTATCCTTCGGGAGATAAGGACCCGTAAGGAGAAGGCGACCTTTTGGTCGAGTGAGGTGGATCAGCTCTTTTTTCTCGATCACCCTCAGGTCGGATTTATCCCACGGAGCTTTGGTGTCAGAGATGAACTTTCTTAGCCATTTCAAGGTAGCTTCATTGTCACACTCCATGACCTTGAATCCCTTGAAGGTGGTCAGCTGTCCAAAAATTGGATATGGTTCCAAACCTTTAAGGAGAGCCTCATTCACACCATCAAGGATCCTGATCTCAAGAAGCTTCCATTGATCGTTAGTGAGCTTCCGATCTGGGTTGCCATAGTCGACTATAGCTACCCGAAGATTCCCTCTGACAATGTCAGCATGGGTTCTGACTCTTTTCCCAGGCAATGATGGAGAGATCGTCTCATCCTGCCTACCTCTTTTAGAGCTTCCCGCAGCTACTTCCTACTACTAAATACCTATTTGTATTTGGAATCCGTTAATGAACTTTTTTAATGCATTTTGTCGCCAAAAAGAAAATTTTCAATGGCTGTGCTAATTAGCTTGCCACCCTTATATACTAATTTTGTTTTATTGGGTGGTTGTGCGTCTCAGTGGTGCCACTATAGGACTATGTTTTGATTGGTTTCTCTAAAAATCTGCAGTAAATTGAATTCATTCACAGTAGATTAGTATTTATTAGGGTAGGTATTTTAACACAAATTGGCTTGTATAACTGCTTTTATTTTATTATTTTAGTCAACACTAACCGATGTTTATTATGATTGACGAAACACAAACTGTGAATCACAAAGATCAACTAAGTGCAATTTTACGGTGCATCTCACAAGATGGAATAGAAGAGATATTTCTGGGCTTTTTTGACGTTGTTGGTTCAAATGTTGGTGCAAATGATTTCACCAATCATGTAATAAATGTAATAAAACTGCAAAGAAAAGTTAGTTACAAATCAGATGGTAACCCTACGAGTACTGCCCCCGATTTGCGGCGATCTGCTATACATACTACGGTAAACAAATTGAGAGCTTAAGACAGGGACAGGTTTATGCAAGTTATTTCAACCAGACTGAGAGGCAAACGTCCTATTTTCCATGTACTGGTAATTCGGATGAAACAGAGTATAGTACTTATGAAAGTGCAATTAAGTGCAAAAGTGAATAAAGGATGTGTTTAATTCGACCGACTCTTCATTAAAGATAAGTCGCCAGTTTATTATTTTTCTAATACAGAAACTTCTTAACAATTTGTCATCTAGAATTCATTATTTTCACACGTAAAGCGAATTCGACATCACAGGTACGAGAATGCTAGCAAACCGATATTTTAGTTTTAGTTTAGTTTTAGTTAGGCGCATGCATAAATCTAGGAAGCAATTGCCACTGGACGTCTTCAGAAAGTATCAAGTCTAACCTACATGTAAGAAAGAAAACTCCCTTAATAAAATTATCACATTCCGTTTGGTTTGCATTTTTGATTAATCAAGCTCTGAAGACGACAGCTTTAATGATAAGACCACCACACAAATCCTCATTTACTTGCCACTTTTCACTCTCAAGAGAATATTTAATTAAACCTCAAATTCATACTAAACCCTACATCTCCTACATTTATTTAAATCCATAAGCATTGCTGTTATAAATGTGATGAAAGAGCGGATTACCACACTATGGGGTAGGTGCTTGCGAAAGATATCATCAACAGGTCTCATGTGGAATAGTGTAGACAGGACATAAGCAGCGGGATGACAGTAATGCTATTAACTTTTCTCCTGTTCAGTTCAATGAAATAACCCTGACAGATATTGCGTGAGAGTTATTCCCATTTAGAAGTGTTGTTAGCTTGCAATTTCCACTAAAGTACCATGATGGATTACGTTCATTAAATTCAAAAAGCTTACGAAATTAATTTGAATGTTTTAGCTTGCTGGCTTTTATTTTAAGCAAGCATGAGTGGATATAAATTGTCAAGAACTATAGCGCCAGCCAAGAGGGCATTTTTATTGGACTGTAACAAAGGGACGTAAAAACAATCACTTTAAGAAGCTTAAAATCATTTGCTTATGTATGTACACAGAGCCCAAAAAGTCTCCGTATAACGGCACATGCCCGAGCTAAAATTTTAAAAATTGTTAACAAAATGGGTTCTTCGGTGCAATATGTCATCCATTTACTACAATAAAAAACAAAACTATAACAAATAAACCAAGATTCTGGACGACTTTAAAAATTTACCATCGCTTAAGAAGAGAATTATGAGGCTAGTGAACAAGGTTTCGACAACAAGTGCCTGTGCAATAGCTGCAAATCTCCAAACAAATGATGAAATTAATGTTTGTGAATAGATAATAAGAATCGTCTAAGAAATGGGTTGAAACGAAATGGTTTTAATGGTCGGGTCAGCAGCGGGAAACCATTCATCAAGAAATATAACTAGTAAGCGGTTATATGCAGCTATGACAGTTAATTTAACATTTTTGGATCGGATGGTCGTCGTATAATGTGGAAAAAGCCCAATACTGAAACGGATATCAAACATTTAACGCCCATAGTAAAGTCTGGGGTTGCATGGCCTCCTCCGGCGTGGAAAATCTCGTTTCCGTCGTTTGCTGAATGGATAAATGTGCAATTCTGAATGTATTTACTTAGAAAAAATCGACATTTAAGCACAACTAAATTAAGGTCTGGCAACAATTTTCTGTTTCCAACCAGATAATCACCCCAAACACACATCAGGTTTGGTAAGAGATTGGTTACTTAACAATGTTCAAAGGAAGCTGAAACACCCTGCGCAGTCATCTGATTTGAACCCAATCGAGCACTTGTAGAATTACTTAAAATAAAAGTTGCCAGCATTCGATAAGCAATAAAAATCAGCCAAAAAAAAAAAATTAATGTATGATTGGACAAAAAATGGCCCAGACAACACATCTAACCTGGTTCATTCCACATGAAACCAATTAAAAGACATCATTCATAATAGAGGCGGACCAACTACGTATTAATTTGGTATTTTTTTCTCATATTTATTTATATTTTTAACAAAATTAACCACTGTACGGAGCCTTTATTGCTTTATTCAAGCACTGAATTTATTAATTGCTTTTTTTTTGTATGTTTATTTTATTAAAATATTGTTCCTTTGTTAACTTACTACTTCGTCAGATGTATTCCTTCAAATTATGGTGGAACTTTTATCTTTAATCACTTTGCTTTGATGTTTTTAGGAGTTGCAAAGTAAGGCTGCGGTCACGCAGTGAGCGACTGAGCGACGAGTACTGAGCGATGCAAAAAAATTAAAACATATGAAATCAACGTCAAATTAAAACAAAATTGAATGTAGAGTGCCGTCGCTCACTGCGTGGCCGCAGCCTAAAAAGTGATACCTGTATGGAGACTTTTGGACTCAGTGTATGTTAGAACGAAAAAAAGAAAAACGAAAGAAAATCAATTAGAAGTCGGACAAATAAGATTTTTATTCTTTAAGAAATCTTTTTTCACTCTAATTATTAAAAATAAAAATCTTAAATGTTAAGGTCTGAAGCTTTTCCCATTTTCGTTAATTTATGTTTCATTTGTAAGTTCTTCCATTTTTTTTTATTTTTTTTACATGAATTACTTATTTTTATGTTAATAAATAAAATGGTATTAAAAAAAAAGTTTTTTTTTGAACTTATTGGAAAATATCGCAAAGTTTCAAGGTGCGCCACTTTTTTTGTAACTCAGTGTACATTTGTTTTCCAAATTTAAGTCATACATACGAACATACAAACGCACCGTATATTGGGTTGAGATTCTACTCGTCAAACCCTTTCATCCGATACCCATGTCATATGGGTTGTGAAGAAAAAAGTAATCCGCCATCTTGATGCGCCTACAATATTGAATTTAGAATGACGTCACTTAACTAATCGTATTCTTCTTGTCAATCCCTTTTATTTGACACTCATATTAAGGAGGTCATGAAGATAACGGAAATCCACCATCTAAGGGCATCCTCCATATTAGATTAACAACAACATCAAATATACAGTAGATACTTTATTGTATTGTGACCGGACTTATACACGTGTGCAAAATTTCAGCATGATCGGATATCTGGAAGTGGGTGTAAAATCGATTCCCAAACATAACGTCGCTACTGTTACAGATAGCTTACTTACTTACTTAGTTGGCGCTACAGCTCGAGGTGAACCTGGGCCTGCTTCTCGCAACCATTTGTGTGTGCATGTTATATTTTTGCACGAATGGAAGGGACCTACAGTTTTTTGCCGACTCCGAACGGCTTGCTTTGATGCTTGTCAGACATTCGAAAGAGGTGGGCACTGTGAAAAACGTTTAGGTGTTTGCGGCGGGATTCGAACCCAAGACCGCTGGTTCAGTTGTCCGACGCACTAACCACTTGCGCTACGGTGCGCTACGGTGCGCTACGGTGCGCTACGGATAGCTAAATTCTATTAAATGCTATAAATTCGGCTACATAGAGTCAATACTGAACATTGTGGTAGCACATGACTTGGTTCTTTTACTTTGCTACCTGCGTTACTTACAAAGACTGGCAATGGTCTTAGAGAATATTGATGATTAGTTATTAGATGGACAGTATCTATGGTAGGGTAGGTAGGTATTTTCAACGGATGGATATAGGTTATTGACATTATTCTTACCACCAACAATAACAACCTAAAGATAGAACAATGGAGAGTATCCAACTCAAAATCCTTTTCACTGTTGCGACATCAAAACCCTTTAGAAACCGCAAAAGAATAGACTGGACCAAGTTCGGTCCAAGTGGGATCAAAACTTTGCAATGCTCCAACACAGTACATCGTATCAACCTCAGAACTGGATGCAAAGAATAAGAATTTTGGAAAGACAATGGATACCGTTTACTACATAGTCTCGTGTCCAGTCACACCTCAGGAGGATGAAAAAATCCATCAGAAAGGCTAAGAAGCAATCCCAGATGGACAACTGCCAATCCATTGATACTATCAAGGGGTCTGCTCGACTGAGTGTTCTACACCTTTTCTCGTCTCTCCTCAAAAAACTGACGTTGGATAGACATACTCTACTGCGGAGTCCCTGGAGATGCTAATGAACACTCACTTTTCTGGCCGCAAATATTACAGTACGGAAGCTCGCCGTCTTTCCGCACACCGGAACACTATTAAAACCATCATTACCGAGGAAATAACTTCTTGGGCTATTAACAGCTTCTCCCCATATAAATCTCCAGGACCTGATGGCATTATACATATTATGCTACAGAAGGTGAAATACCTAGCAATTCCGTGGCTAGTCCCTGTATTAAGAGGATGTATATTCCTTCATTATATTTTATATCCCACAGTCGTGGAGGCGCATTCATGTGGTTTTCATCCCAAAAGAAGGCAGGAGAGGTCATGAAACTGCAAAAGATTTCAGACCCTGGAGTGAATCCTTGATATCCATATTGGGAAGAGCCTAGAAGAATCATCACTATCGAACTCTTAACACGCATACCTCAAGGGTAGGTCCACAGAAACTGCTCTTCACGAGGTAGTGCCTACAATAGCTTCATTCTTAAATATAAAATGGGCGTTCAATTATGTACATACTGAATCAATTCAACAATCTCTCGCTGAGCTTGGCGTAAAGGAGCTCATCAGTTAATGGATAGTATCCACGGTAAAACCAGAATTATTCAGGCATCCCTGTGAAACAGCAAAATAACCAAATTCGTAAGCAGAGGAACGCCACAGGGTGGTGTTATCCTGCCTCTACTATGGTTGATGGTCACGAACAAGATCTTGAAGCGCTTAGACCAGTGGTGGCCAAACTTTCAGCCTATGCGTTCGACTTTTTGCTGAAATTGGTTACGCGTGCTACATTACCTACCCATTATATTTACTTGGAAGAAAATGCATATAAATTTGAAGACATCATAAGAAGGTCACTAGCCAAAATGGATACGCCAAACTACTTGCGAAAGATTGTATCAAGCTATTTCATCAATAGAAGGTTGAGATATGAAACCGAAGAAGGAGAAAAGTAGGTACTATAAAGCCTCCGCGGGAGTCCCACAAGGATCAGTACTGGCCCCCTACTTTCGAGTATCATGTATGACGGAGTTCTGTAATTAACACTGCCGCAGAAGTAAAAAAAATCTAATTCGGAGACGATATCGCCGTTGTTACTGTTGCAAAGAACATTTTCGAGATACAGTCAGCTTTGAACGCAGCAATCTGCGAAAGGCTAATATCCACCGGCCTTGAATTAGCAGATCACAAAACGGAAGCTGTCCTAATAATCAGCCGGAAAAATGTGGAATAACTGGACAGAGGGGTAGGAAGTCAAACTATCAGATCGAAAGACTCTGTAAAATACCTACGAGTAATACTCGACAATATATGTTACTTAGCTTCAAGCCTCGAATCACCTAGTCATCAAAAGCTTCAGGCAGCACTTTCTGGAATACTGCCAAACATCACTAAGGGTCATCAGTGGCTTCAGTGGCAGGGATAGGAGAACTTCTAGTAACCATGAAACGACGGTCAAAAAAAGGAGCAAGGTAGTAGAAAGAGTGACTTCAATGACCGGTAGCAGGCTAGGTGGGACACCACTACAAATGGCAGATGCATAGACGTTTGGGAGAGTGGGTATCGGAAATACTTACTCCGTTTTGGGCACGATAACTCACATTTTTGCCCAGATCAGGAAGAAGGAACAGAGCACGCGGTATTCCATTGCCTACGCTTTCTGGGATGAAGTTTAGTGCAGTGTTGTTATAAATTTTGAGAATGATATACTTGTACTGCGTGTTTGTTATAATGTAATAATTTACAGCATATGCATCGGGTTCGACTGTAAATGCCTTCGCGTTCGACCAGTCGACCGCGTTCTACGGTTTGGCCACCCATGGCTTAGACAGTAAAGGACAGGCAGTAGCGTACGCGGATGACGTGGTAATTTAAGTATTAAAGAAATTTTCCCTCTGTGATTAGCGAAATTATGGAGAATGCTTTGGGCGGCGAGCTGCAGCCTTGGTGTTAATCCAAGCAAAACCGAAAATTAGTGATTTAGAACTTAATTAAGCTTGTGTTATTTTCTTAGCAAACATAATGCTTTGTAGCCAGTAACATGGAAAGAAAGGTCCTTTTACTAGGGTGTTTTATTTGAAATCAGATCCCTTCGCTTATTTAAACGACCGAAGCTGAAGATCAAAGTCGAGTGAAACAGACCGGACTACCTTGGATATCATTAATTTTAAGAATGCGGGCTATATGGTATGGTTACGCGTTTTTAATTAAAAATTGTCATTCTTCTTAATTACTTATCCAACCGAAAGTACAAATAATAATCCTTTGTCTGAGGACAACTTAATTGCTAGTAAGATATGAGAAAATATATACATACATAGTTATAAATGAGAGGAATGAGAAAAGTAATAAAAATGTGCGAAGGAAAATTCAGCTGGTGACCTTGAATGATTCCCAGGATTCACACATAAAATTTATCTTCTTTCTTTGTTTTGTTTTGTCTTTCGGAAGAAGTGGTATTTTCGCGCTTGTCATTGTAAATGAATAGATCAAGTATAAATAATTACCTCCATGGTATAAATTTACCCGGGCGCTTCCAGTTATCATTCATCATTAATTACTTGATTCTATTGGATATTCGAATAACTTAATTAATTAGAATTTAACGACATCCATAGATTATTAGCTTTCTTTGCTCACTGCAAACAATTTACTTTCGTTAATCAGAAAAAGCTAAAGCTCAGCAATTATTATCGATTAACATGCAACTCACGTTCGATGAAAGAACTGTGTTTCCAACCCCCAATTGTGGTAACTTATAAATAGGAATATTTTTTGCGTCCACTGTCAATGAACTAATTGACCAAGGATCAATGTAAAATCAAATCCAACTAATTGTACCTTCGCTTGGTCAGGTGATAGGAGATACATAGATTCGTAGCAGGATTGCAGGACGAAAGTATCCTAATCTCCTTGGCATTGGATTGACATCAATCCAGCTGTATATGCACAAATCCAATAAGACACGAATACATACCTCGTTTTGAGATTTGTTGTGGGACACAGATTCCTTGTGTATGCTACGAGCACGAAGGTAGATGGATTCCCCAGAATAATTGAAATATGTCCAACGCAGGAATGTCATTTTGTTGTCAGTCCTGTGGTGTTATCTAATGGTAGACCATATCCCATGGCAATGTATAGATCTGAGATCTACGACATTGCTGAAATGACCTTTCAATTCTGTTTGATATCGGGTATTGTTGGAACCGGGCAAAAAAGTAGTTAAAGAGGGATTGAGAGATACATAGTGAATGTAGTACATCCTGGTTTGCTTTTGATGTTATTGTTTTCCCTTTTTTGAGTGATGGTGGTGCCCTGGTCAAGTTATTGTCACCCCACATTGCATTCCTTTGACAATTGTTTGGTTATTTGCTTGGCTTTATACTGTCGGTGGCAGTGTCGACTATTGAATCAAACATGCATACTATACTTCGCTGGTGTGAAGGTAGACGCGTTGCATAAACTATACGTGCACCTGAAGTAGAGAATAGCATTATATATAAGTACTTTGTTGGTTAAAGGAGAGCAATCTGAAATGATGATGAAATGGTGAAATGGTGATGATGTTTATACGGGACCAGCAGCACACGATTCACTGGGATTGGAAATGAGATTGTATTTATAAGAAATCAACGAATTCACACAAAGAAGTCTTGCGGCGATATAATTAATTTCAAATACACCAAGTGAACTGGGTATTCGACTGAATGATTAAAAGAACCTTTGATACATAGAAAGATATATTTATTACCATAGAATACAATGTAAATGTACGTCAATTAAACTAGATACAGCCTGAAAGAGATGTGAAATAATATTATGTGTACTAATTTTACAAAATGTTTTATTCCTGTCAGAATAGGTTAGAGAGAGCTTCGCTCACACGTAGGACCTAGCATAGTCATAAAACCTCACCCATTCTACATCGTCGAACAACATTATTAACAAAATATTTTCGCGATCTCCAAAAAAACCGTTTCGAGACATGACCGAATAAACTATATTTCTTAAATCTCCGGATAAATACTTACTTAATTAGTTGGCGCTACAGCTCGCCTGCTTCTCGCTACCATTTGTGTGTGCGTGTTATATTTTTGCACGAATGGAAGGGACCTACAGTTTTTTGCCGACTCCGAACGACGAGTTGAGAAGCTCAATCGTGACAAATGATACTCTTTGATGCTTGTCAGACATTCGAAAGAGGTGCTACCGTGAAAAAACTCTTTTAGGTGTTAGACCCGGCCAGGAGTTGAGCACGGGCAGCATTGCGTAGTAGTCCAACGCACTAACCACCACGGCTACGGCGACCACCGGATAAATACCTTGTTAATTTATTGGTCTCATGAAGATGTTGTGCAAACGATGGCTTGAAATTTATTTTGAACCACATTACGGCGTAAACTTTACAAATACATCCTACTACTAGCTGTTCCGCCCGGCTTCGCCCGTGTCTAAGAACTATAGTGTTACTTACAATACATACATTATCATTTTGTTCGAAGAATCAAAGACAGTGCGAACGCATCCCAAGGTTTACAGTCTATCAATATATACAATCCAAAAGTATGGATTCTAAGTATTTGTAGTTTGAATAAATGACATTTCGCAGGAAAGTGGCATTTGTTAGAGTGTTTCTATTTTTGCATTAATTTAAATAATATTGCGAATAAATTAATTCAAAAATCGGCCTATAATAGCCACAGGATGTTAATGACCTGTTATACGAAGTTTTACTTCATTGTGTGCATTAGTTTTTGTGTTTATCTAATCGTAAAATTGACAGATAAGAGCGTCACACTGAGATTTATATATTAATAAGATTTGCATTAATGGTTCAAAGTTTTGAAACGTAAACCCGAAGAATACGGTTAGCGGTCGTTAGCTCCTTCTTCGATACCGCTGCTGATTGCCTTACAAATTTCGTAAAAATATTTCTGGCCAGAGCTCAAAATAGCTAAAGGTATTTCAGGAAGAACTATTTCAACCGGAATATATTTGATAACTCGAAGATTCTGACAATTCTTGGGGTCTTTCCCAATTTCGCCAGAATATCCGGGCGGTCCAGAAGTTTTTCAAATAGGTGCCTCAGAGGCAATTCATTCACATGCAGCAATCAAATGGACCATTGCAAAGGACGCTGAATTTGCAGCTCAATTTGGCGAATTATTCCACCTCTTACTCCTGTGTTGACATTTGTTCCATCGCAACCAATTAATTTTAAATTTTTAATTGAAATGCCATTTTTACCAAGATAATCAATAATTGATTTTGTAACAGTCTCGGCTTTTCCATTTTCTGGTGTTATATGTCTTTTAAGACTGCTGTTACTATTGTAGCTGTCTTGGGATGTGATTTTCCATTCAACCCACAGGCAGCGATATTGTCTGCCTGCTTTTTAGTCTTTGGGGATATTATCTGTGTCTGACGAATCAATTTCCATAGACTTGTCGATGGGCCGCTTTTAGAGCTTCCCAATCTTGGGTTAAGGGCTAGCAAAACGTCTTGCGAGACAATGTCGCTGCCCAGCTGCCCAACATCAACTGAGCCAATGTACATACATTTTTCTGACAGAAATTGTTTGCTATTATTTTTTTCAAACAGAAAAACTAAATGCGTGAATCTGTGTACGATTAAAGAAGCTGACAAAAAATCGTTTAAAACGCAAATAAATAATGTTCAATTACATGGTCGTTGTTAGCAAAATGCACGTAATTAACAGTTGTTTATAGCCGCAGGACGAAACAACACTAAGGTGCCATCCAAAAGAAAGTTTCGGGCGGATGCGTAGGGTAGTTTTTGGATTGCATTCGCAATGGTCGGAGACAAAAAAATGAAATAACAAAAAGTTTCCTTAACAACTGTGCCCTAATAAGACGGTTCACTAATTTGGTATCTCGACATACCAATACTATGCATAACAACTTTAGTCTTAAATAGGTTCGATACCTTTTCTGCTGCTTTTGAAAACGGCTTATTCCTAATATTTATAAGCTTCTTCTGCAGATTTGTAAAAAAAGAAAATGTGATAAAGTCTGACCATTTGGCGGATTACACTGTAGCAAAATTGATTTGGCCTCATTTCACTTTGAATTAGTAAATTCGTCCGGCCTTATTTCACGTTCATTTTAAAATTTGGTGTTGTGATTATTATTTATTTATTTTTATTATTTTATTTATATATGTATTTTCATCATTCTTAATTACAAATATTTAACAAAGTTTTTTTTTATAATCTACTAAAACAATGTTGTACAGTGGAACTACCATAGCTCGAACTCCCAAAATGAAAGAAAAAAAATTCGACTTATAGAAACTTCAACTTAAAGAAATTAAAATAAAAATTATACATTTATGGTTTTATTTTATTAGATTATTTAAGAAGAGAAAAATATATTTCATCACCAAAATATTAAAAAAAAATCAGTAATTACACTTTGAGTTTTTTTTTTTCATTACATTTTGTTCAATTTCGTGAAATACATTATCCAGCTTGTTGTTTTCAGTAAGAAGAGCATCACGTATTGTTGCTAATGCTCCATATACTTAAGCTTGCCTTGGCTGCACAATTAAGTCTTCACCTGTACTGGAATATGGACTGCTAGTGAAAGATCACTCTCATACAACATCTGCGGACAATTTGGTTCCAACATAACTAGCGCCACGTGTTTCATAGGGATAACAAAGTGAAACAATTATCCGCCATCATGCAAATTTTACATAGAAACTATGGCCATCTATTGCCCTATATTCGAGTTACTGCGAAAATAAGTTAAATTTCGAATGGTTGTCGCGTTGGTACCAACTACCAATATTTAAAAAAAAAACTGAGGATTTATTTAGGTACAGCAGCACATTAAAAAAAATAATCAATAGTGAATTTAGAGCAGAAATTCGAGTTAAAGAGGCTTTTTGCCTTTGAAAGCAATCAAACAAATTCGAGATGTAGAGAAATTCAACTTGTGGAAGTTCGAGTTATGGAAGTTCCACTGTAATACCACTTCATAAAATATTTAATAAGTGAAATAAGGCCAAATTTTTGCAGTTGCCCTTATTTCACTTGGTGTTATTTCACCCATCCACATTTTTAATTGGTGCTTTTTACACGAATTCAATTTGGCTGGAAACTTTGCTTACGCAGATTGCAATCAAATGCAATCTATAAAAGCCATTCTAAAAGTACGTAGTAAATCTGCCTCATGAACATGAAGCAATGCCAATTCTTAAAAAAAAAAAACAATTTTTTCACCCTGCCTCCCATTAGCATGTTGGCACAGCGTAAATAACATATTCCAACGTATTTGTAACAAATTTTGGCACACCAAGTTCATATCTTAAACGTGTCCCGGAAATAATCTTGCGAAATTCTCTCACAATTTCAGTTGCATCCACCACAAAAATGGAAAATTTAAATGAAAATTTTATCGCCACCGTTCTCGAAAACGAGTTGAACAGGTACATACTAGATATGTATATTTGGTGCCTCGTGCCAGATAAAGCCTGTGAGTTTTCATCGCCGTAATTATAAGACTCATGTCAAAGAGAGACTGTCTGCCCTAGACCCCGCCTCGAGTGCGAAGTGTCCCGTACATGCTCGGGTTGGCTTGTCCTCCGTGTCACTAAAAGTAATTATTTACAGACTCAGAGGATAATTAAAAATTTCTGTTTGGGATTGCAAGGTATTTAATTGATACACCCCCACTGTTATCGTATTTACATATGTATGTATATTAATACAGAGTACATATGTACGTACGCCGGTATACCGCCCATTGTTTGCACTTTTGCACGCTCACTCGTATACTCTCCGGCGTATGCTGACGAATTTCTGAAGTGGAGCTATAAATTTATCGCGGATGGAG
The DNA here is from genome assembly GCA_949775065.1 of Brachyopa scutellaris. NCBI lineage: Eukaryota > Metazoa > Arthropoda > Insecta > Diptera > Syrphidae > Brachyopa > Brachyopa scutellaris. The sequence continues at coordinate 38,967,394 of OX459113.1, read as the reverse complement.
ATTACTTCGAAATGAGATTCGTGGATTAAATCCTTAAATTAATTACCATTCAATTTGGCCTCGAGAAATTGCTGCAAAAAAGATAGATTAATGTGTACGACAGTTGAAGTGAATGAAAAACGTTTAAACACTGTAAGGAGCAATTAATAATCATCTGGTGTAATTGAAGATTGGAGAGTAATCGTTTAATGAGCAAGAGTAGAAAAGCGGTAGTGCACTTGAAATTTTAAGTACGCGTAAGTTTATCCAAATGGAGTGTCATATAACGATAGGTGCAGTTTCAGTTTCAGACTTCTTTACGGTAGCAAAAATTAAGCATTATTAGAAACTATTGCACAATTTACAGAGATGTGGCATACGTATGTATATTACCTTATACTTCTGAAAAATTACTAATGTGAGGAAAATATAATACAAATAATCTAGAAGGAAAAGCTTCAAGTAAAAACCTTCACTTAATACAAATAACAAAAACAGAAATACATAGATAGAATAGATAGGATGTTTGCCTCTCAGTCTGAGTTCTAGGCGATGATGAGCTAGAGCTGGGTCAATCGTTCAAATTTGAAGATCGAATCATTCAAGTCTTGGTTTCAAAAATTATTCGATCTTTTCAATCAATCATTCAACGATAGAGATTGATATTGCATTGGTTCAGTTGATTTCAATACAACTTTGAAGATATTTTAATCATTTTATTTTTAATTAGCTGATCCGCCCGGCTTCGCCCGTGTACGCAAATAGTCGCGTTACTGACATGACAGATAATTGCCAACGCCACCTGTGGGAAGTTTTTGTGAAATTATAAATGGGGAAAACTACATTTTCGTAAATATTTGCACCCCAGCGCCACCTATCGGGTCGAAATTTTGTGGTTTTTTTCTTAGCACCAAACCAACATATGTTCTGAATATGAGCCCATTTAGTCAATAAATAAAGAATTTGTTAATAACTTGATTTCAGCGCCACCTATCGAATTTTTCTTTCCGTTAGAACCTCATTCGGACTATAATGAACATTCAAAATTTTGCCCGCGCACTTAGTTATTCGGGTATGATAGAAAAGAAGTACATATGTAGTAGGAAGCAATCACTGCTGTTCTATTTTTCAACTTAAATTTCCATTTTTTTTTTCTATCTATCTGTCCATTTTCCTATGGGTCTGTTTATCTATCTGTCTGTCTGTCTGTCTATCTGTCTATCTGTCCATCTGTCTGTCTGTCTGTCTATCTGTCTATTTATCTGTCTGTCTATTTGCCTGTCTATCCGTCCGTCTGTCTGTAAGTCTATTTATCTATCTATCTATCTATATGCCTGTCTTTTTCGCGGGCGGTTTTTTCGTCTATGTTGTTCCTCAGGTCCCAGAATATCTTCTTGCCAAATTACATTATCATCGGTTCAGCTGCTTAGACGTGAAAAGGTTTTGTTAATAACTTGACTCCAGCGCAACCTAGCGGGCTGTTTTAATGTCTATGTCCTTCCCAGACTATCTCTTTATCAAATTACATTACAATCGGTACGTAAGTTATAAGTAAACGCACAAAATAACAACTTATTTTTATATATATAGATCTGCCTGTCTGTCTGTCTGCCTATCTATCTGTCTGTCTATCTCTCTATCTATCTGTCTGTCTGTCTGTCTATCTGTCTGTCTCTCTATCCATCTGTCTGTATGTCTCTCTGTCTGCCTCTTTGTCTGTCTGTCTGTCTGTCTGTCTGTCTGTCTGTCTGTCAATTCCCCACCAATTTCACTTTGAATCTTGAAATTCAATTCGTTCACATCAATGTACGACAAATTAAATTGAATAAGAAAAAAATGTCAACTGAATAATTTATTTTCTTCCATCACATTTAAAATCACAATGTTTTATTCACATTTTCTTCTGTTACTTGACTACAGCGCACCTATCGGGTCCAGATTTTGTGGTTTTCTCTCTTGTCACCAAACCAACATACATATGTATGTTGTGAATGTGAATCATTTTGGTCAATTAATATAGAATTTGCTAATAACTTGACTACAGCCCCACCAAATGAGCCCAAATTAGCCAAATCGGTCCAGCCGTTCTCAAGTTATGCGGTTACCAACGATCATCATTTAATTTTTGTTATATAGATTTGGGAACCGTTTTACTACTGTAAATAAAATTGTTGAGTTATTTAAAATAGCTTTAGTTCCTACAAATTGTATTTTATAGGATTGAAATGTCTGACCTAAGAAACATGACGTAATGGATGCTGGTCCCACCAAACACAACTTTTACGATCCCATCAATTTCCAGGATCACAGGAAATCCTGCAGAAATCGATGGGTGGTTTGGTGGGGTGTTCAGTCGACGGAGTGCGGGTAGGCATGCTTGCTTATAGCACGAATCTAGCTCGTCGAAATGGGTGGGTTCTTGCACTCGCCGCTAAACTACCGTACCAATTTTTTCATGGCTAGGAGTATTATTATCAAAAGAGCCGCAAAAAAATCTAATTGAAATCCAAAACAAATTGGTAAACCTAACGATGGATTTGGTTTACCTGAGTGTGACCCTCCCACTGTCCACTTTCCTGTGATATGATAGGACTACCTAGGCCACCGCTCCACTCTTAAAACATTCGCGATAGCCCCCAATGTAAATGTGAATGACCTATAAAGTATCACTCACATTTTCGTTGCTACACATTTCACCCTAACACTCACTTTCCCACTACACAACAAGATTTACTTCCTAAACATACTGAAATTTATTCAGCCTGAACCAAAAAAAATAAAATAAGAACAATAGGATTTAGTCATAATATACAAATGAAAACAAATTATTTATTGAAAATAAAAGAAATTCTATGCATGTTACAATAATGAGAAAGAAAACAAAACTTAAATCTAACAAGAGAATACTTCCACTAACGAAGTTTCACACAGTTCAAAAAAAAAGTCATCATAATACATTATTAAATAATTGAAATTCAATAGAAACTAAAATAGATAACTGATATTAAATTCATGAATTTGAAATCAAATGGTACTTCACTTTTGTTTAATTTACTCGCTATATGTATGTATGTCATAACATTTTGGCGATCATTAGTGAAAACAAAACTAAATCTTGACCGTGCTGTACATATTGATGTTAGCACTCTGATAAAAAAAAGCATGCCCACAAAAACAAAGATAATCAAGTAATAATGTACACTCGTTTGACCAAAACGCGACCGATGTGCAGCAAAAAAAAAGAGAACCTTCGAGAAAAAAAATCACATATGCAAAAACAAAATAAACTAGTTCAATTGCTTAGTAAAAGAATTTAAACTCGCCGCATCTATGGTAGGTATTGTTGTTTACGTAGAAATTTCAAATTTGCCGATGTTCCAAGATGTTGTGCACAGCATATTGGTGGATCTTTTCGATTCTAAATATTATGCTAGTTGGAAAGAAATTAAACAAACTTTAAACAATTGAACCTTCTTATTATAATCACAAAATATAATACTTAGCTTTTAGTTTTTTTGTTTTTTTTTTCTAACTGTTTGAAGGTGTAAGTATACTTAAACCTTAAATAATATGATGTAGATGAGTTGCGCGACTGATGAAGGTAATTCAGGTGACAAATTTAGTTAGTAGCGTGTGGGGAAGGCAATAAAGCTCGATCTCCGGCAATTAATCGGAAGTGATTAATCGTCCAGTCAGGTGAGTGACTCCTGGTTGCTGGTGCGGATGCTCCTCGTTGTTCTTGGTTGGTGTTGTTGTTGCTGGTGGACTGGAACTCTGCTTGTAGATTTTATATTATCGCTTCTGGGTGCCGATGTTGTGGCTTTTTTTTATGTTGGTTCTCTTCGCTGATGGTGTTGCTGAGTGCTGGTGATCTACCTGAATTGCTTCACGTAACCTTAGTAGAGATTTTACGCGCGCTGATCGCCGGCGTGGATGATTGAGCAAAAGTTGGATTTTCGGTGTCGTAAATCTTGACGATCGTGTTGAATTATGCGATCGATTGATCGCTGATATCCTCGATGTGGCTGCTCAAGTATTTAGGTTAGACTTGATTTATCCGATCTCTTTCCGATGTTTCAGGCAGTGTCAGGCTAACTTAAAGCCAATATTGGCCCAACAGTCAAATAAGCCTGTACTGGCGGGCTTTAGGATAGGCAATATTTAACTAGGGTTTGAAAAAAAAAGGACATTTGTTCTACCTACCGATGGTGGTGATTGTAAACACGTGGGATAGTTGGTGCACTCACGGGATTATTGTTCATTCGTGAGATTATTGATGGAAAATTGGTTCTTCACGGTGTCTATGTACATTCACTCGGAATGCTTGACAAACGCGTGCATAATTTTATCCCCTTGAACACTTTTAACCACTATTTGAATGCAAACACCTATTTAAGGATAAAAAGTGCTTAGAGACTACCACCATCGCCGAGAACCAAAGTTGAAAAGAAAAATGGTTTCGTGTAGGCGGATTTACATAATGCTGTCGGGTACTAGTTTTCGCTAGTATGAAGTTGTCAGCATTTTACGCACTTTTGCTCAAATTCGAAACAATGTTTCTTCCGGTTTTTGAACTTGATGCACTTGCATGTTTGGATTGCATTCAACAATGAAGTTAGAATTTTTATATTTTTTTTTCTTACAAATCCGATTAATGTCTATTATAGATGGTCCCCTATAAACAAAAGGACTGAAATATGGAAACATTTTTCCAATATTTCAATTGGAAAAGCAAAATGTAGCTATTGCTAAAAAATATTAAGCTATTCTGGAAGAGCTACGGGAAACCTTGCAAGACATTTAAGGTCGCAACATAAGGGTGTGTCGTTGGAAGCCGTTAGATATTCAGCTGCATTTAACAATACAATTTCCACACATGCTGAAACTTCAACTAACAATGATACGCATTCAACAAATCTCACAACTACAAGCGCGATCACTACCCTTCCACCTGCACCCGTTTTTAAACAAACCCACATATCATCTTACGTACGTAGACCAATTTCAATTTCCTATTCCAAACAATTAGATGAACGGCTTACCAAAACTATAGTGAAAGAATATTACCCATTTAAAATGGTAGAGGACAAAGAATTCAAACACTTTGTTCACATGCTATGTCCCAATTATGCCATGCCAACAAGAAAAACAATATCCCATTCTTTGATTCCGCGTTTATACATATAATGAAACGAAGGAGGTCGTAAGTAAGATGTTAGTTGTAGTGGAAGCCGTGTGTCTAACAACCGATGGGTGGACTTCGATAACCCAGCAAAGCTACATAGGTGTTACAGCACATTTTGTGCAGGATGTAATGTAGATGGTAACAGCTCTTTGCAATCTTGCCTTTTAGGATGCATCCCGTATGACAGAAGCCATACCTCAATAAATTTGGCAAATTTGTTGAATGAAAGTTCAGGCTTGCGGCCTGGGCCAAAAAGTAACATGCGTCGTGACAGACAATGCATCCAATATTGTAGGTGCGGTAAAACACAATAAATGGAGACATTTCCCTTGTTTCGCACACACACTTAATTTGGTTTTAGGGGAGGGGATTGTTGTCATTGAGCAACAAATTGCAAAAGTTAAGAACATCGTTGCATATTTTAAACGAAGTTCTAAGGCATCTGTTAAATTGACAAGTATGCAAAAGCAATTAAACCTCCCCGAAATAAAACCTAAGCAAGACTGCGTGACTAGGTGGAATTCAACATTTGGTATGCTGTCGCGAATTTTGAAAATAAAAGCTGCCGTTATTGCCGTCTTAACTATAGAAAACCCGGACCTTTACTGCCTGTTCCCCAAAGAGTGGATGTTACTTAAGAAAGGCACTGAGATATTTAAAATATTTCATTTAATAACTGAAGAAATATCGGCTGAAAAAAGCGTAACCCTTTCAAAAATAATGCTACTGATTAATGCTATAAATAACCACCTATCCAAACATACAATAGAAAACCAGTTCGAAGAAATAGCCCGAATAATTAAAATTCTATCAGCATCAGTTGCATCCAGATTTAAAGATATAGACACTCAAAAGTTGCAACAATTTCATCCGTGGATAACACCGACAGTAGTACCCAACCATCCACTTCACACAACATAGCACAGTAACATTCACTTATTTGGGAGAATTTTGATAACAAGGTCCAGGATGTTATGTCAAACCCCAATGTACATACAGCCACCATAATCGAAGTGGACAAATTTTTAAATTAACTCTTAATAAAAATAACGAAAGATCCATTAAGGATGAACGAAAGCATGTTTACTCAAGATTGTAAAAGCTTGTTCGCCGCAGACTGTGTGTCGTAGGAACTAGTGTTCCTTGTGAACGAGTATTTTCAAAGGCATGTTTGATAATAGATGACCGACGCAGCAGTCTCAAGCCTGAAAAGGCAGCCCAATGTTTATTCCTAAATTACAATTTATAATAAGCGTTAATTTATTTATTGAATAAATAAGCGCAATAAACGGAATGCCCTAGTCAAGCTAAGAAAAATCGTTTTTATTTATTATTTATTAGTTTTAAAATAAAGTTTAACTGATATACAAAAATTTAGTTCAACAAGACTTCTAGATACCTCGCACCATATTATATAATGAGTCCAAATTATGACATAAATACTCAAAATGAATTAATTTCATAAATGTACAAAAATCAAAATGAAATGTCTGTCTGTCTATTTGTCTATTTGTCTATTTATCTGTCTGTCTGTCTGCTTTCTGTCTGTCAGTCTGTCTGCTTGTCTGCCTATCCATCTGTCTGTCTGTCTGTCTGTCTGTCTGTCTATCTATCTACATGTCTGTCTATCTACATGTCTGTCTATCTGTATGTCTGTCTATCTATCTATATGTCTCTCTGTCTATCTATATACCTGTCTGTCTATCTGTCTGTCTTTCTGTTTGTCTGTCTATCTATCTATCTGTCGTCTATCTGTCTGTCCGTATGTCTGTCTGTCTATCTATCTGTCTATCTATCTACCTGTCTGTCTATCTGTCTATCTGTCCGTTCACTAATCCAATCGAGATTTTTATAATTTTGTGCAATGCCGGGGAACACTTTGGTGATGAGTTCCTCTTTCGGCGATGTTAACTCGCAAAAATTTCCCGGGAACGATATGAATCCAGTCGAAATATCAACAGGAATTTGGCCATTGCCAAGCGCCAGCAGTTGTCTCGAGAGTTCAGCAGCCGATGGGTTGTTCTGCAATGCGACTTCATGTTCGTGGTAAATTTCAACTTCTTGACATGCCGCCACAAAGACTACGATTTCAGGCATGCATAAGTTCATCGGCAGCAATAGATTTCGGGATGACGGGAAGCGTTTGACGAAATTCTCCGGAGAGTAATATCATAGCCCCACCAAATCGTCTTGTGTACGTCGTCCAAGTTTTGATAAATATCGCATTGAATTTCAATTTATCGTAATGCTTGTACCTTTTGCGGATGTGATGCGCGATATACGACTATCCGGAATCAGTATAATGACACGCAAAGCTCAAATCAATTGCAGCAATAGAAATTGCACATTTGTTCAATACAAAATGACAATGCGAAAAGAATACCTGTCAAATTGCGCACAACCTAAATCAACGTATAACGCCATTTATCGTGTTGAGGCATTGATCGCAGCACAGCGCCATCTATTATTTATCTCCACCCAAAATGCACGCAAAACGTCTTTTATCACAATGAATTTCACATCGAATTTTCCACCTTTACATCAAATCATACGATAAAATGCACAAACATTTTTTGCGTTGTTCCGGGATTTTATTTTTCCATTCGAAAAGCCATACCGGAATAATTACATACAAAATTACATACATTTCGATTTTTCCAATTTTCCGACTATTCCGGAGGGCTTTCCCAAAATTTTCTTTCATAAAAACCTGGCAATTACGAACAACTGAAAAAAAATTTGTGCCAAATGGGCCCAGCCGTTCTCAATTGATGAATTACTATACATTTTTTATACCAGTTTTATATATGTATATAATGTAGATATATGTATATGATTCTCCTCATCATAATCCATAGTAATTATCGTCTTCGCCATTGTTAAGCATATCTTTTAATATTGTGTACTCTTTCTTTGAATTAAACTTCAATAATCCTCTTCGTCTGTAAATTTAAACAAGCATATAAACGTATGAATTATACTCGTACCATTCTCAAAAATGAGGCTCGTTTTCGGCAGAATTTCTGCTGCAATTGATTTTGGTCGTGCTTGCTCCTAAGGGAAGAAAATAAAATAATAAATGAACAATAAATTTTCACTAGCAGTCAAAATTTCTACCCACCTCACGATCTTTTGCTGGACTTTGACTTTACTGTATTTCCGATACTCCGCATTCAGTTTGCTCCACATAAGATTCTTATAATTGACTTCTTTATGGGTCTATGTGTTTGTTGATTTCTTTACGCTGCATACATTTTTTATCCGCCCTTTACTATTTTTTCTCATACCTTCTGTGATTGAGAATATTGTTTGGATTTTACAATAAACTCCCAGTAAAAAAACACATCCCACATGATTTCCATGAGTTTAGATGGAAGTCATACAGGAAGTGTTGGCTTTTTTTGGTTGATATATATTTGTTTTCAACCACAGAAAGTTGACGAATTCTTTGTTCCCACACGAGTACACTAGTTTTTTTTTTTTAAATAAAGAAGTATTATTAAACAATAAATGCCGTATCACTTTCACTGCGAACAGATTAAATTATGTTTGTTTTTTTGCTATGATTTGGTTATTATCTGACGTTTCGCCATCGGCAATTCAGAAAGAAAAAATTCATTGAAAGACAAAAAAGAGACAAAACGATTGTTCGAAAATCGCTGCAAGCAAATAATTCACACATTCTTGACATTCCTCTTTCTCATTCGATTTTTGATTTGGCTCAACAATATTGTCTTTATCTTTCGTTCATTTCCTTAAGTAAAAGAACCGAACCGGTCAGATGAGCGACAAAAGCATTGACTTTCTGAACGATTCTTGCCATTCCTCTTTCTCATTTGATTTTTGATTTGGCTCAACATTCGTTCATCTCCTTAAGTGAAACCGAACGGGTCAAATGAGCGACAAAGTATTGACTTTGTGAACGATTGATTTGTGGTTGTGTGATTGCAATCATCAATACTTTTCGGTGAACGGGTCAAAAAGATCGAATCAATCACGATTGACACAGCTCTATGATGAGCCCAGAAATAGATTTATATGATTTGTTCTCTTTGAACTAAATACCAATTGTATAAATTGGGTTCGAACTCGATTAAAATCAAAACTTTTCAGGTGTTAAAAAACGTTATAAACTTTATTTGAACTTCCACGAAATCTCGGTGATGGTTATGTTCATATAACACCCAATTGTTAGCTTTGAGGTTGATGACCTCTTACACATTGATTGGAATGATTTCCACATACATACATACCTGTTCAACTTAATCTCTTACACATTTATATAAATGAGTATTACCCCTTTTCTAATTAACACCCCATATTCTGTGTGCATTAGTATGACTAGTCCAATTACGTTGTTCGGTGATGATCTCTCTCTCTCTCTCTCTCTCTCTCTTTCGCTCTAGCGGCGGCCATCATTATCATTGAGTGCGATAGTGTCTGAGCAAGATGGGAGATGAATGTCACGTTTGACGTTTCATCATTATTTCTTGTTAATCGTATGTGGTGTCTTCCGACTGTTGTTAATTTGTTCACCTCGTGATTGTAATTAATGGACTAGCTGTCCCGCCCGCCTTCGCCCGTGTAGTAAAATAGTAGCGTTACTTATCTCTAGTAATGGGGTTCTGAGTAGAAATAAGAGCCGCCAAATCCGACAAACCTTGTTGTATCACACCAAATGTTCAACTTGTGAATGAACAACAGCATCATTTTCCTACTATTATTTCGTTGCCACATGAAATGTTCGATTAGTAACACACATACCTTTTTATACCTCTCCCTTTAATCAAAATATAAGGCGTTGGCGTCTACAACGCTCTTCCAACGTCAAATGTCAAGTATTAATTTTTTAAGAATTTCTGAGTTTTTAACGCAATGATATCTTCAAAGGATTTTATGGGCTTTGGCCACTTTCTGGTGGCTAAATGACTTTAGACTTTCCAATCCCGAATATAAGAGCTAAGAACTGTAAGGTATGCGTGAGGTATGGGGTTTAGCATTGCCAAGTATTAATAGTATCGTACCATGCCATTGCATAAACTACTTACATACATATGTCAATTTCCTTAGAAAATTGTATGGAGTTTATCGTTTCTCGTGGTTAATGCAATGAAAAGTCCATTAGACTGTCACCATAAACTTTTCAAGGTAAAGCGAGGCATTGGGGATGTGTTTAAGTTTTGCATATATGTATGACATCCAACCACTACCTAGGTCCATATAAACTCCACTTTTCACCACAGGTGATTATCCGGTAGAAAATTCTTTAATTAGAGCCTGCCTTTTCCGTCTTGCAGTTGAGAATTTGATAATACTCTTTACCATTCAACATGAAAGAAACATGTGCGTTAGATCTGGATTTTGTTAGTTTCCCTAAATATAGAATTTATTAATAGCTCGACTCCAGCACCACCTATCGGGTACAGTTTTGTAGTTTTCTCTTTTGGAACTATACAAACATATTAGGTTGAACCACATGAAATGTCCGATTTTGAGGCAAAAAGTCAAAAGCCAATTTTTTTTATAATTTTTTATATTATTTAGTCAATATATGAACCGTTAGCATCTATAACTTTTTTCCAACGGAATCAAAAACGATTCATTTTGGTGCCAGATACTCCCAAGTTCTGTGCAATGTCCCGCACTATTTTTATTGGGCCTGATTTTACCGTTGCTTTCAAAACATTGTCGTCAATTACTGTGTCTGGTTCTACACGTGGTTCGTTTTCAAAGCTAAGATGTCCCGAACGGAACTTAGCACACCAACGTCGAATGTTGCGTTCGTTGACCGCTACATTCATAAATGTGTTATAAATGTTTTTCGCTACCAGCGTAGGATAGAAAATGTCGAAAATGGGGACATCGCAAGACAAAATATGTTTTTGAAAAATATAAAACCAACGAAAAAAAAAAGTAAAAAAGTTAAAGCAAATTAAAAATGTCGCATATTCAGGACCTTCTTTGCTTTTTGCTAAACACTGGAAACACTTTTCCCAGCACTGATTATATGCTCACTTTCTTTTTTTATTCGCTTTTTCAGACATTATAGGTACTATTAAACGCAAAAGAAAATAATTTGTAAATATTTTGAAAAAAAAAAGTTGACAAAGGACAGAAAGCAGCACAAATCATATACAGATGAAGGAAAACTTTTGCGCGTGAAGTGATATGCATTCAGCTTTGAAAGGATTTTGAACTTCAAATGGATGTGTTTACGGAGAATCTTTTTTAAAATATTTAATGAAAATATTTTAACAGTTTTAAATTGAATGTTTTCTCTTTTTGAATTTTACTTAAGCCACAAACTTACCAAAAAGCATTTTGGTATGAAAAAGGGGGACGTATGGTAACCCTATACCAGCGACGCAGTGTCCCAGATTAAATTCGTTAAGGAAGAGAGTCCGAGTTTGCAACGTCGACAGCATGATAAACAAGTCTCATACGTTAAACATACATTCCACTTTATTTTATTAAAAAAAAATCGATTTTTGCTAAAGATATTTACTTGAGAGCTTCTTATCGCAAACTGAGTCAAAATCGGACATTTCATACGGTACGACCTAATATAATTATTATGTATGTATTATAAATATGAGTCATTATGGTCAGTTAATAAAGATTTTGTTAATAACCTGACTCCAGCGCCACCTAGCGAGTCCAGATTTTGTAGTGTTCTCTTTTGGCACTATATCAATATAATATATTGTGAATATGAGTCATTTTGGTCAGTTAATATAGATTTTGTTAATAACTTGACTCCAGCGCCACCGAGCGGGTCCAGATTTCTGCATAAGCCTGATATAGTACAGCAAAACAAAAAAAGAATCATGAAAATCGGCTTAGCGGCTATCGAGCTATAACGTTATCGTGCTTCACCCCAAAGAAATTATATAATAGACCCAGCTGAACCCGTGTTCGCCTTGCTTTGTCCTCTAAAGTCTAAGGGCTTTCTTATGCATAAAAATATCTAATATCAGTGGGAGCGAAGAAACCTCAAAGTATTTGTCTAAATCCACAAAATTGTGTAATATATTTTGTTGATTAATTGCATTTTATCAATGTCATCTCAATGGGTAACTTTCAGCCCAAAAGTGCAAATTTCATAGTTCTCAAAATACAACATCCATCAACATACTCGTAAATCTTTACATAGTTATGTATATATGTAAAAATTACTAATAGTACGGAACACTTATTGCGCAAGTACTACTTGCACTTGACCGGATTTTTCTTATTCTTAATGATAGAACAGTGTATCTACAAACTGATATATTTAACATATGTAAGAACTTGGATGAAGGGTTTTTGTAACCGCGGTAGTATACCGCGTCGGTTGTTCTCCCTCTAGCGCAGTATTATTGAGTTTTAGGGGTCCCAGGTTCGTTTCCTGGCGAAATCCGTAGGTACTTTTTTTTTTATTCTAATTTTATATGAATTTCTCAAAAAACTATAAAGCTTTTGAGCAGTGAACGGATTTTGTTGACTTTGCCTTTTTTTTGCCTTTTTTCCCTTTTTGTACTCATATTGCCCTTTTTGCCTTTTTGCGTTTTTTAATCCATATTGCCTTTTTTGCCTTTTTCGTCCATTTGTCAGAGTAGATGTGCACTTTCTTCTTAACTATCGTTGCTCACACGAAAGAAATTTCAGTGTCCACATGTAAATATGAGAGCAGGTTTTTCTCTCGAATTAACATGCACATAACTGCACGCATTGTTTATGCTGACCATACACCATCCATGTTTTCAGTTTTCATCTGACAAAAACCGTTAGATATCTGGGAAGTATTTTTTTCGTAACGCGCGCGTTTTACCTAGATTTATGTTCTGTCATACTGCTAGTCTGTTGAATATTTCGTGTGCTTAAATGCGTGGTGTTCCCAAAATATTTTGTTGCTTGTCATTGAAAGTTAAAATGCCGTGTAAAAGATTCAAGCCGATTGGAAAAAGATTTTACTCGACCCGAAAGAGCACATATTTAACAGTTTACAAATAGCAGGTGACTCCTAGTACGTAGTACGAGGGCGGTCCGAGTAAGTACTTAGCCTACAAAAGAAAAAAAAACATTTTGGAAAAGTGGCGATTAATTTCTCAACATAGTCTTCTTTTAGCTCGATAGACTTGATCTAGCGATGCTCCAACTTCTTTAACCCATCCAAAAAAAAGGTTTTCTCGAGGTCTGCAAAGTACTTCCTCATACTAAAAAGAACTTTTCATACTAAAATTCGCAGACAAGCTGTCACGTGACACGTGATCAAAACAAAACTACGAGTCCGATTCAGACTGTAACCGTCTAAGAGTATGTACTGTCTGCGAGACTGGCACCATCGGGCTGTGAGGCTTAGTACTTACCGGATCACCCACGTATGTATGTATTTTATTTTGCGAATTTAATCTAGCTGCAATGCGTAGTATTTAGGAAGGCTTATTGAAGAGGTGTAAATACTTTGAACAGGATCGAGGAGAAATTACAGCAAGCTAAAGGGCCAGTAACTGAAGTTGTGATGAAAGAATTGTATATACGCGGTTTTTTCAGCAAATGAACGAAATGGCAAATTCTAAATTGGACTCAAATATTAGAGTCAACGACGTGACATCTCTTACCTTGGCTCCACTATCTCTGCCCATGTTGAAAGATCCTTTATTTTATTCAAGGCTTTCCTAAGAGATAATCACAGGTGATTGTTACCAGAGAACTTCAAAATATTTTGGGTTGTATTACAATGTTAAAAATAATGCATAAAAACCTTTATTATTATTAAATGCCTTTTTTGGCTTTTTTTGGTCAACAAAATCCGAACCCTGCTTATGAGATTCGTACAGTTGTTTGAAAATATTTTTGAGTGTTTAGTTGTCTCACGACCCGCGTAAGACCATCCGAACTGGCGTGTAATTCGAGTATACCCGCGAGTAACCATGATGATGGTGGGATGTTATCTTCCTTAACTACAACGATGTTTTCAATGCTTATGTTAGGTTGTTTTCGGAGCCATTTTGGACGCTGTTGGAGAAGGTGGAGGTACGTCGTACTCCATTGCTTCCAAAATTCTTGTGTAAGGCATTGCAGATACTCCATCTGTCTAAGCTGTTGATTCCTTTAATCATTACATTTCTATCCGGAACTAAACGCAGAAGTGCTACAATGCGGAAATGTCCTGGAGTCAAGACTGACAGATCATTCGGGTCAATTGTCTTGGGGCACAATGGCCTGAAGTTAAGGCATGCCTTAGTTTGGCCTAAAAGCGTGGCATAATCCTCCAATGTCAATCAAGCAGCGCCAATGGTTCTTTTGATGTGGTGCTTGATAGACTTCACATTCGCTTTCCAAAGGACTCTGAAATGTGGCGATGGGGCGGATTAAAGTGCCAAGTCACATTTAAGGATACCAGGTGTTGTGATACCTCTGCTGACCACTCAGCTGAGGTGAGGTTGCTGTCTCTCTTGAGTTCGGTATTAGCATCCTTGAAATTAGTGCCTCAGTCGCTAAATATGTTGGTGCATATGACTCTTCTGGCAACAAATCTTTTGAATGCAGCTATAAATGCTGCTGAGCTGAGATCGCTGACCAGATCTATATGTATTGCTTTCGTGGACAAACATACAAGTACTGTTTAATTTCAACTTGTCCAGCGTAGTTAATGCCTATGTTCGTGAAGGACCCGCAAATGGCTGTGCGTTCGAACGCATCGATGAGCTGTGGCCTTCACGAGTCGTTTCAGATTCATAATCCAATAGTTGTTACGGATTTCGGCCATCATCATTTGTTGGGCACCGTGAAGTGTGCGTTGATGTATCAATCAGGTGTGATTTGGTTTTCCGTTTGTTATATTTTTTAAGTTGTTAATAATATATCGACGCCAAATAGCTGCTATCACAAGAAGGCGTTTGAATATTGAATAGCGTTGAAAAAACGCATTGTCAATAACAATGCATTGCGATACAATTTGTGCAACAATTGTCACAATGCCGATGTGCTGTAAAGTGCCTTGATAAAAGGAATTCTTTTGTTCATTCTCTTTCTTTTCCCGTTTAGTCTTATGATCGATTTCAAATGCAATTGCTGCTGGCAGATCTTTCAAAACGAAATTTGTGAGAAAATGTGGGCCGTGCCACTACATGTGACTCGCTGAGTTATTCTGGTGAAGCGCCCCTCGATCCAATGTTGACTGGTTTTCCTCGGTACTTACATGTCTCCAACTGCTTAGATTAGTGAGGCCTTTGATTTCGCCGACACGGTTTTTCACGAAGGTCGTGCGGGTTTATGGATATCCCTTGATCCATGCCAAGGTTATTGTTGAATCGGACCATGCAAAGATTTTAAAGGAGTCAAATCGCATGACCCTTACTGTTCGGTGCAGAAGTTTTGCTAAGAGCAGTGCCGCGCAAAGGGGTAGCGAAATGTTTTTAAGGAGAGCGACCACGGCTATACTCTGAACATCATCGATTCGTTTCGTCTTGTATCGTTGTTTTTAGTAAGTGTTTGCCTTAGTCGGGTTTAAGTTTTTTTAACTTCATTTTTTATTTACAACTTTTGAGTTTCAGAAAATAGTGTAAATAGGTAAGCAGTGCCGTGTTCTACTTTACAAACCCATTCATTTAATAGGTACTCGTATGAAGGAGGTCGTGCAAATAACGCTAATCAACCCTCTTGTTGCGTCCGCCATGCCGAATTTTAAATGACGTCACTTACCTTATCGAATTCTACTTGCCAAATCGTTTAATTTGATACCCATATTAAGGAGGTAGTAAAGATAGCGGTAAACTGCCATCTTGCAGCGTCCGCAATATTGAATTCGGAGTCTCGTCATAGCGCATCGTATTCTACTTACCAAGCCCTTTCATTTAATGCCACTATCAAGGCGGTTGTAAAATCCGCTATTTTGCTTGGTGCATCCGCCATATTGAATTTTCTGTGAAGCCACATAGCCTAGGACACTCTCCGGATCAAGGGGAATATAACGACACCTCATTTGTTGAAATCGGTTCGATACTTAAGGCTGTACGAGGTTTAATCCTTAAATACAAACCCAGCCAGTTAAAATCATAACCCTTCCTTTAGCTTAGTCGGGTAAAATGAAGGAATTGAACCAATTTGTTTCAACGAGAGTGATAAACAACACGAGAGCGATAGTAATTCGTGAGGCAAACTATTGTCGATAGCGGTCGGTGCTATCGCGTAGTCGACAATGGTCGGTGAAGTTACATGATGAGAGCCAAGTATAAAATGAAACCCATGTGACACTTACCCCAATTATGCAAGTCGTATCTGCGAGTCACATATGTATATGTACGAACGTATTTTGTTATTATGTAAGTCATGCAGAACATACTACTTGTACGTTGTACGCTTTTGACTTCTTAGCTGTCAATGGCAATGAATGCCATCGCACGTTGGGTGGGTCAGTTCATACCCATTATTATGAAAGACATATTTAGTCGTATCTTTGACGTTTTTAGTGGTTTTTTCTTCGGCTACCAATATTTAAGTGACTCTTCACAAATTAAGCATGGAAAATAAACAAACGTAAGTTCTTCAATTGAAGCTATAGGTATATTAAATGTAAAAAAAAACCAAAAAATCTAATAACAGCAACCAATTCGAAGATTCGGTATCTGCTATAGAGGATAATGTGGACATCGCAAGAGAATGCTATTCCAGGTTTCGGTCAGTAGTTATCCAAATGTCCCTGGGACATTCGGCGAATCCCTCTGGCCAAATGATCTCATAAAAGCTCAAACGGTCCAAACCCAATGACTGTGCTATCCAAACCATGTTGATTTATACTATTTTCTCTTCTTTTGGGTGCAGAAAGTTGAATACAACTATACGCCCGTTATCTTCTTGCAAGACGAACCCTTCATCAATTAACTTAAGATAACTTAGAATGGCATTTTAAAATGGTTCTGCAACCGTGCTTTTTTTAAAATGACTTCGATACGAACGAGATCGCTAGCTCCGCTGAAAAAAAAAAACGGCGGCACTTATGACAAAAGTGTTTTGTGATTAAACCTGATAAAGGTGAACCAAGATGGAAAACAATGTGTTAGAAATGTAGTCCTCCTGCTCTTTCGAGGATTTCATAAGGATACATTCTATAACTATAAAATCATTGACTAGAAGCTTCTAAGTACATTATCCCATTCCACTGCAGCAGCGGTTATTATTTTCGAAATCTTAAAGTGTTATTGTAGCTGAGTTAAAATTGTTAATATTGTAGCCATAAACACGTCTAAGTGCTAAATAATCTTAACTGAACTTTTCAAATTACAACGCCTACAATGACGACAATGAAGCCATTCTATTGCTTGTAATAAAAAAGAAAGAAAAAGGAAAAGTAAACCATCAACAACAACAACCACAATAAATCTGTTCACTACAAGTAAAACCAACAGAATTAGCATTTTAAATCAGCCTTTCTTTGATTTTCACCATTCATTATACTCTCTGCAGTTAACTGTTTCCTATTTCCTACCGAAATATCCAACTGTCTGCGAATGTCTTAAAAGAAAGAAGAAAAAAAAATCACACACACTTTTACAGTCCTTCTTGGTAGTCCCCAAACTCCAACCTAACCGTGCTTTGGTAGTCAGCATAAACCAGTAACCTGCTGCACAATCCACAACCAGTTGCCTATTCTCTGTGAGTTTTACTATGCAATTTCATTCTCAATTTCCATTTTACGATTTCTCATTCATTTCAGTTCCGCCATAATTCTGCGAAAGTTTTCAATATTCCTTCTACCCAAAGGAAAGTATGTATATACTACCACCGACTAAGCTTCTTAAAGCAGGAGTCCGCACCTGCCCAACAACCAACCGCCCACCAGCAATCACCTTACATAGTACACTCATTTGCCAAACAAACCACAATGCTAAAGCGCTTACCACAATCATACCTTCTTTATCCCTTGAGGAAAGAAGAACCGTTATGTTACCCAAAAATATACATGTGTATGTAGCTCCTCGTACATATATACGTATATTTGTATGTGTAGCACAATGCAACAATAGTAATGTCGCATCATGTTATCGGAATAACAGTATTCTGGTAGGTTCACTTGATGAATATTCCACCTCTGCTCCAGCCAATATAATAGCTATGGTCGGGATAAGGGTATAAGGATACCTACTTCGCCACTTATACTCGTACATGATGCTTTATTGATTTTCCAGAGCGGAAAATTTTAACTCAGATACGAAATGATATTGAAAAGGGACCAGCAAAGGAACACGCCTGGTCTAGTTCGGTCTGGATTTTTGATTCTTCTTCTTGCAGGAGACAAAATCGTTCGCAGGAAGTTTTTAGGTCGTCATAAATTTCACATTGGTTCAATGCGGAGAGGGCACAGTGGTGGTATAAAATTGCATTAAATTTGCTTTTAAGGTTTATTCCTTCTTTGGGCTTCTGCAGTAAATATTTGATGAGAGAAGGTAACTTAAGACCCTGGATATTCTGTTGGAGGTTCACCGAAGAATTATGTAATTGCCAATCGAGGAGTTAAATAAAATGTATGGAAGATGACCTTTTTAGTTAAAAAAAAAAATTACCATGTTAAAACAAGTTGAGTGAATTATTGTAAAACAATTTATTGAATTGAGTTAAAATTAATGCAAACTTGTTGGATAATCAAACATTGTCAAAGTTATTTTTTTTAATTAAATAAGGGACAATCACAGTCCCTGGAGCTCCTGCTTGGAACACATTTTCCAGGATGCGCGGCTCCGGCCAGCAATTTGGAAACTGATAATGGACTAGAAGAAGAGATGATGGTACCAATAGGAATGGTGACTGAGGAAAGGATTATATGGACAATCGAATCATTTCAGCCCTTCAAGTCACCAAGCACTGATGAGATTTTTCATCATCATGCTGCTGATCTAAATATCAAAAATTATTGTCGACTATGCGCATAATGTGGTGTTGTTTTGATAGACCAAATCTGTCACAGGTATAGTGTATCCAGGCGGACCAAACTATGGCCATTGGCTATGTTTTATGCTATTCTCAACAAAGTGGGTGTTAACTCATATGTACTCCTAAAAAATGGCATCCAATCAACCCCAAAAAATCGCTTTATCATTGCACAGGACCTCATCATGCCACAAATTGAAGAACGATTTACTCGGCCAAGTTTACCTGCAAACCTCCAGGTTCTCTTGAGAAATATTTCAAAAAAGAAACGGCCATTAGTTGAGTCAAATGCTGCTAATTCTACGGAAAAATAATAGGCAATCTGTCCAAGGGATAATGGCCGGAGGACGAAAATCAGAACTGGTAGGTGTCGAAACCCCCTTTGCGGCGAACATAGCCGGACTATGTGCCAGGAGTGCATCGATTCTGATCTTTAAGTTATTTTAATCATAAGACTAGTTTGTAATCTCAATAAAAAATAATTTTAATTAAAATATTTTTAAATTTTTGAAATAAGAACATAAATATGTCCAGGGTAGTAATAGTGGTTCTCTACGGATGGGTAGGGTTGAAGGGCTTAGATATTATAAATTAAAGTGAAATAAACATTGTAAATTAATATTCAATAGCATGTTTTGTTTAGTACAAAACTACTTATCATAATTAAAGTTTAGAAGAGGTAAGTTGTGGTGCAGAAGTATTAACTTTTCTGTATTTTTGGGAAGAAGTCGGTTTCTTTGTTCTTAATAGACAAGCCCCTTCAATTTCAATTTCAATTTATTTATAATGGTATTGCTTACAATATTAAGAGAACAAGCATCTTTTTAATTATGAAAGCCTTGATTTGGGTTAAGAAACATGTAGAGGTAGACAAAAGGAATAAAAAATATTCTATATAATAAAAATGAAATGATGATCGTTGGTAAGCGCATATCTTGAGAACAGCTAGACCGATTTGGCTCATTTTTTTTTTCAAATGTTCGATATAGTCCGAATGAGGTCCTAACGGAGAGAAAAAATCGAAAGGTGGCGCTGAAGTCAAGCTATTAACAAATTCTATATTTATTGACCAAATGGACTCATATTCAGAACATATGTTGGTTTGGGGCTAAAAGAGAAAACAACAAAATATGGACCCGATAGGTGATGCTGTAGTCAAGTTATTAGCAAATTCTATATTTATTGACCAAAATTATTATATACATACGTATGTACATATGTATGTTGGTTTGGAGCCAAGAGAGAAAACCACAAAATCTGGACCCGATAGGTGCGCTGCAGTCAAGTAATAGAAGAAAATGTAAATACAACACCTTGAAGAAAATGTGAATAAAACATTGTGATTTTAAATTTGATGAAAGAAAATAAATTATTCAGTTGACATTTTTTTCTTATTTAATTTAATTTGTCGTACATTGATGTGAACAAATTGAATTTCAAGATTCAAAGTGAAATTGGTGGCGAATTGACGCTGAACCGAGTATAATGTAATTTGGCAAGAAGATAATCTGGGGGGATCACCACGTAATCCCGAACGACTAAAATCTCGAAAATTTATTTGATAAATCTCGAAATCTCGAAATCTAGAAAGTGCAAATATCTCGAAAGACTTTATTTCGAAAAAAAATCCCGAAAAAATTTGATTTTTAAAATCTCTTCTTTTCACTGCAAAAGTAATTAAAACGAGTCCAAAATGTAAATTCTGTAACTTTTTTGAAAATAATAAGAATTCAACAATCTTTACAAAAAAAAAATGTTGTTAACTCATTTATTTACTTAAAATATATATGTACAATGTACATACATTATAAATGCATTGGTATTATATGTATAAATATTTGAAACTCAAGTTGTAGGCAATGCCCCTTAAATATCCCATAGAACTTTTTCCTCTTTTTCCTCCATGATTCTTAAAATATTTTCTTCTTTTGGATATTGTACAGATTAATGTGACTTCCGCTCAAAACTTTTGGCGTTTATGCCAAGACTCACATTTTTGTTGTTCAGTTCAGGAAGGCAAATTTATTGGTGTATATAATTTTTTTTTAAAACCATGTCCACGTCGACCAGTTTTTATAAGTAAGCAGACTTTATTTGAATAAATATTGCTCATCTTTTTTAATTTTACCCAATAGATTACTTGAATAATCAGCCTTATTGTGAGTTACAAATTACAATTTTCGCCTTGTTGTTCTCTTTTTCGCCTACTAAAACAAGGGAAAAATTCAGCCGTCATAGTGTTTTATTTCGCCCGAATGAAGTTTCGGGTGAAACTCACAATAGGGGGAAAGTGATTTTCGGGCGGAATGCTGTTCGGGTGAAACTCACAATAAGGCTGAATAATTCAAAACAAGTTTGGCCTAAAACGCTTAGGATAAACTATTTTGTCCTACGCCAAACTAGTTTGTCCTGATACGCTTAGGATAAAATAGTTTAGCCTAGTTTGGCCTGAAATCGGGTTTGGCCGGTAACATATATGTATGTATATTATTATTGGCTTTTCTTCAAGTTTACATTTTCACACATTTCAGACTAATTGCATATTTTTTGGAAATGTTAAACAAATGAATGTCACAGCTAGTATTGTTCGCGAAAACTAAGATACAAAAAGGACTATCGATTTATAAAAGCACCTACAAAGTTTCAAAGCAATATTCAAAAATCAACATTTGACCCACATGAAATGATCCAACTCCATTGAAAGCGTGATTAGAAGAATGGGAAAACAAATGGAATAAAGTCACATACCTGCCACTACTACATACTATAAAATTCAATG
Organism: Brachyopa scutellaris; assembly: GCA_949775065.1. Taxonomy (NCBI): domain Eukaryota; kingdom Metazoa; phylum Arthropoda; class Insecta; order Diptera; family Syrphidae; genus Brachyopa; species Brachyopa scutellaris. Next base: position 38,945,543 of record OX459113.1, on the reverse strand, counting down.
GAGCATTATCCACTTCGGTGTTCATGCACTTCTCCTCTCAAAGACGGCCACGGTTCATGTGATCCTAGAAATCCTCTTCAACTACTCTAAAGGCTTTACTCCTCGCTATTTTCTGAATAAACTATAATCACCCCAAAATAAATCCCTTTACCTCGGACACACCCGCATACGGAGAGAATTTACCGAAATCTGTTTTACTGTGTACGACTTACGAGTGTACCTCGACGCTCTCGCAAAAACTTTTTCTCGCAGGTGCACCCTGCATCTGTGTGTAGATTTCAAATTGGATTTCATTTGGAAAACCCCTGCTCGAAGGTAGAGAAAAGGATAACTGGTAACGGCAAAAATTCCTTTAAATTTCCAATCCGGAAACGTTATTCCGTTCTCCACCTTACGAGTTTTCCAAGAGATAACTTTTCGACAGAACTTCTCACTTTGGGTTCTTCCGTTTTCTGTTTGCTTTCCGCTTAACAATCATTTAAGTTTCGGAGTATACATATATGTATACATACATGATACATACAGTGACATACAAAAGAAACGGGTCCGATTACATTACATTTTCTGAAACCAGAGAATTTATTAATTTTTATTAATTTGAAAATTTGTTTAAAACCCTTTGTTGACCAAGCCATTAAAAAAAGTTACAATCTCCATTTTTTTTTTAAGATGGAAAACTTATTTTTGAATTTTCCAATGACTCATAGAGACGAAATATGAAGGTCAGTCTCCAAAGTACCGTTAGGCTATAACTAAAGTTATAAAAAGAACATTTTTTTTTTAAGTTTTTTTTATTTAACAATGATATTTTTTGCTTTCGAATTAATAAGCATTTAATAAAATTTAGGATCGATACTGTGTAAAAATACCAATTTAGTTTGTTAGTACCGAAATCGACTAAAATTAATTTCTTCAAAGTCTAATATGCTGTCAGAAAAACCGTTATATCGGGTTAAGGAAAATTAAAATTTAATATAAAGCGGTTAGCAAAAATTTAAATTTCAGATTTGTCGGAGTAATATTTTAAGAATTAATTGGGTGGGGCAAGCAATTTTCACAGTTTTTAACTTTATTTCTTCTACAAAATTTGTAGCATACAAATCTAACCAAATGATTAAAAATATATACCAGGTTGTTCAATAAGTTTTGTAGTTCGATAAGAGATGGCGCCTCAAAAGCGGGGGAAGTCCATATTCTTAACGTAACGGCTTTTTTCACCTACAATCTGAACAAAAAAAATCAATCTTTTTGTGCATAACCGAGGCAGTTGCGACTAAAAATAAGCGTGTTATAGCAAAATATTTATCTGCCACTCTAGTGCGTTTGATGCAAAAAGGCGGCAGGTCCGGACCTGCCTCCTTATTGAAACAAACGAAAATATTGAGTCATTTGCAAGAAGACAGTAGGGCGAGGAGGTTCTGACACGTTAACGGATATTGTCAAAAATTAGGTACACACGTTTTGTGTTCGAGCCAAGTGGACGTTTTTTGTGGAGAAGTTGAAACTGTTGCAGTAATTGTATCAACTGGGATGCCTTTATTTGAATACTTTCCTATTTCTTATAAGTACCATCATTGCCTTTAAAATGGCTAAATACAGAGATGTGATGCAACTTTTAAATAACTATGTTCCACCGAATAAACTGTACTTCTACAAGGCTCTTAAAAGTGAAACTGTTGGGCCAAATGGTGACGTTTCTAGTAAAGATGACGATGATCAGGCTGAAGTTAAGCTATACATTTTTAATTTTGTCAATGAATGAATTGTTTTTCTTTTTCTATTTATTATCTAACTAGCTGACCCGTACTCGCCTTGCTTAGCCCGCCTGCCATGTTTTACTAATTTGCAAAAACCTATTGACCTATTTCCTCGTATTTAAATGCTTTTCTGGTAAGTCCAAATGATTTTTCGAAGCTGAAGTGTTAAAAAAAACATGTTCTTTAACTTTCTAACATACCAGGAAATCGGAAACTGGCTTGTACTTTGTATCACAAATTATTATTTTATTAATTAATGTTCCTTAAAAGTGGGCACCGTAGCGCAAGTGGTTAGTGCATCGGACTACTGAGCCAGCGGTCTTGGATTCGAATCCCGCCGCAAACACCTAAAAGTTTTTCACAGTGCCCACCTCTTTCGAATGTCTGACAAGCATCAAAGAGTATCATTTGTCACGATTGAGCCGTTCGGAGTCGGCAAAAAACTGTAGGTCCCCTCCATTCGTGCAAAAATATAACACGCACACACAAATGGTTGCGAGAAGCAGGCCCAGGTTCACCTCGAACTGTAGCGCCAACTAAGTAAGTAAGTAAAAGTTTTTCTTCTTTTTGTTTTTTTGTTAACTTCCACAGGATTAATCGCTCTAGGTCGATTTTTTTCAAAAATCCCTCTAACTTACACTAATTATAATCGCCCATGATGAATGCGTCACCTTCTGGAAAAAAATAAAGAAATGTGGAATTGCAATGAAGCAGAAACATTCCCCCAATGTAGAATGAACCTTTCCCGGCGTGCGCACAACAACAATGTTTTTGTTTTTGCATATCCCCCAAGTTTTATCGCAATCGGATGAACGATGCGCGAACGCATAAAAGACGCATAAAAACCATGGCCCTTAGTAATAGAAATTCGTAAAGTCGCTCCTAAAGTCGAATTTTGTTAGGTGTAGCTATGGTACTTTTAAGTATTCGTAGTAATAAATCAGTTTTAACAAAACTCGAATTTAACGTAATCATTGTGACTCAAATTTACCCATTCGCTATTGTGAGCTAGCATAGCAGATTTTGACCGAAAAACAAACTGAAAATTTGATTTTTTATTTGAAATGGCAAATTCGAATGCGGTTAGTTCATTAATAAATTTCACTTTCCATGATTTATTTTATCTATTACACTATTATATTTAGAAACGTGAAAGGGAGCGAATTGGACAATTGAGAAAAGAATTTCTCAAAGATATCATCGTGGATTCAAAAGCCACTAATACCACAATGAAAGCAAAAAAAGAGATTTGTGGATAAAAATTGCCGAAGAAATGGCTAGTATTGGTGTCAATTTGCCAATTCCGAAATTAAAGGCACAGTGGATGAGGATGAAAACTTTAGCACGCTCCAACATTCTACATCACTATAATATTCTAGTGCATTAAATCGTGTTTTATAAATTTTTCGTGTTCTTTTATTTTCCGTATCATTAATAATATCCAAATCTTGTAAAATCCGCTCGAAACTCATTTTGAAACGTTTGACTGTCACTTTTAAATTCGGCTTAGATACGACTCGACCACAACTAACTATTTGTCGATTTTAGAAGTAGATCGATTGTTTATTACTACGGATTTCGTGTTAAATTCGAGTTTACATAAAGCTCGAGTTTAAATTCGGTTATAACTAAGGGCCCATGTCATTTTCGGGGATAAAAAGTATAAAAAATGTTGACCAAGAACATAAGCAATCACTATGTCTAATTTCACCAAAATCCGTCGATTAGTTTCTGCGTGATGCGCGTTCAAACAGTATAGATATCCTCAATTCCTCGCCAGTTTAAAATAAAAAAAACAACACAGCTGCAGGTACAGAAGAAAAAAAAACGGTTTTGGCGCACACACGAAATTATCTCCACTGGTCGTTGGTAAAACCGAACGATCTAAGCTTTTCTTGAATTGTATGTCATTTTTAATAGAATTTTAATTTTAATTTAATGCTAATTGTTCAACTTCTGTGTAATGTACGAAGATGATTTATGTCTGAAAATGTTTGTACAAAATTGAACTTTATAATAAAAGAAATTCCATTCCCATCGGCCAAGGCATTCTAAAGCTAGGAGCTAGAAGGTGTTCGTAAAAGTACTCTCTGCTTAGATATCAGCTTAGATCTCCGCTTCTGAACAGCAGATAACGAAAAAAATCCTAGGCTGTATTCCTGACATTTTGCAATGCAACTGTGAAAACCGGAGTCAATTTCGTGCAGTAGTTTTTAAGACAAATGGGAACAAAGACTTTGCAGCCGAATAAAAGTTGCATTTTTATTATAGTAAGGACTGTCCAAGTATTGATTAATAGTTCGAAATATACTAAATAAACAACTTTTATGTGTTTTTTTTATTCATAAATCAAAATCAGGAAGCAAATTATTACATTTTGGTGCCAATGAGGGGCAGATCCAAACTTTAGAAAATCGCAATAATTACTAATATTGTTTATTTCACTTGTATTTGGAAGGGGGCTATCCCATAGAGACAAAAAGCACGTAGACCGGTAGGCCCATTGTACTTTTTATTTAACTTAAAACTTGATTAAACAAATTTGACAATATGCACATTTTTTAATAGCATATCATTTTAAAATATTCGTGTATTAATTAATTTTTCAAAAATTTATATTTTTGATTTCCCACATAAAGTTAAATTCAGACTTGCCTCCCTTTTGATGCAAGGTCCTTAATTTTTCATGAACACGTGTGAAGTTTCATGTACGTAGATCTGTCAACTCATTCGTATATTTACAGATGTTCAAAGCTGGCGTCTCAATGTGGCATAGTGTTTTTTTTACAATGGAAACAAATTAATATCGCGCAGTAGTAAAACTCTTATTTTTGGTAGGTGTAGCACCAAAAAAAATTCATAGATGGTTGTCAAAAGTATATAAGGACTCTTCACATCCAATTAGAATAGTTGAAAGATAGGTTGTTGAAATTAAACGTGGTCATACAAGTCTTGAAGACCCACGTGAAGGATGTCCAAAAAGTGGATCAACACCAGAAATCGTAGCAAAAATATCGGATATGGAAGTAAGGAAGATCGTCGATTAACCGAGAGGGATTTAGAGAAGCCCTAAGTATCTCACTAGGCAGGGTTAGCAATATTTTGGCTGAAGTTTTGGGTTTCAGAAAGCTGTATGCACAACGGATGTCGCATTCGCTAACAATGGAACAAAAACACATTCGAATGGGACTTTCTCAGCTACATTTGGAGCGTTTAGAAAGAATTGTAAAGATTTTGCGCGTCGTTTCATGACTTGGGTCTACCACCATGATCCTGAATCAAAACTAACAAGAAGGCTAAGAAGTGGTGTAAGCCCGGTGCCTCGGACACTTTTATCCGATAATGTACTAGAGAGAACATCGCCCTAAGATTCATACAGGTACAGGATCCCTGGATCATAAAGGATACGATTTTTGGTCTCAATAATAGTGAGTGAATATTAGAATATGGCCGATGAGATTTTAGACAAATGGCTCAAAAATTAAATATTTTTTCATTTGAGATTTCAACACCAAAGGCTTAGTGGCGGCCCTAATATAAAATCCGCTGGAAAAAGGGATTGAGGAGTTCGTGTGTGCCTCCGCCTACTTTCCTGGAGACATAGACGCGGTCCCTCCTGTTCCGGTCGCAACTGGCATAAGAGGATGAAGTTATATGTAAGTTACGTAAGTTACACATTGTGTTTGAAATATAAATTATTTATTTCATAGTCCAAGTTGCATTATTTGCCAATGATTTGCTGAGCTCATAGGTTGTTCTACAAAATCTAGTATTATATGGACTGTATGATTAACTAAATATAAACTATTACGAGAAAATCATTCCCAAATACTATCTAGAAGAATTCCGTCTCTACTTCCGAATGAGTAGAACTTGTTTCGCTGTAAGTTTTGTCTGCATTCTAGTGTTTAGCAGTTAATTTTTGATTACTATTTTTACAGGACCTAATGAATCAAGTTGGTAATGCATCACACATCATAAACATGGAAAAGAAGCTACTGCTTACAACGTGGATGGTCAGCAAGTACGAGAGCAGGAGAAAGATAGGAAATCGATTGGTGATAGATTTGACTTTTCAACTAGTTCAGGATGTTTTGTGCAGTTTAATGGGCGACTATGTGAAATGGCCATCAAGAAGCCAATATCCTGAAATTTCACAAGCTAGTATTAGACTGAATATATATCGTACATATTCTAATGATATTATTTTCCACAAATTTTTAAGGATAAATCGGGTGGGTACATTTCTGGAACTATTGGCGCAATCGACGGCTGTCACATCCAGGTAAAACAACCAACTAAAAACACAATTGATTATACAATAGAAAAAATACACATTCGATTATTTTGCAAGGTAAAAAAAATGTATTGAATCGTATTTTAAACAAAGAAGGGATAAATATTTTATTTAAGGGATTTGCGATCGTCGGACAGTCTTCACTGATATATAGCTATGTTGAAACACCAGGCAGACTGCACGACGCAAGGGTTTTCAGGAACATTTTGCTGGACGACAAAATAGATAAACTTATACCGAATGAATTCCATCTCTTGGGTGATATTGCGTATCCAAGTCTACAGAATTTGTTAACACCTTTTCATGACAACGGTCACCTCAGTGAACAGCAATCGCATTTTAGCTCCCGTTTGAGCAGTGCCAGAGTAACAATCGAAAGAGCTTTTGGGCTGCTTCAAGGAAGATTTCGTCGACTGAAATACTTAGATGTAGCCAATCCTATCATGGCCAACTAAATAGTGGTGGCCAGCGTTGTGCTGCTTAACCCCTTGCAGGCAAGACATAATTTCCATAAAAAGCAGGCGTGACGTGCGCCCCTACAATGTCCGTAAGGTACAAATCAAGTTCTACCGCAGCATGCTGTGACCCTTGACTAAAAGTGAAGCTATCAATGTGAGAAGACAGAAAAGAAAAGAGAGAACATACGACAAGATATATGTATTTGAAATGGACAGATTTTTTTCCAGTGGGGTGATGATGATGAGTAACCCCACTTGCCTTCGTAGGGTTATTCACATCCATTTATTCGGGGACAGTGAAAATGACGACGCATCTTTCGAAGAGGAAGAAAACCGTCCAGATTTACTAATCAGCATAAATCACGAAGAACGTGAAAATGCTAGTGGAGACCGAGATAGGCAACAAGGTGCAAGAAAACGAAATTCGTTGCTTTCATTTTAAAAAAAAAATACGTTGATTTACCTGTAAATAAAATATTTTTTTTTTTAAACAATGAAAAGGGATAGTAAGTAAGAATGGGAGACCTACAAATTGCCGAAAAAAATAATGTCGACTATCAATAATGTCGATTTTGGCATTCGTTAAAATCTCGACAAAACTTTTATCGACTTTTAAAAAGATCGAAAGTTTAAAACCTCGAAACTTAAAATATCGACTTGATTTAACGAATATCGGTCAAATTGTCGACAAATTTTTATGTGTAGGTACCTTTATGACACAAATAAAAAGATAAAACAGAATCCAGTTTTTTTAATATTTGATTAAATTAATTTTTTCTTTAGCGAAAAAAAAACACACAACTCAATTTAATCTTTTCTAAAATCCATCTTAATGAAATGACTCAAGTACTTATTTAAAATTTCTGTGGCCACAAGCCATAACCGCTAAAGTCGATTTTAGACGAAATTGGGATTTTGATGCCATTAGATTCAGCGTACTCGAATCTATTTTGTCAATTTTTTTCGGCTTTTTATCTTTAAAAATGTGACCACAATTTCAAAAAAACATAACAGCTAAAGTCATTTTTTTTAGTTTAGATTAAGGAAAAACAACCAAACTCAACAAAAAAAAACGATATTTACTGTCTAAATTTTTTTAAGATTTACAACAGGGAATAAAGACTTAACTTGACTTTAGCTGTTTTTCCACATTAAATTTATACAATTATTACATTTTTTTGTGGAGGAAAAATAGCTAAACTTGAGTTTAGCTGTTTTTCCGTGTTAATATTTTTTGTTTTGTTAATTTTTTTTGAAGGAAGAATAAGTAAAAAGACTTTCCTATCTGCAGTTTAGCGGTTATTCCAAAATTAAATTGTGATTCTTTAAAATGGAAAAACAACTAAACTCCAGATAGGATTTTTTTATGATGAAAAACCTAAAAGGCATAACGACTAAAGTATTATTTTTGTCAATAAAATCGTTTACAGTTATTTTTTTCAACAAAAATAATTTTCAACTAAGAAAGTGCCGAATAAAAGTTACATTTTTATTATAGTAAGGACTGTCCAAGTATTGATTGATAGTTCGAAATATACTAAATAAACAACTTTTATGTGTTTTTTTTATTCATAAATCAAAATCAGGAAGCAAATTATTACATTTTGGTGCCAATGAGGGGCAGATCCAAACTTTAGAAAATCGCAATAATTACTAATATTGTTTATTTCACTTGTATTTGGAAGGGGGCTATCCCATAGAGACAAAAAGCACGTAGACCGGTAGGCCCATTGTACTTTTTATTTAACTTAAAACTTGATTAAACAAATTTGACAATATGCACATTTTTTAATAGCATATCATTTTAAAATATTCGTGTATTAATTAATTTTTCAAAAATTTATATTTTTGATTTCCCACATAAAGTTAAATTCGGACTTGCCTCCCTTTTGATGCAAGGTCCTTAATTTTTCATGAACACGTGTGAAGTTTCATGTACGTAGATCTGTCAACTCATTCGTATATTTACAGATGTTCAAAGCTGGCGACTCAATGTGGCATAGTGTTTTTTTTTTACAATGGAAACAAATTAATATCGCGCAGTAGTAAAACTCTTATTTTTGGAAGGTGTAGCACCAAAAAAAATTCATAGATGGTTGTCAAAAGTATATAAGGACTCTTCACATCCAATTAGAATAGTTGAAAGATAGGTTGTTGAAATTAAACGTGGTCATACAAGTCTTGAAGACCCACGTGAAGGATGTCCAAAAAGTGGATCAACACCAGAAATCGTAGCAAAAATATCGGATATGGAAGTAAGGAAGATCGTCGATTAACCGAGAGGGATTTAGAGAAGCCCTAAGTATCTCACTAGGCAGGGTTAGCAATATTTTGGCTGAAGTTTTGGGTTTCAGAAAGCTGTATGCACAACGGGTGTCGCATTCGCTAACAATGGAACAAAAACACATTCGAATGGGACTTTCTCAGCTACATTTGGAGCGTTTAGAAATAATTGTAAAGATTTTGCGCGTCGTTTCATGACTTGGGTCTACCACCATGATCCTGAATCAAAACTAACAAGAAGGCTAAGAAGTGGTGTAAGCCCGGTGCCTCGGACACTTTTATCCGATAATGTACTAGAGAGAACATCGCCCTAAGATTCATACAGGTACAGGAACCCTGGATCATAAAGGATACGATTTTTGGTCTCAATAATAGTGAGTGAATATTAGAATATGGCCGATGAGATTTTAGACAAATGGCTCAAAAATTAAATATTTTTTCATTTGAGATTTCAACACCAAAGGCTTAGTGGCGGCCCTAATATAAAATCCGCTGGAAAAAGGGATTGAGGAGTTCGTGTGTGCCTCCGCCTACTTTCCTGGAGACATAGACGCGGTCCCTCCTGTTCCGGTCGCAACTGGCATAAGAGGATGAAGTTATATGTAAGTTACGTAAGTTACACATTGTGTTTGAAATATAAATTATTTATTTCATAGTCCAAGTTGCATTATTTGCCAATGATTTGCTGAGCTCATAGGTTGTTCTACAAAATCTAGTATTATATGGACTGTATGATTAACTAAATATAAACTATTACGAGAAAATCATTCCCAAATACTATCTAGAAGAATTCCGTCTCTACTTCCGAATGAGTAGAACTTGTTTCGCTGTAAGTTTTGTCTGCATTCTAGTGTTTAGCAGTTAATTTTTGATTACTATTTTTACAGGACCTAATGAATCAAGTTGGTAATGCATCACACATCATAAACATGGAAAAGAAGCTACTGCTTACAACGTGGATGGTCAGCAAGTACGAGAGCAGGAGAAAGATAGGAAATCGATTGGTGATAGATTTGACTTTTCAACTAGTTCAGGATGTTTTGTGCAGTTTAATGGGCGACTATGTGAAATGGCCATCAAGAAGCCAATATCCTGAAATTTCACAAGCTAGTATTAGACTGAATATATATCGTACATATTCTAATGATATTATTTTCCACAAATTTTTAAGGATAAATCGGGTGGGTACATTTCTGGAACTATTGGCGCAATCGACGGCTGTCACATCCAGGTAAAACAACCAACTAAAAACACAATTGATTATACAATAGAAAAAATACACATTCGATTATTTTGCAAGGTAAAAAAAATGTATTGAATCGTATTTTAAACAAAGAAGGGATAAATATTTTATTTAAGGGATTTGCGATCGTCGGACAGTCTTCACTGATATATAGCTATGTTGGAACACCAGGCAGACTGCACGACGCAAGGGTTTTCAGGAACATTTTGCTGGACGACAAAATAGATAAACTTATACCGAATGAATTCCATCTCTTGGGTGATATTGCGTATCCAAGTCTACAGAATTTGTTAACACCTTTTCATGACAACGGTCACCTCAGTGAACAGCAATCGCATTTTAGCTCCCGTTTGAGCAGTGCCAGAGTAACAATCGAAAGAGCTTTTGGGCTGCTTCAAGGAAGATTTCGTCGACTGAAATACTTAGATGTAGCCAATCCTATCATGGCCAACTAAATAGTGGTGGCCAGCGTTGTGCTGCTTAACCCTTCGCAGGCAAGACATAATTTCCATAAAAAGCAGGCGTGACGTGCGCCCCTACAATGTCCGTAAGGTACAAATCAAGTTCTACCGCAGCATGCTGTGACCCTTGACTAAAAGTGAAGCTATCAATGTGAGAAGACAGAAAAGAAAAGAGAGAACATACGACAAGATATATGTATTTGAAATGGACAGATTTTTTTCCAGTGGGGTGATGATGATGAGTAACCCCACTTGCCTTCGTAGGGTTATTCACATCCATTTATTCGGGGACAGTGAAAATGACGACGCATCTTTCGAAGAGGAAGAAAACCGTCCAGATTTACTAATCAGCATAAATCACGAAGAACGTGAAAATGCTAGTGGAGACCGAGATAGGCAACAAGGTGCAAGAAAACGAAATTCGTTGCTTTCATTTTAAAAAAAAAATACGTTGATTTACCTGTAAATAAAATATTTTTTTTTTTAAACAATGAAAAGGGATAGTAAGTAAGAATGGGAGACCTACAAATTGCCGAAAAAAATAATGTCGACTATCAATAATGTCGATTTTGGCATTCGTTAAAATCTCGACAAAACTTTTATCGACTTTTAAAAAGATCGAAAGTTTAAAACCTCGAAACTTAAAATATCGACTTGATTTAACGAATATCGGTCAAATTGTCGACAAATTTTTATGTGTAGGTACCTTTATGACACAAATAAAAAGATAAAACAGAATCCAGTTTTTTTAATATTTGATTAAATTAATTTTTTCTTTAGCGAAAAAAAAACACACAACTCAATTTAATCTTTTCTAAAATCCATCTTAATGAAATGACTCAAGTACTTATTTAAAATTTCTGTGGCCACAAGCCATAACCGCTAAAGTCGATTTTAGACGAAATTGGGATTTTGATGCCATTAGATTCAGCGTCAATTTTTTTCGGCTTTTTATCTTTAAAAATGTGACCACAATTTCAAAAAAACATAACAGCTAAAGTAATTTTTTTTAGTTTAGATTAAGGAAAAACAACCAAACTCAACAAAAAAAACGATATTTACTGTCTAAATTTTTTTAAGATTTACAACAGGGAATAAAGACTTAACTTGACTTTAGCTGTTTTTCCACATTAAATTTATACAATTATTACATTTTTTTGTGGAGGAAAAATAGCTAAACTTGAGTTTAGCTGTTTTTCCGTGTTAATATTTTTTGTTTTGTTAATTTTTTTTGAAGGAAGAATAAGTAAAAAGACTTTCCTATCTGCAGTTTAGCGGTTATTCCAAAATTAAATTGTGATTCTTTAAAATGGAAAAACAACTAAACTCCAGATAGGATTTTTTTATGATGAAAAACCTAAAAGGCATAACGACTAAAGTATTATTTTTGTCAATAAAATCGTTTACAGTTATTTTTTTCAACAGAAATAATTTTCAACTAAGAAAGAGTAAAATTATCTTTATTTTACTTTTTTTTCGACGCGATCGGAGTTTGCAATCGACCAATAGAGTCATTTGTAATTTTACGTGTTTGTCAAAAACTTTAAACTGCTCTCCTGAAAAATGAGTAAAACAGACTTTAGCGGTTTTACCTTGTGACCACAGATTTATTGAAGTATTTAATTCAACCTTAAATGAATTGCGATATTATTTAAATAGTTCAACATTGAATGATTGTCTTTTGCACTAAAAATAGTTTTAAACTCCCTTTCCTTTCGTTTTATATGTTTTGTTGTTTCCTTTTTTTCTCCCTTTTGAATTTTTTCTATTGTTTGCTTGACGACTATGTACTACTAAGACAGTTTTGAAATTAATTTATGTACATGTGATGATCCCACAAGCACTTTCAATCCCCTATGCCACGCCGCGAGACTATTTTGGGTTCTGGGTAGATCTAATTGAATTTGGTCGTGCACTCACCAGAACGATGGCTCATAAACAGGAGGCAACGTTTTTATTTGCCTAGAGGATGACCGCTTTCTGCTCGCGGGAAATGTAATTTTCCTTAAACCAGTCCTACCTATGCGCTTTCCATCGTTGTCCAGTGCCGTGTATAATTCTTTGAAGTAACTGTTTATCTCTTCACTCAGTAAAAAAGCCAATGCGTTCAGCATTCGCATATGCTGACTAAACATTTCGTCATTTCCATATTTAGTTGTAAGTCTTTGTGCCTGAATTCTTCTCCAAATGAAAGAAACACCCTTTGCTTTGAGATTCTGGGAAGTACAGCACTTGCACAGCAGCACAGCAGCACAGCAGCACAGCAGCACAGCAGCACAGCAGCACAGCAGCACAGCAGCACAGCAGCACAGCAGCACAGCAGCACAGCAGCACAGCAGCACAGCAGCACAGCAGCACAGCAGCACAGCAGCACAGCAGCACAGCAGCACAGCAGCACAGCAGCACAGCAGCACAGCAGCACAGCAGCACAGCAGCACAGCAGCACTTGCTTTCTCAAAGTCGGATATATGTGTTTCCATAGAAACCGACCCTTGACTAAAAAAATAAACGGACGCTCAGTTTTGTCTAAATTAGACAAAATTACTATGAAAAATACTAGATTGAGTTATTCGGGCATTTACACAGACTCCAACGAAAAAAACGATACTTTTTGAAGTATAACATACATACATATCAAAAATCATAGTTTTGAGAGTACCCTTAGATTTAATGCTAAAATGATAAAAGAGACAATATTATATATTTATCATTGCAGAGATATAAAAGATAAAATTGTATTCTTCTCATTGAAATAGAAGTAAATAATTTCCCATTCGAACTTCCTTTATTATAATCTGTTAAATTCGTGCAAATTCTACTAGGTCACACATGTAACATTAACTTGTCACACCCGTAACAATTTCGAAACATTTTTTTTGTCAGTTTCCCACACATTTGGTTTCCTTTTCTTAACTGGTACTTAAGATCAATTTTCAGGTTATTATTTAAAAAAAAAAGATATAGTTTCTATGCAAGATTTTACACCACATGAACATTAGATCTCCAATCCGCAAATCACTAGTTTTCTAAGGTCACGCCCGTAACGCAACTAAAATGGATCTTATTACTAAACTAAGTGTTTTCTAAATTATTTATACTTATTGATTTAAGGAACATCATGGGTTTTATAGATAATTCAAGTTTTATTTTGTTTATCTAGGATATTGGGCGAATAATTTGTAAAAACATGAGTGTTAATGTCACACCCATAACAATGGAAATACCCATATGATAAACTGAGGTAATAATGAAATATTGTTATCACACCCAATCCGACACAATTCATAGAAAAATTCTTCATATAAGAGTTTACTTTTACAAATCATTATACGAAAAGTTAAGGGCTAAGCTTGATTGTCTACGACACCCTGGAATATAAATATTTGTCGCATTATGGATGGTACAACTTTAAATGTACCATCCATAAGCCACACTTTACATTTGGACAAAATTTTCAGATTGGATATGCTCCCCAAAATCAAAAGTCTTTCATTATTCACTTTTTTATCGCCGAGAAGAAATAATTCACCTTCCACATATTTTAGACTAGTTGAACCCGTGCACGCCTTGCTTCGCATTCTATTCTAAGGGCTTTCTCATTCATACTAATATGCAATTTCAGTAGGGGCGAAGAAACATCAAAGTATTTGTCTAAGTCCACAAAAGTGTTTAATAAATTTCGTTGATTAACTGCGTCAATATCAAAATCGTTTCAATATGTAACCAAATGCAGATTTCATAGTTTCCAAAAAACCGCACCGCACCGTGGCCCGTCAACACTTCCGCCTCTACCAGATGTCGTTGCAGAATTGTAACTCTAGGTCGGTTGCCGCTACATAATTAAGGCGGGCTCAAGTTTCTGAGAAGAACAGTAGGTACACCCACTTTTAGTTTTAATTTATGTGATGGAAGCCCTGGATGGAGCAGATAGAGAATTTAAAAATTCGACCAGATAGCTGGTTGTTACTTCTTAGTCTACAACCCGGTTGATTGAAATACTTACATTCTGCACTCTGACCATCAACACGTGAAAATATCTCGCTATCATTTGCTGGAGATTGATCATTCCGAGGCAACAAAATAGCTCGCTCACAAAGCTAAGAATTCTAACGGTTTGTTGATTGTGATATAATACCGTAAAAGGATAAATTTACTTTTTCATTTTCTTCCGCAAGCGTTCTTCCACCAATTTTAAGTAACAAATAAGAAAATTTTGTGCATTTGGATTGCCGCCTGTTCGTGCCCGCATATTGACGGTCAAGTGCATTTGAGTAACATTGGACCCCAGAGACTTGACTTTTTCAGACAGGCATTTACTTTATCAGCTTTTGTGCCTCATGGTACTACTGATAACGTGTGCCTAAAGTTTATCCTGTTAGGTTCTGTTAACATTTTCCACTGCCTTACGGTACATTCGTCCCAAACAATTAGACAACAGTCACAGAAAACTCGAACATTATCACTATTCCGGGGAATAATGTAGCTACTAGCCCTGACGACGCGACGCGACATCCAAGGGCATTATTACCTTGGCTTCGTATCAATGAACAACCAATACTTCCCAGATGATTTATTTATGTGATGATGATATGTATATGTATGTACATATATGAACCAAAATTAGTTCTTAAAGCAACAGGAGTTCATTTTGAGTAGAATATTTATTTTTGATCTTTTTTTTTTTAATTTGTTAATAACATTAATAAACTAAAAATGCAATTGACTGCTCTGGAAAATGCTCTTGCTTGAGTGGGAGGGACAAATCTACTAATTTCACCTATTTTTTGGTTTTTCAATCCAATAAGCCATTATTGAGTTAGGGCTGTATAATTATAATATTCCTCACCGATATACAGTTATTTTGACTATTATGTAAAAACCAGTAACCCTGAACAAAAAATTACATAGCTTGTGATCATCCCGGGTACTTAAGAAGCATTTAAAAAAAAATGTTCATCGAAATCTGTCCAGCGGTTTACACGCTATTAGGTAACCAACAAAAAAACCTCTACAGTTTTATAATATTTATAGATCATTTGGCATGCAAATTTCGCGGAAAGTTTTGGGTTCATTCAAATTTTTGCATCTGATTCTTTTAATTTTTTGTTTTTGATTTACTGTATTCGGTAAATAAACACAGCAGTCTTTTTCACGCTGAACAATACTTTCTGATATAATATTCACAGGCACATTTTCTGTTTTATCGGCAAGATCTTTAATGAAAGCATTTGTTTTGTACACATGTTGTTCATGGAACAGGTTCATGGAACAGAGGTTCATGGGAATGAATCGAAGGGCTTTTGCAAACAATGTGCTTACTGTTAATAATAGCAGTGCTTACTCGACCTTTGCAAGACAATTTTTTTTTGTTTTCACATCACCTATGTGTATCCTTGTACCTTATTTCTTTTCCAAACAGTACACAAATCCATCAATCACCAATTTATTTTTATTTTTATTCGATATTACACAGCTAATATTCATTACGTGTCAAATTTAAGTATATATGTATAATATTAAGATGTGCAGCATAGAATAACTTAAACAAAACTCTAAGTCAAAAATGTGTTATATTCGTTTATCAACACCATAATAAGAATGCAAAAGCTAGCCAACAACAATACCAAGTGAAGTCTATTGTACACAAAGCTGAAAAGTTTTTTTTTGATTTCAATATCGACTTTGGTTTGGTGAATGATGTTAAAAGGCGCTCGATATTTTAAAAAATTGACATACTCTCCGTCGATATTTTGTTCAGTCGATATTTTTCTTAATCGACATTTTTTTTGTCGGTATTTTATTAATCGATTTTTTGCAATCGGTATTTTTAAAATCGGTAAATCGTACCCAACCCAGTAAGAACATATCAAAAAAACGTAAGTAAATATTAAGAACATAACATAACAACATAACTATATTTCATTAAATAAGGAATAAAGAAGGATATTAAGTAACAACATAACAAAAAAAACATAAAGTAACATAAAATTCATGGAATAATAAAAGTAACATAAAAGTAAGCAAGAACCTGGAATAAGAATAAAAAAATTAGATCACAAAAAATAAATGTAGATGAACAAATACCATACATATTATGATATGTCTTGATTTGTCTTCATTTCCTCCAAGACCAACCTTCTCTCCTCAATTTGTATCTGCCTTCCTTTCATCTGCTTGATTTCGCGAATTTCCGCCAAAATAGCTTTGGCCACGGAAAGCTTTCTGGCCTCCATTTCCAGAATTTCCATCCTCGATTTATCCGCTTTACTTCTTTTGGATGTGGAAGGTATATCTGCAGGTGAAGAGACACTCGAATGCGGAGACGTTGACGTTGAGGTTGACGGCGATAGTGACTGGCGAACACTGGAAAGCGGTTGGAGGGTATGAAGCGGTGGTCCAAGAGATTCGAGTGCTAACCAGAGAACTAACCAGATTCAGCATTTTGTGCAAGATGACTGTGAATATAAGTCCGCGCGAAAATTGGTTCTGAAACAATTATTTACGTATTACAATACTTCCTCGATTTGTATTTTCATTGTCTTACCATTATTTATAATCCTGCTGATAACATCTTTCGAATCCTCCACTTCTATTATAATTAATTGATTGTAATCTTCATTTTAATTTGTTTACCAAATGCGAAAGCGAAAATAAACAAACAAGCCGATCAGTATAACCGAACCAATGGTCCGCTGTTTTTGACGGTTAGTCAAGATTTTCTTGACTACGAATCCAGTCCCCGACCTCAAAAAAAGTTGATTTCCTTGGTATTCAAGAGGCCGTTGACTATCTGTCATCTAGAATCGTAAATGTGCCCATTGCTACAACTGTTCCAAATTTCTACGTCGAATAGTCTGTGAGAAAAAGACCTGTGACAGACAGACAGACAGATACAAAACTGATTCCATCAGTGTTCCGTTTTTGTACGGACGGAACCCTAAAAAGACAGTACAAGTCATCTACACCAGAAAAATACAGTTCGAGCGTCAGCATATCCATCTGAAAAACAAAGACATCCATCCCCATTGATAATAATCAACTGCAGTATCGGAAATTTAAATAGACAGCAAACTGACATGGCAACACCGCAAAAATTAAATCAATTGAAAAATAAGTTTAAAATTATCGACACAATTATAGTATAATTAATATCAAAACAATAAATAAAATAAACTATTCGCACGACTCTTTTGCACGTGAGTGTACATGCGAGTTAGAGTACATAGGTCAAGGTGCCTTAGAAGTTTCCAAACTGAGCACAAACTTATCACGTTCGCCTTTCTAGTTTCCTTTGTTATTTTCGATAATGATGGCATACTTACGAGTATGTGCTTGAATGAACATATGTGTGCACACTTTCAAACATACATAATATGCTCATACATATATGTAGGTATAGTATGTGCGTGAACGAAAGGATTCTAATCCAAGTTTTGAAGGATATTGCAAGTGAAACTGATTGTATGGAAGGCAAATATTTGCAAAGCAAATTCTAAACACTTTGGCTTCCGTTTGTTCAGATTGGGTATTAATGCTAATGCCTGGTGAAGAGGTATTAGTAAACTTTTATGTAAATAGAAGCCTTTGGATAAAAATCCTACTCAAAAGGTGCTTTGGTGTTACCACTTTTTGTTGGTTTTAAGGCAGTCAGCGAGAAATAATAGCGAATACCATTCCC
This sequence comes from Brachyopa scutellaris, assembly GCA_949775065.1. Lineage (NCBI taxonomy): Eukaryota > Metazoa > Arthropoda > Insecta > Diptera > Syrphidae > Brachyopa > Brachyopa scutellaris. Next base: position 38,927,366 of record OX459113.1, on the reverse strand, counting down.
AAAACTGATATAGACTTAAAGGATTTGCTAGGGCATTGAGAATAATAGAAAAATAAAGCATATCCTGATGACAACAACAACTTATTAATTCATAGCTGAATATCGAAAATTAGTAGGTCTGGGTCATTTTTATTGGGTTTTTTATTGATCATACTTCACTTTGATTACATTTGTATTACTTTATTACATTACTTTTGATATACATATGTATAATATGTACATATTATGTATGTTGGTAGTATATTTGCTACTTCGATTTTTCAATTAGTGCTACGCATTTAATGTGCCACTCGGTTCAGGTAAGATGTTCAAAATCCGGGCTTAGGCCAAAGCTCCGATACTTTGTATGTACTTACTTATCGAACTATCTGGATTTGACTTGGTTGAAAATACGCATATTTTTCCAGGACAATCCACTTGCTCCCAAGTATCACCTTAAATTAATGCTTTGTATTCGTTTTCCATGGCTTTTTTCCGGTCTTGCCCATTTATAGATTCCAGCGCATCTGTAACTGTTACCGAATTTGCAACTATTCCACAGAGAGTTTCTGCTACTACAGAACTTTTTTCCACTCCTTAATACTCTGAGTTGCCTCTCTTCCTCTATTTCCACTGGGATATTTAAAGTTGAATCTTCCTCTTCTAATGGCCCTTCCTCGCCACTTTCTTCTTCAGGTGCACCTTTACTAGGTGGTTTTGTCTCAATTTCTTCGGCATATAGACAAAATTTGTCACTATTTTTATGTTTACTTGGTTCGATTCTTTGAAAAGAAAATGTGTCCTCGAAAAATTTGACATCCCTCGTTATCATCTGGTTTCCTATTGTATAGCCTGTATCCTTTTGTTGTATCTGCATATCCTACAAACGTTAGCTGAGCTCCTCTAGGTAAAAACTTTGACCTGTTTCGTCCTTTTTCGAGTGCTACTACCTCACAACCGAAAGTTCTAAAATGCGACAATGACGGCTTTTTACCTTTCCAACACTCATACGGCGTCACTTGGTCTAAAACTTTGGTTGGAGAGCGATTTCTAATGTAGGCAGCTCGGACCATAAACTTTGAGGGAGCTTCGATGACTCTAGCAGACAACGTACCATTTCCACCAGCGTACGGTTGGCTCTCTCAGAAATTCTGTTCTGCCGAGGAGTATAGCTAACAGGGGTTAGGTGTGTAATACCATTTTGGACTAAAAAAAACTTTTGAACTCAGAACTAAGGTACTCTCTACTATTGTCACTCCTAAGTCACTTAAGTTTGCAGCCTGTTGTCTTAAACACAGGAAATGCTTCTGATTTGTGATTAAGAAACTGAACTTCCATGAACCTCGAAAAATCGTCGATAAACGTAATTAAATATCGGGATCCACCTTGTGACGAGATCTGCTAGGACCACAAATATCTGTGTGCACCAGTTGAAGTACTTCAGTTGAATTGACTTGGGGAAATACTGGGAAAGGCTTTGCACTAATCTGGCAAATTGCACAGGTGATACATGAAATGTTAGACTTTGGATTCACTTGCAATCCACGAACCATCTCACGTTTCGACAACAACAATAAGTCCTTTGTATTTAAATGTCCAAACCTTCTACGCCACAAATTTAAATGAGAATCTGAGCTCCGTAACGCGACCACAGAATTTATATTTTCTTTCAAACAGTCCATAAATATTTTTAAATAAATTCCGTTTTTTAATTCACAAGCAAATAAAGTTTCACCAGTTTCTTTCTTTACGTATGCCTTTTTGTTACCAAATTCAATAATCACCCTTATTGTGAAGATCAACTATCAATTAATAATTGAATCAATCAATGGTATTGTGACTGTCAACTGTCAATATTGTTGATACATTCTGATTTTTTTTTAAATCTACTGTGAATGAAAAAAAGCTGTCAATTTTTCTTTCAATTGTAAATTTGCAGTCGATGAGTTTCCGCTAGCTAAAAGAATAACTAAGAAATGTGAGTATCGAATAAAGTAAGTGATAAATCCTTAATTTTTTCATTTCCAAAGCTCTAAAAAAGTAGTAAGCAACAAAAAACAGCTATGCAGATTGGTCCAGTTGATGGAAGAGAACGTGGAACTCGCCAATGGATTTTGTTCCAAAGCTGTAGCAAATTCAAAGTGAGAAATAATTGCCATAGAGCTGAATAGCCTAGTGCAGGGATGGCGAATCTTTTTAGAGCCTCGTGCCATTTAAAAAAAAATTTATTAATTTGAAGTGCCTTTGGCGAGTCAACATACAGTCTTGATCGAATTTTCTAGTGACTACTATGAACAAAAATAAATAATTTTAGACTGCGCGGCATATTATTTGTGAACATATTAATCAATTTTTGAAAATAACAGTTTTTATTTTATTTTAATAAAAGAAACAAATTTCAGATCAACAAAAAACAGAGAAAGAAACAAAAACAATGAACGAACTATTTAAGTGTGACTTTTGTTGGTGGCCGTGGCCGTGAAGGTTAGTGCGTTGGACTACTACGCATGCTGCCCCGGGTTCAATCCTAGCAAAAATACCCAAGAGTTTTTTTTCACAGTGCCACCTCCTTCGAATGTCTGACAAGCAATCAAAGAGTATCATTTGTCATGAGAAGCATGACTCGCCGTTCGGAGTCGGAGTAGGTCCCTTCCATTTAGTGGTAAAAATAATACGGACACACAAATGGTTGCGAGAGGCTAGGCTTGGTTCTGTATAGGACTGCTGACGCCGTATATTTTTGTTGTTGTTGCAAACTCGAGGCCAAGTAGTTTATATCAGGGATGTATTTCGTCACTTTAAGCAAAATGCGGGCTGAACTGGAATAATCTGACAAACAGTTTCTTAACGAATCTTTTGTGTTATTCATTTCTGAAAATAAAGACACACACATAGGTAGACGAAAATATTGTCAAGATAGCAAACGCAAACTTTTTCAAGCAGCTATATGTGTCGGGAATTGAATTCCAAGTTTCCATTAATTTGGAATTGGCATTCTTCGTCGAATTGACTAACAGTCTTTCTAGCTCGATTGATTCCAACTCTTTCCTTGTTTCGATGAATTTTTCAGTCCATATCGAACTAGACCGGAATTCGTTAAGCTGCATTTCAATTTCTTCAATTTCCAAGCAATCAAACAGGTTTAGCTTATCAAAGGATGTCATATAAGGGTACATAATAAACTTAAGCCTGAAGAAAAAAAATGCTGTCGCTCAAAGGTGTAATTGGATTTCTCAATTGGTAACGTGCCCATAATATTTCGTCGCGTGCCACCAATGGTGGCCCAAATAGGCTTCATCATCTCAGCGATTCAGGAGGATCTGTTCTAAGTTTGTTATGACTGAATACATGCGTCAATCCACCCGGAAGAGAATTTGGTTTGGAAAATGTTACCACCTCCAATGAAAAGGGTATGTCAACTGAAGACTCCGGTCTTCTACGGTGATCTACAGATCAGATTGACCCGGTTCCAGTTGATGGCGCTCAGCAACAGAAGAAAAAATCTCGAAAGGAAAAACTTAAGGAAGATCGTATATCGTTACTAAAAAACCAAACTGTTGACCAAATAAATTATCACGAAAATATGCTAAATATTTTGGGTGGTATTTAAAAAACTATGAGCAATATAGAATATTATTCAAAAAAGAAACTTCAAATCGGCAAAGAACACAAGGAAGACATTTTAAAAATCAAAAAAGAAAAATTTAATCACTACAAAGAAAATAAAGACAACAAAGAAAGGGATAGAAAAACAAAACTGAAGTTAAAAATTGAAATGTTGGAGCTGGGAAAGCAAAAGCTTCAAATGGACACTTTTTTAAGTTTTTTCTAAATCTTAAATCTTAATTTTTTTAATCTTAAAATATTTAAATGAATTCCGTGCAATAATTCTTTTAGTTTTTTATGTTACATTATTCAAACTGATTAATTTTATTGGTTAAAATTGAAGATTGAAGTCGTTTCCCAATCTCACCTGGTAATTCCCATGTGCACAGAATCTTAGCAGAATCTAGTTTCAAAATGTTTGACAATTTGTCCTCAATTTCTTGGAATGGGTTAAAAAAATGCATCCTTCGATAGCCGGAAGTTTTTTTAAAAAAAACTAGAAACGGAGTAGAACACGTACAGATTAATTAATTTTTATCTGAAAGTCGACTTACATTTGGCTTTCCAATTCCAAAGTATTGGATGCATCCCTCAAACTTCTTCGCTTTCTAACCATTTCGTGGATTGCAGGATCATTCAACTGCTCATCTTCATCAAAAAATAGTTCAGTTGAAGTCATTTTGTATTTTGTGTTAATTATTTATTTTGTACGTTCCTAAAAAAAAATAACAAACAGCTGTCAGACGCACATTTCCATTCACAATAAAATAAATATTTTGAAGGCATGCACAATAGCACAATATTTTATCAATTCATTTTCACAATACCGATTTTTATTTGAATTGATATATTCTATCAACCGTCAATCGGCTGATAGCTGATCTTCGCAATAAGGCTGAATGTTTCCATGCATTATCATTGTGCTCACCGACAGAAAGTTTGCATTTAATTTCGGTAGATACAAGACGTCTTTCAACAGCAAATAATTTTAACCGGTCTTCGCTTTGACATTTCAAAACCCTTTCGCTGTTACACAATCACCCGATGCTAGCATTACACTCTTTTCATAGGTGTGTAGTGATGAAAACAGTTTCTTGTTACTACACATATGGTATGAGCATGATGCTCCGCTGCTGTCTAGAATCCATGTAGTATGCTCTCTTTCTTTCACAGTTGGCTGAAGGACTGCAAGAACTGAAAGAGATGACTCATTACGGTAACTGTTTTTACACTGTGAGCGAATATGACCTCTCTTTCCGCAACCGTAGCATTTTAACTTACTCATGTCCCGCGCATTACCGTTTTTTTTGCCTTTTAAATTTTCCAACATTGGATTGCCGCTCGCTACATGCATTTTTTCTATCCACACAATTTTTCCATCGATGTGATATTACCGCAAACACATTTTCAGAATTAAACACATGCTTCTCTCCACGTCGTCGATGCATTTCTTCTATAACTGCTGCTCCAAATTTGGTAGATTATCTCAGCTTTCCATAGCTACCACAAAACTATCCATTTCTTCTGGCAAACTACATAGAAAAAATGTGCTTATTAGGTCATCTGGAATTTCTATCTTGATCTCCTTCAGATCATCAACTGTTTTGCGAAATTCGTTGACTTCTGCTGCAAATTGTTCTCCAGGCTGTAGGCTAAACCGAACAAACTTTTTAATCAACGCGACTTTACGTGCAAGGCGATCACCGAGATGGACTTTTCGCAGTGCGATCCATGCGTCTTTGCGTTTTTAAACCTTTTCAAGTGTAGGAGTTCCGACGGCTTCAGACACAATATAATAGTCGTAAGCGCTTTTTGATCGGCAATTTCCCACTTTGTCTTCTCCGCAACTTCAGTAGGGCACTTCAATGTTATTGGATTCCATAAATCCAAGGTTTCATCTGTATCACCCACGTGGCGTAATTCTCTGCGCACAACTTTTCTATTTGAGTAATCGCACTCATTTTTATCGACCAACGACAAAATTAAAAACTTTTTTATGTTTTCGAGAAAAAAAAAACCCCATTTGACCTGGGCCCATAACCATGTAAGAAAAGACGTCCATTCGGTTTGATTTCGTGTATTTGAGTAAAAGAATAGCATATTGAAATAGGAGATTAAGTACATCACATAGGATAAGTATGACAGTATGCCAAAAGCATAAGGGTTGCCACTTATAATTATAAATATGATTACATGTATAATATAGAAAATGATACTAATAGAGTTGTATAAACAATCGTTGCAGTTTATCCACCTCTTCGAACAAAGAAACTTTAAAAATACTCGATACCCACCTTCGCAGTAGCATCGACTCAAGTTCTCTATCAGAATCGCAACATATACACTGTTAAATAGAAGAAGAAGAAGCAATATCACATGGCCGATGCCCGAAACCAATCCTGCGACAAGCATTCTGCAAACAATGATAATCGTAAGAACTACGATCCATATTGACCCAAGGGCGCCGTCATATTATCACTCGCCGTCATGTTATCATTCGCCGTAAAACAAATACAAACAAAGAGCAACATTTGGGCTTAGCTCTTGTTGGTCCTATACAAAGATGGGCAGGAGATAAGTAGACAAATGCGTCGATATCAAACTGGGTAGATAAAGAAACTGAACAATTACCGATGACAGAGTATAAATAGATATCTGGAATGAAAGACGTGGTCTTTGGTTGTTGGGCACCCTAAGAGAAGCGTGAATGTAAATTGTCGAAACGAAGTTATAATTTAGCATAAAAATATATGTATAATAAGAATAGTATAAACGTGTATTTTTTATTTCATCGTATATCGGAGCGGAAGATCAAAAGAGATCTATCGCTATATAAAAATATACACTGTAAAGGTAAATCAGTGGAAATGGCATTGCCTAGTACGCACCATTGAAACGACGCTACACTGCGAAGAATACACAATGGTCGTTTTCCTGGATAAAGGTGCCTTCAACAAATGTTTAATCGGAAGCTATTACATGCGTCCTTCCTTGTATACCCATAGGACAAGGGGCCGGGTGCACCGGTGTTAGTAACCTGCTACGGGGGTGTGAGCGCTGTCGTTGGCCCAATCGAGGCTCATCCGCCGCCAACTCTGGGATGGAATCGGCTAACACGATAGTTGACAAAAAAGAAACTCTGTTTCCTGACTGCGTTCTGTAGTGACCACACTCACATACAAACATTACGTTGCACATGTTAATCACAACAGATATCGTATCGTACGCTCTCATAAAAGCTTGTCAGTCATATCGCACAGCACCAATCGATCGAGTAGTTAGTTGATGGTGGTTCAAGCAATCGGTGGTGCGTGGTCGCGGACTTATAACTAAACTTAAACCTAATTAAACAACACTGTGAATTTATAGAGTAAATTAATTTAAGACAAACTTTTATAAATAACTAAAGATATATTTAATGAAATAAATGAATTAAATAAATATAACTATGAAATACATCAGTTCCTTACTTGACATTGTAAACTCAAGGGACATCTCAGGAAGCTGGTAGTATGTGGGGGATTAACTCAGAAAAGATTCAAGTGCTTGGGTAAATAACAACTTAACAACCACTCATAGCACTCAGTCTCCTACTGTGATTACTCAGCGAATTTAATCTGGATCAAGTTCTATGACCTAGGCAATGACGAGAGGGGTGTTCCTCCGTGCAGGCCTTATAGGCGGCTAAATGCATCACACTCTTTAAAAATAATAGATCAATAATTTTTTTATTTTTAGCCGAATCATCAACACAAAAGTTAGGTAAGTCCTCATCCAGAAGATTTGTTAGCAGATGATGCATAGCAATCCCATATGCATACGACGTCGCTATAGCTATGCATCTCTGGCAAATATCTTCACACAACGAAATATTCTCCGTTATTTGTTCTCAAAAAATCGTTGAAAAACTTAAGAAATGGGGTATGTCGTATATTACATAATGACATATGTATATGTATTTTCCATTAGAAATTTTCTTAGCTTTTGAATGGAACCAAATTGTTCGGGTGTCTATTTAACCCCACACTCGAATATTATGTTTGGATGTCAATTTTGCCCCGAACCACTTTTTGGCAATATGAATTCCTTAACAAAAAAAAGTGTTTGATTTCCATTTTACCAACTATCTATTCCTATTCATTGGGTGTCTAACCCAAATTCATTTTGGAATGCATTCTTTGAAAATCATCGAATGAATCCAATTTTTTGATTGCATAGAGTCGTTTGGGGTAAGAGTGCGCAGCGGGTAAGAGTACGCAGTGCCATTTTCTCCATCTGTGAAAGAATTAGCAACAATTCGCTAAATGAGAAAATATGTGCTTCAATAACCGCCAATGATGAACAACTTCTACGAAAATTTTCCATTTAACAGTACAAAGAAAATCACCAAGGAAAAAAAAGCCGCAAAAAAAAGTTAATTTTTAAAAGTGTGTCAGGAAAGCGTGGCAACTCGATACCCCATAAGTAGTACGTAGGTATTAACAGTGTATATGTGTGTTTGATTTAGGATACAATTTAAGTGGATAATATTATTCGTTCTTAGATTTTCAATACAATGTCGTTCTGTGGGTAAGAGTGCGCAGTGCTTTCTTACCCAGTATTTAACTTTTTTTTTTTTTTTTTTTTTTTTTTTTTCGCCTAGGGGGTAGTGGAAAAACGCTAATGCGCACGAGTAGCAGGCCCGCTCTGCTACAAGTAGTGTGAGACTTATTCTTACTCCACCAAAAAACCACCCTTAACCCCTTTGTTTTTCTTCTTGACACCATCCACTCCGGGCCCGCTTTCGCATTACTTCAGAGTGGTGTCGTTTTCTTCCCCTTTTGGGGGACCGGCTTTTTCATATTGGTCTCCTGGTGCGGGTTTCATCTTTCTTTCCGGTAAGGCTTACGTCAGTCTTATGAGTACATGTCTGTGTTCTCTTCTCTCTTTTTTGTTTTGAGCACTGTCTCGATGAAGGAGCATATTTTGTTCCACTTGTCAATGCCGGAGATCATCTTTCTCATAACATTATCTGGGCTGATATTTCCTATCTCCGATTCCAGTATATGTCTCTCTGGTTCCCATCTGCTACATCTGAAGAAGGTATGATGAGCATTGTCTTCTGGAGAGTCGTCATATTGGCACGCTGAGCTTCTTACTTTCCCAATCTTGTGAAGATACGCGTTGAAGTATCCATGTCCGGTAAGGAACTGGGTAACGTAGTAGTTAACTTCGCCATGTTCTCGCTCCGTCCATTCAGCCACGTCCCTGATCAGTCTCGCAGTCCATCTTCCTCTAGTTTCAGAGCACCACCTGCTTTGCCACTCCTGCTTGGTGAGCTCCTTCGCCTCTGCTGTTGCCGTTTCCAGTCCTATTTCCGTTTTTTTCCCGTATACGTACTTCCTCTCTGCCGCTAAGAGATCAATGGGAGTCACTCCTGCGACTACGAGGACTGCTGGTTCCGACACTGTTCGGTAGGAACTTGCGATACGAAGGGCTCCGCGTCTTTGCACTGCAGCCATTTGCTTTCTATATTTCTCCTGTTTCAGTGCATCAGCCCATATCTCGCATCCATATAGAAGAATGGCATACGTGATCGCCATGAGGAGTCTTCGTTTGCTTTGGGTGGAGCCGCCAACATTGGCCATAAGTTTGCTGAGTGATGTTGTAACTTTGGCCGCTCGCTCAGATGCAGATTTTATCTGTGGCCAAAATGTCAGCTTAGAGTCTAGTGCCATTCCCAAATACTTAACTGCATCTTCGCTAATGATCACTTCTGGTCCTACGCGGAAATCGACGTGCCTCGGGATCTGTTTCCTGGTTAGGAGAACTATCTCCGTCTTCTCCGTTGCTAGACTGAGTCCGTGGTCTTCCATCCAGGTGTGCACGCGTCTCATGACCTGGTTAAGTTTTCTCTGTGCGTCTTCCGTATCTCTTGCAGTGATCACAGCGCCGATATCGTCTGCATACCCTACTAGGAAGGTGTTGTCAGGCATCTCCATGCGAAATATCCCATCGTAGGAGATATTCCATAGATCAGGTCCCAGTATTGAGCCCTGCGCCGCACCGGCCGTGATATGCTTTCCGAAAGATCCCTCTGTTGTATGGTATACAAGCTTCCGGTCGCTTAGGTAGTCCTTTACCATCCGTAGGAGATATGGTGGGATCCTAAAGATATTTTCCAACGAATTCAGCACTTCTCCCCATCTCATTGAGTTAAAGGCGTTCCTCACATCTAGGGCTGCTAGCACGACAATCTTTATCGAGTAGTGATTGCCCTGTTGGGCAGCTTGGGCTGTCCTTATCACTTCTTCGATTGCTCCTAGAGTAGAGTGGCCTCTTCGGAATCCATGTTGTTTTTCTGACAGATCACCTGCGCTCTGTATTGCTGTGGTAAGTCGCTGCTTCAGCATCTTTTCAAATAGTTTCCCTGTTGTGTCCAGCATGCACAATGGTCTATAGGCTGTTGGAGAATCCGGGTTTCCTTTTCCTTTGCTGATCAGTACAAGCCGTTGTATCTTCCAGCTCTTGTGGAATTTTCCATCCTGGAGGCAGCTATTGTACATGTTCAGCAGTAGCTGAGGGCAGGATTGGACGATCATTTTCAGCACTTCGGCTGGTATTGTGTTATTTCGTTAAAGATCTGCCAACGACTGACGTCTCATGACGTCTCTTTATTATTTATTACTTCATTTAATACAGAGTTGCCATACATATACAACACCTTTCCTTTTAAGTATTCTTAAAACAGTTACAAATAATACAAAATTTTAGATTCATAATAGATAATCAAATTGACAATGATGCTTTTTGCATTCATAGTGAAATGAACAGTTTAGAAGTATTTACAAAATCTATAAAACTATTCTGTTAAAACGTTGTATTCGTTTCAAAGAAATTAACTGAAATAACGTAATACGTATATAAAACAAATGTGTTAGGTAAATTTATAATCGTTTTCGCAACCATTTCGAGTTTCTTCGCAAAACTGTTTTGTCTTCGAGTTGAATCCAATAAGACCTCAATCCATTGTGGGTGCTCATGATTGTTGCCGGTATCCACCCTTTCTTAATGTGTTGGTACAACACCTTCTCTCCCTGATGAAATGGTTGTTTATACTTTGCGCTTCGATCGTAGTAGCGTTTGGAATATTTGTTCTTTGCCTCTATGTTGTTCTTTATGTTTGGTATAACCCTTGGTTGAAACAAAATTGTCCTGGCTGGTAGTAATGTTCTTGTTTTCCTACTCATGAGTAATTCAACAGGTGAAGCATCGACCTCCTTCAACGGTGTGTTACGGTATTCTAAAAGTGCGAGGTTTCATCAGAAATTATTTTTTCTTCTTTAACCTGTTTTCTTGTTTTAACCATCAATTCCTATTCCGGCTGCGTCATGTGTTATTTCGTTAAAGATCTGCCAACGACTAACGTCTCTTTATTATTTATTACTTCATTTAATACAGAGTTGCCATACATATACAACAGGTATACCATCAGGTCCCGCGGCTTTCTTGTTATGAAGAGTTTTCGCCGCAAGAGTCAGCTCCTCTTCAGTGAACAATTGGACATCTGGCTGTTCTTCATAGATGGCGTCCGGAGGTCTAACGGGGTGAGTCGGGAAGAGTGTGTCCACTATCCTCTTCATTTTTTCTGCATTCATTGCGGGGGTAGTCGACTGTGCTCCCAACTTTCGCATCACCACTTTGTAGCCCATTCCCCAGGGGTCGCTGTTAACTTCTTGCCGGAGATCCTCCCACTTCTGTCTTTTGCTCGTATTGATGACCCTCTTGAGCTCTGACTTTGCGTTTCTGTACTCCGCTAGTACATCTTCGGTGGTTTCAGCGTGTCTTCTCCTCCCTCTGGTGACCTTGCGTCTAAGGTGTAAGCATCTTCTTCTTCGTTCTGCGATCTCTTCAGTCCACCAGTATACCGGTTTTCTGAGTCAAGAGGAGTTTCTCGATCGAGACATCGACGCGTCACACGCATGATGTATAAGCCGCATCGTAGCCTCAGCCCTCGACTCAGCAGTGCCGTTCATGTCTAAGATCGCATCCTTCCCTACTTCTATTGCATGTGTAAGTAGCTCTTCGTTGATTCTGTCTACCTTCTCGGTTCTCGCCTTTGGTTTCCATAAGGGGTCCGTTGGTCCGTCTGTATTTCGAAGACTATATACTGGTTGTCGCTGCCTGTATAATCCTCGATTACTCCCCAGTTTCGTATATCTCCCGATATTAATTCCGATGCGAAAGTTACATCCGGGATTGTTTCGCCGTATCCGGGTCGCCTGAAGGTGGGTGTGCTGCCGGTGTTCATCACGCTGAGCCCTAGTCTGGTGGTCATCTCGAGTATTTGCCTTCCTCTTGAGTCCGTGTTGGGCATTCCCCACTCTAGTGCCCTGGCATTAAAATCGCCAGCTAACAGCATTGCACCCCCAATTTCTCTCGCCGTGTCCTCAAGCTCATCTAACTTTCGTCGGAAGTCGCTCCTGCTTTCGTTCGGGGTGAAATAGCAACTGACTATCGTGGCCCTCTCGCATTTTACCCAGACGAAGCCTCTTCCTGCTCCTTGGGCTTTCACGGGTACTTTACTTGCGTCCGGTATCCATATAGCAGCTGTGCCTAGTATGTCCGCGAACCAGCCCGGTCCATTCTTATTTCTGTATTGCTCACTGATGATAACAATATCGGCTTTTAGATCGAGTCTGAGCTGACTGATGAGATTATCGGCTGTTTGGCTCCTGTGTAGATTTCCTTGAAGAATTCTCATCATTGTGGTGTGTGTTTCTTTTCCTTCTCAAGGGCCTCTCTGAAAACCTGACAGGCTCCTGATCCCGGCACATGGGATAACAAAGCTGGCGATAGCTTGAGTTCTTCACATAAGCAGCACCTCGCGCTGTCCTTACAGTCAACCTTTTTGTGGCCCTGTTTACCGCAGTTGAAACACAGCCCTTGGCTCTTTCTGTTCGGTCCGTTGCAGGTTGCTTGCTGGTGTCCATATCCGAAGCATTTGTAGCAGCGTGTAACCATCACTCTCCGGCGCACTCTACAGAGTATCCATCCGATTTTAACTCGGGGGTCTTTAAGCAGGGCGTTCGCTGCTCGACTGTTTAGATGGATTATGGCCATTTTTTGTGTTTGGAGTTCAAGTGTGGGGTCATTGATTTTTCTCTTGACGGCTTCGTCTACTTCCTCTTTTGTACTCAGCTCGTCCATGTCTCTGATCTCTACTGTGGTCTTGGGCTCCATGTGTCGGATATTCGCTTTCTCTCCTAGAATGGTTTTTAGGGATGAACTAAAGCCTTCCTTGCCTTTGGATTCTGCTGCGAATTCTAGAAGAACGTCTCCAGCCCGAGTTTGCCGGACCGTTTTAATTTTGGTTTCGGTTTTGTCTGGATCGGCTCTACTACGGATTTCTTTGAGTATTTCTGCGTAAGTAATCATTCCGCTGGGTCTTATGAGGATCGCGTCTGGTCTGGGCCTGGGCCTGGGTTGTCTTTTTTCCTTCTTCTTCCGTCTGCTGGAAGCCCGACCTCTATCAGCCTCTTCTTTTGTTCCTAGCGGGGTCTGCTCTGCTTGTCTATCTTTAGTTACTTTTCTAACTTGGTTGTCCTTTGGTGGAGGCTTCGTCTTCTGTGTTGATTCAATTGCAGGGGTCTTACTCCCATCCTTCTTTAAATTTTTATAATAATAACAATTTTTACGCTATTACCTTCTATCGAAAGATGCAATGAGCACATCACAGTCGTAGGTGGTAGGTGGTAGCTCGTAGCTGAACTATTTTTCTGTTTTTGTTTTTCCAGAAAAATGCCTCGTATCTACCAAACACAAACGGTAAGGAAATTTGATAAACCAAAAGAAAATCTGCAAGGCTAGGGAGCTGATTTAAAATGGAAGCAGCCCATGAAACGCTGCCGAAGAACTTGCTTTGAGCGAAAGCACAGTTTCAAACCATTTTAACTACGAAAACTGTGACTTAAACTGGTTGCGCACAGCTTGATTTACTTTGGTTTTCTGATCGAAACATATTATGAAACATTAAAAAAAAAATATATAATATTTTTGTATAATTTTGTTCCTAAAATTTAGAGCTACCAAATAATAGGCTCTTTTGTTTGTTATCTGTTGTAAGTTTTTCAGCATTTAAGCCCGAAGTCCACTCCTGCCCCGAGCGACTATACATCGGGCCATATGCATAAACAATAGTAAATGCTTTTACTGGTAAATTTCCATAGTACTTACTAATTGCCATATGCATAAAATCCAAGTAAATACTTGAAATCTAGTATTTACTACGAGGAATAGTATTTACTAGCTTCGGGTGAATTTTTCTAGTGAATACTTAAAATGGTATGCATAAAAACTATTTCTTTCCAGTATTTACTGCAAATTTTGCAAGTTAGTAAAAACCAGCTTGCATATTTTGTAGTAAATACTTTTGTAAGTTTAAAAGCAGCATATTCGCATTCTTGAGTCTAATTTCAAAGCAATCGGTCCACTTTATTGATTCTTAATGGCAGCGTTTTTACCTATTACCTCAAAAAAAGTTTATAAGGAGCGAAGACTGCCTGGAAGTAATAATTGCGCATCTTTCTGAGATATGTTGGAGATCCAGGATTTTAAGTTGGCGTTGGCGAAGACACAGGGGTTCATCAGAGTACTGTTTGTAGAACTGTACATTATGTATCAAAATTTATAGTCCAGAAATCTTCCCATTGGATTAAGTCTCCTTCGAATTACGAAGAACTATTAATTGCTAAACAGGATTGGCTTTTAAAATACAGTCTATCATCATAGGAGCGTTGGACTGCACCCATGTAGAAATAATTCTGTGGCCACAAGCCATAACCGCTAAAGATTCAGCGTACTCGAATCTATTTTGTAAATTTTTTTCAGCTTTTTATCTTTAAAAGTGTGGCCACAATTTCTAAAAAAACATAACAGCTTAAGTCATTTTTTTTTTTAGTGGAGATTAACATGCGGTCTCCACTAGCGATATATTCAGAGCATGCTTTAAGGCATGCTTTCATTATCGCAAGTGGAGACCATTATAGCAGCTATATTTTCATACCATGCGATAGAGAGCATGCTCTTATCGCATACCATCTATCGCAGACCTCATCGCCAATATAGCTGTCACTTTGCTGTGTCTTTTGTCATTTCCGTTGCCACTTTGTAATATCAACTATAAACTATACTGAAAAAGTATGCCATGAAATGCCCACCAAAGAAAATCTGCCATTTCTTCTGCTGTCTGCGTTCTGCTTTTGCTTTTGCTCTTGCGATAAATTTATCGCTAGAGGAGGAAAAACAACCGAAAAAAACGAAATTTACTATCTAACGCTGACTTATAATAAAATATTTTTTTTTAAGATTTACTTACTTACTTACTTTATACAATTATTACATTGTATACTTGAGTTTAGCTGTTTTTCCGTGTTAATATTTGTTGTTTTCTTCATTTTTGTAAAGGAAGAATAAGTACGAATAAAAGGACTTTCCTATCTGCAGTTTAGCGCTTATTACAAAATTAAATTGTGATTCTTTAAAATGCAAAAACAACTAAACTCCAGATAGGATTTTTTATGATGAAAAACCTAAAAGGCCTAACGACTAAATATTAGTTTTGTCAATAAAATCGTTTAGTTATTTAAAAAAAAAAAATTAATTTCAACTAAGAAAGAGTAAAATTATATTTATTTTACTTTTTGTTTCAATGCGATCGGAGTTTCCAATCGCCCAATAGAGTCATTTGTAATTTCACGCGTTTGTCAAAAACTTTAAACTGCTCTCCTGAAAAATGAGTAAAAAAGACTTTAGCGGTTTTTCCTTGTGACCACAGAATTAAGCCCCACTTACATTCTGAAGAATATATAAATCGTAAGGGATATGCATCCATCAATCAACGTTCAAGCAGCATGTAATGCAAGGGAAAATTCACGTAAACACATTTGTTATAGTATATACTGGCGATTTCGGATGAATTGGTAGTATTTACTTGGATGAATCCAGAATTTATTGCAAGTATAAGGTTACCAGTATAAACTTAATTTTATGCATACCAAATGAAGTAAATACTATAAATCTTGGCTTCTACTACTAGTACTAGTATTTACTTTTACTTTCTACTTCTAGTATGTACTTCTGTTTTATGCATATGGCCCGACTGCATTTTGAGACTTCAATAAAAAGAATGCAATCACCGTTCATTAAGCATTCAAAAGATTGCATTCTTTTTTTCTAGGGACCGTTTAATTGAATGCCATAAATTATAAATAATGAATGCATTTGCATTCTTTGCATTCATTTGCATTTTTTTGCATTATTTGTTTGCCTTATTTTGTTTTATTTTACCTAATTTACCTACATTTACTTACATTTTGTACCAAATAAATTAAAATTAACTCAATAAATGCACAACAATGCAAAATCAAACAAAATAAGACAAAGTAATGCAAAATATTACAACTCTGTTGTGTGGGAACACTACTCGCACGCATATGCATTATGTTTCCTCTCCCCTCAATCGCTGTCTCTGCTTTGTTACCTATTCCCCACACCACTGATATCCATACATACCACGCAACCAACCTATGTAAGTCCAGTTAGAAGCTTCTTTAGTTAGTAGTAGTAGTAGTAGTAGTAGTAGATTTATTGAGACTTCAAAATTTGTTTACATTATTTTTGTTTTTACATTAAAGAATATTAATAAAGCCGACTTAGGATTGGTCTGGCTCTTATAGCAAGGTTGAATAAATTCCTACAGTTCGGTAGAGACAAACATGTTCGCTCAATAGAAACATGACATTAAAGCTTTTTTAGTTAGTAATCCCCCATCTAAGCACTAACCGCACTCGACTCGGTGACTGAATCGAACAAGACGGGTTGCAGCAAAAGAAAAAAATTAAAAAAGTGTGTGTATACCGAAGTCACAACCCACTGAAGGATGGATGACTCGCACGACCATGTAACTTAAAATGGTTTGAAACTATGTAAATTATCTGTGGTTAAACGTTTAATGCAAACATATAACGCGACCGTTTAAGGCAACCTTCAGAAGTCGAGTAAGAAGTTTCACTTCAAGAAAGTATTTTTCTACGAAAGATTTAAAAGTATTTTAACAAGCTAAAAGTATAGCGGAAAACATAAATGATAACAAACAGAAAAGTTTGACAATGATAACCCAAGAAATGCAAAAAGAAACAATAAGATATCACTTATCTCGTGCACGGAAATTTACACGTAATCACTAAAAAACCATCACTACTTTCGAAAAATAACTGCCACAGATCATGTGTGGTATGAGAGAACAGTGTGACACGATTGTTCATCAAACATTTTATTTAAAAACTAACCATTCTTCTGCAATCGAAAAAGTCAAAAGTGCCCCGTCGTCGAAACCGCCCCACCTTATCCTAATGGTTTACGAATTGGCAAAAGAATCCACTAACCTCATTAGTCAATCTCTATGCCCTGTTGGTTTACGAGTATTTCCAGTCCATAATTAACCACTGAGAATGATCCCCTTCCGTATATCGGTAGATGTATCTTTATAAAGGGTTTCCGGCCGTAAATCAATCTCTGCCTTACGTTCCTCTCTATTGTATTATGTATCCCAACTCAAGATGGATATACGAGTACCGTGTGGTGCCAGACATTGATTTATTCAGCTTCGATGATACGATGACATTTAATACACCGTACTTTACTGTATCCAGCACTGGGGTCAATTTGTCGACTGGCGGCAGATTAAGTAGCTAAACGCCAGTAGATTATTAGTTACGTAAACACATTTGTATTTGGTGTGTAAAGAATTTTTGTAGTTTTGAGGATACTCTTATATAACGAAGCATGGACATTCGACAGTGCCATGAGCTACGGTTGCCATACGTCCTACTTTTCGAGGACATGTCCTCTTTTTTAACCTGGCGCGAACCGTCCTCTATACTTTTTATAAATTGTCCTCGTTTGTCCTCTATTTCATTCACTCATTTCCCCAATAAATATAAAATAATCTTACCCAAGTGTACTACGTATAAGTTATTAATTAATAAAACACAATTTATTTAAATTAGTTAATAGAACTTTATTACTTATTCTTTGTTGGTGGTTTTCCTCTAGGAAAATGCTTTAGATGCCCACACTTTAGCAAGGTCTAAATCTGACTGATTTACGGTGGTCTTTCTATCTCCCCACATCTTTCTCCAAATCAAAGCTCTGTTGACCAATTTGAAGATCGCCCTTCTATCACCACCCATGACTGTTATTCGGCGATTAACATGAGCTTAGGAGATGATGATGGTGGTGAAGCTGTGGTAAGTAACGAATTCAGGTATCGCTGGTGGATAATTATGACTGCAATACAGTCACCAATGTTTGGACACGGAATGATTGTTGTTCCATAACTATTCTCCCTCTTAAGCGAAGACGTCCACGGCTTCATTTCTGTTTATTTTTATGTTTTAACAATATAATTTATGATTTATGAAATTCAAACAGTAACAATAATACAATATAATAATAATAATACAATAATAATATAATACGAATAATATAATAATAATATAATAATACAGTAATTAAATTTTAGTCGAATTAGTATAAAATGATAATATAAATTCATAAATGATAATATGATTTTAATAGTAAACAAAATTGAAACACTAATAATAATACAATATAATAATAATAATAATAATATAGTATAATACAATAATTCAATTTAAGTTTAATTAGTAAAAAAATGATAATATAAATTCAAAAATGATAATATGATTTTAAAAGTAACAAATGATAATGAGAAAATCGTAAAAAATTCATAATTAAATTATGTATTTCTTGTATATTAAAAGAAGTGTGTTTTAAGACTTAAAACAATTAGATACAAAATTTAGATACAAAAAAAAAGAGTTAATTCAAAGCTGTAAAGCATTTTACTTAGTTTTTCCTCATTAATTTTATTAAAATACTGAGTTAATAACGTTAATAAGAATGAAGTTAATAGTTTTACATTATTTAAACTAGATTCGAGAATGAGACAGTCCGTACTGTCAATAAGTTTACCTAAGATTGCTTTTGTGAACTTTCCTGTTGTCAATTATAACTATAGTCCCTAGATCTTTTTGAACAACCTTCTCGATAAAGAGTTTCCTAAATTTATTGCCAATACGATTATTCGTTCTGACAAAAACTTTGTCACCAGGTTGAAATATCCGAGTTTGTCTATTCTTGTTATGATATTCTAAATATATTTGTTGGTTATCAGAAATCTTGCTCCTGATTTCATCCCCTAATGAAGTCGGAATCGAGTGGATAACATCAATTGGTCTATGGTTAATAACTGAATGAATCGTCCTGTTATACTTGGCTGTAGCAAGTAAAAGGAGTTCATTAGTATCACTGACGTTCTTTTCTAGTCTAATACACCTCGCTATCTCGGAGAGAGTACTGTGGAACCTTTCCACCTGTCCATTTGTTACACTATGAAAGGGTGGTGTATTAAACATAGTTATACCAAAATGATCCCTTAACAGTGATTTGATGCTTACCGAAATAAAAGATTTCTCATTATCACAGACCACCGTTTTTGTGTTTTTGAAAATATTGAGTATTTCCAATATAGGTTCCTTAATGTCAACTATTGCTCGCGATTTTATGGGCTTTACTATTGCAAATTTAGAAAATTTATCGACACACGTTAAAAAGTGAGCTCCTGCCGTCGAATATATGTCTATATGAAGTATCTCACCTGAATGAGATGGTATAGGTGTTTCACCTATCTCAGGCTTAGGTGGATGTCTTTGATACTTGGCTTCATTACATACCTTACAGCTTGAGACTATTTCCTTTAATCTATTTCTTATCTTAGGAAAATAATAATCCTTTAATACTTGTTGTGTGTTTTCTCGGACAGATCGATGGGCTCGATTATGCTCGGTCGCAAGAATCTCTATTTGATCATTCGGGTTAAAAATGTCTGTAACAAATTTTTCGGTGTGGCAGAATTTCACCGAAGGAAACAATGTAATGAGTTTATCTTGAATTTGTGCTAAAGTTGGTAAATCGCAACAAATTGCATTAACAACGTCGGGTTTGATTATTTCTCTAAAAACTAGGAAAAGGTTATTTATGTCAACAAATGTAATCGTGTGTCTCATCTGCGTCTTGAATATTAGCTTAGTTGTTTTAACAGGCTCTAATCCCCGATTTAGAATTATTTGATTCCTAAAGCAGTTCAATGGATTTTGGACGCTAGGTATCGTTTTAGTTAAGGACGCCTCACTATGAACTGTCATGGAGTCAAAATCTACAGATTGTTCCAGGGCATTTATATGACTAATAATTTTGATTTCGTCTAGCGCGAAAAAAAACTATTTTTAAATTTCTTTTACAACCGCTTTATTGATCCGTCACTTATCAACTAACTTAATTACAATTTCATTTCTACCTTAATGCCTAACGTACATTACTGACTCAACTAAATGTTATAATATGGGACACCGGATCCCGTTGCACAATGCGCCGGTTCAGCGTTATTATGATTGCGCGTGCACCGGTGCACATTGACCTTCGCGAATGTGGGAAAAGATAATTTAATTGAAAAAGATAAAAAAAAAGAAAAGGTAAAATTAAACCTATTTCTGAGGAGTGAAAATGGAGAGGCTCGTGTTCCGTATGGGATATGTAACCTCTCCCCCGTTAAATTGAAAATTCTCCTGAATTTTATTTCGTGTTGGAGTTTCATTATTGCAATTTTTGATCGAAAGCTTTAAATTTTTATTTTTTCTCGTCAGGATTATTATTGAACAAATTATTATGATTATGATGATTAGCATAGTTGAGTTAGCAATGTAGTTTATGTTCTTATGAAATTTAAGAAGTTTA
Source organism: Brachyopa scutellaris (assembly GCA_949775065.1). Classification (NCBI taxonomy): domain Eukaryota; kingdom Metazoa; phylum Arthropoda; class Insecta; order Diptera; family Syrphidae; genus Brachyopa; species Brachyopa scutellaris. The sequence continues at coordinate 38,906,924 of OX459113.1, read as the reverse complement.
ATATGTTCTAAGTTTGCAAAATTTTTGATAACAATATCTTCGTAATTTAATTGTTTTGTAAAATTATAGGTTACATCTTCAGTATAAAAAAATCTGTCTGTGAATTCTAAATTATTGTTACTAAATGTTTCTTTAAGTATTTCAATCGTACAGTTATTAATAGTTATCAAATAGTTTCCATTCAACTTTATTTTTCTGTCGTCACATTGGTTTATTATTTCTATATTTTGCATATTTTTACAGATTATAGTACTATCGTCTAATTTCTTTATTTCAATTACTTTATTTTCTTTCAATTTACAATCATTTTTTGTAATACAATTACTTATTGGTTCTAATTCATCTTTAAATTGAATTTTATTGTCGTATTTATATTTTGTTTTATTAATTTCTACAATGTATTGATCGTTTATTATTATTTCCATCATATTTTTCGTAGGTATTGGTGTAATTAATTTAAAGTCTACAAGTTCATAAGAGTGTGGTATTTTCAATGATATAATCAGTCTGTCTTTGTCATATTTTAATAGTCCTAGTTTCACGTTTTTCAGTTTGTAAACGTCCAGTTCTGTCTCTTTAATTTCTATTGCTGTTAACATGCTCGGGTGTACTAATCCTTGCTTTACTAATGCTATGCTATCTAAGATTTGGTCAAGTTTTTCTTCTAAGATTCTCAATTTCAATATTTGATCTGTTTTTAATTGCTGTAATATAATTCGTTTTTCGTTAGCTGTAAGTTCTTGGTATGCTTGGCTTAGCTGTTTCCTATCACTTTCTATAATGTTTTTAAGACTAGTTATTGTTTCATTAAAAAAAAAGTTAATTTCAATCTGCTTATTAAGGTTATTTATTGCATTATCGTTATTTTCCTCTACTATTTTCATATGGTCTGTTATTTCTAGTCGATCGTTGTCGTCCATGGTTCCGAATAACCATTTTTGTGCTGTTCCTATAAAGTTCACTAGCCCTCTCTTTTGTCTGGAAGTTTTTCCTGGTTCAATTGCTGTTATTTTTGCGTAGATAATTTCTAGCTCCTTTCTTATTGTTGGATCGTTGCCTACCTGTAGTCTTTGTATGTTGTCTTCAATAGAGTTAACAGTTTGTCTTAGTTCTTTAGTATTTATAATATGTAGTATCGTTCTTGTGTCCTGTATTATCTCTGTTTGTCCCATGTTAATTTCTACGTAACCGTTTTCTGTTGTAATCCTATCAATCGTTAGTGTTCCTGTTGTTTGTCTCGTCATTAGTATTATCAGTATGAGAAACGCTGATGTCGTCATCTGCAAACATACGAGGTCTTTTAATATTTACTGGGTGTTCCCTATCTATTTGTTTTAATCTATACCTAGGTTCATTTTTATAGTAGTTTCTTTTATAATTCTTAACTGGTATTACTTTTCTCCTTTCTATGTAACTTTCCCTTTCCTGGTTTAGTTTATTGGTTCGTTTTTCTTTCTGTGTCTGTATATTCTTAGCTAAACTTGCAAGGTCCGCAAACATTGCATCTTCAGGTGTCATTTTGATAGTGGAATGATATCTATTGTTGTATTTCTTAACTGCTCTATGTACTTTTTGGATAAGTGTAAGGTCTACCTTTCTTAAAGCTACTAATATTTCTTGTAACGTAGAGTGAAATCTTTCTATATCGCTATTGCCTGTGTGGGTGTTGGGTTTAGTTAAGTGTAGTTCTACTGTTTGCTCTCTTAAAAATTCTTTCAAATGCTCTGACTTAAACTCATTGTCCGTTATAATTTTTAATGGTTTACCAAATTTGGAAAAATGTTCCTCTAAAGTTTCTATCTTTTTTGTCCAATTCCTATTTGGCAAAAAGTAAGCATATGCTTTTTTTGTTAGCTTATCAATTAGTGTTAAAAATGGATGTTTTCTAAAGTAATATATGTCCATATGAACAATTTCATTGGGTCTACTTGGTGTTTGACTTAGTTCGTATTTAAGTTTTATTGGTTTGCGTTCGTATTTGGTCTCTAAACATGTTTTGCAGTTATTGATTATCCTAGTAATTTCTTTAATTAGGTGAGGGTAGTATATTTCGTTCTTTAAGCTATGATAAGTTTCTATTATTCCGCTATGCGCGCTTTCTTGGGTATGGTATAAGGAAATTTGCTTATGCGCTTCTTCTAATGTCTTTATTTCTCTCGCTCTTAATGTTGCTTTTATAAATTTAATTTGTCTGTCATGTCCAAAGAGTTCTATTAATAATTGCTGTATTTTGTTAAACTCATGATATGATAGTTCAGTATAGATTCCGATAAGGCCTGGTTTTATAAATCTTCTAAGCACGTCTGTCCAATAGTCTTTTTCTTTAGTCATGTCAATGAATATTATACGTCTACCGTGTAATATCTCTATTTCCTTGTCTGCGTCGTTAGTAAGTATGAGTTGTGTTTTGTATTTATTAACTATTGTCTCTTTTATTTGAATGTGGTCAAGTTGTTGTTCTTCCTGTGAGTGTGTTGTTGCGTTATCTGACAAATTGTTTACTGAATGGTCGTCGCTAGTTTCTTTTTCTTGATTATTCTCAGGAATCCTACTTAAGAAGTCTGCTACTTTGTTTTCCTTGCCTTTAAGGTATTCTATGTCGAATTGATATTCCTGTAACTTAAGTAACCATCTTTGCGTTCTTTGACTAAATTCTTTTCCTGAAAATTTTTTATTTAAGTATTTTATTGGTAAATGGTCTGTAATAATTTGAAATCTTTTTCCCCATAAATATGGCCTAAAGTACGTAACTGCCCAAACGATCGCCAGGAACTCTTTGTCGGTTACAGAGTAGTTCTTTTCATGATCGTTAAGTGATCTCGAAGCGTAACACACGGGTTGTCCTTCTTGTGTTAAAACCGCTCCAATGGCATAATTGCTTGCATCAGTAAATAATGTGAAACTTTTAGTAAAGTCGGGAAATTTTAAAATAGGATGTTTTATTATATTTAATTTTAGGGTTTCAAAGGCCTGAATATACTCTGGATCATTGGTATTTATTTTCTTGTCTTTTTTTAAATATTTAATCATTGGGTTAGCGATTTTGGCATAATCTTTTACGAATTTTCTATAGTAGCCTGTTGCTCCTAAAAATCCTTTGAGCTGCTTTTCGGTTTTGGGTAGAGGGTAATCCTCAATGCATTTAATCTTTATTGGATTGGGTTTCATTCCCTCAGATGTTAAAATATGACCTAGAAATTCTGTATTTTTTTTCATAAAAGAACATTTGTCAAACTGCACTTTGAGATTATGCTCGGCTAATTTATTGAATATTATTTTAAGAGAGTTAATATGTTCTTTTAAACTGGTTGAAAAAATTAATATATCGTCAAGATAGACGACACAGATTTTATTTATGTGGTCCCTAAGTATATTGTTCATTAATCTTTGGAATGTCGCCGGTGCATTTTTAAGCCCGAACGGCATTCGAACGTATTCATATAATCCACAGGGTGTGACAAATGCTGTTTTTGGGATATCATTTGGGTTAACTTTAATTTGATGGTACCCCTTTGCGAGGTCTAAGGATGAAAAATATTGTGCTCTACCTAGTTTGTCTAATATACCCTCAATGTTCGGCAAAGGATATTTGTCGTCAATCGTTATTTCGTTTAGTTTCCTATAGTCGACGCAAATTCGAAACTTCTGCTTCCCTGAGTTATCCATTTTTTTGTTCACTACCACAATTGGCGAGGCGTATCTGCTATTAGATTTCCGTATTATACCTTGTTCCTCCATATCCGTTATTTGTCGTCGTACTTCCTCTTCATGTTTTGGAGGAAGCCTATAAAGCTTAGCATTAATCTGCTGATCCGTTGTTGTTCGAATTTCATGCGTTATTGTATTCGTATTGGTTAATAAGTCACCGTCCTTGTAAATTAGATTCTTAAATTGGCGTAATAGAGTTTCCATTTCTTTCTTTTCTTCTCCGTTTAGATAAGAAAGATCGACCTCTTTTTCAGTTGAATGTAGTTCGAAGCAATCAAGAGTTGTTTCGTTTTCTTCTGAGTAGAGTGGTATCTTGGTATCATTTTTTAAAATTAGATATTTATTGCTAAAATCGAGTGTCTTAACAATTTTACTAAGTAAGTCCATTCCTATTAAGATATCGTAAGGCTTGTCACCTAAATCCCTCTTATACCATCTAGTGGCTCCATTTGGATTGTAGTTAAACTCTTTTGGGATACTAGTTATAATTCTATCTACTATTTCTGTTGTTACGTTATTAATTGTCTGAAGTCTTAAGTTAATTTTTTCATAAATTTTGAAGCTTCTACAGTCTACCCTACTTGAATTAATTATGCTCATAGTTGAGCCCGTGTCGATTAGTCCTTTGTACTTTTGTTCGTCAATAGTCACGTTCATAAATATTTTACTTCCGAGGCTCAATTGAGAAAAAACTCGGGATCGATATTGTGTACTTCCTCCTGTCGAATGTCAGTCTGTTCTCTATTTGTTACGTTATTGTGTGCTACCTGTCCTACCTCCATCGGTTCTGGTTGACGCTGAGCGTTTCTAAACTGCCCAGACGGATTAAAGATTGGCTGCCTTAAATTTACTGGATTCCTATATTGACCTGATCTATTTGGTTGGGAGTAATTCTGTTGCCTGTACTGTTCTGAATTTCTATGTTGACCTGATCTACTTGGTTGAGAGTCGTAATGCTGCCTATTCTGATCTGAATGTTCTCTATGGTAGTTATTATTATTATACTGCCGTTGATTCTGATTGAGATGGTGATTTCGAGTATAGAAATTATTATCTGTTCTTGGTTTTGTCTTTTGTAAAGGTCGTCGATCGTAAGTCGTAAAATCTGTATCTAAGTTGTGGTGGTCATACCCTATGTAGGTGTATAAAATTTCTTTTATCTCATGTAAATCAAATTTATCTTTAATTTCCCTCGAGAGGTTACCTGAGGTTAATTGTTTTATTCTATTTATTAAAAGTGTATAAAAAGTTTTTTTTGACTCTACAGGGTTAGTTTCATATGTCGAAAATGTATTTATTTCTTGAATAATTGATTCTAATTTATAATTTAAATCTTCAATAGAACTTACTTTTAAATATGATATTCTTCGGGAAATATCTTTATAATTACATGCTGGTCTGAAGTGTCGCTTAAACAGGTCCCTTGCTTCGTCCCAGGTTTCTGGTTGATTGTTGAGTAGAAGTTCTTTTGCCCTTCCTGTAATCTTGGAATTGTAGATGGCTTGCCATAGTTCTGCCTTGAGTGCGTTGTCCACTGCGCTGAGATGATTTGACACTACGTTTGTGAATTGTGTTAGCTGGTTCTTATCCCCATCGAACTCTCTCATATAAGCGATTTCCTTCATAAGAGTCACCGCTCGACTTGGTCGGTGGTTATTGTTTGTATTGATGGCAACAAGTGCCTCCAACGCCCTTGACATTCTGTCCATCACTTCCCGTTCCATATCTTCTTGTTTTATTATCTGTTTCCAAAATTTATCTATTTTTTGTTCACGCGAAATTTTGAGTTTTTGGAATTACTTGTTTGGTTTGAGCTAATAAGGACGACAAAAAAAAATTGTCCACTGCGCGAGTTATTTTCACTGATTTTTAGTGGTTTTTTTTTTCTCACGTCACTGTTCCAATTTGCGGTGTAAACAATAACTTCTTATTTTAGTCACTGATTTCTAGTGATTTTTATCTAACACTGCTCGGATTTGTGATGATAGGCACTTTAATAGTTAATCACTGATTTTTAGTGATTTTGTTTAACACGTTATTGATGTGTATTCTATTTTACTACCGGCACATTTACCCGGCACATTTGTTTTAAAATAAAAAAAATTTTGTAAATCTTGGTCGCGTTGACTAGATTCTTTCTTACTTGGATCTCTCAAATTTAGAAAGATCCTACCGACTGCGCCACTAATAATTTTGATTTCGTCTAGCGCGAAAAAAAACTATTTTTAAATTTCTTTTACAACCGCTTTATTGATCCGTCACTTATCAACTAACTTAATTACAATTTCATTTCTACCTTAATGCCTAACGTACATTACTGACTCAACTAAATGTTATAATATGGGACACCGGATCCCGTTGCACAATGCGCCGGTTCAGCGTTATTATGATTGCGCGTGCACCGGTGCACATTGACCTTCGCGAATGTGGGAAAAGATAATTTAATTGAAAAAGATAAAAAAAAAGAAAAGGTAAAATTAAACCTATTTCTGAGGAGTGAAAATGGAGAGGCTCGTGTTCCGTATGGGATATGTAACCTATGTTGCCGAGATAAAGCGTCAGCAACAAAGTTCACCTTGCCCGGCTTATAGAAAAATGTTGGTGAGAACTCCTCTACGAAAGCTCGCCATCTTTTAATCTTCGAATTAGGATTCTTATCCGATATAGCAAATGTAAGAGGTTGGTGGTCTGTATAAATGTTTAATCGATTTACTCCGTATAAATAATTTCTGAGTTTTTGCAACGCCCACACTATGGCCAACAGTTCTCGTTCGTTTGTTGCATAGTGTTCCTCGGTAGAGGACAATGTACGCGAAATCATTGTTATTGGTCTGCCTTCCTGAGAGAGAACAGCGCCAAGCGCGTGAGATGAAGCATCAGTTGTTAGGTCAAATGGCTTTTCGTAATCCGGGTAAAGTAGTAAAACATCTTCCGATGCCAGAATTTTCTTAATTCTGCTAAAGGCCTCAATTGCTTCTCTATCCAAATTTATTTCGATATTTTTAGACGTCTTTGTTCCTACTTTACCGTTCTCCCCCCGCAAATACTTCGTGAGCGGTTTTGCAATCTGAGCGTAATCCCTAATGAAGCGTCTGTAGTACCCAGACAAACCAAGGAATGATCGCAAACTACGTAGGGTCAATGGAACCTCGTAACCCACAATATCCTTTACCTTATCTGGACATGTACTAACTCCCTTATTGGATACGACAAAGCCCAAAAACTCCAATTCCTCTTTAAAAAACTTAGATTTCGCTGGCTCCACCCGCATATTAGCTTCAAAAAGCAGATGTAGTACTCTTTCTACGTCTTTTAAGTGTTTTTCGTTGGTCTTTGAAAAAATTATGACGTCGTCAATGTAGACGTAACAACATTTGCCTATCTCTTCTCTTAATACATCATCTATTGCGCGTTAGAAAATGCTGGGTGCGTTCTTTAACCCAAATGGTAGTCTGCAGAATTCATATTTCCCATTATTTATTGAAAATGCAGTCTTTTCCCTATCCCGCTCGGACAAATTAATTTGGTGAAACCCAGATTTTAGATCTAATGTTGTAAAAACAGAAGCTTTTCCAAGATTGGCAAGAATAACAGAAGTATCTGGAATGGGATATTTGTCACTAATAGTTTTACTATTTAACTTACGAAAATCTATGACTAGGCGCATTTTCCGTTTTCCCGCCTCGTCAACACCTTTTTTGTCAACAATCCATATAGGATTGTTATAGGGCGATCGCGACGGTCTAATAATTCCGTTGTGGAGTAAATTGGTTATTTCATTGCTTACGAAATTAGATGCTGATATGGGATATGGATAGGCCTTGGAATAAACCGGGTCATTGTCGGTCGTCCTAATGGTTGCAACGACTTTTGTATTAAAAGGCAGAGCCTCATTGGGATCAGCAAAAACTCTACTGTGCCGTATCATTATTGAGGAGACCTCGTTATTCGTATCTGAAGCGATATTTTCATTTTCTAGAGAGATATTGTTAATATCCTTACAGTAGAAATAAAATAATTTTTCCTCACCCCCATTGTAACTTATAACCCCTTTTTTCAAATTTACGTTTGCACCTATTTCTTTTAAAAAATCAAAACCGATGATTCCATCAAACGTTTTGAGGTTTGGAAGCAAAAAATGTAGAATTTTTATTAAATATATTTATAACGCATTTAGAGGTAATAACATTTGTGCCGTGTATAGACTTAACAGAAAATTCCTTCGCACACGGCTTGATAGCCTTAAGGGGACTTAGATTCTTGATATAATTTTTAGCGGCCCCAGTGTCCACTAGGAGCTTTATTTCCTTTCCTGCCAAAGTTCGACTGATGTATGGCAGGAGGGACTTTCCCCTAAAAAATTAATTTCGTCAAAATGATCCGGTATGTCGTTAGATCCTGTATTCCTGTGCTCGTATTCATTATAGTCATCATCAACGAATTGCTCTCTATTTCTATCATAATTTTGGTTCCGGTAAACCTGGTTTGTGTCATAATACTCACATGGATAGTGTTGATCTTCTAAAGTAATGTTTGGTGTTAATGGGGTCTGATTTAAATGGTTGATTCTTTGCAGCTTAGGGAGTGTTTGTCGGTCAGACTCGCGATGACGCTTAAGTTGTGTAGGATTATTAGAATGACTTTGAAAATTGTTGAAATTCGGCGTGGGTTTTTGAAATTGATTGGGAACCGAGCTTTGAAAGTTATTAGGATTAGATCTCAGGGATATGTGGACATTGTTGGGATTCTGTACAGGTTTTTGAAAATTAGCTGGATTTCTAAATTGAGAAAAGGATGGGTCTATTTCCATTGTTGTTGGCATGGATCGTACTTGGTTATTAGAAATTTGTCTGTAGTGGGGTGAATGGTATGGATTGAATTGATTATGGTTGTAGTTTTGTCTAGGTAGGGCGCTTGTTGGACGGTCGTTTTTACTGAAAAACGAAGTTGCAAAATGATACCGTGCCTGATTCGCCTCAAGCTCCTGTGCAAGAGCAAGTGCCACTGGCATTTCGGTAGGCTGGGATGAAAATAAAATATCGCACATAGGTTTGTGTAAGCCAGAAATAAAAACTCTCAATGCGTCTTGCCGATATTTTTTTAGATAGATCTTCAACGAGGGTCTTATTGCCTTCGTGAAGCATAATTGTCTTGTTAATTATCAGGGTTAATTTTTTCTCAACTTCATCGTAGAATTCTACAATTGACAATCTACCCTGGCGCAGTGTTGACATTTCTTGTTCTATTAGATAAATAGGTTTCTTATCGGAATACGTGAAATCTAATCTTGCTATAATTGCTTTAAAATTAAGGACAGTATTGAACGATGACAAAACCTGATCCGCTGAGCCAAAGATTTTATTCCTAATTATCGCCACTGCCTGGTAATGCTTTGAACTTCCCTCGTGACCTTCGAACAATTTGTAAGGAGCAAAGGCAGCTTGACGCCACGATACGTATCGGACTTGTTCGCCACAAAACTCGGGCAACGATTTCACTAAGTCCAATGACTCATCGCAGACTTTACCAGGTTCAATGGTTACCGGCTGATATTCCTCAACGGCTGTAGGAGTTTCTAGTGCCCTTAATCGATTCGTCAGTTCACCAATTGTATTCTCGAAAGCCTCTCTAGTTTGCTGGACTGCATTTTGAACTGCAGCGGTTACTACCGCCCCTATCTGTTCTGCGTTCATTATTCACTCAGAAATCAAAATATTGTAAATTCGTAATTCTTTTAAACACTTCTCCGAATATAAATTAATAACAGTGATATAAAATTAAATGAAAATGTAATTAAACTCTAACCGCTAACAATGTTAAGATAATAAACAATAAACAATAAAGCCTTGAATTGCTTTAGGCGAATAGTAATAATTAGAAATTATGTATATTAAATTTGTCAGTAAATTTTCCAATTGTTTTGAAATTTGCTATTTAATTGTTACTTGTTTTTAATCAGTAACGGTATGCTGTTTAAGTTTTAATTTATCAAATAATAATTTAATTTAATTCCATAAAAGTTACTTTATGTATAATCTTAATATAAAGAATTTAATACTTAGCTAGTATAGATTGTTGTTGTAAGAAAATATTCTGCTTCTCTCCTCGTGGTGAGTTATTTAGTTTCGTTTTCGGCAACTGATGATAACTCATAAAGATGAGATGATAGAATAGAGCTGCACTTCTTTGTCTTTGCCTTATGTCTTTTTTTTCACCATTTATACCGTTTAGTGGGCACCGTAGCGCAAGTGGTTAGTGCGTCGGACTACAGAGCCAGCGGTCTTGGGTTCGAATCCCGCCGCAAACACCTAAAAGTTTTTTACAGTGCCCACCTCTTTCGAATGTCTGACAAGCATCAAAGAGTATCATTTGTCACGATTGAGCTTCTCAATTCGCCGTTCGGAGTCGGCAAAAAACTGTAGGTCCCTTCCATTCGTGCAAAAATATAACACGCACACACAAATGGTTGCGAGAAGCAGGCCCAGGTTCACCTCGAGCTGTTGCGCCAACTAAGTAAGTAAGTATACCGTTTTCACTTATTTGTCGTTTTGAATTTTACTACTTTGTCTTTGCCTTAGGTCTATTTTTTCACCATTTATACCGTTTTCACTTGTTTGTCGTTTTGAATTTTACTTCTTTGTCTTCGTCTTATGTTTTTTTTTTTTTTTACAATTTACACCGTTTTGACTTTTTTATCGTTTTCAATTTTACTTTTCTGTGTGTGTGTTTTTTTTTTAACGTTAGTTATTTTACAACTTATTTTGATTTGAAGATCGCCCTTCTATCACCACCCATGACTGTTATTCGGCGATTAACATGAGCTTAGGAGATGATGATGGTGGTGAAGCTGTGGTAAGTAACGAATTCAGGTATCGCTGGTGGATAATTATGACTGCAATACAGTCACCAATGTTTGGACACGGAGTGATTATTGTTCCATAACTTATATTTTGACTACAATAGAATTATTATATTACTCTGATTTTACAAGAAGATTTTCCAAGATTGATAAGTATTTCAACGGCGATATAAGTAAACCATATTTATTTTTTATGTACTCTTTAATGCCTGTTTTTCACACTAATATCCAGAAAATCGAAAAACAAGATACATGTCAATATTGAAACAATTTCTATGTTACAAAAAATAGTTGATAATTTAAAGGAAAGAATAGCAAATTGCAATCTGTTTAAAATACGGTCGATGTTAAAGAACCTTATTGCGGCTGGTTTTTAAGAAAGAGGTAAGAATTTTGGCTTAGGCTTAGGCCACACACTGCGCGGCCAGGGACAGAACTGCAAATAGCTGAGTAGCAAACAAATTTAAAACATGTAAAATTGTATGGTTTTGGGCCATTGTTATTGTTCTATTATTTTAGTAAAGTGCTGAGTGGCAAGAAATCATCAAGGCAAAAATTAAGGATATTGGTACTGCCTGAAGCGGTCTTCATGTCGAAGATTAATATACCAATGGTGTAATATTTACTTTTAGAACCTAGTTTTCATTTGGGTTTAGTCCTAATCTTTAAGTAGGCGGTGTCCTCTAAAGTCCTCTTTTTTAACACCCCTTGTCCTCGGTTAGCTTAGACCATTCTGGCAACCCTACGGCATGAGCGAATCTAGGGTGCAGATAAGGTTCTTTTTTTTAAAAAAAAGATAGGAAATGCCTACTGCACCTTCTGTGGTGGTCAGCTATACCGGTGTGGGCGGACATACACTGCCGATCACTTGAATAGGTTCAAAGTTTAAATATCAATTAAAAATCTTATTCGCATTGTTAAAACTTTGACAAAAGCATTTTGCTGCTGTATCTCTAAAGAGTGTCTTATTGTCTCCCCATTTGCAAGAAGAAGATTGAATTAACTTAAAACCTTTGTATCGGTTTTTTGTTAACGTTTATCAATTACATTGGAAAAAAATAAATTATTTTGCGTCATTTGAAAATGTTCACCTACTTTAATTAGGAAAAATTTAAAGATTAAAAGGATTAAATAATTTTTTTTCGAATAATATTTTATTGCTTAACTATTTTGTAATGAGGACAACCTCCTTTGTTGGAGATAACATCGAAAATTCGACTTGAAATAAAATTATAGAGTGGCATCAAGTAGTTTAATGAAATTTCATTCCAGGCTATTACAAGCTACTTGAAAAGCCGCAATAAGCGACTTTCTGTCCTCGTATTGTTTCTTGAACTCTTAAACTTTACTCTCTTTACTCTTAACCTTTACGAATATAACGAGCAGTCATCTTAATGTCGTTGGACCCGAGCAACAGAAAGTGAAAATGGCAGCGAAACTATTTTCGCATACCATTGCCCAATACCTAACAAGGGCAGCAAGCTCGGGCCTTTTAAGTGAGCAGAATTGGCAAGAATGCTCCCAGTTATTTAAAACCATAATATTTAAATATTTCTTATCAGAGTAATTGTACTTACTGTAATCCTAATCTATACTTTGCTTACAGACAAATGACTGGTTTGATGTTCCCAACAGAGGATTCCAGAAAGCGGGCCCATGCATACGGTTTGGCTCTGGATATTCAAGATCAATTTCTTAACCAAATGACGAAGCAGATGTTCGATATGCGAGTAACTGAAAAGAATAATTTGCTGTCTTTCCAGATAAGATTACTTATGTATACTATTCACGAACTCGGTTAGATTTTTATTAAAATTATTTTCAGGCATTATTCAATCCAACAATGCAGTCAAAATGTTGCTTATTGACTTGAAGAACCGCTTCAAGTTTAATAACACCTCGACATATCGCCTTAACCAAAATGTATTAGAAATGTATCATACCAGACAAAGGAGGCTTTCACGACCATCCTGATCGTCAGGAATTTAAGTATAGGCTGCGATCATACATCGTTGGTTACAATGAAGGCCTTCTATTGGACAGCGCTAATCTGACAGTCGACGATACGCCTGATCTAGAAGGATTGCATTATACTCTTACAGGTTATTTTTCTTTAATTGATTTAAATGATATTCTATTAATTTGTTTAAATTTTTGGTATTTAGGGTAAAACACCTGGTGATCGGCACTCTTAACCTTCATCTCATCTTCAAAAAAAATTACGTTGTCTACCCTGAATAACAATTGAGTGTTATTCATTGCCACCGAAAGTCGCAAATTCCCAGTGCTCCCCTTTAATCTAGTTTTTCTCTAGTAAACCATATAAACATTAAATTCAGTGATCAACAAAACCAGTAGAACTTACTTCAGCCCATATAATTTGCTATTTCTTTGATCCTAAACACTGTCTTTTCATACATTGTGTTAAAATATTAAATACAAAATTAACTTATTCTACTTTTTACGAGTTATTTTGTTTGAGCTATTTTTTTGCTTGAGTGCTACTCCAGTGTGCGATATTCTTGCCACCATCTCTTTTCAACTTGCACTCTGTTTGGATCTGTTTGACCTTCTTCTTCCCGGTGAGTTCATTTATTAGTAAGATGTTCTGCCTTTGAAGCATACCGTTGGCCTACACTGAACGTTTTTATTTTGGTGTTCTTTTCATGCAAAAACTGCATCTGCAAAGTGATTCCGTCCTCCTTCATCACCCGGACCATACCTGGCATTTCATCTCCCTTCCTCCGTGTGAGTACAATCATTAGTGTATGCTCTGCCGCTGAAGCAAGCTAGATATTCACCACATCTTTACTTTACCTATTTCACAAACCTCATCTCATCTTTACACCGCCCTCGTCATATTTGGAGTATCTTGGTTGCTGTACCTGCTATTTTAGTGCTGCCATCTCATCAAGCATTATTAATGGAAAAATTATCGTGCGCTAGTACCAATTGTGCTGACACCCTCAGCAATTCTGAATTGGTTACATGTAACGGAATTTGCGGAAAATCATTTCACCCGCTATGTACTGGAATCAGCAAAAGATCGGCTACGTACATTAAAGACTTCACCAGCAATTTCTTCTTTTTCTGCGACGAGTGCAAAAAGATCACAATTTCGCACATCCTTCTTGCGATTAAGTGCCACGATGACTCGACCAGTTCAGCGCTAGCCGATATCACGTCGTCTTCCAAAAAAATACTGGGTCAACTGGGTAAGTTTGATGAAGTCACCAGCTGCGTTGACGATCTCACCAACTCGATCGATCGCGCCAGTGAACTGAGCAAATCAAAAATCAAAAACCTCGAGAAACTTTTTTCTGCGCTTAATGAATCAATCACCAAAAAAACCAAAGACATGATTTCAAAAACATACTTAAGCTCCGAATTGGCAAAATTAACGTGCTCCCAAACCATCTCAAACGCCCAATTCGACGACTTAAAGCTACATCTGAGCCAGTTGGTGGTAAGAGATAAATCAATAGTCAATGAGTCGTTATCAACTCAAATTGAATTGTTAACTTCTCTCGCTTCGACAATGGCTGATCACATTGAACGCATGGATGCGTCTCAATTAAACTTACGCTCCCTCATTGGCGAGTCAGTCTCAACCAAACTTGCTTTCTCTGAAATCCTGGAAGAACTGAAGTTTGCCTCTAGCAAAATGGAACTATTAGCCAACGACAAACAGCAACCCGTCAATAAGACTCTACACGAAGAAATGCTTTCTACCAGCCCTTCCCCCCTTTCGCCGTCCACGGACGATCCACCGGCTGCAATTTCTCCACCAAATTCTACTGGACCGTCTCCTCCCTCGACGTCTTCAAATCAAACCGCTGCAATCAGTTCACCAGCTCCGACCGACATTCTAAAACTCAAAGGTACGGATAATTCATCATCACCCACCACTTCAACGGCTTTTCTACTTCGTGGTGCTCCGCTTTATGCCAACGTATCCTGGACCCGCTATTTCTTCAAAAGGACATATTTCATCGACGTACTCAGCTGCCGAATACTCTCTCGACGTAAACCCGACAAGACACGTAGCTTTAAGGTAATGATACCGTCTAAATACAATTGGCTCTTTCTCTCGCCTGTGAATATGCTGCCACTAGGAAATCTGATTCTTACCAAATGGGTTAATAATAAGTTAATTAGGTGGTGTACTCTTGGCTATACATAATCGCATTGATTCTACTCTTATCAAAACCTCGCACACATCTAATTTTGAGTACATCTGCGTCAAAATGACTGTCTCAAAATGTAATATTTACATTTTTTGCTGCTATATTCGACCCGCCCAGCCCATCGAAGGATATCAACTTGCCATTGATGCTATTGACTCTCTGATTGACGATATAGACCCTCGTGATGTTATCTTTGTCCTCGGTGACTTTAATTTTCCAAACTTGGTATGGGAACTATCTGATGACGAGACCTACTATGTTGCCACGAATCCCTCCTCAGACAAAGAGGTTCTTTTCGTCGACTGTTTCTCTGATATTGGCCTCAAACAGCTAAGCGGCGTTTCCAACAATTTAAAACGTCAACTTGACCTTATTTTTTCATCAGACGCTGATAACTGCATCGTATCAGAGAGTAACCATCTTCTTTCTAATTTAGACCGCTACCACCCACCTCTGTCCCTTACTTTTTCCTATCTCAACGACAATAAAACTCTATACTCTGAGAACTCCTATAGCTTCAACTTCCGGAAAGCGGATTTTCTGAAACTAAACACCCTCTTACGTAACACTAATTTCAATTTTAACGCACAGACAAATATTGAGAACGCTGTTCAAATATTTTACGACAAAGTTTTCAACTGCCTTACACAATCCGTCCCTTTTGTACCTCAAAAAAATCCCTCCTCCTCTCCACCTTGGTATACCAAAGAGCTACGCTCGCTTCGTAATAGAAGAAATAAGCTCTGGCGAACATATCTTACTTCTCGCTCTGACTCTGACTATATTAACTATCTTGACGCATATACAATCTTCTCGGATCTCTGCAACTCTCTATATCACGATTACCTATTGCGAATGGAATCCAACCTCATCTCCGACCCAAAGCGCTTTTTTCGCTTCATTAATACCAAAAAAAAATCCGACAACTATCCATCCACTCTGAAACTTTCTGACTCTTAATCGAACAACCCTAGAATAATCTCTAATCTTTTTGCTCTTTTCTTTAGCCAATTGTTTACCAACCATGTCTCAGTACCTGCTTCCGAATACTTTTCTCACATGAAAAACTGCCCTCAAACTTCTCTAGCATCATTTGACATTCGCGTTGAACATGTTGTAGAAAAAATAAATAAACTCAAGTGTGACTACTCTGCTGGACCTGATGGTCTGCCTTCCATTATTTTAAAAAAATGCATCGAACATTTGGCCCAACCCCTCACTACTATTTTTCAACTTTCTATCACCCACGGTGTCTTTCCAATGCTCTGGAAGACTGCTTATATTATCCCCCTACACAAAAAAGGCCCCAAGAACGAAATTTCTAACTACCGCCCCATAGCCAAACTCTCCTGTATACCCAAACTCTTCGAAAGTGTCATTTACGATACAATGTCCTTCCACTGCAAGTCCATCATTTCTCCTTATCAGCACGGTTTTCTTAAAGGTAGATCAACCACCACAAACTTAATAGAATTCGTGTCGACAACTCTGTGCACATTGGAAGATGGCTATGAAGTCGACGTAATTGCCACCGACTTCAGTAAAGCTTTCGACAAAATCTCTCACTCTATAGTTCTTTTTAAACTTAAAGCTCTGGGCTTTCAACCAGGATTTATTGCGTGGATTAAATCATACCTCGAAGCGCGTCAATACATTGTACTTTTTAGATCCTCTGTATCCGATCCCTTTCCAGCCACTTCCGGAGTTCCCCAAGGCAGCCACTTGGGCCCACTTATCTTCATACTCACAATCAATGACGTTGAATGCATCATCAAAAACTCTTCTATTTCCATCTATGCTGACGACATGAAAATCTACAGACGTATATCAAACCCCACTGACTCTTATCCACTACAAGACGACCTGAACAACTTTGCATTTTGGTACCAAAAAAATTTCCTTGAACTTAATGTTAGCAAATGTCAGACTATAACTTACTCCCGTAAACTTTATCCAACAGTCAATCGTTCATATTTCATCGGTGTCGAACTTGTCCCCCCTGTTTCACAAATGCGCGATTTGGGTGTTATATGTGACCAACAACTTAATTTTCGCTGCCATATAGACAAAATCATTAGCAGAGCCAACTCTATGCTAGGCTTCATAAAACGTTGGTCTAAGGAATTCTCAAACCCCTACGTCACGAAATCTCTCTACGTCACTTTCGTTAGGCCTATTCTTGAATATGCTAGCCAAGTATGGTCGCCCTACCAAGTCACCCATTCATCCAGAATCGAAGCGATTCAACGCAGATTCATTCGTTTTGCGCTACGAGGCCTTCAATGGAACGATAGGTATAACCTACCCCCATACGAGAATCGTTTAAAACTGATCAATATGTAATCACTCGAGAAACGTCGTCTCGTAGCGGACACACTCTTCATCCATCAGCTACTAACCGGTAACATTAACAGTCCCACGCTCCTCCATACCATTTCCCTGAACACAAACCCACGCAACCTCAGATCTTTCCCACTCTTCCGCGTTAATCTCCACCGTACCAATTATGGGTATAACGAGCCTATATCTAGAATGCTCCGCACGGCAAATCGTATGCATAGGTCATTTGATTTTCAAAGCAGCAGGCTTACACTGAGAAACTCCCTCTACTCAACCTAATTCCCCTCCCTTTCTTAGACGTAAATCATTCTCTTGCTTCTAATTGTTATATTTCTTATTGTTCTTATTTAATTTTAGTTCTTAGTTTATATTAGTTTGTATTATTATTAATTTATAGTATTATTAATTTGTATTATTATTAATTTGTATTAGTTTTTTTTTTGTATTGGCTTGTACTAAGCAGAGAAATAAATTAAATTTGTGTGTAGTTTTCTACACATATAGGATTTAAGTGTGTTTTCCATGAATTTGATTTCTTTTTGGTTAAAATCAACCAAACAAATTGTCGTATAATTTTATTCTAAAGAAACTAGTGAAAATAAATTCAAATTAGTTTTCTTGAATGCATTTTATACAAACATTTCGATTATGTTGGTTTTTACAATCAGCTTTTGTGCAAAAACAACAAATTGGCTCATATAATATACTATTTGGTGGAATTTTCTTCGTTGTAAACGTGACATCTTGTACTGCCTTTTATTTATAGTAGAACGCGTCGTGATCGTTTTGATGGATTTAATGAAGATGATGAAGATGATGCAGAAGTATACACTAAGGATTTTGCTGGTAAACTTTCTCCTGAAACTTTTGCAAGCCAAGATGTTGATAATGCTGGTCTTCTTCTTCTAGCTGCCATATGTGGTTTTGCAAGTGAATTCTTAGTTCACTTTCTTTCGTATTGCTATTTTTTTTTTGTGTTGATTGCCAATTCAAGTTCACTTCCTTGAAACTAATTAATGAATTCATATCAGAAATATCAACTATATTTTGCAAATACAGCCATTGGCCATCCATTTGTTTTTCTTTTACAGCTGTAGCAAGGAACCATTTTGGCAACTTAGCTACATCGCCTAGGTATGTACATAATTGTAAATCGAATGAAAAAAAAATACTGACTTGAAATTTGAAATGGCAGTGTATATGAACAATTCTTTTGTTTTATTGTAACACTCTGTTATTCAATTTTCACCAGATTCAATTTCAATAGAGTTATGCATTGTACCTTGCAATACAGTACATTTGTTTTCCTTTCCAATGAACGAAACAAGTGCTATGTTGTCAGTGTTGTGCTTGCAACATATTCAAAACGATTAGTTTGAAAACCTTACCATATTTAGCTTGTGAATACACATAAGAATCTTTCAAAGTTATACTTTCAATATGTGGTGGGAAGAAAAATAAAGAAGCATCTTTGATATTCAGGACGAAGAGAAATCATATTTTCATTCCGAATCTTCTAGTTTGATGCCCAACTGGTTGTGGTTAGCACACAATCCCATCTTTCGAAACAAGCAATGTATCCATATTTTCACCTTCAACAACTGATGTATGTTTCATTTGATTCACTCGCTACCTTTGTATCATCACAATCTCTATCATCTCAATATACATAGTGAGTCATCGTTATCATAAACATTTTCTTCTGGCACAAATTCGTCATCTCTGTCTCCAAAAATATCACTATCATCACCATCACTTTCATTCAAACATGCTTCCATTTCCAACTATGTTGGTCCCGACATAGTTCTTTTTTATTACTATTGAATTCACAATATATTTTCGAACGTTGTTCACTTGCAAAAAGATTCAATACAAATGAAATTTTATATGAAATGCACTAAGTTTACATATGTGTAGAAATCTACACAAGAAGGTAGACAACGTAATTTTAGCAATAACAACCATCATGACCATTTTTTTCAAGGGGAAAAAGGTTTTTTTTACTGTAATATAAGGTTGTTAACAAAGTCAGAAAATGCCAGAAGTTTTCAATTAGTGGTTTTTGAAAAAAGTAAGAAAAAATGTTGTTTTTGTGTAGTTTTCTACACAAGGATGAGATGAAGGTTAAGGTCTCGCACAAGTTTCTTGTTCGAAATATATCTGGTTTTGGGACTGCCGAGCATACATTACACCATCAGATCTGTGTCGTGGTGTGCTTAATACAAGCAAAAACCACAAGCAGAGATTTGTCGTGGCAAATCATGCATCATTTAGCTGGTGTTAGTGGTTAGGCTACGCTACTTTACAACAATAAATAAACAAAAAATAAAAAAAATACATATGTATATATAAATTATTATTATTTATGTGCGAGGGACTACATTACGCAATAAATTTTTTAGTGTAATCTTGTTAAGATTAAAGTCAAGAAAGTTCACATTTAAATTATACGTAGAGTTTACTCATGCGGTTAATAGGCTCATGCATCCCGTAATTTGTTCTATGATGAGGAATATGCAGTAACTCTATCCTACGCAGGTAATGCGATCCCCCACGAAAGTTTAATCCTAGAAAGGATAATAAGTCAAGTGCA
This sequence comes from Brachyopa scutellaris, assembly GCA_949775065.1. NCBI lineage: Eukaryota > Metazoa > Arthropoda > Insecta > Diptera > Syrphidae > Brachyopa > Brachyopa scutellaris. Next base: position 38,887,237 of record OX459113.1, on the reverse strand, counting down.
TCAACCAGACCTGAGATCAGTTGATTCATAAAAATGATATCATTATTGACCCTTCTTTGAGCCAAAGGTTTATACGATGCAAATATGGAGGGAGGTTAAGAGGATCGTCCCAGGGAAGACCTTTCAATGCGAATCGAATAAATCGTCGTTCAGGGTTCAAATAGTTCAGGGCTAAAATAAACACCAAGGTCCTTAAAACTATAAACCCGACAGAGATGGTGATTCGATATCGAGTAGTTGAATATAGTCGCTACCCGTTTCCTAGAGAATGTCATGGACTGGCACTTGAGTGGGTTAAGGACTAAACCAATTTTACAGCACCAGGTACTGAAGTTTTCAATATCTGACTGCAGAAGTCTACAATCATTTATGGTTGTAATTGCTTTACTAATCTTCATATCGTCAGCAAATATAAGAATGTTGCTATATCTTATGATTGATGGAACATCATTAATAGCAAGAATAAAAAAAAATTGACTCCATTGAGGGACGCTGGATCCTGCTAAGAAGGAGTCTGAAAGAAAACCTCTAAATTTAACCTGATATGACCTCTGGTTGAGGTAAGAGCCAACCCACGAAACAAATAATGGGGGACAACCTAGCGCCTCGAGTTTGTAAATAATTATGTCATGAGAAATCTGATCAAAAGCTTTGGAGAAATCAGTGTAGACACAGTCCACCTCATGACCATTTTCTAAGGCATTAGAGCAGTTATGAGAAAATGTTAGCAGGTTTGTGACAGTAGACCTGTTTCCGACGAATCCATATTGTTCTTTACAGATAACACCTCGACAAAGAAAAGTAAGACTATCACACACACTTGTTTAAATAATTTTGGTATGCATGACAGCTTTGAAATTGGTCTGTAGTTTCTGACAGTATTTCTTTCGCCTTTCTTAAAGACGGGCGTAATAAACAATTGTTTCCAGAAGCTAGGGAAATGTCCAGTTGCTATTGAGATTTCAAAAAAAAACTTCAACGGCAGAGCAAGGACATCGCTGCATTTTTTCAGGACAATTGGAGGAATGCCGTCGGGACCTGGAGAGTAATTATCTTTTAGATATGAAATAAACTTGGAAATAATCTCCAAGTCTAAGGCAATATTGGTAAAGCCAACTTGAGGAACATCCTTGAGATACTCAAAGTATTCATCATCAATACTTAGCGGAACAAATATCGACAGGGTTATTAATAACACTGTTATTAAAATAAGAAAACTCTGCTGGATATCCGTCAGACTTTTTCTTGGGATTAACTAAGCTCCAGAATTGTTTCGGGTTATTCCTAAGTGAGGTTGCCATTGTGCTTATATAGTCATTGTACAAGCTGCTAGAAAACACTTTGAATTCATCTCCAATGCAATGTTATTATTAAAGTCATTTGGGCTGAGGCTTTTAATATACTGTTCCCATGCTCTATTTCTTATATTTTTTCGAGTTTTGAGGTCTTTAGTGTACCGAGGATGGTTCGATATTGCATTTTTCGATAATTTTGCTGGTATACAACTATTTATACAGTCATTTAGGATACTATAAAAGCATTTTACTGCATCCTCAACATAAGGTGAAACATTAATGGTTTGTAAATTAGAGCACCTTATTCTTTCAGACAGTTGCTGATAATTAGCCCGTCGAAAGTCAAAGATATATAAGCCATCATTAGGGTCACTATTATCATATATATGACAGCTCAAGTCAAAAAATATATCCAAGGGTGGATGATGTCTATCTATGTTAGTTATTCTTGAACAAGATTCTTGAACAACCAAATCGAGAGTTCGATTATTGTAGTTCTTAATACAGCTGATTTGCTGTTAGTCAAAAGACGTAATGGAGTCAAGTTTAATAAGCTCTTGCTGAGCGGAACTAAACGATGCTGTAAGATAGGATCCATCCTCCGATGGAATCCAAATCGTTTGTGGCAAGTTGAAGTCGCCGAGCAATAAAATGCTATTTTCCGAGCAGGATAAGTCATGAATGTATTCCAAAATAAGCGAAAGCTCAGAATACAATGATATATCACTATTAGGAGGAATGTATGAATTAATGATAACGACAGTTTTGTCCTCAATACAAATTTTAATACAAATAGTTTCTGTGTTCAAAGGGAAAGGAACATTGATTAAGCTGGAACTGAGGTGAGAACAAACTGCAATAAGCACCCCACCACCCAATCCCGTGCAACCATCCCTATGGCGAGTTCCGTATCCAAAATATTGGCGTTTAACCAAGTCTCTGTAAAAACAAAAATGTCATGTGGAAATGCTGAGAGTTGGCAAAAATATCGATAGTTTTACTTCGTAACCGAGTTTTTTGAATTTAAAACCTGCGATGTGCTGTGCTAGATGCTCGATTGGTGAATTCTTTTACGAGAGTATTGGGGGGCCACATGTCATTTTCGCATAGTGAGTCAAAGATCGAAACAGGGGTAATTATTTTAAAAGATGAAGTGAAACTATCCGGCTAGATTATTTTAGTGCACTTTATAGACACTCTATTGGAAATCAAACTTTTAGACAATAGATGATTTACTATATCATCCACAGAAGTTTCGGGCTTAAGCCTAGAAATAAAGACAGATTTGGGTCTAGGGATTGCCTCAATGCCACTCGGGTCAGTTGGATTTGTAGTAATGACATTATTTAATTGGTAACCAACTTCATTCGTAATGACATCGGATTTTGGTGTGGTATTTAGATTTGTAGCCGTTAAATTAATTCGTTTCGCTAGATGAACCGAATTTTTTGATGTTCGTTTTCTTTTACCCAACACAGCGGCCGAGTTCAACTGGATTTTGTCACTTGACATAAGAAATAATATGAATTTTAATTCAGCACCAGTTTTTTTACGCCAACTATTGTTGATAATTCACAATCGCAAGTTTGCATTGATTTTATAACGGCGTATTCCAATTGGGTCCAATACAATGAAAAATTCACCATTGCTCATCATGTTAATACCTTCCTCAATATTCAGGGTTGGGAAGTTCTTGCGCACTGTCAAAGCATTTATTTTTCTGAAATCGATACACAACTTGCCTATATTTGTCGCAAAACAGTAATAGTATTCGCGGATCAAATCAAGCAAATTGTCTTTATCGTGTTTTAAAACCGAATCATCAATTTGAATGTCCGATACGTTTAATTTCTTAACCACGTATTCGTGCTGTTCTCTTCTACCTTCCTCACTTAGTCATTCTCTAGTATGCAGACCCTCTTGGGCTACATACGATATGTACAGTTTTCCCGCCTTTCTAGTCGTGCACACCCGTGGAGCGTCAAGGAAATTCCTACCTAATATTACGTCATGCTCTTGTTGCTTGTAGTTTATAACCATAATGTTGATATTAAGTTGAACGTTCTGAGCGTGAACCATTTTTTTGATTCTCCCCAATGGAACTACGCGGCCTCCTCCATATTATGTCAATGTATTAGATGTAGGTACCATTTCCCAATTATTTCGCTGGACCATATTTTCTTTAATGGTTGAACGATCGGCTCCCAAGTCGACGAAAGCTTGGACCGGAGAGTTTTCTACTTTTAATGTCATTACTAAACTGTCATCCTTAGTTGAAGATAGCTTAGCTACTCGAGTATAACCTGGACAACATTTCTTAGGCGCCCGACACTCACTTACATAATGCCCTGGCTTCCGACAGTTGTAGCAAATGTTGTTATTGCGACTCTCGCGAGCAATATAGTCTTTTGCGTTGCAAACAAAACTGTTATGTATTAATGAAGTATATAAGAGACATATACAAGAATCATACTAACATGCGTTAGTATGAGTCATGTGTATAGCAACATAAAAGTCAGTCGATTGCCAACCACGAATGAGTTAACACTCCAATTATAATTACTCTCTCAACTAGTGCTCTTGATTTTACCCGGGTAGTACCCATCTCAACAATTACCCGAGTACCCGGGTACCCGGGCAATGCGGGTACCCGGGTATGTCAGCTGTCGGGTACCCGACAATATCAGGTACCGGGTACCCAAGAGCCACAAATACTCTAATTTACTATGAAAGTTGGTAATTTACATCTTTTGTGGTGAATAGAATATATACCACAGGTAGAGATGGGAAACCAGCGATAAAAACATAGGTTATTAGTGGAGTTTATACTAAAAGTAATAGAAGTTGGAAGTCGAGGTTGAAGAAGGGAGATAACTTGTTGGAAAGCATGTGCAGAACTTGGTAGAAAACTCTATGTCCATCTAGAGTAGAGAAGTTGTGAGTGGGAGATGTAGTGATATGGAGTTTGTATTAGCAGCCAAATCGGATGGTGGAACACTGGAACCGTTAATGAGTTCGTCATGTATCTGCGTGAGCCACAGTTAAATCACAATTATAAAAATAATGCATCAAAATATCACAACCTGGCGTTGCAGGCCAACAATTATTTATGCTTACCAGCGGCATCGGTATTTTCAGAATATTGTTTCTCAGCTTCGAGAGATATTACTACAAAAGAAGTTGTCTTTTGCTAGAGAACGTACACTTGTTGACATTTTTGAACAGGAATCAAAAATTGTTCCACCAATTATAACATAATATCCAAACAAACTCAACTGGCAGAAAGCGTGGAATTCGCAAGTTAAAGTCTGATGTGAAGTGTGTTATCTGCGGCAAATTCATTGGCAAAACAAATCGCAAAGTTTGTTTCATTTGTAATGAAAAAAAAATTGAGGGAAAAAATAGCATACATACATATATACTTATTGAAAATAATAACAAGAGAAATGTTCTGTTTTGCTCTAGTCTAGAAAGTGAAAAATATACGACGGATGAAATGGCCCTTAATATAAGATTTGTCATTTTCTTAAATAGTAGAAGTCGGGTAAGAATTAGGTAGTCGAGAATTTCTTTTAAAACAATATAACTAAATGTTTATCATTTAAACGTTATGACGATAATGTCCTAAAAATTGGACCAAATGGGCTTAACTTAACGGCAGGGTTAAATCACTGGTGAATTACATGGCATTTCATTTACATATTTCGTGGTCAGAGCTTAGAACTAAGTTATTATGTTACTTACATACGAGTTTACATATGTACTGTACATACATATGTATATGCATTCTAAACTAAACGAAATTAGTCTTGTTTTTGTGAATAAATCACAGTTTATTCGTTGTTCAGTTATGATTATGGGTAATTTATTTTTGTGCTAATCGTTAAATATTTTCAGAATAATGTGTGTTTAATTGTTAGATAAGGTACAGTGAAATCTCTCTTAACTGGACAGCCACCGGGCCGGAGTTTTTGGTCCACATAAGAGTGCTTTAGAGGAAAAATAATAAAAAATTAAGCTAAAAAAACTTAAACCATACTACGTCGTTATAGTAACGTATTAATATACATACATACATATGTACAAATACATAGGGCAAAGTGGCATGCGACCACGGCTTTACTCTGAACATCATCGTTTCGTTTCATCTTGTTTCGTACTTTTTAGTTAGTTTACCCGCAGTCGGGTTTTAGTTTTTTAACTTAATTATTTATTTAGTTTTAGAGAATATATAGAGTAGGTAAGCACTGCCGTGCTCTACTTGTCAAACACTTTCATTTGATACCCATATTATGGAGGAAGTAAGGATAACGGTAGTCTGTCATCTTTGTGCGTCCGCCTTATTGAAATTAGAATGACGTCATAGCGTATCGTATTTCTTGCCAAGCCCTTTCATTTGATACCACTATCAAGATAGTTGTCAAGATATAAAAAATGCAATCCGCCATCTTAATGCGTCCATAGATTATGTACTGTGATGTTACATAGCCTAAAACACACTCCGGATCAAGATGAATCCAACGACACCTCATTTGTTGAAAACGGTTCTATAGTTAAGGCTGTACGAGGTAATATCCCAAGATACAGGCAAACCCAGCCTGTGAGAATCAGAACCTTTAATTCGGCCATACTCGGGTAAAAATAAAAACGGATGATGCCTTAAAATTTGTGAAATTAATCTCCACGGCAATTGGCTTTCTTTTGAATGAATGGTCCAGAAATAGGGATGCCCTTTTAGCAAAGCGATACATTGAAAAACCATTCATGTGTCAATGTATCGACCGTCTTTACATCGCTGCTATAAAACCTCATGGCCACACACGATTTTCCAACCAACACTCAATTTTGTTCCTATGGAGCGCACTCCGGACCGGCTAACGCAGAATTAAAACTTACGCAGCAAAAACAAAATACTGTCTGCTTGCTGCTAACAAACAAAAACTTCTTATTGATTCACTTTTTCACTGTCGAGATCTATTACTAGAAGATAACGCAATACGAACAAAATGCTCTACATGCCGTTAATCAAACACAAAGTCTGTTAACATTAATTTCTTTTTACCGAATGCGAAAATAAGAGATTTTTTTTTCGTTCACACATGCACGCGCTAACCCTACTGGTAAACAAATACATACATATGTATGTATACAACGATCTTTCGCCAGAAGCGAAAACACGTCGTTTCATAAATAAAATCTCATTTTTATACGAATAACTCATATCGTCCATTTAAGGGAATGTTTTTACTCAAATAAATGTGAAAATACTGTCCATGTCCACTTAATAGAATCGTTCACTTACTTAGTTGGCGCTACAGCTCGAGGTGAACCTGGGCCTGCTTCTCACAACCATTTGTGTGTGCGTGTTGTATTTTTGCACGAATGGAAGGGACCTACAGTTTTTTGCCGACTCCGAACGGCGAGTTGAGAAGCTCAATCGAGACAAATGATACTCTTTGATGCTTGTCAGACATTCGAAAGAGGTGGGCACTGTGAAAAATGTTTAGGTGTTTGCGGCGGGATTCGAACCCATGACCGCTGGCTCAGTAGTCCGACGCACTAACCACTTGCGCTACGGTGCCCACTTCACGTTCACTTAAGAGGGAAAAAAACTCATACAAAATCATATCAGCCAACTATTAGAGTAAATCTTGTTCACTTATGAGAATATTTGTCCACTTAAGAGGGATTTCACTGTATATTGTTTTGATATATGAGAAATAAAGCGAGTACCCGAAACATAGCGGGTACCCGAAACGTGACGGGTACCCGATATTTAGGTACCCGGGTAATACCCGAAAAGGCTAGTTCCCGGGTACCCGGGTAATTACCCGGGTCCCCGGGGATCAAGAGCTGTACTCTCAACCCAAACTGTACACTTAAGTTAATAAGCCTAATTAATAAATGAACTATTTCCTATGAATTAAAAAGTCAAGTCTATTATTTACACACAAGTGAAGGAACAAAGTGGCGACGAGGGAAAACAAAAAAAAAAAAAAAGCAAGCACGTGAATGTCAAAAAATTAATAACCTCAAAGTACAGTTGCACAATGTCTAATAGTCACAGCATGGGTAAATTAGAAGAGTCTGAGCCGGGTGAAGATTTTGATACGTACAGAGAACGTCTAGAAATTTATTTCATAATAAATGGTATTGAAAATACCAAAAAAGCTCTCATTTTATTGGGGTTGATCGGCAAAAACACATTTAAAAGTAAGTCTCCTCCATATCATCCACAAAGTAAAGAAAGTTTTAAAAAAGTATTTTTTAGAAAATAAAAACATGGATATGCAGAAAATAATCTCCAAACTTCTTTTTAACCAACGTAATACTCCAATAAAAAAAAATTTGCAAACACCTTCGGAACTGATTTTCGCCTTCAAACCAAAAATTTTATTAGATAACTTAAATAGTAAAAAACAAGATAGTAAAAAGATTCCTAGAATTGTACAAAAAGTAGACAATAAAATGTTAATCCAACCAGAAATTGGTTTAAAAGTAATTAATTCATTTAAAAATATTAAGTTCCTGGAGGGAGAAAAGATTTTGTTTCAAAATGTTTTTAAAAACGATTACGTAAATTGGATCCCAGGCACATTTTTAAAAGAATTAAGTTCCTTAAATTGTTTGATAAAAATAGAGGGTACAGTTCGATTTGTTCATTTTAACCAAATAAAAAAATGTGTAAACAGAAAAAATAATACATATTATAGTAATCCTTATTTACAAAATGTAAATGAAAACTCTAATGTAAGTCAAGATAAACTGTCTTCTCCAAGTTTAAATATATCATCCTCATCATTAAACAGTAAAGCAGAAATATAAAGTTCAGCACGTATAAAAAAGAAATATGCTAAATTGAATAGAAATAAACACTTAGTAAATGACAAACTTCGAAGATCTGAACGGTTAAAGAAATTGGGGAAAGTTAATTATTGAAATAGTGGATGACTTATTTAAAGTGGGGAAGATTGTTATGTATTAATGAAGTATATAAGAGACATATACATGTGTATAGCAACATAAAAGTCAGTCGATTGCCAACCACGAATGAGTTAAAACTCCAATTATAATTACTCTCTCAACCCAAACTGTACACTTAAGTTAATAAGCCTAATTAATAAATGAACTACTTCCTATGAATTAAAAAGTCAAGTCTATTATTTACACACAAGTGAAGGTGCAACAAAAACATGCTCTGTAGGGCCTACGTCATTAGTTTTTTGGCGCTATTGCAACTTGGCGCTCACTGAACCTTTCTTTATTTTTCTTTTGTTTCTTAAAAGAAAAATTGGATTTTATTTTCAGGAGCAGCTTTTCATATGTATTGAATGTAGACGCGGTTAGTGTGTTTATTAAATTTTCGTCCTGGAAACCCGATATTACCTTCATAGTTCATGGGCAGATTTTCCAGTATGCCCGCCTGTTTTCACAAACCAACATTCAAACGACTTCCACTCACAGTACCGAGCTGCGTTAAACAAATATCCCTTTACCAAGGATCTTCGTATAAGACGAAATTTCTCTCATAACACTCACTCTTCGGGTAACCGTTAACGTTTCCCTTGAGTTACAGTAAGGTTCACAAACAAAGTGTCTTTTTTGAAACCTGGTTTTACACGTATATATTTTTGGTTATCATTGCGCCATTGCGTCCTCGTATTTTTTTTTTCCTCTAAGGCCATCCTTCTCTTCTCAGTTTCTAATTGTTTCTTTTTCAATCGCGTTAGCTCGCGCATCTCTTCCAAGAGGGATACAGCCACATTAAGCTTTCTTGCCTCAAGCTTAAAGCCAAATAGTAAAAAATTGTTTTTAATGTTTTTGATGTTAAGTTTTTCTTTTTTGTCCTCTATTTTTTTTTTAAAGTTCTCTTTTTTAGAGCTCTAGGATAAAAATGTTCTCTTTTTTTAAGGGCCCGAGATGGACACCCTATTAACGCCCATATTAAAAGCAGGAGTCGGCTACCTTATGGAACTTCAGCGCGCAATATAGTTCAACAGGTACTAAATACAGTTCAACCGAGATTAGTACAAGCAATTAACATATCTTCCAGAACCCAGTTAAAAAGATCAAGATGCTTCGTTTGCCCACAGACTTCAAATGCAAACAAAGTGTCAACTAAGTGCAATATGCGCACTAAATTTGTTTGCAAACAACATTTCCAAATGTCTTTTGTATGCACTTATTGCTCAAAACAGTAAGATTTTATATTTAACAACTTAAAATAATGAATGAATAAAAAATATATATGTAGAATAAAAATCAAGTTTTCAATTTTTTTCGTGAATGGGTCAATTTGACTCAAAATTTCCTTATTCAGGTAGCAAATTCAATTTCCGTACAAGGATTAAGATAGATAGATCATCTGTTGCTCGGGGCCACGTATCCCGGGAGTAAGAGTTATGGAATATGAAAGGACCGCCCGTTCTCGATAGAGTCTCCCGAGTTTGTACCCGTTCTTCTAAGATCTTGTGAGATCTACAGCACTGACGTGAAGTTCAGCGACTTTTCACAAACACATTGCCATAAGAAGATAACAGAGTGGAGAGAAAGAGAGAAAAAGGTGGAAGCGGAGAGAGGAAAAGGACCGGACCTTATATGCGTTTGAAAGTACAGAAGGATTCGTATATAAACTTAAGACAATAGAAGCCATCAACTTATCAAAAATTACTTGGGCAATAGGCGCTTCTATTGGCAATACAATGACCAACACTTAAACACACGAGAAATGGATGTACATATGTAGGTGTTCTGCATGGTAGTGTGCTAGGTCATATCCTTTATTTACTCTTCACAGCGGACATACCTTAGCCAAAGCCAGTTACATGTGACTCCATGCTAGCAACATTTGCAAATGATACAGATACAGTGAGTCTTTCCTCACACACCTGTTTACAAGCTGTGACAAATCGAGCAATACAAATGACACTCAGTCTTAAATACTGGCAACAAGGCGAAATACATAGGCAACCAACTCGCATGGAAACCATACTAATTCCAAATCGCAACCAAATCAAAAGTAAATTAAGACAACTGTACTGGCATTCAAATATGAGGAATTGCTTCCAAATCAAATATCGACATTATAAAACAACTTTCTTTCTTCAGGTGGCGCTACAGTTCGGGGTACTGCTTCTCGTAACAATTTGTGTTCGTGTTATATTTTACACGAATGGAACGGACCTACAGTTTTCTGCCGACTCCGAACAGCGAGTTGAGAAGCTTCTCAAGAAGGCTCCGAACAACGATTTGAGAAACTCCCAAAGAGGCGGCACCGTGAAAAAACTTTTATGTGCTTGCTGGTATTGAACCCGGGCAGCATTGTAGTCCAACCACTACACCACAGTGCTCACTTTACACAACGACTACAATTAAAAATAGGGCGATTGTCAATGCACCCTGGTTTATTTTTAGTGAAGACATAATGGTACATCCCAAGATACCCAGTGACAAAAAACATAGTAAAAATCATAAAATTACAACTTCAAACCACATAAAGAATAAAGGACGAAACTAACCTCTCTATGAAACCATCACAAAATGGAACTAAAAACACGCTGGCCAGAAGACCTGCAATTCATAATGAGGGTTCTCTTTCGAATCCTATTAAATTCAAAACCATTTGAAATAATCGAATGAACCATTTATAAGGTTAAATTTATTAACTTCCCAACATAATTGAATCGATCTGTTCCAGTTCCTGTTTAATTCCTTTGCAATCAGAGTCCTTTGAACCCATCAAATCCCATATATCCCCATATATCCCATATAATCCCATTCAGTTCTGTCAAATATTATTATAATTCACGTAAATAAATTCGAAAATGCATTGAAATGATTATTGTCAAACATTTGATCTGCATATGTGCTGTGCACACTAACCCTGTGTAGGTTTTCCATACGGCTAACCGAAAATCAAAACTTCTAAACATACAATCGAAAGCCAAATGGGAATATTGGCAAAGGGAAGTGGTGGCAACTAGTCGTACAATACATTCCATCATTGTGCAACCACCCGTAGTCCGGTTTAAATAACCAAACAATCAAAATACCTCCTTCACATATAATCCAAAACCATAGTTTGCTTGTATATGACAAGTATTGGGGCTGCTCCTGCTGCTGCTGCAATCCTTCATGACAGATAAAATACAATCATCGCACACAAACAATAAATCGGATGCAGTATCATCCGTCCGAAATTTGTTATCCCTAACAAAACGGGATATAATATAATTCCCAACTAGTTGGCGGATGACATATTCTCTGACTGCAAATTTCCCATATAAATTTATTAAATTTAATACGAATATATGCATTTCCGAATGGAGGAACTTTAACATGTGAACACTGTGTTCAACAAGAGCGATGTACATATGTACATATATGCAGTGAACGGACAAAATTGGTAAACAAAATTGCAATAAGATAACAGTTTGAGCTGCAAATCTTGAAAGAAGTCTTCTATCGAAATGAATAGCAACTAAGCTGTCAAGAAGAATGAACCATTCAACAAAAGAAAATGTAACAAGTCATCCGAACGATATTGAAATTTTGTTAAAACAGAGTGAACTGTCCGAAAAACAATTGAAAATTTATAATAAGCTATCGGTTGCCATCAATTCGCTACTGAATTATGAAATAATGTTTCGATTCTACTGAAGTGTGTAGGTATCAAACTCGTACTTATAGACTACGCAAAATCATGCAAACATTTTGAGATTAACCTGATTCGATACTGCATCAGCATACCTGAAAGAAAGTAATGATAACATGCATAACCGAGACTAGATTGTGGCCAACGTTGAGTTGATTAGATTAGGTTAGAATAAGCCCTGGTATGTGATTTTGAGATTGCTAGTGACTTGGTGAAAGAGATTATAGTCTGTTTGACCAGGGTTTCTTTCGACTAAACAGTTCTGGCCATTGAATATATGTATTATAGGCAGCGTCATCTGGAAATTAAAAGTAGCTTTTTCTTGACATTTTTTTTTAATTCACTATTCTGCCATTTGTCTCTGAAATAACATATCAGTAATGTCAGCTTCCTGTCGACTCTATGCCTAGACGTTGCAATCATGTTTTGAAAAACCAATGCAACAAAGTACTATGTGAGCAGTATTAAATGTAAAATATTTTATGAAACTTTCCTTTGTATTTTAGATTTTCTTAGCTGGCTCTATTTTATTGACCAAATAAATTAGGGATTGACGGCTTTATCCCTTTGTTATTTCCAGACACATATTTCATCGAGAAGTTGAATTTACTTTTGTTTTTATTGTTTCTTGAATATTAAGCTTATATTAGGTTATTTTTGGTTACGGTTATTGGATTAAGTTAGTTTTAATAAGAATGAGTTTGTTCTTGTTTTTTTCCAGTAAGTAATTTTTTTTAAAAGGCGATTAAGATCGAATTTCAAAATTAAAGTATTTCCACATTCAAAGTTAAGTGCAAAAAGTTACCACGTAATTAGTTACGCGCATACGATGGTGCCCCCCTGATGGGAAGTTACATAAGGCGCGTTTTCTTTTTTTAACTTTTATATTATAAACATGTTTCAGGAACATGTTTTCAATGTAAAATATAACAACAATAAAATAACAACAATAAAAAAACACACAACACTTTTCTAGGAAGCGATGGTCAGTCAACGGATCCACAAAAGAAGACAGTCAAGCAAATTCCGGACGCGCAGGACGACAGACAAATCATCCACGGGTTATCTTATAACCGTTGGAATGTTTGCCGTGTATGTCTAGGCCAGGTAAAATAATAAATATTAATATGTGCGTTTCTCTCACACAATTGGTCGAATTTTGACCACACGCGATACTAGTAGAAAATAAAACGATGAGAAAACTTGAGTCTTCCTTGATAGAGTGCCATGTTAAGTTGTAAAGCTGTTGCGATTTTTTTTACGAGTGAAAAAAATAATAGACAAAAAAATAATCCATCTGCATATATTTTTGGCTCTTTTTTCCGTGCGGCTCCGTAAGTATAAAACGCACGGGGTTAGTGTACACAGTGAAGTGAAGTGAATCATATTGGTTTCCCTTTGGTGGCATTGATTAGTAACAATAAAAGAAACTATTCATTATAATAAGCGCATTAAAGCTATGCAGAACCATATACAGTCAATGAAAAAAGTCTCCGTACACCCCATACTTACAGAAAAGGAAACCAATTACTTGCCTTAATTATTATTATATCTTGATAGAATTTGGTACAAATACACTCCATTTATTTATGAATAACAATTTAAATTTATTTGTGAGTAATTCATTTATAAAAGTCAACAAAAAAACATAACAAAAAATTTAGCTTCATTATACAGTTCAAAAAAGTCTCCGTACACTTTGGGTTTTATACGTCAAAATTGCATAAACTCTTCTGAATGTGTTCGATCTAATGCTTCGTAGGGAAGCCTTTGGCCTCGATGACTGACTGCATGCATCGTTGCATTGAATTCACCAAGTTGGAGGTAGTAGTAGGGTCAATTTGTTCCCATTCGTCCTTCAACTTTTCTATGAGCGTTTTTTTGCTGGATATGTTGTGATTTCGAATTCTTCGCTCCAACTCATCCCAAAGGTGCTCAATGGGGTTTATATCTAGTGATTGTGGAGGGCTATGCAACTGCTTGGGCACTCGGTACAGTAACCATTCCTTAACAATGTGGGCTGTGTGCTTAGGATCGTTATCCTGCTGAAACACAAATGACTGATTAAGTCCCAAATTCTCTGCACTTTTATGGAGATTGTTTTTCAGTATATCCAGGTACATAAATCTGTTCATGGTGGACTCCACAAATACCAAATTCCCCACCCACGTTACCACCTCCATGCTTTACGGTTGGGGCAAGATTCTCTTTTTGTAAATTTGTTTTGGGTTGGCACCGTAGCGCAAGTGGTTAGTGCGTCGGACTACTGTGCCAGCGGTCTTGGGTTCGAATCCCGCCGCAAACACCTAAAAGTTTTTTCACAGTGCCCACCTCTTTCGAATATCTGGCAAGCATCAAAGAGTATCATTTGTCACGATTGAGCCGACTTCGGAGTCGGCAAAAAACTGTAGGTCCCTTCCATTCGTGCAAAAATATAACACGCACACACAAATGGTTGCGAGAAACAGGCCCAGGTTCACCTCGAGCTGTAGCGCCAACTAAGTAAGTAAGTAAGTATTGGGTTTCCGCCATACTTTTCCTTTTCCGTTAGTTTGAAACACTTGAAATTTACTTTCGTCGCTGAAGATAACAGTATTCCAGAAACTTTGTGGCTTATCTAAATGCTCCTTCGCGAATTTCATTCTTTTCACACGGTTTTGTTGTGAAACGAACGGCTTTTTCCTAGCTATGCGACCGTTATAATTATTTTTTCTGAGCACATTTCTTATTGTTTCGTCGCACACTTGAAGTGAAAACTCATTTCTAATATCATTAGCAATATTAGGTGCACTCAATTTTGGATTTGTTTTAATATTTCTTACTATCATTCGTTCTATGACACCATTCGGTCGTCCACTTCGCGATTTAGATGATACCGATCCCGAACTTTTAAAATTGTTTACAACATATTGTACCGTTGAATGGGTTTTCTCAACAATTTCTCCAATTTTTCGCAGAGAGTTTCCCTTTTCGTAGAGTCTAACGATTAATTTTCTGGTGTCAATGGAGATTTCCTTTTTATTTGACTCCATTTTAAAAGACAACAGTAAAACAGCTAAATTAAAGAAAACACAACTTAACCCCAGCCAGTTAAAGCATGAATGAAGTAAAATAAGCAAGACAGATGCTCACAACAAACGGTAAATTGAGATAAGCTGTCGCTATACGGAGACTTTTTTATCCTGCTATTTGAATGAACGGTCGATTTGGTTCGATTGTATCACTTCCTTATGACTTTGCTTATTTTGGTATTAAGCAATTTTTTTAAGAATAAATGAGGAATATTTGTGCAAAATTGCATCAAGATATTTGAATAAATAAAAAAGATATTTGTATTTTCCGTTGAAAGAATGTGGTGTACGGAGACTTTCTTCATTGACTGTATATGGTAGAAATATGTATCAAGCTGTTACAGAATATCTTTAACTCAGCAAGTGTAAGATTGAACGAATTAACTATTAACTACCAGATACAAAGAGGAATACGACAAGGGGAAATAATCACCCCTATTATTAAATCCGTCGGGCGGAACGCTTCACCAAAATTCGGAAATTCGTATTATTAAATCCGTTCGAAGAGAATCGTCCACTTGTCGGTAATGTGAATGAGATTCACTTGATTACTAAACACGAGCGGATCGAATTTCCCCATACATTTGACATCCGCAACTATTTTAGTGCGGGTTTGGTTGTTGTGTGCATAAATGATGTTAAAAGCCGTTTGCAGCCTTTAACATTTGACGACCGATCGCAACAATTGATTTTTTGGCACAATCAGTGTGTGAACTTATAACCCACCCAGATGGGTCAAAAAAATAGGATAGCTCTGGAATATAAATTAAGATACGGATACGACAACTGTTCACACGTTTTTTACTTTCTTGCTTCCCAGTCGATTGTCGTGGACAATTGTAGTGCACTAGTTCTCATATACGATGAAAACTACCCATCGTGAAATATGTGAAAACCTGTTCAACATTTCTATTTATAAAGAAATGTACATAATTCATATGAAAAATATCGGGGATAAAATTTTAACGCAATTGGCACACCGCCTTAAACGTCCTACTAAAGTTTGCAAAAAAAAAACAAAATAAATTGAATTCAGTAAATACCTGATTTCGCATGACGATTCTTGCAAGTAACACTGTATCTATCAACTAACTAGGTACGTTGAATACTCTCAAGGGTGGGTTATTATTTTGAGTTTACTCGCTTAACGTTTTGTCGTCAGGCTAATGCTACTGACACTAACAGCGCCATTCACACATTCATGTTTGTATGTATGTAAATATACATATAAAGGATTTGCTGAGCTTTATATTATAACGACGCCAGTCTGTATCATCCATAAAGTACATTTGCAACTAACGTTGAACCTTAACATTATTTTACGTTCTGGAACAGAAGGAGACATATGAGTAATTTCTGTAGCATAGGGAACAAACTTCCGGTTGATCCTACACATGTAGTGGTACGAGCACATTATACTTTATACCCTTAAATAAATAAAATTATGAAATAAATGCCGTCTGTTGTTGTTGTTCCCGTACATAGTTGTCATTGCGGCACTGTTGTTTATACAGCAGGCTATTGAAGCGGTATTCTGTCCCAGTAGCATCCTGTCCCGACAGCGGGCGGTCGTCCTTGTTTTGCCACTGTCGAAACTAAATCAGATAGATGAACGATTAAATTCATTTCAATTCCTGTTCACATGACTGCTGATGACAAGCACCAGCAATAAACATGATATTATTATTCAACTTTTGTTTAAGGATGTGTTTGATTTTTCCAATTATTTTCAATGAAAAAAGTTGATTTCATCTTTTATTTATTTTTTTTTCGCCTGATTTTACGCAACATGTCAGCCGGTATTTGCATGCAATGTTTACTCTTTACTTTTCGTTCCTTAGTTGACTGTGTTTTCGGTAATAAAAGGATTGAGCACAAAAACAGGAAAAGCCAGGCAAAAAAAAAAGAATCATTTCGGATGTAATATACCCACAAAATGTTTTATTTGTTTGAAAAGCCCGCAAATAGCCGCGGGTCGTTGCGTTGGTTGGAAGTAGAAAAATACACCGAAAACGAATATGCACTTGATGCATATTTATTTAGTGACTTGTTCACGTTGAAAGTATGTATGTATATGCACATATATTGTAACAGATGATTGCTGCATATCCTTAAATGAAAAATCGTCTGCTATAATAATGCGTAGAGATTCTTTGTTTTACATCTTTGCTTCGGTGTTATTTGATCAAAAATTGTTTATCCATATTTGAACAACAAATATCATGTTGTCATATTGTCTATTGTTGAGAGAATATTTACAGATTTTAAATATCCTTAAGAGGAGGTATCTACAGACCGGTTAGCAACTGTGAAAAGCGAGGGCAAAAAAATAAGAAAATCGTTAAGAAACTCAATTTAATTGATAAAAAAAATTGTTTAACTTGGGGCATTTAGCGTAGTAGTGAGTTGTTGCACCTTGCACCCAAAGGGATCTGACACTAATCCTATACTATCCTATCCTATCCTATCCTATCCTATCCAATCCTATCCTATCCTATCCTATCCTATCCTATCCTATCCTATCCCATCCTATCCTATCCTATCCTATCCTATCCCATCCTATCCTATCCTATCCTATCCTATCCTATCCTATCCTATCCTATCCTATCCTATCCTATCCTATCCTATCCTATCTTATCATATCCTATCATATCCTATCCTATCATATGCTATCCTATCCTATCCTATCCTATCCTATCCTATCCTATCCTATCCTGTCCTATCCTATCCTATCCTATCCTATCCTATCCTATCCTATCCTATCCTATCCTATCCTATCCTATCCTATCCTATCCTATCCTATCCTATCCTATCCTATCCTATCCTATCCTATCCTATCCTATCCTATCCTATCCTATCCTATCCTATCCTATCCTATCCTATCCTATCTTATCATATCCTATCATATCCTATCCTATCATATGCTATCCTATCCTATCCTATCCTATCCTATCCTATCCTGTCCTATCCTATCCTATCCTTCCTATCCTACTAATATATAAATGTGAAAGTTTGGATGTTTGGATGCTTGGATTTTCGGATGTTTGGATGTTTGTTGCTCAATAACACCTTAACCATTTAACAGATTTGAATGAAACTTTAGGGAATAGATAGTCTACTTCCTGGATTAGAGATTAAACTACTTTTTATACTTACTTACTTAGTTGGCGCTACAGCTCGAGGTGAACCTGGGCCTGCTTCTCGCAACCATTTGTGTGTGCGTGTTATATTTTTGCACGAATGGAAGGGACCTACAGTTTTTTGCCGACTCCGAACGGCGAGTTGAGAAGCTCAATCGTGACAAATGATACTCTTTGATGCTTGTCAGACATTCGAAAGAGGTGGGCACTGTGAACAATGTTTAGGTGTTTGCGGCGGGATTCGAACCCAAGACCGCTGGCTCAGTAGTCCGACGCACTAACCACTTGCGCTACGGTACTTTTTATACATAAAATATAATTCCTTGATTCCATAATTCGCATTATTGCAATTATTATTTGCTCATTAATTTTGGGTTAACCATTGCCATTGATCGTCATTCTGTTGGGAGAGGGTTGTTTCTGTAGATGTTATGCTCTTCTCTTCGCCACAAATCCATCGCTATCGCTTACTCTTTAATTTTATTTCTACCCATACGCGCATTGAATGATGGGAAACCATTGCCATTGACCGTCATTCTGTTGAGAGAGGGTTGTTCGTGTTAATATTAATGCTTTGTGGGATTGTGGCAGCGTTGCCAGGTTTTGGTGGAAAAAATTCCCTTTTTTTGCATGAAAAAAATTCCCCGATTTAACGTTTCATTTTCCCCGGTTTTTTCCCCGTTTTTCATTTACTTTCAATTTCGGTAATTTGCAAATAAAACACTACTTTTCATACAGTCTTATTATTTTTAATAACAACATAAAAGAGTAAACTGAAAAAAAAAACCATTTAAGTCGTACATAAAACATAATGTACATACTTCATTCAACAATCTATGGGTGGGTATAAAGATAACAAAATATAAAACTTAAAATAAAAAACAAAAAATTAAAAATCACAACTTAAGAGGAAATTCATTAATCACTTCATTTTAGTAGCTTTGTTCAGCGAGGAAAAACTAGAATAGAAAATCACAGATTCGTGAAAAATATCAGATCAAAGTTAGCACAGAAAAGTACAACCCATTATCTTAGTTGACAAAAATGACAATTTCATGGTCGATTTTTGTACTTATGTTTTCCAAATTATTTATAGCATTTTATAATAACTGATTGCCCTTTCACCGATTGAATTTCGATCAGAGTATATGTTCTGATTTCTATTTCTTTCATTTGGTAAACTTATTTTGTCGATCCACTTTTCACTTCGTGTCAAAAAAATCAAATATACAATCACAGCTGATTTTGACATCTGTACACCAGTCTGTTCTACCTCAAGAGTAGGCGCAGGATTTTCTGTATTTTTCTGTTCTGGATAACCTCACCGAACACTAAGCAGATCAGTTTCGGACAGACATTTTTCTCACTGAACACAAATCCATGTACTTTTCTGAACTTTTCTGCCCAGGATAGCCTCAATCAACAGACCTAGTATTAATATACTTTAAGGGAGCTAAAACACATTCTCAAATGAAACAAGATATCATTTGTCAGATATATAAAAAGGGCTGTAGTCAGTGCCGCATGCGCTGTTGCAACCTTCAGTCAAATGCAAATTTGAGATCGCGTGTATAAAATTGTTTGCATTGACGCACTATGTATTCCTGTGATATTTCAATCTAAATAGTATTTATTTTTTGAAAATGTCAAAGAATGGAAACATTTTTCATTTTCCCCGTTTTGAAATCTTTTTCCCCGTTTCCCCTTTTGGGTTAAAAATCCCCGGAAACGGGGAAAAATCCCGCAACCTGGCAACGCTGGATTGTGGCACAAAGTAGAGGAGGGATGATTTTGCTGATATTTGCTACCGACTTTAATGAGTTAGTTGTGTTTCTGCTTCATCAGCGTGCGGATCCAGATCGACGGAAAGGGGAAAATGCTCGATTTTTTTTACTTTCTTTTTTTGTCACTTTACAGCGGTATTTGGTTATCTTAAGGTTGAGTCGTTAAGTCAGTGGATACCTTTGAATAAACTTTCATCTTTTATTTCAATTCACAAATACATATATTGTAGTAGGGGTAGGTAGGCGTTGTTGAGCTTTAAAATCATTAAATAGTTGGTGATTTCAGACAAACCTTACCAGTTACTAGCCTAATATCTTCGGCGTTTACATAATGTTACTTTAACTATGAACATTTATATTTATTTATTTATTTATTTACGTCTATAAGTAACAACTTTCTTAGACTACAAAATTACCTAAATTATACTACATATAAATTAACACAAGTTTAATTAATTGCTTCAAGAATAATACATTTAAATTTATCTCTGCTCAAATCAAGATCAATTACATTTGCGTAACGGTTAAAATTTATGCAGGCATTAGTGACTGGTTCGTTGCGACCATAGTTTGTCACATGTCGAGGAATATAAAAAAAAAGTTCAATCCTAGGTCTAAGAGCTCGAGAAGGAGCATAAATACCAAATAAGGCTAAAAGAGGCGCACAGTCGATATGTCCCGAAATGACATCTCTTGCAAATGTAACACAAAAGTACGTTCTTCTGCATGATAGAGGCTTTAATCCAATTAATGCGCACCTACTATTGTATGACGGTAAGGGAACGGACCAATTCAATTTTTGAATCGCATATCTCGTGAATCTTTTTTGTATTTTTTCAATACGCTGCAGATCCTTGTTGAAAAGGGGAGACCATACTACACAGCAATATTCCAGAATTGGACGAACTAGCGCGATGAATAGGGATTTTAATGTATAAGGATCTTGAAAATTAGAAGAGTTCCTAAACAAAAATCCCCACATTGCATTAGCTCTGGATATTATGTAAGCAAAATACAAACAAAAGGATAAATGTGAGTCAAAAATAACACCTAAATCCTTTTGGCTGACTACCCTATTTAGAACGGAAAATTGTAGTTCATAATCAAAGATAATAGGCACTACAGACCTGGAAAAAGTAATTACAGCGCATTTCTCTATATTTAGGTGCAAGGAGTTTGCGCAGCACCATACATTTAAATTATTGACATCTCTTTGCAAATCAAAACAGTCAGCCACGCACATAATTGCCTTAAATATCTTCACGTCGTCAGCGTACATCAGACAATTTGACGACTTGATCACTGAGGGGAGATCATTAATGAACAGCAGGAACAACAGAGGTCCAAGGTGGCTGCCCTGTGGTACCCCAGAATGATTAATTATTTTAAAGGATTTCTCGGAACCAATCTTTACAAATTGAAAACGATTAGTTAGATAGTCGGTAATCCACTGAAAAAGAGTAGAATGAAAGCCTAGAAGTTCAAGTTTCTTTAATAGAATACGATGATTGACTCTATCAAAAGCCTTAGAGAAATCCGTTAAAATAGCATCCGTTTGACATTTGTTTTCCATGTTTTTTAAGCAGAAATTAGTAAAAAGAGTCAAGTTAGTAGTGGTAGATCGACCATGAACAAATCCATGCTGATAATCAGATAAATGATTCTTAACAGCAGTATACATTTTTTTCTTCACTATAGACTCAAAAATCTTAGGAACCAACTGCAGTTTAGCAATGGGTCTATAGTTTTTAACTTCTTGTTTTCAGCCGGATTTAAAGATGGGAGTGATGAAAGAAAATTTCCACTCATCAAGAAACAACCCACTAGCAAGAGACTGATTAAATATAATATGCAAAGGTCTTGACAAATTACATGCACAGTTTTTTAAAAATATAGAAGGAATATTATCCGGACTCATGCTTAGGCTGCCATCGAGACCAGAAAGTTCTGCAATAATCTCCTCTTCGGTTATCGACATAGATCCCATATCAGTTATTTGTGAAATAAATGGCGAAATTTCCAAATTAGAGTCGTCAGTAATAAAATTTGATTGAAAGAATGTTGCAAACATATTACAAATTGCAGAGAGATCACTACTAATCAATCATACAATCATACTAATCATTTAGTACAACTCCTAGATATAAGAAACCAAAAAGTACCATTATTTGATGCTCATAAAATATATATTATGTACACGTGTATGTGTGTAGATGTGTTTTTACACAGGTATATTACATTTCCATACATTTTTTATGCAATCGTTTCATCTATATGGAACAACCACTAAGTTCAGATTATAACTTAAGACTGACTTACTGACTTAAGAATTCTTTAGAATCATAATTTAAATAATATCGCTTCCTACTACTTCCTTTTTTATCATACAACAATCTAACAACGCGACTGATTGAAAGCACGGGCAACGCCGGGCAGGCAACAGCTAGTTGAAACTAAAGTCGAACATTTTAGCCTCTAAACCACTTATGTAGGTAATGTATAAAAGGAAAATATTTTTTCCAAACACATAAGTATTTATTTATTTATTTCATTCATTTCCGTTTAACAAAATACTTGTATGCCCAGTTTCACAGTGAGAGTTTAAACTCTCGTTTTGGTTTAAACTTCCGTTTAAATTGTTTTCGGTTTCACAGTGCTCGTTTAAACTCAAAGTAGAGTTTAACTCGTCGTTTAAAGTAAACGCCAGTACTCTGCCGTTTAAACTTTTCTTTGTCATATATATTTTGACAAGCTGCTATTTCATACAATATAAGCTGAGTGCTCGTTTAAAGAAAATAATATATTTCAAGAATAATTTCGTGTTTTATAATTTTTTCGGGTTCGGAGAGTAATTTTGAAGATATAAGTGATGAGAAAAATTTTGTTCTTGTGGTAAGAGTGAGAAGAGAAAAAAGGATTCGATGGAGGACAGACCATTTTAACTACTGGGACGATATTGAATTTTTTGAAAGATTTCGTATATCGAAGCATTCAATTTCTATTGTTTTGGAGCAAATTCGATCCAAAATTGAAAACACAACGAAAAAATAATTTATATTACTTTTTAGGAATAGTTCAATATCCGCAGAAGTCAAGCTTTTATTGACTTTACTGCGGGGGGGGGGGGGGGGGGTTTTTGTGATGTTTCAAAATCATTTGCAAGCAGAATTTGTAGGATTGTCTCCCATCACCTTTCCTTTTTAAAAGACAAATACATAAAATTTCCGAAAACAAAGGAAGGCAAACTAAAGACTGTTAACGGATTTCATCAATTTGCTAGATTTCCCAGAGTCATTGCTGCCTTAGATTCCACTCATGTACGAATACAGTCTCCAGGTAGTTTTTGCTGCAAATAGCCATAACACTTCAGTTTTATATACCCACATGTTCAAAAGCATATACTTATCCTTTCTTAGGAGGAGCAAATAGCAAAATATTTCGAAATAGCAAAGGATATTTTTTTTTGAACGTGCAAACGATGTGCGATTCGACTTTAAAAATAATGGACATTGTTGCAAGGTGGCCTGGGTCGAGTCATGATTCCACAGTTTTTAATAATTCAAAAATCTGTGCTAGATTTGAAAGCGGGGAGTTCGGAAACCATTTAATAGTAGCAGATGGTGGCTATCAATGCAAGCAATATTTGATGACTCCTTTACGCAACTGCAACAATCCACAAGAATCTTTATAAAATGAATCTTTGATTCGAACACGAAATTGTATTGAAAGATCATATGGTGTATGGAAAAGAAGGTTCTCAATATTATCAGCAGGAATGAAAGTGAAATTAAAAACCATTCAAAGTATTATAGTCGCAACAGCGTTTGTTGTTTAAACAACAAAGTTGATGTATCATTTGCAGATGATTTTTTAAATTATCAAATAAATACTGCAAATAATGAACAAATTTCAAACTCGAAAACAGAAAAAATATATGTTCGGAGTATGCTGATTAACGACTATTTTCGAAGTATTTTAATTGAACAACACAATTGATTAAATGGTAATGTTTTTTTTTTAAATTTTTAAATGGTTTATATCTAACATTAAAGATTAGTATTAAAGAAATGAATGCGTACTAATAAAAACGAAAGTCTTTGCATTCATTGCACTTTAAAAAAAACAAATAAATATAAGTTAACTTAAAAGAAAAATAAAAAAACTTTAAACATAAAGGTAAAGGCTTAATTTTTTGTTAATACTTATATAAACTTCTGCAATTCAGTATCCATCAACATAATTTTTTTTGCATGCTCCTCTTTCATATGCATCACCTCGAGAGCTTGCTTTTCTTCGGACTGCTTAGACTGCAGTCTCACCAGTTTGCATTTCTCTTCTGCAAGTTCCTGCCATTTGTCGCTGGTTAAACTTCTTTTTCTAGCACTAAGAGCTGACGATTTTTTTGTAACAAAAATATTCTTGTTTGACCCTGTCGTCAAACTTGTAATTTGGCCTGGGTTTTCTTTGTCTTGGTATTCAAAACGGCATTCAATGAGTTCCTTGGCGACATCATCATCAGCTAAAATTAAATTCATATAATTAAAATTATGTTTATCATTTGCTTACCTATACCAGTTTTGTTTAATGCGTCGCTGTCATACACGGATGGAAGTCCTTGCGCCTGATCACCCAGAATTTCTAAAATTGTCTTGTCTATTTCGTCCGTTTTCAATTCTTGCGAACCTCCACCAGTTGCGTACGGTGTTAGGCAATAACGCCCAAGGAAATAACGCCCAAATCGATTTGGAAATAGAGCCCAAAAAAATTTCTAACGCCCAAAAATAAACAAGAAGATGGAAATAAAGCCCAAACAGACTTTGCCTAACGCCCAAAACTCAATATCACCCAAGTTATAAAAAGGCAATATCGCCCAAAAATTTTCAATGGGAATTGTTTTTGTAAAATATATAGATATTTCCAGATTTTCATATTCATATTCATATTAGTAGATGCGAGGTTGGGTATAACATACGTATATGTTAAGTTTCTTTATATGCATGCGGAAATATGCGAAACAGCGATATAAAGAAACTGCATATCTTCTTTATAACATATACAATTCCTTCGGCGTGAAGCTCGATGACGTTATAACTCGATAACCGCTGGGCTGACTTTCATGATTCTTTTTTTGTTTTTGTTTTTCGTATTGCTGTATTTCAGGCTTAGGCAGAAAGAAAATTGCGTTTTGCCTGATGGTTAACGAGACTGTTTTACTACACGGGCGAAGCCAGGCGGGACAGCTAGTACCCATTAAAAACAAAACTTTGCAAGCAATGCGTATGTTGTTCCCAAATTAGTGAATAATAAAAAACGCGGGTGGTCCGTAAGCGTCGCTGCGGGCCGCGCGGCCGCGTACCGTTCGCGTCACACGCCGACATGGAACGCCGCGCCGCGGGAATCTTTTAGTTTGATACAATCGTTCTTGTTGTTTAATTTTTAAAAAAAGCAATCAAACTAATTGTGAAGTCCAGTTTATTCAAAACTGCGAAGAGGCTTGCAATATCTGTCATCGAACTTTGAGTGGGTTGCATTTTTCAATGACATTCCACATTCTCAGTAGAAATTACTCAACAATATTGCCATTTGGGCAATTTTTAATTTTATTTGGGCGTTATTTCATTTTGTCTTAATTGTGTTGGTATATGATATTTCCTTTTTCGGGCATTATTTCCTTTTCAAATATTTACACTTGTTATTTTGGGCTTTACTGCCTATTATAAAATGAACCCTGACTAGGAAATTACACCCAAATTGACTAAAAAAATTACAACAACAAATTATTCGAGATTTTTTTGGGCGTTATTTCCAAATCGATTTGGGCGTTATTTCCTTCGGCGTTATTGCCTAACGCCGTTGCGTACATCTTTCGCTTTTCGTAAATCATAAAGACCTTACTCAACCCTAATTGTTTATAAAAAGTGCTTTTAAAAACTACTTCAAAACGTCGAAAGTGCCCCATGGGTGGGGTACCTTTCTCTTTCTAGTTGACACAAAAGGAAGAGAAAACTAATAGCGAACTATTTTATTTATTTAAATAAATCAATATTATGTTTACAAAACATAAAAAATTCCATGAGCTACTTCAGAAATTAATGTTAAAATTTAACTAAAAATCACATTCAGTTTTCATACGAACATATGAAATAAGATCACAAAGTAAAATAAAGAAAAAAGTATTGAAATTTTTAAGTTAAAAGAAACGATTAATACAAAAAAAAAATAAAATAATTGCACGTTGTAACTGATCATGTCAACGTCTTTTATATATTGTCATAGGTGCCCCACATAGGTTCGTCGAAAGTGCCCCATAATTTGTTTTTATAAAAATTATCATTTTTTAAGAAACTTATAAAAACAACTCAATGAAAAGATATAAAAATCTTAAGTTAATAATATACGCTTAAACTTGGATTAAATTCCATTAAATTCCATTAAATTCTGTAATCAAAAAGTTAAATATCGCTTACCTCGTGGCCAAGTAAAGTTACACAAAATCACTCAAATATCAAAAAACCGGTCTAGACACCGCAACTGTTGAAAGAGAACTTCGAAAATTCGTATGTGATAGGAGAGAACAGTATGACCAACAATGCCATCAAAATTGTTATTTAAAAATTAACTGTCTTTTAACCATCGCAAAAGACAAATGTGCCCCACCGTCGAAAGTGCCCCACCCTACCCTATGTAAATTATATTTTGTTTTATAATGCAAATACACTGATTCATTATACGCTAGATCAATATCATATAATTATGTACATGCGTATGTATGTATATCCGTTGCAGTTAATTTAATGAGATTGGAGTTGAGCGTTTTTGGATACAAGGGGTGTTCAATGTCACCCCTGCGTCATATGCCAGTGTATTAATCTGGTACTCGTTTTTAAATTCCTTTTTGTTGTTAATTTCTTTTGTTTTAGCTAAACTAAAAGCCCAGTTCTATTTAATTAAACCCGAACTTTTTCTTTTTGCTGTTAAAAAAAAAAAAAAAAAAAAAAAAAAAAGTAGCTTAATTTTTCGTTTTAACTAAACTAAAAGTCCTTGTTTTTGAATTAAAAAAAAAAATTAAATTTACATAAATTTGAATTACAATTATGTACATAATAAATTCCAATAGTTAAACCAATATTTATTTGCAAAACCAAATTTCAATTGTTGCCACAGGCAGACGACATATGTGTCATGCCTTATCTTATTCAGTACATATCTATAAATAACCAAAATTGTTAAAAACTTTGATTTGAATAAACGATCTATCTATCTATCTATCTATCTAATCTGGTACTCCTTTCCTTTTTTGATTAACGGAAGTGAGAGACCCAATTTAAACCTGGCTCTTAGTTTACTACTAATCTTCTAGTATGTACATATGTACAAGAATGTAGGCACGTGCAAATATGTGCCTCGAAATTTCTCCGAAAAGTGACCGTGTGGTGTGGATTTTATGCCGGAGGTGTGAATGCGTCGTTTCTTCGATGAAAATGATCGCCATGTTACGCGGTCAATGGAGTTCGCTATCGTGCCATGTTACTTTTTACTTTAGATGGCGCTACAGCTCGGGGTGAACCAAGGCCTGTTTCTCGCAACCATTTGTGTCTGCGTGTTATATTTTTGCTTGTCAGGCATTCGAAAGAGGTCGCTCCGTGAAAAAATCTTTTTTTTAAGTGTTGGACCCGGGCTGGGATTGAACCCGAGCAGCATTGCGTAGTAGTTCAACATCGTGCCATGTTGGAAGACTATATTTGGCCAGAATTGGATGATATATCATATGTTATAATTTGGTGCCACATGCCAGACAGGTGAAGTTTGTTGTGTAATAATTGTGTAATCTCGAAAAATGGTCCGGTTGAATGGCTAGCTCGCCCTACCAGTTCAACGCCGGCCGTTGGATTTCTTTTTATGAAGTTTCGTTTTGGTTTATGCCTACAAGCCAGCAACGTTAGGAGAGCTCAGGAACAATGTCGAACGCGAGATTGCCAATGTTCCGGCCGATATGTGTAGAAGAAAGGTTGAAACTTGGCTCCAAAGAATCGATCGCTGCAAACCTGCTCGCGGTAGTCATATGAGATATTGAATTTTATACATAAATAATATGATACGTGTACTACACCTGTAGTGGAATTCCGAAAATTTTAACGATCGTTAATCGTTATCGTTAACTACTAACGAAGTTTATATATTCGCGATTATATTCGCTTAGTTGTCGCTACAAAATTTAAAGATTTCTGTCACTAAACAACATAAATATCTTGGCAACCCTTGAAAATTATGAAGTCGAATGTGTCAGATCCTGTATGTGACAGCGAAAAAAATTTTTTGATTTGATAATATTTTCTTATACATCTCGGTGATCTAAACACAAAAAAAAAAATTATTCAGTACTAAAAAAAATCAAAAGTCGCTTAGTTAAGGAGATAATCAGTGTTTTGTGATTAATTCTAAAATAAATAACATGGCCGAGATGACAACTGTTAGATCCCCATTATAGAACGTCAAATTGGGCTAGAAGAAAAGCGAACAAAATTAGGGGTTTATTAAAAAGCTTAAGTTCTACCAAAATAAGGCTCATATTGGCCAAAAAGTTTTATAAAAGTAGTCTGGACCATGCTAAAATACATTTCCTTCAGTTTGCATCATCAAAACCCCTTTTCAAATTTTCATTTCATCTAAATCAAACGGGCTATCTACTACACGTCGCAGAAGTACCGGATGCACAACATATTCCCTCATGGCATTTTCGTTTCCCAAAACAGCGCAGCGGTATCAATTGCTAAATATTGCAGTGCCATTTTTTTTTACAGCTTTTGGTGACTTATTATAACCACACGAAATCAACAAATTCAAATATAAATTGCTTAGAGAAAAAATTCGTTAGAGATAACGAGGGTAAAATTTTCGTCGCTACGTCAACGAAAAATATCGTTAACTATTATCAGTTTTAAAGATGAAAATCGTTAACATTTAGTTTGAGAATACCACTTAACGATAATTGTCGCTATCGGTAGTTAACGATATCGAATAACGATCGCTAAGCGTTTGGGGATCCAACTACTGGAATACATTTCAGCCCGATATCTCAATTATTATGTGTTTTATTGAAATACAAAATTGAAAACCCCTTTATAATTGTACCTAGTACCACAGAAAATTTTTTGGTGCGTCTGGCAAAGGTAATAGCACCGTATGATTTGTCTGGGACCTATACATTCGTGATCAGGAGATTCATATAAATGATTTAGTTTAGAGCAATCAGTACGTGGCTATATCAATTAGTTTAAAATCAGATTTTTTACGTACTATTAGTGCGTCTGGCAAAGAGATATCACCATATGAATCGTCTGGGACCTATTGTATATATGTATTTGTATTCAAACAGTTTTGTTCTTTTGTTTCATACTAGATTCAAGTGGTTATATCAACGATCCAGATTTTGGACAAAACCACATTTTTAACAGAACATAACTAACCAAAACACCAGAAAAAGGCTGCCAGACGGTCATATTTGAGTTGACACATTTCCAAGCTTTATACACTCAGTTCTGTTTTTACACGAATTTACTTTAACACGAATCAGAGAAATAATTTCATTCTCTTTTTACACGATCTATTTTGGAATAACACGAATGTAACGGTAAACAATTTCAAAATTTCCCCTAGTTTATGTAAGCTCAATAAGGAACTGGTTTTGTCTGCATTTGGAGTTAAGTGTTTGTCGTGCAAAGTATCTCTCTAGTCCGTTTATTTGTGGAATTGTAATTTGTTACTTTTGGTGAAAAGTCAATAGATTGTAAGGTACAGCTTTGAAAATTTTTCTATATTACATATTAACATCTGAATTTTTCGGTAGTCCTGGCAAAATGGCACCAATAACAAAAGCGAACAAAATAGCCAATAAAAGAAAGGCTATTTCCCTGGAAACTAAAATTCAAATTTTGGATCGTCTTGCAACAGGACAGGGCGCCACGGCCGTTGGTAAGCATTTTAACGTACACGAAGCTACCATTAGAACAATAAAAAAAAACGAAGCCGCAATTAGGAAATCAGTAATTGCTGGCACCAACGTAAGTTCTAAAATTTCATCATCAAGGGATGTCATCACAGAGAAAATGGAAAAAGGTCTTGTGATATGGATGGAAGACAACTCGCAGAAAAGAATACCAGTTGACGGGAATGCTGTCAAACAAACAGCAATAAAACTGTATAAACAGATTCAGGAATTGGAGCCAGGCACATCATCTCAGTCAAATAGAAGGTACGAATTCTCTGCAAGTACAGGTTGGATGACAGGTTTTCTCAAAAGATATGGCCTTCATAACATCAAAATTAAAGGTGAGATCGCATCTGCAGATGAAACGGCTGCAAGTGAATTTCCTCAAAAACTTGCTAAGATAATTGAAGATGGAGGCTACAGTCCTGACCAAGTTTGGAATGCAGATGAAACCGGCCTTTTCTGGAAAAGAATGCCGAATAGAACCTATGTGGCAAAATCGCAAAAAACTGCTAGTGGTTTTAAGGTAGCAAAGGATCGTGTGACCTTTTTGTTTTGCTCCAACGCTTCAGGTGATTGTATGTTGAAACAACTGCTAGTTAATCGTGCTCTGAAGCCACGGTCAATGAAAGGTGTGGATATGAACAAATTGCCAGTTCACTGGATGGCAAATAAAAAAGCCTGGGTGACCACTCACAAATTTACTGAATGGTTCAATAAATGTTTTGTTCCAGATGTTAGACGCTATATTAACTCAAAAGGTCTTAAATTTAAGGTTCTATTGATTTTGGACAATGCACCCGGCCATCCAGTCTTGGAACACGAAAATGTGCAATTTTGCTTTCTGCCACCAAACACCACATCTGTAATACAGCCGCTAGACCAAGGTATAATAGCGGCATTCAAAACCTATTATGTGAAACAATCATTTGAATACATTCTGGACAAATTAAGTGATAGAACATTATCAGTCATTGAGGTGTGGAAGAAATTTTCTATAATGGACTGCATCAATCAAGCTGAACTTGCGTTATCTAAAGTAAGACCATCAACATTAAATAAATGTTGGAAAGCTATTTGGCCAGAATGTGTTCAATGCACGGATCCCACCCTCCCGAACGCAGCAGAATTTCCCAACATCATAACTTTGGCGCAGAAAATTGGTGGGGAAGGATTTGATGATCTGTCTTTTGCAGATATCGATGAACTGTTGGTGGACAAAGCCCTTAGCTAACGTGAAATAATAGAGTGTGCCATTGAGAATCCTGATCCTCACGAAATAAGCGATGATGCTGAAGATGATCCCGTTCTTAATGCAAATTCAATTAAAGAGGGTCTTGATTTGGCCAATAAATTGGGTGCTCATTTTGTAACACACGATCCGAATGAGGAGCGATCTGGAAGGTTTCAACGTGATCTGAAGTTATTATTGGCCACTTACAGAGAATTATATAAGGGGCTAGCCGAAACAGGAGCACAGCGATTAATAACAGAATTCGTTTATAGAACCACTGAAGCTGGTGTAGAGACTGCTAGTTCTGGCGCAGAGATCACGGAACAAATGGATCAAGAAGACGATAACCATGATATTTCTGGTTTTAGCAGTGTTCTTGACATCTTTTGTCAGACAGTGACAGTGAATAAGACTTTTTTTTACAATAATTATTTCGCTTAATGTTTGTACCTATGAATTTTGATGAACTTTTTTTTTGTGTAAGTAATAATTGTTTATATTAAGTTTTAGTATCCGTGTATAATTTTATGGGATAAAAATAGCAAGCAAAATAAAATTTCCAGTTTCTTTGAGGAATATTCATTGGATTATTGTATTATTTGTGTTGGTCTGGAACCAATCTGTTGTTTTCTTGTATATGTTCATACAAATACCGCATTTTTTTGCACGATTTTTTTTTACACGAATTCTTCGGGAACGTATCTGTCGTGTAAAAACAGAATTGGGTGTATTTATGTGCACATTTTTTGGTTATATCTCACTCCAAAAATTTGGAGCGGGTGAAGCACACATTTTCTCATTTAGCGATTGCTGCTAATTCTTTCACCGATGGAGAAAATGGCACTGCGTACTCTTACCCGCTGCGCACTCTTACCCCAAACGAATCTACATAGAACATAGTTATATTTAAAATTGTAACGGCGAGGTGGGTCTCTTTCAAAAAAAAAAAAAAAATGGTGGGCGGCCATGACTGTATTACGTTCATCGGTGACCGCCAAATCGAATAAGGTAGGGATTTTGTTGAACCTGGTGGTACACCCTCAATTAGTTCTTTAATCTCGTAAAAATAAATTCTCACTTACCCCAATATAACACGATTAAACAAATTTGTTACTATAAAAATAGCACTGCCTTTTAAAGGACTTTATATACTTTCCACACTATAATTATTTATTATGGCACCACGTACGTGCTATGGGGACTATGGTTCACTTGCAATTAATTTTCCTTTCTTGCAGTCGGTGGTGTGATTTGCTGCAATTTTTGTATATAGCAAAAGACCGTTTGCCGCTATTTAAATAAATGGCTAGTTACTTCTTCCCTTTTCGTTTCTCTTTTTTGAAGCAAAAAAATTTCCTTAGTTGAGACACATAATTTTCCGTCGCAGGGAACAAATGGGAACAAATATGCTATAACTTTATAAATTTTATTTATTATTTGTTTATTTTCCGTGTTTTTCCAGCTAAACGGCGACCATAACAAAACTCCGAGCATTCAGGAGGTCTGCTGACTATATGTTCGGTAGAGGGTTACTTGAAGCTAGGAAATATGCTACGGCAAACGTGGTGAAGAACCCACTAATCAAGCCGGGCAATATTTTTGTTTACTAAATGCAGGTAAGTCTCCCTATACCTAAATTCTTCATTTTCGTATTTATATCTAACATCATTCCCCATTCCAGTTACACTCGCACCACTCGATATATGTATGTAAATATTAACTACCCCCAGTGGCGAATCCTGGTCTTTAGCCTTGGCTTGGCTACTTGCTCTGGAGAAATTAAAAATCGTTAAAAATAGAAAAGAAACAAAAAAAAACAACAACAAAATCAAAGGAAACAACTTTCTTCAGCACGATTGAAAACTAGACAATTAGGTATAATTCTGGATTACTCCATACATACATACATAAATATCTTGAACTACATGAATAAATAAATAACTAGATAAATAAATAAATAGAGCTATGAATAAATAAATGAAATGTTTTTTGCCGACTCCGAACGGCGAGTCGAGAAGTTCAATCGTGACAAATGATACTCTTTGATGCTTGTCAGGCATTCGAAAGAGGTGGGCACTGTGAAAAACTCTTAGGTGTTTGCGGCGGGATTCGAACCCAAGACCGCTGGCTCAGTAGTCCGACGCACTAACCACTTGCGCTACGGTGTCCACTATAATAAATAATATTACATAACAACAATAATAATAAAAATTTTATTTTACTGAGGTTTGGTCAGACTACAAGGGTAGTCTGAAAAAAAATCATTCATAACAAAAAGGAAATAAAAAGCACAGGGGGTGGCGCAAATAGATTGTGCTATATATCGCCCGCGGAAGAGACAGTGCTTCGAATTACTGCAATGGAAAAGGCAGTCGATGGTATCGAAGGTACAAGAAAATTCGGATCATTGAGAGAAAAAAATAACCCGGAGCCATCGTTTAGTAAGTACATTTTGCATTATTTGATTAAATTATTTATTAATCTATAAAAACAATAGTGAATTTGCTGCCACCGCAATTTGAAATAACGGAAGATTTAATTATTATGCCCTCAGCATCGCAGGCAGCGCTAGCGAAGGAAACAGCTTAACAAACAAATTTGGAAATGACGGAAGTCCACCTACCCCCAGTTTGTTCGGAAGAGCTAAATTTCAACGATCAAGAAAATGAACATTTTTGTCCCAGAAGAATGCCCAGGAAATCCGCAAGTAATAATAATAGTGAATACTAATAGTGAAACTATAAATCTTTTAAAAAACCAACAACAGGCAAACGAAATTTTTCAAATAGAAAATATTGAAAAAATTACTGAGTACTAAAGACGTAGCTGTAAGCTTAAAGCGAAAATATGGACACTATGTGCGATATGCAGAAGAAGTTTTAAGAGGTTCAGCAAGAACAGCTTATTCTTAA
Organism: Brachyopa scutellaris; assembly: GCA_949775065.1. NCBI lineage: Eukaryota > Metazoa > Arthropoda > Insecta > Diptera > Syrphidae > Brachyopa > Brachyopa scutellaris. The sequence goes on along the minus strand of OX459113.1, from coordinate 38,853,159 downwards.
TAAAGAACTCTTAAAACTGAAAAGACGTAAACTGGCCATAAAAGAGCTTAAACTAAAACAAAAAGACTGATGTATCGTATGTTTTTTTTTATTTTTTAATTTTAAGATTTACAAATTCAATCTTAAATGTATATTTTTTAACTATAAATGAAGTCTTTAAACATTTTATGATTTTTTTAAGTTATAAAATGTGATAAAAATGAAGTCTGTAAATAGTTTATGAATTTTTTAAGTTACAAAATGTGATGAAAATGAAGTCTGTAAATAGTTTATGAATTGTTTAAGTTATAAAATGTGATTAAAATGAAGTCTGTAAATAGTTAATGCATTTTTTAAGTCAGAAAATGTGATTAAAATGAAGTCTGTAAATAGTTTCTGAATTTTTTAAGTCACAAAATGTGGTAAAAATGAAGTCTGTAAATAGTTTCTGGATTGTTTAAGTGTTTAAGTTATAAAATGTTAAATAAATTAAGTCTTTAAATAGTTTATGAATTTTTGAAGTTCTAAAATGTATTTAAAATGAAGTCCGTACATAGCATATGAATCTTTCAAGTTATAAAATGTGAAATAAATGATGTCTGTAAATATTTTTGAGTTTATTTTTGTTATAATTATTAATCTAAAAGAATCTCTTATTGAGTCCCGAATTCTATTTGCTTCTTGAGAGTGAACCGAAATTTCATCCTCTTCTTGAACAGATAGAATAATGTCAAAACTTAGCTCCGGAACTATAAAATGTATGCAGATATTGTGCAAAGCGCTGCAGACATTTATTATTTGGGCTGCTTTGACAGGCGAATAATGAAGTGTTCTGTCTTCCAAAAGGCAACGAAATCTGTTTTTCAAAACATCTATCGGTCTTTCAACGATGTTTCTAGCTCTGGCATGTTTCAAATTATAGCGAGACTCACTGCTTCCTCTTTCTGCGTTTCTGTATGGTGTCATAAGAAAGGGCTCCAATGCATATCCTGCATCTCCCAGTAACCATGAGTTTCGTATTCCACGCTGGTGCTGCTGTTCGAAAAAAGTCCGAATATCCGATGCGCTCCATATAGAGGCATCATGAGAAGATCCCGGATACGACGCATCCATGGCCATAATTCGCATGTCTTCATCGCATATCTGAAGGAAATAAACTCTAAGTAATTTGTTATCATTTCATTGTCAATTGCGAGTACCTACTATCATTGCATTAAGACTATAAAATCCTTTGCAATTATAAAATATATGCCTGTCGTCTACAGGTTGCACTATTTTGATGTGCGTGCCATCAACGCAACCAATTACTCCAGGAAATCCAGTTTTGGTATAAAAGGCATGCTTTGTTTTTTGGTACTCACTCTCCGACTTCCAGATGTATATCCAATTGGCACATAGGCGTTGTTCAGCAATGTTAAGCACTTCTTTAAAAACCTTGCTGAATGTTGTTCTATCCATTGCAACGCCCATGTCATTTCCAACGAGACGCTGATATCCACCCTCAGCAAAAAAAACGAAAACAGGCGGCCAATTTTAACGTCGGTGAAACTGAATAAGTTCCTCTTACTGAAGTAAGTAGGGGTCCAATCTCAGTTAGCACATATCGAAATGCTGTTTTGCTGACTCTGTACAGTTGAACAAACCTAAAATATTTTTTGTAATTTTAGTTAAATAATCAAACTTGTTGAAGCAACGTACTTACATTTCTTCTTGCAAATCAAATGGATTTGATGCATCTCTCAGTAATCTTCGATGTCTTTGATCTGATGCGAGACTTCTGCGCCTTCTAATTATTTCTTCAGCTTGTTCTGCCTCAATAATAACACCAATTGTTATATCAAAATACATTATTCAACAATTAATTCTTTTGAATTCAATTTTGCAAAGAAAATAAAATGATTTTTTTGACAGCTGAAATTATACAACAGCTGATTTCGAATTACATTTGAAGATTTCCCCTCGATTTCGAATTTGTTTCATTTCGGGCGAATTCCAGCACAGCCTTTTTAATTCCGTCCGTTTTTGAAATCGGTTTTCGTTTTCAATCCGGTCGGAATTGATCACAGGGGTGAATATAATGAATAAATAACTTCATAAGCTACAATACGTAACGAAATAAATAAATAAATAACATGTAACATAGATGAATAAATAGATAAATGTAAATCAATAACACTGAAGACAAAGTGTATACATGGAAAGATAGATAAATAAATAAATACTAACTACTATCAATAAATAAGACATAGATAAATAAATAACACCTTAATACATCGTAAGACGTAAATACTTAAGCTAAATAAATAAATAACCTATATAAATAAATAAATGAACTCTATAAATAAATAAATGAACTCTATAAATAAATAAATAAACTATAAATTAGTAAGAGAAATAAATAAATAATAAATAAGATGGAAGAGATATGCATACATAATCTTAAATAAAAGATGTACACACGGTTTATCACAGAAGAAAAGTATGTCGTTTTCAGGTGCATTTCATTATTGTTTTAGGTCTTTCGCGTGGAAGACTCCGATCTTTTTTCCATTTAGATTTTCCAGTTCATACATGCTGTTTCTAATCCTCTTTACTACACGGCATTTTATGTACTTTGGGCATAGTTTAGATGAAAGGTATTTGGAGGTGTCGCTAAGGATGAAATTCCTTCTGTACACCTCTTGCCCTGGTAGGAATCGTACATTTCGCGATCGCACGTTGTATGTTTTTGCCGATTTCTCGTTTGCCTGTAGTATGAGTTTCTTGACTTTGTCTCGTATGCTCTGCAGTCTAGTCTGCCGGGAGAGGATAAGAAGCTTGCTTCGGTTGATATGCCCTATGAGTGTCTCTCACCTGGTGGTGAGGTACTCGATTATTGTGGTAAGTGTTTATCTTTGGTACTCCATTATTTGACCACCATCACTTACATTTTCATTATAGATATTCTCGTTTGGTGATCGATTGCCTGCGATTGCGAAAAATTGTTTTGCCGAGAATTTCGTGGCTGCATTCTGACGGCACCTGTACTTTGTCTTCGAATTGCTTCTTCTGGCCTAATTTGGTGAGTCACTAAATTCATTTCTTTCATGAAGTCTAATAAGCTGTCTAATAAGCCTTTTTAAATTTTCTGAGATTTCATCCCTAAGAGAGTTTGAGTAAGAAGAAGTTTGTCTTTAGGTCGTTTGTTTTGTTGCCTATTTGTGATTTTATGTTATATTTGCCTGTTTATTTGTATTTTCTTTTTCTAGTGGGACTCTTGCTACAGCACTCTGTCCGAATGAGGCTGCCCCCGCTATACTGAGACTGCTGAATGATGGGACTTGTATGGAATCGGCCGAACTAATAAACTGACTCCCAAGTATTGGTCTTTCAGAACCTGGAGTCGGTAGGTGGAACTGGTTGTTTCCCCTGGCTCCTGGTTTTTGGTGGACTGCGCCTGCCAGACGGCATTATAGTGGTAATTGCTGTATTATATATGGGGTAAGTAAAATTCCTATTCCTATCAAATAGTGTTTTTCTTCTTATCTTTTGATTTATTCTATTCTTTTCAGCTGAATTCATCACCTCAACGGAAAGGAGAAAGAACTTGTGCAAAAGAAATAAAAACAAATTAAGAAGAGGGAATATCCCGTATTATACTAACTAAATTAAATTAAAACTAACTAAGCCTATAACAGAAATAATCACTTTGTGAGGTATAGGTATAAGAAACCAACAAAAATGTAATTTAAGAAAATAACTATCTACCTAAACCTAGGATGTAATGAGTATAAGAAAACCTAGAAACACAAATTAAATAAATAAACAAATTTATTTATGTAACCAACACAACCAAAAACTTAATATTTAAATAAATAATAAATAAAGAAACGAGCGAGTGAAACTAAAAAAAATATATGTACTATATGGGGTAGATATCTAAAACAAAATCCTGTGTACTCCGGAAGAGCGAAAGAAAAATTGTGTGAAAAGAACTAAAATTCAGTCAAAACAAGCATGTAAATAAATCAACCAAAATAAACGATAGATGTTCACGCTCCCGCAATTCAAATCTAGCCTTTAAAGACTTTTGATGGAAGACTTGGAGCGATCTATTCCATAACACTCTTAAGAAAACTACTACTAAAGGATGGACTTGTGCTACATGACGTGATAACACAACATCAGACAAGGTCACTAGTTCCATATAACATTCTAGGCGATACGATCGAAATTAAATTTGAAATATAAGATAGAAAAGTGAAATTAACATTGAAAAGAATAAGAGTTAAGAGAAGAAGACTAGGACAAAACAGGTTCCAATTGTTTTTGTTGTCACCACTTCGTCGGAATACAAAATGGGGATTCGGAGACATTCCAATGAAGACTTACGAATTCTTGGGTGGTGGCAACAAGAACATTTGTGGACTATACTTTAAAGGACGAAGGAGATGCACAATCAAAACGTTGCACACCACTTATAATAGGGCTTTAAGGTGGTTTAGAGATAGGATAGGACGTTGGAATTTGAATTTGATACGAGGTTAGGAGTTATCCTCTCCTAAAAAAAAGGAAAGAGAATGGGAGAGACAGCTGAGTGCGAGGGAAGTTGGCATGGTCGCGGTGCTCGGCTTAAGCTCGCCAGAGTGGGGTGGTTCTTGCCCCGCACTCAACCAAACCTATTACAAAAATATAAATCACACCAGGACAAAACTACTACTTTTTGCTTACATTTGCAGCGGGCGGATGTTGAGATACCACATTGAGGGGCGCTTTTGGTGGTGTTAAGCGAGGCCATTGTTTATCTTCCCTCCCAACCTGGAGATCCGGCGTCATTTTTGGATCTCCCCAGTATAACACTTAGAAAAAAAACTATAAAAAGGCACTGCCTTACATCAAGGACTTTATAATTTATTTTGCACTATAACCACTTAAGAATTATGGCACCTATGTACGTGCCATTTGGAATGATGACTATCGGCAATTAATTCCCTTTCTATTTCTAGCAGTCGATGGAGTGACATGCAACAATAATGCCCAACTGACGGTTAGATGGTAAGTATATAACTGAAACCGTTTGCCGCTATTTGAGTAGAATGAATATATTTACTTCCCTTTTTTTTTTGGTGAGAATTCAAAAAAAAATTTCCTTAGTCGGGACAACATAAATTTCCTTGACGGGGAATAAATAAATGGGAACAAATAAATATTCAACGCAACAACCACGACGTGCGTTAAGAGTCTATACAATCGGTGATAATGACTTTTAAGCATTACGCCCATAACACATTGTGCAATGACAGGAAACAGTCAAACAGGGTAAGTATTTTTTGTTTTACTACCTATATTTTTTTTATTAATTTTCAATGATTTTTAGCTTAAATGGGTGACTATAACATAACATAGCATATTTCTTCACCGAGAACCACTCTTCGTAAAGACGAAACATTTGTCCGACTCAATTTATTTCATTATTAACCTTCATTCTGTAAAGAAAAAGAACTACATATTCAGTGTTTTGGGTGAATTGTTCTTAGCACAATTTAATTGCATTATTTTCACTTTTTATAATTTATTTCCGTAAATGAATGTTTTCTACGTATAACTGAATAACATTTGTTACATTTGGTAGCATACATATTATAGAAATCGCGCGAGTGTTTTAAGTCTCAAAATGCGTTTGGGCAAAATTTGCCCAAAATACAGGATGAGGGTTAAGGTATCGGCAATAATGAGAATTCATTTTTGGAAAAGATTCAATGTGTTCTTTTACAAACGCTTTTGAGATTTCTCTTACCTCATTAACAGGCCTAAGAACTTAGACGTTGGCCTCGTTTATCTGGACTCATTATTATTCCACCATTATTCGCAATCTTATCATAAACCGCCCGAATCGTTTTTGCGGAGATTGAAAACGTATTTAAAAACATTTTTTGACAAACTTGGACTTTTTTTCAGTACCGTGTTCAGCTAAAATAAAATGATATTTTCTGATACAGGTCCCTATTGACGTTGGACCCACTAGAGTTGTTTTTTTTATCGTTAATCTCTCTATCCCTTGCCAAAAAATCCCACTGCCTTGTTCTGCATTTAATTTTGTGAAAATTTGTGAAAAGCTCATACCTGGCCTCCTCCGAAACCTTGTTTTCACATTTCATCCTGCAGCTTCCCTTGGAACGTTTTTCCATATTTTGAAACGCCTTTTGATGAAATGAAAGGCTTTCCTGAATTTGTCGCATATTCTCGGCTTGATTCCTTTTCCAATATCGTGCATTAGCTAGTTGTTTTCTGCCAGTGTCCGCCTTCAGTTTTTTGGGAGTATCAAAGTTTGGATTTTGTTTGAATATACCATAGGTGGTGTCAACACGCTATATGCTGGCCATGAAGCACTCGTGTCAAATGAGTATTAATTAACCGGCTACCACTATGTTATGGTTACCAATTACGCTGAAATATAAAAAAAAAATTAAATAAAGTATTAAAAAACTAAACTTACCTTCCTGTTTTGTCCATGCGTAATGTCAATGTGCTATGGGCGTAATGCTTAAACGTCATTGTCATCGACGGTAGAGTCTATAGTCACGTCATGTTGTGGTTGTTGCGTTGGAGATTTATTTGTTCCCTGTCAAGAAAATTTTTGTTGTCCCTACTAAGGGCAGTTTTTCTAAATCCCCAAAAAAAAAATCCGGTCAAGTGCAAGTTATACTTGCGCAATAAGTGTTCCGTACTGTATCAGTTATTTTAACTACATACATATGTATGTCATAGATTTATGTTGATAGATCTATATGAACCCTTTCTTTACGATACGATTTCTACTAAAGATACAATGATACTTTGTTCGATACTCACATATATGTACAAACATAAAAACATATATAGGTACATATATGTACATATGCACTTGTATATCTGCAGACACAAGAAAGTACATGTGTACCTACATACATAGTTTTATGGTGCACAGCACATTTCAATACAAATAAATTGAGCACAATTTGCGAAAAATAAATTCAAATTAGTACCTACATAAATGTATACCAACAAGTAATTTGAACAAATTACCTACATATGCATGTATGTATGTACATATGTCTCTGATGTCCTTTCTCATCTGCTCAGAAGAATAGCTATACACACACACAAAGTAAAAGAAAAAAAAAAAACAACAAATAAAGCATGTATATACATACATACATATATACCTACATAATATGTTCATATGTATATGCATTTACAAGAAATGTACGCTTGTGCATCAGATTTAATTTTTCGTCTCGTTATTCGTTCAATTGCATTAACTGCGTATTTTGCGATTTGTCTCCCTCTCTGTGGCTGTATATACACAAATTCAATTTTTTCCAATATAGTAAAAGTAGAGACACCTACATTATAATAGGAAACCATCAAGCTTCCTTTATGTGTTATAAAGGGTGATTTTTTAAGAGGTTGAGAACTTTTTTTAAAAAAAAAACACAAAAAATTCGAAAAAATGAATGAAATATTTATTTGAATCGATAGTTTGAACCTTGCAATTTAATGTTTAAAGATAATTTCATGCAAATGTTGACCGCGGCTGCGTCTCAGGTAGCCCATCCGCTGAGTCCAATTTTGGCATACTCTTTCACACATATCGGCCGGTATCTCACGAATGAATGCATGGATGTTGGCTTCCAGTGCGTCAATCGAAGCGGGCTTGTCCCTATAGACATTAGCCTTGACATACCCCCACAAAAAATAATAAAAATAATCTAATCGCACGATCTAGGCGGCCAATTGACCGGCCCGAAACGTGAAATTAACTGTTCACCAAAAATTCCGCGTTGTGGTAGGTCGGCTGGCTTTAGTTCTTGCACCAGCTGTATCTTAAAAGGATTTACGCCCAAATCCTTCCGCAAAATTTTCCACGTAGTGCTGTAACAAAGGCCTAACTGCTGGGAACGGCGCCGAATCGACATTTCGCGGTCTTCTGTCACACTAGCTGATACGGCCGCAATATTTTCTTCACTACGCACAGTACGTAAACGTGTTGGTGGTTTAATGTCCAACAAAGTAAATTTGGTGCGAAATTTGGTCACAATCTTCCGAATAGACTGCTCAGAAGGTCGAGAATGCCGATCATAAAATGGAAGCAGCGCGCGATGAACATTTCGAACCGAGCACGAATTTTGATAGTAAAATTCAATAATTTACAAGCGTTGTTCATTTGTAAGACGATCCATGGTTAAATTGCAAACCAAACTGAAGCTGTTTGACAGTGACACAAGGTACTAAACACACGTCAGCTGTCAAAACCAGTGTTGCCAAAACCAAACCAGCTAAAAAATCACCCTTTATTATGTATCATTGGTTTAAGTCTTAGGTCAATAGTTATCCGGTAGGAATATGCCACGAAAATTCGCTGCGGGTATAACACTTTTGCCATAAATTATTCAATTTTTACTCTCGTATCTACTTTTAGGCGTTGTGATATTTTTCTGGGTATGTAAACAGTAGGGTAGTTGAAATTAAAAAATTAATTAAAAAAAAACTGTTGAAGTAGGGCAGTCGTGAGAATTATGTTTCCATCTACACTTTATTCTCAATGTTTGTGATTTTATTCAGATTTTTCTGAGCGATATTTTCGGAGAAAAAGCTCGGGACAGCAAGTTGTAACGTTTTGTGAAAATTTGTTAAGAAACTACCCCCCCAAAGTCGAAATTCAGCTTTTTAAGTTCTGGTCTGTGTTTAGGCCACTAATTGCTACAACTGTTCCAAATTTCAATAGTCTAGGTTAAGTAGTCTCTGAGAAAAAGGCCTGTGACAGACAGACAGACAGACAGACAGACAGACAGACAGACACCGAACTGATTCCATTAGTGTTCCGTTTTGGTACGGACGGAACACTAAAAAGATGTTCATTCTACCACACACAAGAGAAAAAATTATCTTGTCTGTGATTCTACTCAAATAGCGGCGAACGGTTCCAATTATGTATATACATACCATCCATTAAACCGTCGGTTGGGCATTATTCACATCGCACCACCGACTGCAAGAAAGGGAAGGGAATTTAGCTTCATTTGAAACCTAGTCCCCATAAAAAGAGGCACGTACGTGATGCCATAATCTTATAGTAGTGCAAATAAATTGCAAAGCCCTTTGTGTAAGGTAGTGCCTTTTTATAGTTAATTTCAAGTGTTATATTGTGGAGAAAATTATTATTAAATAAAATAAGTTATATAGTGATAAATCTTTAGGCGCCCCTAAAACCAAATAATTTAACATACAAATTTGGCGGTCACCGACGAAAAGATTACAGTCGTGGCCGCCCAAACTTTTTTAAAATCGCCATATGCCTATATGTATTTATTAGAAAAAGGATAGTGAACGTCGACGAGGAGACATTTCAATCTCCCCACATCCGCTACATTATCTCAAAAGAGAACAAATATATACAGCCGATTCACTTGATTAGACGCACATATTTTTTTCCTTAAATCTGGATTCTTTTTCCCTAATTTGGATCAATAAGTAAACAATTGCATTCAGCAGAAAGGTTAGTGATTTTTCTGTAAAATGACATAAAAAAAAATTTGGTGAGAGACACCTAACGGCACTTTTGCACTCTTTTTCTCAATCATGTCAAAATAACAGCATATTTTCGGTTCACTTGATTAGACGCACGGGCAAATTTAGTTAATAGACAAAGAGTAATGGAGCAAACTGCAGTGAAATATTTATTGGTAATTAGAGGAAGTGTTTGTCCTTTATTTAGGAAAGAAATGGACAAAAAAAAAAAACTGTTAACCTTAGAGAAAAGAGAAAAAATAGATGCTTACCATTTGTAAGGTCTTTCAAACCGCGAAATAGCCCGATGTGAAAATGATGTGCGAAATTACATTAATAATCGTTATTCCTATGGGAGCAATTACAAAGAAAGAATTTAAACACTGTTAACGCCTCAAGACAAGCGGAAAACTCAGAGGTCAGCATCCAATTAGGCTCACTCTACAAACAACATCAGGACTTTAGCTGTGGTTACTGCCAGCAAATCAACTCTTCATCGCCTAATTATGAGTCCTCAATACTTAATGCTTAGAAAGCTAATAAAAAAACCACCGCTTAATCCTGCAACTAAGCAACAGCGACTACAATTTGCAAAGATAAGATGACTCCGAATGTGCAAACTACAGGTGTTTAAAGTGATAGGGGCAAAGTTGAAATAATGTTTTTCCATAATAACTTCATTCGCATGCTTTTTTTCTAAATTATTTATACTGATGAAGCCTTCAATCAGTGTTAGAATCATTGAAATCGGTGCAGAAATAAACTCTTAGGAGAAATCACAAGCTCTTGCGCTATCGAATTAATTACATATGTACATACATAGAAGATAGATGAGGCGGCTTTATTTTCTTTCCAATAAAAGGGAGCTACATCGCATCCGCGTAATGTTTACACATAGCTCGGGACTGTTATATACAGTCGCATCATTTTTTTTATTATGATTTTGATGGTTAGTTTAATTCAGATGAGTTGTTAAAGCGATATTTCAGGGAGTGCGGTAGGGTGCGCTTAAGTCCATTCGGCAGGAATGGTCTGAGGCAGCAGCAACCTTCGCCTTTTCGGGGAAGTGCACGAATCCGCCATCGGACTTCATGGTTGGGAGGGCAAGGCAATCGCTGCAACATCAGCAGCGCCCTATAGTGCGGTGGACGTCCGTCCGCATTTTGGTGAAAGTGAATAAAAGTAATTAGTAGTTATTGGCATGATATATGTTTTTTGTAGTAGGTTTGGTTGAGTGCGGGGTCAAGAACCACCCCAATTACGACGAGCGGAGTCGAGCATCGCGAGCATGCCAAGACCGTCGCACTCAGCTGTCTCTCCGTTTCTCTTTCCTTTCCACCTCTCTTATCCTAATATCCTGTCCACATTCCTACTTCCTGTCAAATTCAAATTTCCATCTTCCTATCCTCTCCAAACACCTCCTATAGGCCTATTACAACTATCTGGAAATGGTTCTGTAAAAGAAGTAATATCTGTAAAAGAAGAATATCTCAAAAATGTTGTGCAATTTAAATCTGAATCCTCAAAAGATTCCACTATATATTTTACATACATATGTACATATGAATCGGATTTTGAGGGATTGCCTATAAAAAGTAGGTACATACGAATGAATTTCATAATATTTAAGATTATTGTTAAAGTTAAGTTACCTAGCTCCGCGGCGCCAATTGAATCAACAGCTTCAGTTTTATCTTTAGGTAACTTCTCAGTCTCATCTGCATTCATTTTATTCCTTAAAACAATATTTTTTATTATTTCAACTCAATACCTAGGTACCTATTTTATTTGTTTTCCTTGCAGGCTCAAGCATTTTTCTTGCCCTCGAAGCCATATTTGCACCTTATTTTGGAGAACACTTTATGATAGATTGAGCTCATAAACACAACTGGAAAGTAGGTATACCAAGATACACTTAAGTGTAATCTTCTAAAACTTCTAAAAATTATACCTATGCAAAATAATAGGTGCCTATTGTTTCGTCTTTTTTATTTCGTTCACTTTCGTTTTGGTCACAATTATTTCTGTTTACTTCGCAAAAATCCGTTTTGCTTTTTTTTTTTACTTTTATTTGCGATTATTTCGTCTTACGATTGCTTCGCATTTCTTGTTTTGTTTTTATTTGTTACGAATTTCCATTATAACTGCTATGGATTACTTAGGCTAAGGCTCGTCAATGGTTGATTCGCAGTTTGTCTCTATTAAGATCTAGCGTTTTGCAATTTGATTATTTTATGATTCATTGTTAGTCGGTACGTGTTACTGGGTGAGATGCAAATATGTATTTACATAAATGGTATTTTTAAAAAAATTTAAATTAGAAAGTATATAATTCCGTCTGTAGTACATTTTAATCAATAGAGGAAAAGAAAATCTAAATATATACCTAGTTTTGTTATTTAAAATACTTTTCTGATAAAAATAAACTTTAGTTTAACTAACTCAAAAACTGAATATGTATGTATGTATCTAATTTTTCCAATCTTAACTTTTCTTAAATTTAAATAAATCTTAAATTTTCTCACTATTACTTTATCCAATGCTCAAAATTAAAAACAAAACGAAACAAACGATGGCGAAATGATTGAAGTCGAACTGAGCAAATTTTTTTTCAAAAGAAAAACTAAATAATCGAAAAACGAAACAATTAAAGATGAAATGAACTTAAAGCGAACTAAATAGAAAACGAAATGAAATTTGTCGAAACAATGAAATACCAAATAAATGAAAAATTAAATAATAAAATGCGAAACACCAAAATACGAAAGGACTTAGACGAAACAATAAAAAGACGAGATAAAAAAGACGAAACGAGCCATACCCCAAAATAATACTATCTCAACAAAGTATACATGTGAGTATTGGAAAAGTTAGTGATAAAAATATTAAGAGCGCTCAGTATGATTTTGCCTGGAATAAGTGTTTACATAAGACATTACCTATACTGTGTTATTATATCCGGATTTTCAAGGTTTTTGATTAGATTTTAGATTTGAAAATTAAAAGGCAATGTGGGGATTCTTATGACATACATAACTGAAAATTATATGCACTTAGTATCTTTTTGAACGGGGCCATTGATTTGTGTATGCGAATTTTGCCGCCTCCGAACGGCGAGTTTAGAAACTCATCATGACAAATAATACTCTGTGAATGCCTGTCAGACACTTAAGTCGCAAGTTAAAATGCACAAAATTTGTTTTCAGGAACTTCTGACACATCAGAAGGAATTTCATCCAATAAGAACTGCGGCGAACTCGATAAGGACTCTAACATGATACTTGGAAGACATAGACATACGACATGCTTGCAAAGTATATCTGGGGTTATCATTCCAATGATAAGAGCAGTCGTGAATGCTCCCTGGTATTTACACCGGGGTCTCCACATTCGCATGTCAAGTCAAGAACATGTCTTGGGAAATGTCTCGTGGAGACGGGGTATTAAGAAACAATAATATCCACATGAACTATCCCTAAGTCCATTAGCTACCGTGGAAGGCGAAATAACAAACTTTTCTTGTAAGCTCCGTATTTGTTTTCATGATTATTGCAGCAATGCAATAGTCCAAATGCTAGACGTAACAAACCTTGTGCGCCGACTTCAAAAAACGGAACCGTTCGATTAAACGCAATAACGAGCAACATGTTATGTTATGACGCTACTATTCTCTGGAAATTAAACTACCTGATAGGGCAACTTGATGTAAACAATGTGGAAGTGTTTTTAGTTAGAAGGAATCTGACACTAGATACTATATGTACGCAGTGTTTTAAAGTGTCTATGAAAATGTTCACATACCCACGCAAAAAAAAGGACAAACATAGAAATCAGACCACCCAAGACATGAACCCATGGCATGGTGGTGCGACATCAGGTTGCGCTCATTTTATCCAAATTCCAGGATATCCACCCAATGTGTGACGATGTGGAATTCAGTAGTAGAAATAATGGGTTTTGGTGAGACTTTGGATGTTTATTGTAGAATTCAGTATTGCAATAGGAATCTGGGAGCTTTCACTGACAAAAAGCTTTTATGTATTGATTTTAATCCTTTCGGTGAGAGGTGAAATAGAATTAAAAACAGTTGCTGAAGTGAATCTTTTTATGGCTCAGTGGGCAGTAATTCCAAAATCCGATGAAACGCGACAGGTAAGTGTATAATGTGAATAATGGTTCTTGCCGTAGCTATTATCTGGGCAAACTGCTAGGAGCAACCATTACATACTTAAAGGAGTTAAAAACATCGCTCTAAAGATGTTTACACAATAATTCGTCGCTGTAATACAGAACTAGCAGAATTTGCAAAATTTGTTATTAATCAAGCCAGTGCCATTCCGCGTGTTCCAGTGTGAGAACTAGGGCAACCAAAAGCATGCACAAGCATATTTTTTTTTAGCAATGTTATTGAGACGAGACTAAGCCATTATCCGTTTCATGAGAAACTGAGCCATTTGAGCACCATTTGTTAGGGCAAATTTTGGCATATTTCAATATAAATAATAGCATATTTTGTCAAAAATTCATTATATCAAACATATAATAATAATTGTTTGTACTTTGAGCAAATGAGTCCAGCAACCAATTCCAAATCTAAGTCATAAACTGAAAAACCTCGCAAATACGAAGTGAACGTGAACACATTTGTTTCCAATCGTACAATGTATCTATAGGTATGAAAGGATTTTACCCAGCATATTAAAAAAAAAAGCTGCAATTCGCTACCTACCTACATGTACATCCGCAATACGCAAACGCGACTCAATAAAAAACCATTAGTGCCGGCGCTTGTTACAATTTTTCTTTACTACGCGTACCTACTCTTTCTTTAAGGGCTTACATGGGTTTCACGGCGGATTGTCTTAATAAATTCTACAACATCTCTAGAATATTGTCCTAATTTTTTAGGTTGATCCGAGCAATAGTTTCAAAGATAGAACATTGAGAAGTTGCGCGCTCAACGCCAGTTGGGCTCAGTTCTATTGTAACTCAAAACTTAAAACGCGTTTTTCTCGAAACTGTACTGTCAAAGTCGGTTGTCAAGATTTTTTGGATTGCAAATAATTGTTTTTATTCTAGTCTGGCAACATGGACCATCGGCAATCGTCGATAATACAGCCTCAATTCACAAACAAAATTGTATCCTAGTGAGAAATAGTCGAACTAATTTTTGGATTACGAAAATTAATCCTGATAAAAAGCTAGATCACGTAGTGTTGTTGTAATGCACACAAACCAACGATGTGATCTGAACCGGATCAGATCACGGGGATAATAAAATAATATTTTTCAAATTGTTCTCCTGAAAAATTTGGAAACTGATACTCAGTATAGCATTAAACGATTAACGCACGCATGGTACGGGGGTTATAGTATTTCCACATGTTGTTGGTGTTACTTTCATGGAGAATTTATATATTGTTTTAGAGAGTTTTATCTGCTCAGTCGTGTTTTAGAGACATTCCTTATCTGTAGTGCTTTATGTTTTCGAAATGGTGAATTGAATAAATTCATAGTTGTATAAATATCTCATTCTTCTCACAATTTCTTCTTCCTTAGTCCACGATCACTTCTATCGCGCGTAACTTCTACCCGTACCTACTCTTTTTTTAAATAACTTTTTTGTTTTTTCATATTAGCCGTGTTTTATTATTCCCGTGATCAGATCAACTCATAAGTTTGTGTACATTACAACAACAATACGAGATCTTGCTTTTTATCAAGATCAATTTTCGTGATCCAAAAATTAGTTCGACTATTTGTTACTATGATATACTTTCGTTTGTGAATGTTGCTGTATTATCGGCAATTGTCAAGGGTAAATGTTGCTAGATTAGAATATAAAAATACTACTGGCAATCCAAATATCATTAAATGTTATTTTGTTCGAATAAATAAATTTTTCTGTTCATAATAGCCGTGTTTTATTATCCCTGTGATCTGATCCGGATCAGATCAGAATAATAAAACAAACCAGATCAAAGTTCTGTGTTGTAGTGATTGTACAAGCTAAGTTCATTTTGACATTTAGTGCGAAGTTTCCATGCGAATGAATATTTTCTTTTAAATGAAAATTGAATGCGCTTGTTTTATTTTCTAGGAGGAAATTGTTAATTTTGATTAACAGATACCGAATGAGAATAATATTTTGCAGCTATAATTTCAGTTTCATATCGCTTCAATACCAATATGAGCAGAAAAATTAATTTATTCGAACAAAATAACATTAATGATATTTGGATTGCCAATAATATTTTTCTATTCTAATCTGGCAACATTTACCCTTGGCAATTGTCGATAATACAGTAACATTCACAAACGAAAGTGTACCATAGTGAGAAATAGTCGAACTAATTTTTGGATCACGAAAATTGATCTTGACAAGAAGCAAAATCTCGGATTGTTGTTGTAATGCACACAAACTTATTTGTTGATCTGATCCGGATCAGATCACGGGGATAATAAAACACGGCTAATGATATTTAAGCGAAGTAAAACTGAAATTATAGCTACAAAATATTATTCTCATTCGGTATCTGTTAATCAAAATAAACAATTTCCTCCTAAAAAAAAATAAAACAATCGCATTAAATTTTAATTTAAAAGAAAATACTCATTCGCATGGCAACTTCGCACTAAATGTCAAAATGAACTTAGCTTGTACAATCACCACAACACAGAACTTTGATCTAGTTTGTTTTAATATTCTGATCTGATCCGGATCAGATCACGAGGCTAATAAAACACGGCTATTTTAGGGGATTAATGTATTTTCTTGAAACACCTATCAGAAATTTTGGCTCATTTTAGAAAACAGACCACCCAAGACATGAACCCATTGCTTGGGGTTGCGACATCAGGTTCCCCTTATTTTATCTACATACATCCCATGATATCCACCCAATGTGTAGCGATGTGGAATTAAGTCGTTAAAATAATGGGTTTTGGCAAAGCTTTGGATATTTTGGTAGAATTCAGTATTGCAATCAGTGAGCTTTCATTGACAAAAAGCCCCAACTCCTAAAATTAAAGCACGAAATCCTTTTAAGTAGTACCCCCTATCAAAGACGGCGCAAACAAAAGTTTTTTTTAAACACCCATCAAATACAATCCACAAAATAAAATAAGTTTGGATTGTATTTGTATTTTGAATGGGTGACATTTCGTGAAAAAGTGTCATTGGTAAGTGTTTTTGTTTTTGAATTAATTTAAGCAATATGTATTATGTATATATAAGTTAATTGCTAAAGTACAGGTCAACGAAGTTTAACTTCATTTTGGCAATTAGTTTTGGAGTTTATCTGCGTTAAAGCGTGATATTCAGCTCTGTAATGAATTCCGACTGGATTGAAAACGAATGGAATTACAAGGGAAGAATTCAAAATTAACGCATTTTTTCGATTTCATCCCTTGTAATTCCGTTCGTTTCAATCCGTTCGGAATTGATCACAGGGGTGATTAAGATTTATATAATGTTATGATGATTATGATTATGATCGACATATATGAAAGGAGTATTATCGTGTAATCCGCAAAACTTGCTTGTTGCAAGAAGCTTACTAGCTTCCTTTATAAAAATATCGGCCTCTATATTTTTAATTGCAGAATTTGAATCTCTTTTAAACACATTAGGAAACTTCTGTTTATAAATTTCAATTTCCCTTGATACGTCTAACGAGCTAATTTGACCTTCATTAACCTTAAGTAAAAAACGCTTCAAAAGTTCGAATCAGCACATCAAACCATTTTCGACCTAAGAGAGGCACAAACGAACTTCGCGAGTCAACAATTGTCGTAGCAGAGCAACCCTTTCGGAAATGTTATTGAAATCAACCATTACCTCTTTCACTCCAACAACCTTTACCTGTTTGCCAGTTATCACGTGCAATTTTTTATTATAATCATTTGATCAATTTTAAGGTCGAACTGTAAAAAATCTTTCAGATTCATTATATTAGAACGTGCACTGGTATCTTAACTCCATTTTAACACATCTATCATTAATTTTAACATGCACATATAGAGGCTTATTATCAATATTCACATGATTCGTTTTTCCACCAAATTGTTATTTACACCCTTTGTTGCATGCCGAATCGTACGGCCCGATTCTAAATAATAATTCCCGGGGAATTTGTTCCATTTTCCCCTTACTCCTATTTTATATAAAATTTCCTGGGAATTTTTTCACTTTTCCCTTTACCATTATTCTAAACAAATTTTGAAAAACAGAAAAAATTCTGCGGAAAAAAGTAGACATCACAAATTTAAAAAAAGGGGAGTTTTTGAATTCATTTCCCGCGTATTTCTTTCCTAAATATTTGCTCGGGAGTTTATGGAAAAATGTAAGTTTTTTTAGTTTCTACAAACGAAAATGAAATATAAATTAAGTAATTCTTTAGGTCTAATATTACTGCGCAATACCAAGTATTGTCGTATAAAGGCCGTTTAAGACAACAAATAAGTTTCAGCTTCAAATGCTCCTAAATTTAATGGAAGAACACCGGGATATTGCGTGTGGTTTCCACAAGAGGACAAAAGAAGAAATTGTATTGTTTTGGCAAAAAGCTTAAACCGAACTAAATTCAGCGGGACCACCAAGTAAAAGTATCACCGAGTAGAAAAAAGTATTAATGAATTTCTTAAAATAATAGTCTGATTAACTAATTTCATTTATAGGTAAGGAGTGAAAAAATATGTAAGGGCCAAGCCGGCAATGAACCTCAAAACTAAGAATGGAACCGGAGGTGGACCCAATAAAGAGCAACGATTCTCCGACGTAGGGTAGGCCATTTTCAATTAAATTAGAATAAAAGAGGCTGTAGAAGGTGTTGCTGCAACTGCAACGCCATTTAGTTTTAATGCTGTTGCACACAAAAGAAAAGCGGAGACCGAAAATATAGAGCCGCTTGCAATCATTGTGGTCTCTTCACCAATACAGGTGTATTTTGGCACTGAAGTGGATGCGGATCCTCAAACCCATCAACAAGTGATGCCCAAGACTCCTATCCGAAAGCAAGTGTAAGAAATAGTACAGCCTCTGAAATTCTTGAAAAGGAACTCATTATTCAAAAGGAAGTATTGTGAGGCCGTCAGGGATGTGTTCGGAGACGTGAAAAAGAACATTATATCACAGATAATATAGTTTACATAGATATCGCACGCCGAAGGAAAAAAAATGACTCGTTTTCAATCGTCTGTTTTTACTTCGAACTCGGAAGTTCGAACGATTTGTGTGAACAAAATTCAATTCAACAAAAAACGCAATTCTTGCGATCGTGTGTTGTTGTGCTATGACGTGCCCACTGCCATCAAATGATCCGAAACCGTGGAGATGTGTATTTTTTCTGTTTTCAACCCTTAACGTCATACATAAAACAATCACAGTATACTGAAATGAAAATGCGACAGCGAACCAGTTTCTCGATTTATTTTTTCATTGTTCATGTTCATTCGTCGTCGACTTTTCAGAGGCGCTGGTTGTTGTCCCGATGAATGCGATTTTTCAGCTACCTGAATACAATACATAAATGTACATACATACATAGTTAAATATCTGTGGTTTTGTACTCATTCTTTTTTTTTTATTTACAAATAATTTGTTTTTGGAAACAAATAAATTAGAAGAAAAAATGTCTAGTAATAGGAAGTCAGGAGTTTCTTGTTCAGTATGCAAGAAAACGAAGAGAAATTTCCCTAATTTGAAAATGTTTGCATGCCCGTCAAATGAAAAAAATGAAATTTTGAGCCGTTTGTGGAGACAGGCCTGTGGCTTTCAGAGTGAGGGAAAATATTTTGTATGCCAAAATCACTTTTTACCTGAATTTATTGGAAGAAAAATGCTAAAGAGGGATGCTGTACCTTCATTAAATCTAAATTGGAATGAAAATCAGATGGATTTCGATTTAGAAAATCTTACTTCCCCTAAATGTAGAAGACATTCTAGCGAGTCAGATGTAGTAGCATGTGTTAAATGCGACAAATTGTCAGAAAAATGTGTGAAATATGAAAAATGTATTTCTCAGCTCAAAAAAACGGTTTTCATTTTCAAACAAAAAAATAAAAAAATAAGACAACAAATTAGCAGAATGAGCAGAATTCATGCTCGTTTACGAGGAAATATAAAATCAAAACAGGTCAATTTAACAGCAGAGATTCAAAAGATTAAGATGTCAGAACATTCAAAAGTATTTTGTGGTATGCTAATGGGACTATCTAAATCAGAAAAATACAATAGCGATGAGAAAGAGCTTTCCCAAAATATTTTTTATCGCTCACAGAGCGCTTACAAATTTCTCCGTGAACGGCTAGGCTTTCGGCTTCCACATATATCAACTTTATATCGTTGGGCTCCTGTTAAGGGATTGCAGCCAGGATTCATAAATAATGCTCATAATTGCTTAAAATCGAAAATAGCTACATTAAGCCAGCGTGAACAAAACGTGGTTTTAATCTTCGACGAAATTCGAATTCGTTCAGACTTGACCTACAATATAAGAAACGATGTTGTTGATGGATACGAAGATCTGGGATTAGAAAGGAAGCCTTTGTATGCTAACGAAATATGTGTTTTTATGGTGAATGGGTTATATGACAGTTGGAAAAGCGTTCTTAATTATTTTGTTTCTGAAAATGGAATAAAAGCTGAAAATCTGAAAGAAATAATAGAGGCCAATTTAAAAATTTGCCAAGAACTCGGCCTGAAAGTTTGCGCTATTGTTTGTGATCAAGGCCCTAACAATCGTAAATTTTATAAGTTATTGAATGTGTCTGAGCATAATCCGTTTACCATTTACAATACCCAAAAAATTTATTGTTTTTACGATTTTCCACATCTTATAAAATCATTAAGAAATTTGTTGCTAAAATAAGATTTGGAAACTTTAGATGGCAAAGTTTCTTTTAACGTTTTCAAAGAAATCTTTAATTTAGAAAGTGAAAATATCGCTAAGACTTGCTTAAAATTCACTAGTGCTCACTTAGCTCCAAATGCCTTTGAAAAAATGAGAGTAAGTCTAGCAACGCAAGTGTTCAGTAGGACATCAGCTGCTGCTATAAAAACGGCTCATCAGCTTAACTGCTTGCAATACACCTCAGAGCTCGCTCAGGCAACACAAATGTTTACAATCAAAATTAACGATCTTTTTGACAGCATGAACAGTGGTTCACAATATGACAAAAACATTTTGAAACGTGGAGTGAAAGTGGGAAATGCTGCTTACAATTACATAAAAGATATTTTAAAGTATTTGAAGGCAATACAAAATTCCCCGAGCACACCAAGAAACTTTTGTTTGAAGGGATTAGAACAAACGCTTAATGGGGTTATTTTGCTAAGCGAGGATATAGCTAATGGGTCGTTTCCTGGGGCAGATTACTTACTTACTAAGAAAATTCACCAAGACGTTTTAGAAAATTTGTTTTCTGTTATACGCATAAAGGGCGGCAATAATAAAAATCCCTCAGTATATGAATTTAATGTCATCATGTCAAAAATTCTTTCATCTAACCTAATTACTTTTTCACCATTGGGCAACTGCGATGATGGTGATGTTGAATTCTTAAGTTTAAACGCTTTGGAAACCGAATCAACCGACACAGCACAGAATATGGAATGTAAAGAATTCAGCTGCGATGAAAGTTTACAAGAGCATGTTATAACCACAATATTAGAGCCAACTCATGTTTCTTTGGAAGCAACAGCAATGCGATATTTTGCGGGATATCTAGCTCATAAAATGTTATCAAAACATACCTGTCCAAGCTTCCAAAAAAATACTGAAAAAATAACATGTCCGTCTGAGTTTTTTATATTCGCGAAAAACTTTTCACAAAATAGTGATTTCGGCAGTCTTTTGGCACCTACTGATGAATTCTTCAGCGTATGTAGGTTTCATTTCAAAATATTTCATGTAATTTTTAAACAGCGTCCTCACATGAAAAATATTAGGGAAACGATGGCTTTGGAATGCATTAGACAAACAAATTTAAGAGATCCTAATTGGTTTGATGAAAATAACGTTTGCTTTAATCATCGAAAAGACCTGCTTTATTTTGCCCTTCTTGTTCTATTGCGAAAACACTGTTCCTGGCGAATGAACAAAAGAATTAAAAGCAAACATCAAAAAATTCAAATTCTCTCAGCAAAAGGTGTACTGAATCGCAAGGAGTGAGTTTGAAATAGGACAAAGATGCTCTATTGTAAAACCTAGAGAGGCACGGGGACCTCACTTTAAACCAACACCCCAAGAGTGAGAGGCACGGGGACCTCACTTAAAACCAACAGCCTAGGAGTGCAGAACGAATGATTCAATTTAGATGATGACAGCCAGAGTTTTCCCACCCACCTGATCAAAACAAAGTGAGGATAGCAATATCCAAGCTAAAGTCCAACAGGGCTGCTGGACCTGACGGTCTACCTGCAAAGCTATTTAACGCAGCTGGAGATGATTTGGTAGTGAGCATACACCAACTCATCTCTAAGATTTGGTCAGATGAAAGTACCTATGCCAGATGAATGGAATCTCAGCATCGAATGTAGTATTTCAATATTTTATTATAATTTTCACTCAAATAATGGGTAGAGCAACTATTTCACTAAAGTTAAGAGATCTAATCAAAAGATTGATTGGAGAGTGAAAAGCCTACAAAATTGTGAAAAATATTTTACGATGTTCAGCTAAAATGATATTTACTGCATTAAAATATGCAGACAAACTGAAACCCAGGGCCAAAAACTAATACAACCCCAGGGGATGACCAATATATTGCAAGAATGGTTTGAGGTTAGTATTTCAACTATTAAAAGAAGATTAATAGAAATAAAGTTGGTCGGAAAAATACCAACAAAACTGACATATCTCAGCAAAAACTACATTGCAAAGATAATAAAATTCGCATCAGGACACGCTGCGCTGTTTGGCCAGCTTCTAAATGGCGGAGCATATTGTGGAGCGACGAAACAAACCCGTTCTATTCGGCTCTATTGGACGTTGTCAGTATGTACATTTGATTCATATTAACCCTTAGGTATTCCCTTAGCTTTTCCATTCGGTAATCAAAATATAGCATATTTAGCGCAAAATAAAATAATAGATTCAAACTTGCACAAAAAACAATAATATTGAGTAAATTATAAATTTTTGTAGGGCACTGCTATTATATTGCACACCACTGTTGTGGCTGTAGCTTCAAATGAATTCGGACTTCACCTAAAACCAATATCCCAAGAAATAAAATCTTAATATTAATTGATTCTTTTTCAAGATTTACTTTCCTGCGTTAATCCTTTCTCACTTATCTTGAAAAAATTAAAATAACCTTGACCAAGAAATTCCTTGCATTGAAAGGGAGGCGACAATCAGAAAAACAAAAACAAACACACAATAAAATAAAACGATGGAAAGGAAAACCAAAAATAAAAATATGAGGACAAATAAGCAAAAACAACATGCAACTTATTGAACCAACAACATTTGAACGAACATCATGTCTTTTGTATGATTCGAACGAATTCGTTCCAACTGGGACGTAGTAGTAAATCCCAATTGACTGAAAATGTGTCTTTTTTTTTTCCTATGGCGTGCGACATCTATGTAAACTATATTATCTGTGATTATATGTATGTAGTTCAAAAAGAGTTATGTGGTGTGCGGCTGTCAGGGTTTTAGTCGAAGATGTAAAAGAGAACCATCGAAAAATATATCGTTCCCTCGATAAAATTTGCGACATACAGCAAAATCTAAAATTAGAAAATGAGAAGCTTGAAGAAACCCAGCGCCACAACTACGTCATTGAAAGTTCAAGAGAACGGGAGGTCGAAGACAACATTGAAAAAAATCGACGACTTCTAGAAATTGAGGAGTTAAAAAGTCAAATGTCGGAATAAACTCAATTGCGATCTGAAATTAATAAATGAATTAAGTATGTAATTTCTTTTTTAATACTAAATCAATTAATTTTTTTCTTTCACTAAAATATTTGCTTTTATTTCCTCCTTGTTTACAAATTTAAAGACTGTTTCCGATATTATTCCGAGTTCTCCGCGCTACTGTAGCATATTCTGAGTTTTTTAAGGAAGTTTGTATTTTCAGAATTGTCTAAAAAAAGCGATTTATCGTTTATAAAATCCGCCTTGAAATGAATGCTTATATTGTGTAATGCACACTGCACAGCCCACACTTGTTATTTTTGCCATCTTCGCTGGACTGTAGTGTAGTTCTCTCGCATCAATAAGACATCTCCGCCTATTTTGAAGCACTCCAATCGCGCGTTCAATAATGTTGCGACAGCGTGAGTGGACCTCATTAAACTTGCTGTCGCTTGAACTTACTGCAGGTGTCCTATGAGGGGTCAAAAGCCACGGTTCCAATGGATATCCAGCATATCCTAATCAACAAAATGTCAAAGGGTTTTATGTGTAAATTGAAATAGGTAAACATTTTAATTTATAAGTTACCTAGAACCTAGAAGCCACAAATTCCTTTTGCCACACAAATACTCCTGTTTAAAGTGTGCCCCCTTAACGCGCTTATATTCCAAATGAAGCAATCATGACATGCACCAGGATAGGAAGCGTCGACGTACATTTAAAATGAAGGACACAATTAAGCGAACTGTATGTTCCTTTTCTATTATAAAATAAATAACTGAAGGCGCAACGATCCGAACATGCGTGCCGTCAAGGCATCCTACAATACCGGAAAAGTAATGTTTAGAGAAGAACGTTAACGCAACTTTTATTTTTTCTTCGGCCGTTTTCAATTCGTTTCTCCATAGCGGATGCGCCTCCAAGATATCTAGGACCTCTGCGAGCACCTTACTAAAACCAGATTGGGCCAGTCCAATACTATAGTCTTTTCCAACCCCCGTTTGGTATCCTCCTTCAGCAAAAAAGCGCAAGCTTGCATTCAGTTTCACTACTGAAGGGATAGCAAATCGCTTTTTAGCCGACTGTATGGATGATGTTAGTATAGGGTTGCCAGAAATATTTTGAAGAAACTAGTTAACGAGCATGAAAATCCCAGACTTTCCGGACAAAATTGGATCCAAAAAAGAGTACAAAACAAGGACCAAAACGCATGTATATATGGCTACAACTTCTGATCACCAAAATGAGAAATCACACGACCAGGAAATGACTCATGCAGTAGCTAATTGAATTGTTTCTCGGGGTATATGGCATGTACCAACGTCTTGTTGAAACCACATCTCATCCATATCCATATCTTGCTTTTTAGGCACAAAAAAATGGGTTGTGGTGATAGCAAACATCATTAACTGTTAGGCCAATGTCGCAAGAGCTCCTTTTTCCGCGCTCCATGAGTATATAGAAAACCAATAGAACTGTACACACGAACGCCGGCGTGCAAGAAGGCGTCGTGTGTACGTTTTTCTATATACTGAAAAATGAGCTGCTGTGGGATTGGCCGAATTGCCCGACCAGCGGCATTTTCAAAGAATGGTCCGGTGATGCATCCAGCCCGAAATCCGCACCAAATAGTGACATGCACTTGTTTCCCAAAAATCACTCGTGCATTTTCTGAACCCCTTTGACAATTTTGACGATTAACAAAGCCAACAAGATGAAAATGAGCCTAATCGCTGAAAAGGATTTTCGTTTGAAAAGTAGTAGTCAAACCTTCATTATTTTTAAAATATTGTTCAACAATGAAAACGCGTTGTTCATTAATAATAGTTTGCGTACTTTCTGTAGCAAAGTTCACTGATAATCCAATTCCAAGGAGTGGGGGTTAAAATCTTGTAGAGAGAGGTAAAAGCGAGCAAAAGTACAGAAAGGCATTCAAAAACAAAAAAATGGAAAATGCATGATATATGACAGATTTGACAGTTTTCATAAATCTGCCCAAAGAAATTTCTTGGGCTAAAATTCGTAGTATGGGGAAATTGTTTACTCTTTCTTTTATAAGAACTACGAAAAATCTTCGTACGAGAACAGGATTTGACTGATTTTCGTAGTTTCGCGCTGTTTTGGACAGGGACAGGAACAGAACTAATAGTACCCAGTCAGCTGTCGCGCTGTCTTTTTTTTCGTTGACATCAATGGCGAAAAAATCAAATCTTGAGTGAATTTTGGGACACAAATTACCTAATAGATAGAATATTAGAATATTACCAAATATGTTAATTGATGAATAATGGAAAACCCGGACAAACCCGGACAATATGGAAAAACTATGCCGGACGTTTCCCGCATATGTGGAAAAGAGTACATGTCCGGGAAAAACCGGACAGATGGCAACGCTATGTTAGTACCTCCAACAAATATTTGAATGCCATCTTGTTGACTCTATAATATTTTTGAAACCTATGAAACATACCTGTTAATAAAAATCAATTTTTTGTGCAGTTATACATGAGGCAACTCCAGAGTATTCGAGCCATCTCATAAGCATCTTTTTATAGCCGCTCAAATTAGAATCACAAAAAATTACATCTTTAAAGAGTCTTCCAGGCAAGGTTAAAAGAAATATTGGCGTTTGGCCTTCGGTTTAGCCTTAAATTGAAGGTTAAGCTTCTCGCGACCACAACCATAGATGACATGACTACCTAGTGCTGTTAAAAGTTAACGGGGCTTATGCCAAGTATCTAATGTCAGTACAATGATGAACTGTAGATTGTGAAAATTTAAATTGTTGCAAAGTGTTTTGCACGGAAAAGAGGCTTCCAAGTTATAGAGTTGCAGCTCGTGAACAAACTACAACATCTTAGCGGGAAACCTTAAAATACAATAGACCAGACCTTAGAAACCAATCATGAAAATCAGCAACACAGACACATGCAAAATAAACTATAGAGAACCTGATCTCAGATTGCACTCCCCTAGCTTACAGAAGAGCCAAAACACTAGCCAAGTACATATTAAAGGAAGAAGACTATGAAAATATTCCAGTCAAACAGGATTATCAAATTTCAAAGGCTTTTGTGCTATTCCTGGAAAAATATAAAGGACCTACTTTAGTCGCAGTGCTATGTAGCGGACATCTTTACCGCATCATAGAAACCAATAACATTTTCATTTTGATTTTGATTGTGCAAACAATTTCCACGTAGTTTTTCATAAAATTCTTGACATAAATGGCTGTACCTGTCATGCTATTCAACTACGTACGTTCAAAATGGTACCGTTCGATACGTAAGTTCAACCGAGGAAAAGCGGTTTTGGCGGTTAGAGCGGAAACAAATGTAAGTTGAAATAGAATTGGATTTAAGTGATGACCTGCTGTAGACGGTCTTAGTGGTTAAAGAGTTAATATAGAAAGGTCAATGTAGCTGTTGAGGATTCGACCCAGAGAGTGAAACGAAAACCAGGGTCGATCGAAAAACGAATTCAATTACCAAGAAAAACAGCGAATATCAAACCACAAAAAGTATATAATTATTTTATTGAATAATAGTAAGGATACTTATTAGATGTCCAGTGTGCAGTCGTGTACGTCCGAAATCCAAGTGGACGAGAAGTTTGATTTTTGCTACCATCAGCAGCCGCGAGAGACACACACACACTCTTCTTCACACACAAGCTGGATGAGTCGCTTAACAGGTGGACCGTGTATCAAACACGAAGCGCCCAGCTTGAGCTATTGTGTGTGCGGTGAGCGAGTGGATGCATGCGTGTATCGGCTTCGGTTTTCGACAGTTCGTGTACAGTGACTTAGACAATATTCGTTAGATTGCAAACAAAAGGGTATTAACATATAAATTGAATTTGAATTAAACAATATGTAATAAATTCTCAACAATTGAACAATAAATATTTCTAAACATTCCGGCCCCCCTGGAACGAGTTCCAGGACAGTGGGAGCGCTGCTAGTTTGGTTATTGGGCGAACGAATTGCCCTTTGCTAGTCCTGACTAATGCCACTCTCGTTCGATTGTCTTGACCTGGATGAACAGCTTCAACCCTGCCCAAAAGCCACTTTGCTGGAGGCAGATTAGGCTCTTTGACGACGACTAGGTCACCAATTTGAAGATCAGGCTGCGGTGTTTTCCATTTGGGCCTCTCCTGTAGACTGGTGATGTACTCCGCTTGCCATCGCTTCCAAAAGCCTTGGACCATGCTCTGTATGTGTTGCCAGTGTGACAGCCGATTGATGGGCACATTCAAGTAGCTTGGTTCTGGAACAGCAGTATGAGGTTCTCCTATAAGGAAATGAGAAGGCGTTAATACATTTAAATCTTCATCAGAGAGAGCAAAAAGAGGACGGGAGTTTAGAACAGCTTCGATTTGGGTAAAGACTGTGTTAAGTTCCTCAAAAGTGAGAATGGAACTTCCAATAACTCGACGAAGGTGAAGTTTGACGGATTTTACCCCAGCCTCCCACAATCCACCAAAGTGTGGTGCCGAAGGGGGGATAAAATGCCACTCGATTCCATCCATGGCAAGAGCACTAGCAATGTCCTCATTGTGGGTCTGTGACAAAACGAACCGATGCATGTCATTCAAGATACGACGTGCCCCTTGAAAATTGGTTCCGTTGTCAGTGTAAATGTTTGAGCATTTACCTCGGCGAGCTACAAACCGTTTGAGGGCAGCGAGAAAGGCATCAGTGGTCAGGTCACTCACTAGCTCCAGGTGAATTGCCTTCGTACTCATACAAACGAAAAGCGCAGGTACGCCTTGGATAGCCTGGGATTCCGACCCCTAGAAAATTTAATGGTGAAAGGACCAGCATAGTCACACCTAGTATTCAAAAATGGTCGACTTGGATGAACACATTCTGGAGGCAGGTCTCCCATGAGCTGCGTACTAGTCAATTTCCTCTGGCGAAAACATGGCTTACAACGATGAACTATTTTTCGAATTAGGTTTCGGCTGCCCAGTATCCAATAACGTTGACGAACTATGGCGAATGTATCTGAAATGCCTGGATGTAAATAGTTAGTATGTAGGTGTGATACTAGAAGAGAAGCGACATGATTATTAGGAAGGATTATGGGGTGTTTTAGACTAAACGACACACTAGCATTCTTTATTCGACCTCCTACACGAAGTATACCTTCTTGATCAACAACGGGAGAGTATTTCAACAGTTTTGATTTAGGACTAAGTTCACGATTATTTTCAAGTTGACGAATGTCAATACCGAATGTCTCGTTTTGCACTATTTTAAGAATATGAACCTCGGCGATATGAAGTTCAGCGACAGTCAAACCACGAGTGAGTTTATCGAATTGAGTAGGGCGACAATTGTTTATAAACCGAACACAAAACGCGACGATTCGAAGCAACCGAGTCCATGACGATATCTTAGAGATTAGAGTTTTAAGGGCATCTGTTTCTGGTGTGGTGATTAAACTCTGCTTCGGTGGTTGTTTCTCTTCCAATGCTAATTCTGCGTCATCCGGTTGAGGTACTGAGAACGTTGATACGGGCCAATGTTCTTGTGCCAGCGATAGCCATGGAGGCCCAGTCCACCATAGCGGATGATTGGTTAGGACGGATGGTAACACTCCTCGAGATGCACAATCTGCTGGGTTAGACTCCGATGCGATATGCTGCCATGCATACTGTGGAATCTTCTCAAGAATTGCAGCTGTGCGGTTGGCAACAAACGTAGTCCAACGACGAGGCGGAGATTGATAGTTGGCTATGTCAATTGAATAGACGTGTCTTTGAATTGCTCCTGACATTTAAGCCTTTTTAACCGGTTACTTGATAGTAAAGTATTAGAAAAAATTGTTTCAAATCATTGTTTTGGGTTTCTTTTTATTCGGCTGTAATTTTGTGTTTTAATTTCTTGTGTGTTAAAACAAACGAATAAAATAAAAATATATTTTCCACCTCACGGCAAAACAACTCAGCTCAATATGACAACACGGCTGCAAGCACTACAAAAAGAGAAAGCAGAGAAAGCAGCCTCTAATCTGGAAAAATCACCCGCTTTTAATAAAAAGATACAGGATAGTAATTCTAATAAACTATCTGATACGCATAGGGAATGGCAAGCTAATTTGATGGCGAAATTTACCTCATTACTTTCTGAGTTTGAGCAAAAAATAAAAAAAGAACTAAATCAGGCAATATCAGAATTGAACTTAATTCATTGAATTGTCAGCTTTTCGCGCCAAAAAAGGGCTAACAACAGCACAGCTGGAACACAACTCCCATGCGCACACATCCAATATTGAAACTAGCAGTGCTCGAATCTATTTAAATGAGAGTCTAACTCCGGCGAATAGTTCTCTTTTACGACATGCACTCCGACTGCGAAAGGAAGGATTACTGTTCTCTGTGAGAACGAGGAATGGGAACGTTTTCGTTAAAAAGAGCAAAGATGACACAGAGATTAAAATTATGTCAACGACTAATCTCTCGTAATGCTGCGTCCGTCTTCCAATTGTCTTCATCTGAATGCTGCGTCCGTCCACAAAACCAGCTCTCTTCATCTTTAACTATACTTCACTGATCACTTTCACCAACGTCATCTGGAGCAACTCTTCAATGCATAGTTATTTACTCACGTATTTATATTATTTATACTTACTTACTCTCTCTTAAAATTATGAATTTCTCTTATTTTAATCTTTATAATTCTTTCTTTTCTTTTCCCTCTTCCTCTACCTTTCACAATTTACATATTTCCACGTTCAAATGTATGTATGTCTATAATCAAATTTCATTTAATGTTTTGTTGCATATATTTGTTTTACTTTATGTACACGGGCACGATGGCTCGTAATGTGTCAACGCCTGGCGATATGGGCGGAGAATCGGTACAATCACTAATCAGAATATTATCCAATGCCCAAGATGGGTTCAAAATATGTCATCTTAATGCCCGAAGTTTAAATGTATCGAAGTTGGACTATCTGAACCATGTTTTTAATGATTCGGGTGTGGATATAATATGCGTCTCTGAAACCTGGTTTAAGCCTGATATAGCAGATAGTTTATATAACATCTCAGGATATAATTTATTACGCAATGATAGGATTACAGACACAACTGGGGGTGGTGTTGCTGTCTATTGTAACGCATCGCTTTGTACCAAAGTAATTGCAAGATCAGTAGGGGGAGGCATAGAATACCTTGTTGTGGAAGTAAGTGACAGAAATTTAAAATGCGTTGTAGGGACTGCTTACAACCCCAATCGAAGCTATTCTCCAGAGCCTTTTTTTTCTGTTGTTCAAAATATTTCTGCTTGCTATGAACACATTATCTTAGCCGGTGATTTTAATGCCGACCTCCTTAAAACTGATTCGCGAACCCTTCAACTTTTAGACTGTGTTGCTGCGTCTGGACTGGCTGTGTTAAATTTGTATGCAACTCGTTTTGCCCCAAATGCATCTCCAAGCCTTCTTGATCTGTTCATTGTAGCTGACTGTGCGAATGTAGTACTGCAAGATCAACTGTCATTGGAAGGTGTATCGGATCATGATCTGATTTTTTGCACATACAACCTTGATTTTCTGCGTACAACTATCCCTTTGTCATTTCAATTTAGAGACGTTTCTTCTATGAACTATGCTGCTCTGCAATGGGATGCAGGTCTTTTGCCATGGTACCATGTTTATAACCTTCATAATGCCAGTCAAAAAGTAGACCACCTTCAATGTTTATTATTCGCCCTCTTTGATAAACATGTTCCTATAAAGAATATTGTTGTGCGTAACAGAAACTGCCCGTGGTTTACCTCTGATGTCCTAAGGGCCATTAAAGTACGTAGAAAGCTGTACTGCAAGTGGAAAGCCAATCCAACAAGCCAAAATTGGGAGCTTTACTGCCGGTCTCGGAATCATTCCACTGCTACTATCCGAAGAACTAAGAAGAGCTATTTTCTGTCCAAACTGAGCACACAACTATGCACAAAAAAACTGTGGAGCAACCTGCGTTCTATTGGTGTAGGAAAGAAAAATACGTCTTGTAGTATGCCTGATGTAAATGATTTAAATAAGTCATTCCTGACACCTGGTGGAGCCGATGCACCACTCATACCGAACCCACGCTTAGCATCTGTACCTTCAGCTGATTTTAACTTTGAGGTAGTTACGGAAATTGAAGTGATGGGAATAATTAATTCGATAAGGTCCAATGCCGTAGGTGAGGATGGTCTTCCTATTCGATTCATTAAAACTGTACTCCCCCACTTCTTAAGTTATTTTACTCACGTAATAAATTTCTGTATTTATTCTTCCACCTTTCCTGATAGCTGGAAAATAGCAAAAGTGATACCTGTGCCGAAAAAACAAAACCCCTCATCTACAACTGACTTTCGACCGATAAGTATTCTCCCGTGCCTTTCAAAAGTTTTGGAAAAAATCCTTGCTAAACAGATATCGAGCCACCTTAGTCGTCATTCAATGTTGTCCCCTTTTCAATCTGGTTTTCGGCCACGCCATAGTTGTTCAACCGCCATTGTAAAGGTCATTGATGACATAAGGATCCAATTTGATTTGGACAATATTACCTTGCTCTGTTTGCTTGATTTTTCCAAAGCTTTTGATAGCGTCAGTCACAGAATGCTATGTGCCAAACTGCGTACATATTTTGGATTTAGTGAAGGATCGGTAAAACTTGTCAAAAACTATTTATCAGATAGGAAACAAAAGGTCACAGTTGGTCACAATTCCTCTCAGCTACTAAACATCTTGGCTGGTGTTCCACAGGGATCAATTTTGGGCCCGATCCTATTTTGCATATTTATTAATGATCTTACCAACGTTTGTAAAAGCGTATCTTTACACCTGTATGCAGATGATGTGCAAGTATACTTGTCCAGGCCAGTTGGATTGATTGAAGATCTGGTTTATAGGCTCAATGAAGACCTAAGAAATATATATGACTGGTCAGTAACCAATTGTCTTATGCTCAATCCAGCTAAGTCTCAAGCAATCATTATTTCAAAAAAACATTACACTGTCGATTTTTTACCGCCAGTACTTATATCAGATATGCCACTCAAGTTTGTGGATAAAGTTAATAACTTAGGATTCCGCATAAACGGTTCTCTTTCCGCTACTGACCACATTAATTTTGCGATTGGACGTATCTATGGTGCACTCCGAAAATTATGGCTGTCAGCGGCCTTTACTCCCGTTGAAACAAAGTTAAGGCTAGTTAAGACCCTTCTTGTGCCAATAATTGACTATGCTACAGTTGTTTATTGTAAGCTTGACTCGCAGTCTGAGCATAAGTTGCGTGTTGCATTTAATGACATGGTCAGATACGTTTATGGTCTCCGCAGATTTGATCACATATCAAATTACCATCGACTTATTCTTGGGTGTAGTCTTAAAGAATTTTTAGATGTGAGATGTTGTATTTTTATGCACCAGATAGTCCAGAACCGATTACCACCATATTTATTTCAGAAGATACAATTTGCGCAATCATCTAGGACATATAATCTTATTACTCCTGCCTCTAAATATTTAAATACCTCGCGTCTGCTTTTTGTCCACGTCGCCAGACTTTGGAATTCACTTCCCACGCATGTGAAACAGATATCTGGAACAAAACCATTCAAGACAGAAATTTTGAAATATTTCAATCAGCCTTAATACTCGTAAATATATAATGATCTACATATATACATTTTCCTTGCCCCTTTCTTTTATTTCCCTATCCACAATTTTCCTTTTAATTAATATAATAATAAACAAATTTCAATACAAACATATGTACATATCTCCCCTTTTTCTGCCTATTAGTTATAAGTTAGTTATAATTATAATTGTAAATAACCAATGTCAATATTTAACTTTATAATGTACTATAAAAGACTTGAATCTTACTTGTACTTCCGAATAGTAATTATAATAAATTGAATTGAATTGAATTGAATTGAGATGAGAGCCAATGAAGCACGATTTGAGAGTCGCACCATGCAAACACCTTAAAAACCTTTGGGATCGATGATTTTATAGAGTTAATTAGCCGAGACAGAAGTAGAGCACCACATAGCTCCAATCGAGGAATCGAAACAGGTTTGATTGGAGCTACCTTTGTTTTTGCTGCGACAAGAACAACCTGGAATCGATCATCTGCTACTTTACAGCGAGCATAAACGACAGCTGAGTAGGCCAACGATGACACATCTGAAAATCCATGCAGCTCAATGTTTTCTGTCGAGGCAAAGATGATACGTGGCACTTGTATTTGCTCGAAGTACTTTAATTGCTGTTGATACTGCATCCATTTCTCAGCCAAGTGCGATGGGAGTGGATCATCCCAACTCACATTCATCCTGAGGTAAACTAGCGAGTAGGGTCCAGCAATTGGATGTCCACTTCCGAAGTTCGAGTTTGGCCTTTGATAACAGGGTTACCAGCTCCGACTGTAAACTAATGAGTTCTGCTACAGAATCTGCCCCAGTCATTACGTTATCTACGTACACGTCAG
Organism: Brachyopa scutellaris; assembly: GCA_949775065.1. NCBI lineage: Eukaryota > Metazoa > Arthropoda > Insecta > Diptera > Syrphidae > Brachyopa > Brachyopa scutellaris. Next base: position 38,819,288 of record OX459113.1, on the reverse strand, counting down.
TTAATAACACGCGCGCTGCATTCGGATATTGCGATTGGTAGTCCATCGCTATTTGTTTAAGCACTCGAACTGATAGAAATGGTGCCGATGCAGTTCCATAGGTGACGGTACAGAGACGAAAATGGCTTATGTCATCTGATGGGTTTTCACGCCAAACGATGCGCTGGAAGTCCGTATGTTGGTTGTCAATCCAGATCTGACGGAACATCTTTACCACATCAGCAGTAAAAACATACCTGTGCTGGCGGAAGCGTAAACAAACCCCTACCAAATCTCGTTGAATCGAAGGACCTATCAACAGCTGACTGTTTAGCGAGTTCCCCAGCGAATCCCTAGCGAATCCCTAGCCGAACCATCGAACACTACCCTCAATTTTGTTGACGAACTATCTGGCTTCAAAACAGCATGATGGGGTAGATAAAACGTTTTTCCAGGATTGGTTTGCAGCTCAGCGAAGGGTACACGAACCATATGGCCAAGTGCAATATACTCCTGCATGAACTTGACATACATTGCACGCAAATTGGGGTCTTTTTGGAATCGACGTTCCATCGAATGTAAGCGACTGATAGCATGATTAAGAGACGAACCGAAACAAGGCGAAGGGGTTTTAAACGGAAGTTGCACGACATACTTTCCATCTGGCGAACGGGAGAAGGTTTTCCTAAAGTGTTGTTCGGCTTCGTCATCACTAAGAGCATCATCATTGAGTGGTTTCACTTCCTCAAGTTCCCAGAACCTTTGCAATAGAGCGTCGACATCTAACGTGGAATGAAACGAAGGAATGGACATATGTTGTGAGTGATTCGAATTAAACAGCTCCCCTGTAACTACCCAGCCAAAGGATGTCTTCTGCGCAATCGGCAAACCGTCTGAGCCATGTATCTGATCCCCCTTAAGAATGCACCACAGCTTGTCAGCTCCAAGCAGCATGTCAATAGAGCCGGGTACATTAAAGTTAGGATCTGCAAGATCTATATTTTGAATGTGGGACCAACCAGAGACATCAAATGATTGCGAAGGGAGATTCGAAGTCAGCTTGCTTAACACAAAGGCATCGACGAATACACGTGTTTCATTGGACCGAGAGAACAGATCAACCGAAATACGACCTCTGGTTTGACCTGCATCTGTGGATGACAACCCCAGAACTGGAATCCTTGCATGATTGCGAGGTAGACCTAGACGTTGAGCGAATGATTCAACAACAAAGGAGATTTGCGAACCCGAATCTAGCAACACCCGACAGCTTATCATATTGCCTAGATTGTCCTGAACTTTAGCTAACATAGTGGGTAGGATTGTTTGCCTGCGTAAACAAATATCGAGCCAAGAGTGGTTGTTTACTGGTGTACCACTAGGCGGCGAGGGTGGTGTATTATTGGTTATAGGTCGAGGAGCTTGAGTCGAAGGGGATTGATTCGAAGGGGTTTGATTCGAATGGGTTTGATTCGAAGGGGTTGAGACGCGATTTCCTAATAAGGCATTATTGGATTCTGCGTGTACCAATGAATGATGACGCAAGTTACATGCACGGCAACGGAACGAAGAACGACATTTATTTGCAGCATGGCCTGACCGAACACAGTTAAAACACAAAGAGTTCGTTTTCACAAACGCGCGGCGCGATTCCACAGTAAGGGCTACAAATTGTTCACAAGGGGTAGTATGTGGTTACCTTTACATTTAGGACACGAACACGATTGACCCGACGGTTGTGATTCAGCGACATGAGTACGAAGCGGTCCATGTGGTTTACTCCTTGAAGTACCGGGGCGCGCGAGCGATTGACAACACTCCAAAGCATCACATCTTAATTCCAAAAAAACTAACAGTTCATCGAATTTGACGTCATCACGAGAGCCGACGTTTTCTGCCCAACTTTGCTTCGTTTCGGGATCGAGTTTATTCACAAGGAGATAAATTAACCACGGATCACGTTTATTAGAATCGAGCGTATTCAAGCCACGTACGACTTCATCTGCCCCATCCGTAATTTTCCGTAAGAGGTTCGAGTTGCCACTAGCGGCAGAAGGGAGGGACAAGAAAGACTGAATAAACGATTGTACAATTAAGTTTACCCGATCATACCGTTTTTCAAGCCGTTCCCAAGCATCTAAATAGTTTGCTTCCGCGACTGGTATATGCCTTACTAAATTGGCCGCGTCATCACGAAGAAAAGATTTTAAATAATGCATCTTTTGTGTTGCGGTCAAATTTGGATTGTTGTCCACTGTACCGGTAAACGTATCGCGAAATGAAGGCCAGTCCTTATAGTCGCCCGAAAAGGATGGCACCGTCAATTTAGGCAACTGAATCGAAGACGATGTATTTTCCGAAGCAGAATTAAGTTTTTGTAGAAACTTACATTGTTGGTTTGCAAGTTGTTTAACTACCGAACTTTCGTTTATTGAACCCGAATTTCTTTTGCGAATGCTTTTTCGAAGCGCCGAATGCGCGGTAAAGAACCGAGTCTCATAGTCCTCAAACTCGAGTTCAAATTCTTTTGCCTGTTCAGCATTTGCCTTTTCTAATGCCTCCTTGTGCAATGCAGAAAATTCTGACCACGTTTCTTCCAACTTGACCAGACGAATTTCTAGCATCTCGAGAGCGCATTCGGAGTTAATTTTCTCGACGAACGCCACTGCACGTGTTAAACGACCTTTTACATTACCGCGTCTAAGATTAATCGAACACATTTCGAAGAAAGTTAGTTTTAGAACGAACTATATACGAGTATGTAGGTATGTATGAATCGCAGAAATTATCTTTATGTCTATATTGTCTATATCGAAACGAATTGTCTTTCACGAACGAATTTTGCGCGCACTTGAATTATATTATTATTATGTGGATTATGTATCAAATGGATGTACGAGTAGGTTTGGGTAATAATAATCAACGAAAATATTATACGATTGATTCACTTTATATCTGGCTAAGAAGGACCAATAATTATGTTGAGGATTCGACCCAGAGAGTGAAACGAAAACCAGGGTCGATCGAAAAACGAATTCAATTACCAAGAAAAACAGCGAATATCAAACCACAAAAAGTATATAATTATTTTATTGAATAATAGTAAGGATACTTATTAGATGTCCAGTGTGCAGTCGTGTACGTCCGAAATCCAAGTGGACGAGAAGTTTGATTTTTGCTACCATCAGCAGCCGCGAGAGACAAACACACACTCTTCTTCACACACAAGCTGGATGAGTCGCTTAACAGGTGGACCGTGTATCAAACACGAAGCGCCCAGCTTGAGCTATTGTGTGTGCGGTGAGCGAGTGGATGCATGCGTGTATCGATTTGAAGATGCACCGGGTAATTATGCGTGTCTGCAAAAAATGCGTGTGTGGGCGGAGTGGTGTGATGGTCGATGATGGTTAATGATGAAAGTGTCGCGTGGAGGTTCTGCTTCGGTTTTCGACAGTTCGTGTACAGTGACTTAGACAATATTCATTAGATTGCAAACCAAAGGGTATTAACATATAAATTGAATTTGAATTAAACAATATGTAATAAATTCTCAACAATTGAACAATAAATATTTCTAAACAGTATCCTAGCTCAACGGTATGTTTCAACGCATTAGTTTACTGGCAAGGTCGTTTAGAACATTAAGAAGAATCATCACAAGGAACTGAGATCTCCTCCATCTACAGTTTTCAAATGCTCCCTCGATTTCAATTGAGGTCGTTTTAGATCGCTTAGAAGGACGTTACCATACTTCTTATTTATATTCACGACATAAGTAAGTACTATTTAATTCGTTGCTAATCACACCATTCACAGAGTCACTAATCCAATTCTACCCCACTTGGTGAATCTTTTAAAAATTAACTCTCATTTTGACAGCACGTCGTGATGTTCTCCTGCCAGGATAATGAAATAATTCTAAAAAATCGGTGTTTCATTTCTTTATTTCCTCTTAAAACCCACTAATAAATAACGTACAATTTTGCGAGCTGTCTTTCCCTACGGACAACTTAACACTTTTCAACTGTGTTCTTATTACTAAGGGGTACTGTGTTTCGACCAGAATCATAGCAAAAGATTGAAATTCATTCCCAAAGGACATTATCCATACCCCTAAGAGTTTATTATTAAAATATTCTTGTCCCTACTCTTGATGTACGAGTATGTATGTTCTTTGTTGTGTCCTGTGAGAGAAAGTTTTATTTTATTTCCTTCTATTTTTTGTTTCTTTCTTTTTTTTGTTTTCTGTGCTTTATTTTCACTGTTTTCCTTAAGCATTGTTTATCAATTTTGCTTGGTCGGTGTTATTTTAGACGGTCCTTTGGGAGAAGAGTGTTTGATTCTATTCCCGTTTAAGTGTTTTTTTTTTTTTGTATAGAAAATCGTTGAAATGATAGACCAGAAGAAGAAAAATAAAATTAACGATGTTGTTATCCTTCAGAAGAAAAAAAGGATTTGTGATGAACGTTTTTTTTTATACATTGTGAGTAAATCTCTTGGAAGAAACTATTAACATATACATATTTAAAATGAAAACCGTAGTTTGAGGTATTTACTAAGCTGACGGAATATGGCGTCCTTGATAGTGTGCTTGTTCCGGTTTCCTCTTATTATATTGGCAAAATTTGCTTTAGACAAGTATAAATGAGGACATAACAAAGGTTAAAAGAGTTCTTATAAAATTCATTAAAATGCTAATTGTTAAAGAGGACATAACACTGTTATCACAGAAAATGAAAATTATATGCGGAAATCCAACAAGAAGGGATGGCATTATCCGGGCTCGACTTTGATGCGGCTTACGAATCAATGTATCGTAATCCGTAACACAGTAGATCGGCATAAAGTTATTGCATGGTTGGGTCAAAAGCCATGAACAACAAGAGGTCTGGAATATACTCTGTGGAACCAGATCTAAATGTGTTTTGAAGACTTCCGGATGTTTACAGGTTATTCCAGGCAGACCTAAAGCTGAAGGGCTGCTGAAGTTAAATTGAATATGCGCCAAGGATATGAAAGGAAGAGAACAGGCACCACGTGGCAACAAAGCATATAACTAATTTACAGTAATGTCAGAAATTAGATCGTCAAATATTAAAGAGATAGAGATTCTAAAACACTTTTGATGATGTTGAAACGCAATAAAACTAAAAAAGTTCTCAGAAAGAAAGTAGGGTATTAATCAGCATACTATATAATAAAGCAGTAACGCTCATTCTGTAAACACGGCTGTATTTCGGACTGGAGCCTAAACGGCTGTGCGGATTTGCTTGAAACTTCATATCTGGGGTCTGTGAGACTATACCACAAGGCCAATTTGGAATTTTCATTCTAGCCCCAAAAATTAAGGTACATATACTTCACTTGGGGCCGATTCTATAAAAAGCGGATTTTCTCGAAAACGGCTCCAACGATTTTGGTAAAATTTCATATTTAAGTTAGCTTAGACACACGCTGTCAAATGTCATACCAGGTTTTTGCCAAAAAGTTGTGCAACTGTACTCGATTTTCTAAAATTGGATACTTTTCGGATATTGCTCAGTCGATCGGTATAACCGATTTTCATATAGCAACCGTTTAAACGTGAAATAGCAATAAGAATACGATGTAATGTGAAAAGAATGTCAACGTGTTTATATGTACATATGTATGTATGATATGTATGTATATCCCTTGCATGTTTTGCTCCTCTTGCAATACAATTCGGTATGAAAGTGGAAGCGTAGGTATGAATTAGGTTAATTATACAAAAGTGCAACGAAATTTTCAAAAATATATTCTTTGACCTACAGCAAATAATGGGGCTGAAAGTGGGTACATAAGATAAATGAATCTGCCGCGCATACAACGAAAGCATGATTTGCAAGGAAATGTCGAAAAAAAGAACATGGTAATGTTGTGGGCCTTACGGATGATGGTGTTGTTGTTGTCTTTTTCTTTCTTTCAGTTCTCCCAATTCAATTCTGCGTTATAGCTATAATATCGAACTTAGTTTATACGGCGCGGCGCTTAAAAGCACGCGAAAAGAATATGCGAAACGTAAGTTTAACACAATTTTTACAAAAATAGTGTATACATAATATTTGCACAATTCAATGTTAGAGTATCAAGTTATTGATTTCGTTCGTAAGATTTATGAAAATCTTCTTGTATTTGGCAAAATAAAAATTTTTTTATTGGTGTCCCATATATGGGACAGTAGGAGATTAGAGTTCATATCTCTATTTTATTTGTAGCTGGACCAAAAGAGATGTGCATGTTACTACAGGTGACGCGATATTTAGCAGTGTGCTCAATAATCAAACGCCAGTAGAGATATTTGAAAAATTTTTTGATGACAAATTCTACGAAATGGCAATATCTCTCACCAGTAGTTACGCCATGCAAAACAACATAAGTTTAAATATTTCATTACACGAAATGAAACTTTTTTTTCGGAATACTGTTGCTTAGAGGATATGATGTGCTGGTCAAAACATATCGTTGTATGTACCGAACATCTATAAGGGGGGAAAGTGGTATAGTCCGCTCGTGTCGTATCTTCTCGATGTAACCTTCAACAATTGTTGGCAGTTACAGAAACAAAGTGGCGGTAATATGTATGCGTCTACTTGCCTTTCGACGAAGAATTGCTGTATTGTTATTAGAGTCTAATTGTCATTATAAGAAAAGAGGTCCTTCACGTCCATCTGCATTGGAAAATTTGGACTTAAGATTCGACCACATAGATCATAGACCATTACGTGGTAGAGCAAGGAAACCGAACTCGCTGTAGAGTATGCCATCTGAAGTCACCAACTCGATGCGAAAAATGCGACATAAGACTTTATGAACGATGCTTTAAAATATTGCATATTAAAGAAAATTTAATATTGAAATGTTTATTTTCTTTGAAGTCCTACTGTCCCTTATAGGGAACACCCCATAATTCGGGACCCAAAGGTCCAATTTTTTTTTTTGTATTTTTAAATGTTATGTAGACCAATATTTGGTACATAAATAAAATTCATCAATTTCTGATAAAAAAAAGTTTCAGGAGAATCTGGGTTAACTTACATATATTTTTGCCCCTTAATCCCTGTAAAATTGTTCGTCTGGGAAATTATTTAATTTAATTTGCAGATCGCGAATAAATTTCGATGGAAATATTTCCTTTGTCAGCAATGTAAATCAGATTGCTAAATGGGAAATATTTCCCGGGAAAATGTATTCACGATAGGCCTGAATATCGTAATTGATACAATGTTCCGTATTTCGTAGTGTCCCCACTCCTAAGCCCATCTCAGTCAGGACTTAGGCGACATTTTTCTCATTTTGAAATACTATAGGTGGTACAATGTTCACCTCAAACGAGGTGTTGTTTTGATTCCCCTTAAATGAATCGCAACGCTGTATTCACCTCAGATGAGGTGTGTGCTTGAAATAATATTTAACCACGGTATGAACGAATGAGACATGAAATTGTGAAGTGTTACATGTAACTCAAATGAGGAGGAGGTCAACTCAATCAAATGAGTTCCTACAGGGACAGATCGTTTGTGTACTCTCAAATAAGCTGAATTGAAACATTCGTGAGAACTTTATGCAAATGCAGGATGTATGTGTGCTTTGCCGATGCGTTGTTTGAGAGATATCTCACATTTTTTGTTACGCATATGCTTGTATTAGTGCCACACAATTTTTGTCTTGTTTTTTCAGACGTCACGTGACAATTTTACGAGGTGGTACAAACTTTTTTTTTGAGGTGTTGTGACATTTTGGTTGGTTGTATGGGACATTGCTTTTGCCTCATGTAGATATGAGTAACACAACAGTAGTGGGGACTCAGATGACATACGGTGCTAGCGCACTCATACATTATAGATATGGACTGTAAGGGGGGTACCTGAGTTTCGTTTGGTAGACTCGGAGTCGAAATGTGCATCGTCCCAACTTTTCACACAAGGCAAAGGTTTACCCCATGTCGAACCAATGATACAAAATAAAAGACAGTAATGACAGTTTCTATATCTCTTACGCAACGCTTTTCAGCTACATTGCGATTTCTTGCCAATCCAAAAAGGATCCAAAAAAGTTGCTAAAATCGTGCTGGCTTGCTACGATTCACACAATTTCTCAAGAGCAAAGCAAATAGATTTCTTTCAAAATATAGAACTATATTCCCGCTAAAACTCTTTTTGTCTTCGTTCACTGCCATTTCCATGTGCATTCGTCGACGGTCAAATGAAAAGTGGGCAAAGAAGAGTGACAGTCATCGCCATCCACCATCATTCATGAGTGCGGAATTGAAGAATGTTTGAATTCCGTAGCGCATGAATGTGCACCCTGACATCCAGCCCCATCAACCGGCATTCATGAGGGCACAAACGACAAGAATAGTATTCATAAATTATTGTGGATGGCCGGCCCTACACTGGATGCGTGCACCTGCGCATTTTTAATAATATTACATTATATGAGTGTGAGAGCAAGAGAGAGGAAAGAAGTAAACAAACCAGAGCGGAGAAGATGGAGCAAAATATATGTAGTATCATAGCGTTCTGTCGTATGTACTGTTTCGTTGATCATCGTGTTAGTATAAATTATATTTGCATATTAAATTCAGTTGTCTGTACTAAATGATGTATGCATGATATCTTTCGCTTTCCTCTGCCCATCATTTTCCCTCTCCGCTCTTTCGCAATCTGTATCTCTCCGCATTTATCTCAGTCTTTCAAATTCTATGACCAACGGTGTTCATTAATTTTTAAAAAAGTCACTTCTACCGCATGTGACTGGCACACACACTTTTTTTTAAAAACAACGGTCTCTTGCGCTTGCATTAAACTTTTCCGATTTCCGCCAGTGGGTACTTCTTTGCGTAAAAAAAGATACCATTCTCTCACTACCATTACCACCGAACTTACTTAAGTCAGAAATATGAACAATTTATATTTTACAAAACTATAGTGATGGTCATTAGTTGCATAGTTTTTTTTTTTTAATTGATACGGAACCCTTTGTTCGCGAGTTTAACTCACACTTGGCCGGTTTTTTTTTTTTAAATTATTCATGGGTGAATTTTTCTCCTAACATCAACTTATTTCAAGCGTGCTTTATTTCTGTAGGCTAACTTTTTGAGGTAGAATGATATTGCAATTACTTTGGCGACATAATAATTTTCCGGTACACTGCCTCTGTTTGTACCAAGTACCATGATAAGTACGTTTTGTACGTACGTAAGTATGAACTTGTATGTATATGGTTTTTTGTTGTGTTCTCGTTGTCATCATGTCGGCTTGATGTCCTTGCTTACCAAGTGTATTGCTGCCGCCAACTGAGCACACAGCACAGTCCCAGTCGGATGCAATTGTGTAACAACATATTGCACTGTTTTATCACATACCATATTCTCGTAGTTGTCGGAAGGTGCACATTAACCTTTCATGCAGTAAGGTTGACACCCTGTCTGTCAATGGAAAGAAACCTAAAACTAGGTGTTCTCATTGCTGGACGTGTGCATTGTGCAATTTCCCCGCTATTAGGGAACAAAACTGGGTTAAGAGGACACCGACTTTTGCCTATTTTTTTTTTTTGTAATTTTGGAATAATGAAAATTTACGTATACCTTCGTCAAAAAATATGACACGTTTCCAGTTATCTAGCAGGTTTTATTTATGTGGTTTTGCAAAATTAAGTCGTTTGACTTTCCCGCAATTAGACTTTGTGTATTTCTTTTTATTTCACGAAGAATATATTTTTCTATAATAAGTCATTGTCCTGGGTCTGTTATTACTACTTATTAATTTACCCTCTTTCCGTGCCTATTGGATGGTTTGCAGCCAGGAGCTATAAGGCTTGTTTTTGTACGGAACCTCCTTGATACCGCTCCACCTTGAGGAGTAACTACATACATGTATGGCCTTACAACGTCATACGGGACTCTATCGTAGCAGACTTTTATTCCATGCGATACTCGTAGAAGAATTATAAACAACAAAATTAATAAAATTATTAGAAATAGAGCTGAAGATCTTCCCTAGGGAAGACCAGCGGCAGGACGTCGAGGTGGGTGCCTACAACCAACAGTTCAATTGCAGTTTCCATTCTGTATAGACGCTTTTCTTCTTTCTCCGCTATGACTTTAAATTGTGCAAAATGTGACATTGTCATTAAACGCAATCAACCCCGCGTAGTGTGCGAATTGTTCTGTGGTAAATCATTCCACAAAGAATGTTTGCAATTAAAAGACAATGAATTTCATTTGCTTTCGAAAGGAAATATTTTTTTGAAATGTACTATGTGTGCTTCATCTTTTAAATCTTGTTTTGATCTTCGTTTTAATGAACTTTCTCGATTAATCGTAGACCTCAAAAAAGATGTATCGATTCCTGTTTTGCAGCTCTAGTATACTTCCGTTAAAGCATCTTTATTTTTATAAAGTATTAAAAATCTTTTTTCTAAGAAGTGGATATCGTCTAAACACACATCTGCTTACACACTTCGTAGCAGCGAGAGAAAGCTTGCAATCGTTCCAGCCCACAATTCTCAACATTACTTTAACTTTTATACATCAGTAGCACCTAGAGTTTTTGATTCTTTACCTTTCGACATTCGATGCAGTCGCTCAGCTTACTCATTTATTGAAAAAAAAAAAAAAAATGTTTTTTTAACTTTGATTTTATTGAAATTAATAACATAATCAGAATATCACTATAAATCCTGTACAGCATTAAATCCTTCTCCTGATTCATCTTTTCCATATTTTTACTTCTTTTTCGACTTTTAACCCCACAACACTATTCCAATTATTTTTATGTAATATTACAGCACGATACATTCGACACTTGTCATACGACAACAGATTGTATCTATCTTATCTTCTATTCTAAATGTAATGAAAAACACTAAATAATTAATTATATCTTATTTTGTTATTTAATATACAGGGTGTTTCCAAGTAAAATGTCAAGACTTTGGCAACTGATTCTTGGGTTTGTTCTAAGAAAAAAATCGTTCTACAGCAACGGTCTATCTGCAATTTGAACATCATATATCGAGAATTTAAGAAAACACCTACTTTGGTGTACCTTGACCCATACTAACTCAAATATCTCCGCTAATACTTACTACAATTCAAACTGCACTTTTTAGAGAATCTACTGCGAAAAAATAGTTCTGAAGTGGCAACGCTGGTGAGCTGTTAAGCGCTGACCATCACGTCGCCTGGCTAGTTCATCGACTCTCTTTATCCCGGAACCCAGAAAAGAGTGACTCTATGCTGTTTGCATAAGTGATTGAGTTTGTCTTGCCATTGATCAACCAGTTTTGATGAGGTGATGAATTTTAACATGTTACAATTTACCCCGCAAAAATGTTACAACTAGCCCCGCCATCAAATTTAACACAAAGATCACTAATAAGACAAAAAACCGAAATACGCACAAATCTAACATTTGTATATACACAAACTTCGCCAAAAAAAAAAAACTGGCACTATATCTCTTGCGTGTGAATAGAAATACCAAAAAAAGAAGGTGCGACTCTCGGGCGTAAGAAGTGAAACTAGTCTTAAATCCAATAAGCCATTGTTGAGTTAGGGCTGTGTAATGACAGAAAATTTGATTTTCCGCAACTTCGATTTCAAATTCTCAGCTCCTATAAGTAATGTCTGAGTACACCCATAAATTCCGCCTGGAAATGCAGACCATATAGTGAAAACCGCATCTAAATCCGTTAAGTGGGTCTCGAGATTAGCCAAATTTTGGGGAGTTCCATTTATACTATGTATAGATTTTACTGCCAGTTAAAGTTGGAGAAGGGGAAGCATTTCACTTTTCGTCTGATTCTGGCAAATTTGCCCTACCGCGGCTAAAAAAGTTTCACTTTAATAAGTCAATGAAGTTGCGCCAAAATTCGCAATCATGGATTGACATTCTAAAAACAGCAAATAAGAGACGTGAGATCTTTATTAAACAACGATTCGGCTGCAACTGAATAGCAAATGTGCATGCACATCCCCATACACATCACACCGATCGAAACACCGACACCAAAAATCAAAAAATTTTCATTTTAGTAACACCGTGTCTGACACCGAAAAATCGGTGCGCACACCAGCCCATACACGGGAACAATTTCCGTGCACCGACACCGGTGTGCACACATGTGTTGCGTATATGGACCGCTTTAGTTTCCTACATCATTCAACCGCTCAAACTCGGTGTAAGATTTTCAGTCGTTTCTTACCGCAGACCTCAGTCCCTTCGCCGAAGCCGTTGAAAATAAGAGTTTTATTTTCTTGGCTTATTTTTTTGGGGTTGTCTGAAAATAAAAATTTTATTTTCATGGCTTGTTTTGTTGTTGTTTTCTTCGCTTGCTTGCACTTTTGATATTTTGTGGCTCGATATGTATGTGTATTTTTTTTTAGAATTTATTTAACTGCCTGTTGAAGTTGGCGTTTCACATATTCGTCTGATTCAGGCAAATTTGCTCTACCGCGGCTAAGAAAGTTTCACTTCAAAAATAAAAGTTACAAATCTCTCAATTTCGTGGACTACACCCACAATTTCAGATCGAAACCGAGGTAGACACGACGTCGTTTGCCTTGGAAAAAACGAATGTTTTTCGTCAGTACCCCGCCAAAAATTATTAACACGGTTAAAATGCTACAATTTTAAAGTTGTCTTAACTTCAAAACAATGGCTTTTTTACATCCTTAGTACTGACAGTTTCTTATTTTGTTTTTTAATTAGTAAATGTACGTAAGCTTAATATTTTGTCGAATTTCCCTTGTTTTTTAAGACACTGTGAACTCTGTTAGGCATACTCCCAATTCATGCTTGTATAACATCTTTGATGCCACTGTTATTCTTCCACACATCCTCAAGATTTTCTTTTGGTACTCGTGTTGTTGAATTCCTTCGAGAATAAACTTTTGATTTAAAGAAGGCCCAACAATTTTCAATACTGTTTAGGTCTGGAAAAATGCCGGCCCAAGGAAAAATGTCAAAATTTCTTGTATTCATTATTAAGTTTTTTAGAAGGAGCGCCAACCTGCATAAAGGTGTAGTTGGAGAAGACTGTAGACTTTGAAAATAAGAAAAAAAAAAAACAGGATTAGGTACTCGCACGTATTGGTTGTATATACATAGTTCATTATTTTGTACCATATTATGCAAAAACGATTTAAGTCATGGCAGTGTTCATAACTCTTTAGCGGGGTACAGTATGTACCTAATTGTTAAATGGTAAAATGGACATTTAAATATTCTTTATAATAAAGATGTTATTTCGTTGTAATATATTTACTTTGATGACTTTTGCTAGAACTTTTTTTAACATGTTATCGATTTCAAGGAAATAAAATTTTAATTCTAAATAACACTACACAAAATAATACAATGTGAATTCAACACAACGTGAAATAAGAACTTGCTGAACAATAATTGAAAATAAAAGCAATGTGAAATATGTAACTGAAATGCAAAACAACAAATTGCGAATCCCATATGGCGGAATGATAAATTGTTAAAAAAAAATCATAGACCTCTCTTTAATGTCTGTGGAGGAACGAATAGAATTTAATGAAGTAATCTATTCAATTCATGTGACCCGCATTTAATTCCTTGTGACAAATCCTTTATTTACAAAATGTTGCTATTTCGTTTGATGTACTTTGGATGAATGATATGATGGAATGTGTGCATGTTTTGATATTTGTAATTTTTGTTATATTAGAAAACTTTACGGATGATGTGGAAGGCAAACCATAAATACATATTGTTATTTTTGAAAGAATGTTTAACTTTTATCGTGGTGTGGCCAAAAAGGGAAGAAGGTATCCCAGGAATTTGATTTGGCTTTGAAAAAAAGATACAGAGCAAGGAATGTAAGAGTCGGGGAATTTTAAACTCGTGGTTTTTAAGAAGAGTACACGTACAGTACAAGTTGACGTATTTTTTGTCACTTTCAACTTCACATCATTTTCAAACAAATGCACAGTGTACGATTTTGCAAATCAAGCGAGACAAAAGTATTGGTTCATAAGACAATTGACTTAGATTCAAAATATATATGTAACAATGTATTTACATATAACTGTGAAATGGGTTTCAAAACATAAGATATATATCGCTCATTAAAAAGAACACCATCATATCTCAAAAACAACAATTTTTACATGATACAGTTCAATCTCATTTCCAATTAAGTTTATAATGGAAGACCGTCATTTCTAAAACTTAAAAATTTACGACTATAGGGCACTTGTGTCGTTATGGTGACTGAATTTTTTATTTGTGGAAATACAGTTTTATTCTCATTTACGCAGTGACCTTTGATATGAAAACTTTTCATTTATTATTAAATAATAAAAAGTGTCATATTTTCTATTCCAGGTTAGTTCAATATGTGTACTAGTTTTTCAAGTTTAAAACGTTTTATTTTGTGTTATGACGTTATAGAACAAAAAATATGCTTCGCAAACAAATAATTTCATTGCGGAAAAAAAGTAATATATCGACTTATGACACATTTCAAATATGCCTCAATCTTAATAACGTCACATGTGAAACTATGATGTTTTTTATAATTTTTTGTAGGTATACAAAATTTAGAAAATTAAATTTCGTTGCATTACATCTAACTGAATGGCTCTATCAAACAAAAAGCTGACGGCAATGCCATAGCTACAAAATTCATAAAAATTATAAACAATGTACCCAAAAAAACGAAAAAAATAAATAAAAAATAAAATAAATGAATCAAACAAAAAAAGAATGAAGTGATAAAAATGAAGACAGTTATAAATTTCAACAATGCAAAGTTTAAATTTCGTTTTCTGAAGAATGATGTTTTTGGAGTTATGACGGTGTTCTTTTTAATGAGCGATATGTATTTATATAAATATAATTGCTAACAATGATGGTACCATCAGAATCACTTGCTGCGCTGCGGTTTTCTCTATCTGTTCCTCTTATACCGTTGACATAATTTCAGATATTCTATTATGACTTCTGAGTTCTGACTTAAGTGATATCACGACTGGGTTTCAGAAGAAAAAAGAGGACAATTTAAAAAAATCTCGATACTTTTCTTAAGTTGTCAAGCCTAATTTTTCGAAATTCTCTGTGGCAAGACGCCTGCGCTACTTTTGACATTTGTCCAATTTGAAGTTTCTATTACTTTAAGCCCATGCAACAACAGCCGAGAGTTAAATGCACATTTCCAGTAGTAATACGCTTCCCCTTCTAGTTCTTCCTAGAAACGATGGGATTAGAAAATTCAGCTGGATGAAAAACTTTCACATCAAACTTAGCAACAAGAAAGACTGGAGCAATAAATCTAGAATCTATGCACTAAGTCCGCACACCATTAAACGGTACACGGATGGTTCAAGAACGGGAGCAGGAGTGTTTGTGCCCGGAACTAAACTATTCGAACCCATAAGCAGTTACACCAGCATTTTTCAAGCTGAAATCTGTGCTATCGACAGATGTGCCTTACTCAATCTTGATAAGCTCTACAAGAGATGCGACATTGCAATTATGTCAGATAGCCAAGTAGCTATCAAGGTAATAGGGGCTCAGATCATCAAATCTAGAATTGTCTGGGAATGCCTAGATAAAATAAATATACTGGGCGAACGAAATAACGTCACCATATACTGGGTAGCAGTACACACAACTTGCCCAGAAAGTGGTTGCCATACCATTTGTGGGCCCTGAACCCTTCTGCGGCATCTGGGAACACACAATGAAAGAGGAGCTCCGATTACTGGAGAAGACAAACAAGACTAAGTCCAGGACAAAAACTCAGGGTCTAAGACAGGCGAAGAAACTGCTGGGTAATTATAACCTGAAGAGATTCAAAGCTTGCATCAGCTTCCGCATCCTGACTGCGTTTCTTACGGGGCATTGTAAGCTCAGGGGACATCTCGGGAAGCTAGGTCTATCAGATGAAGACTCATGCAGATTTTGTAATGAGTCCAGTGAAACTCCAGAACATATACTGGTGGAATGTGGGACACTGCCCCAGAACAGATTCAAGTGCTTGGGTAAATACCAAATTACAGCAGAGGATCTACCACTAATAGCACCCAGTCTCCTTCTGCGCTTTCTCAGAGAAATTGGTCTGGAAGAGGTGCTGTGTTCTATGGAAATCTCACCTGGACTAGGTGTGAGCGAAGCTCTCTCTAACCGATTCCAATAGGAATAATGACGAGAGGGATGTTCCTTCGTCTAGGACTTGTAGGACAATAGATTTTAAGGTCGCGGTGCATCTCACCCTTAAATTATAATAGAATTAATAATTCAAGTGGTCAGCCGTTTATCCGTTATCAAATTTTCAGTTATACTTTACATATCATATTGTACTAGAGTTGGGCAAACTAGTTCAATTCACTGAAGTAGTTCAGTAGTTCTCGTTCAGTAAAAAGAACTAGTTCAGCAATGTAGTTCAGTAGTTCTTTTAGTTCACTAGTTCTTTTAGTTCAGACTCAGCCTCACTATCCACCTCTCACTTACAGCCATCAGCTGAACTTATGAGTGAGTTGTATAACACAGACACAATACACATTCATCTCATCTCGGTGCCGTGAAATAACGCCGAGCGAAATAAGGCCGAATTTCAAAATTCGGCTTTTAATTCGAATTTTAAGATTCGGCTTTATTACGCTTTCAAATTCGAAATAAAGCCGAGTCGGCCTTATTACGCTTTGATTATATACTTATTTAGGCAGAGGTGCATGTTTTATTATTCCCACAAAATAAAATTAACCGTGAGCACGTATTCACAAATGCTTCAAACACATCTAACATTTTCTTTTTTATTTTATGTATTATAATTAATAATAATTTTTTCAGTGTACCTACATAGGTTAGAAAATTTAACATTGCAAATTAAACAATTCATCTTAATATAAAATTCCGAAAACGAAAAAAACAAATTATTTCCATTAATCTGGTTTCTATGTGAATAAACTAAATTGAAAAAAAAAACGTATGTGTATGTAATACATATATGTAGTACAGAATGACTTAAAAATAATATATTATACAATATATATATATGTATATATACAATCAAAACAAAAAAATATATACAATCAAAACAAGTAAGTTAATTTTACATAGATTTTTAAATCAAAACAATTTATATAATAATTTTTCAAACTTCAGAAGTGTAAGCTAGAATATCTGAACTTTAACAAAATACCCGAGTGGTATTTGCCTGCAAATTGGACAAAGAATTGGGTTATCAACCTGTAAATATTTATCTGACAACTCTGTATTCTATTCGCGCGTGCTCA
This sequence comes from Brachyopa scutellaris, assembly GCA_949775065.1. Taxonomy (NCBI): domain Eukaryota; kingdom Metazoa; phylum Arthropoda; class Insecta; order Diptera; family Syrphidae; genus Brachyopa; species Brachyopa scutellaris. The sequence goes on along the minus strand of OX459113.1, from coordinate 38,802,019 downwards.
GTAATATCCAGTTAGTGCTACACTGAATTTTAAACTATTATTTTTCGGCCGTTGCATTTAGAATTTGAGAAAATAATAGTTTAAAATTCGCGGCGAATTATAGTTTGAATATAAATAGTTAGAAAATAATAGTTTAAAATTCAGTGTAGCACTAACTGGATTTCTGAATAAAACATTAACTTATATGTATGCATATACGTTTGGGAAACTCCTTCAGCTGTATCTGTGTTCAGGTGTCGCATGAGAACAACAAGCGCTATAGAGGGCTATAATAGTCGACTAAGCAGGAAGTTGGTGAAATTTGGAAACTTTTTTAAGTTCGTTGATTGCCTGCTGGATGAAGATTTAGTTAAATCAAAAGAATTTATAATGTCTGCTAATTCTCTTTCATTCTCTGAAATTCGGTTTTATTTCGTAAACAATGTTCGGCTTTATTTCGCATTTGAAAGCGAAATAAAGCCGAATCTCAAAATTCGGCGTTATTTCGCTTTTATAATTGGAAATAAAGCCGAATTTTGAAATTCGGCCTTATTTCGCTCGGCGTTATTTCACGGCACCTAGCGAAGTCACTCTCACAACACACTGGAGGACGACGCACATAGGGGTATTTGCATGAAAAACGTGGACAAAAATATTTTTGTGTTTCAATGGTCTGATCTACATATGTCTGAAACAATAACTGATATCGTTTTTGAGGCATTTCATTTCTTAAAAAAAAAAAAAAATAGTACCTAATAACGGGCTTAACTAAAACAAAATCATTAAAACTTGAAAAATAACTTGGAGAAATAATTATGTTTTGATACAAAAGTTCTAAGTCCGAATTGAAGCAAAAATACCGCCTAATATTTTCAAAATTCAATTGAAATTGGAAAAAAATACCTGAAGCAAAATTCTCCATTTAAATTTTTTAAGCTTTTTATCACAACACTTCGCTATCACTTATTGAATGACACTTACCAAAGTAGGATGCATTAAAATAAAAATGCAGTAGATGCAAATGTTAACTTTGAACTCATTTTATCACAACACATGATCGACAAAAAGAAAAAAATAAGTGCAGCATATTGACCCATGTGCATTTAGCACCCGCTATACTAAGCTTTTAGTTGTCAATTTTGCTTTTCAGAAAATCGACTTTTGGCCAGGTTTTGAATCAAAATACCTCTATGTGCGACGCGACGCTTAATTCGTACGACCATGAAACTCAAAATTGTTTGAATTGGATCGATGCTACAACCCTTTGAGTTGCGCTTGCGAGTTTCGTGCGATATCAGTGTATCTATCTGTGGTTTTCACTCCTATTCTGGAATCCGTCCGATCTGAGATTCACTTCACTAGTTAGATCGACGTGAATGTATCCACTGTATCACTGAATCCATCGGATAAACTTTCTTTCCGACATGTTGGTTTATTCTTTCGAACACAGCTGTCTTGCAGTGTTGACAGGAATTTTTTTTTGTATTTGTAAAATAATAAGTGAAATAAACCAAATGTGATACTGTGGCTCTATTTTTTTATCAAAATGAGAAAATTTCTGTAAGCAGAAGTACCTACTCGTGTGAATTTAAGAACACTGAGGATGAACTGAATTTCGAGCCAAACAAACACAAATGAGAACAACACATACGAGAATAAATTATGAGAACTTTGTATTCCAACTCATTTGTTTTTTATTTTATAAAAAAATCTACACATAAATAAATAAAAATAGCACTTCATTTGTTTTAAAACATTTTGCAATAAAAAAAATTAATCAAAATTAAGGGCCTTGTTCAGCACAGTTTAATCATTTATGTATACCCCACAACAACCAAATCCACACTGAAGCAGTGTTGCCAGAAACTCCAAAGCTTTAAGAGCCCAATTTTAGAAATGATGGCGCCCAAGATCGTTGCCTAATAAGCAGCCCAAATATCGTATGAAATAAAAATTTTCCTATCATATTCCGAAAAAATTAATAGAAATAATAAAAATAAACAATTTATTTTGTTTTTAGAAACATCTTAATATAAACGAATAAATTATTTAATACAGTCAGGCTGTAATTATTTGAAAATATTGTTTGTAGACAAACTAGCCAAGTATTGGCAGTTACTTTTGAAGGCAACATGTTTAGTTTTGTTTACCAAAAATAGTAGAAATATTTAGTAATAATATTTAATTAATTAATTCATAATTAATAATCACTGTCAGTTCATCATCACTCTTGTAAATTTCTGATGTACATTTTGCTACCATATGTGGTATTGATTCGAAGTCATTGCAACATATTGTACATATGTATGTTTTCAACGGTGGAATCAATTTTTATGCGTATAATTGCACCAAGAGATGCCAAAGGCAGTATATTTCTAGGTTTGGTTTTTACGGCATTTAAAACTGAAAATACCCTTTCGACAACAGCATTACTTACTGGTAGGGATAGTAACTGCATAGCAAAATTACCAGTATCTCTAAAAATCAACTTACCTGCAGCATATCTCACGTTGTTCAGTACGTATTGTGGTGTATCAACCATGTCACCACTGTAAACTGTAAAACACACATACACAGACTACGCAAATAGTGACAAAAACGTGTGAATGAATCATGTCAATTGCACTGAAATGAAGAAATGAGATCCTAACAAAAATAATGCAGCCAATAAAAAACTAGAATAAGCTATGCTTATCATGTAATGTAAGTAGAAGTAAGATAGAAAATCAGAACTTATTTGAACTATCTTCGGTGTTACTGCCTGAATTTTCAATAGTCCTCAAGTTGCGGCAATTACAATCATTAACCAACTATAGGGGCCTATACCGAGGTGATCAAAAGACACTGTAAAGGCGATCAGCAATTCACCATATCCCAAATTGTTTACAATTATACTTTTGTACAAGTGCGTGTGACGTCACTAAAATAAAATTTGTATGTCGTTTTCAAAGAATTTTAATTATAAATAAAAAGTCGCCCAAGATCGTTAATGGAAAATATTTGAAGCCCAAATTGTATTGGGCTACTAACTTTTGAATTTTCATCGTAATTTTTTAAAAAAGATAGCCCAAAATACGATAAATCGCCCAATCTGGCAAACGTGCACTGAAGTAGTTACGGATGTCAAATGTATGAGGAGATTCGATCCGGTCGCTTTGAATAATCAAGTGAATCTCATTCATATTACCGACAAGTGAACGATTCCCTTCGAACGGATTCAATGATAGGAAATTTCGAAAAGGGGTGTTTATCTCTCTCGAATACGGTAGTGAGTCTACTACAACAACTACAAAGGATACATTCTCAAAGAATTCGAATTCGTCCGGTTTTGTATGGACATACTTATCATTCTTCTGGTCCTGAAGTGGTGAGCCGTAGATGTAGTGAACTACTGACACTGAGCCGTCACCGTCATCTGTATTGTGTTTAAGTTTCACAACTCACTAGTTAAGATCCAGATTCAGATGAGAGGTGGGCCGTTGAACTACTTAACTAAAGATATCTGAACTATATATTTAGTTCATTTAGTTCAACAAGGTGAGCCGATATTTTGAACGGCTCCTTCATGAGTTACACGACTCTACATTATTCTATTAGCCATTTGATCGTTTTCTCCTTATTCCTCCATATTGTTGTCTGATAAGTAAAAGCATAAAGTAGTCAGTTAAGTCCTAACTAATCCGTTGGGTGTTTTATCCCCGGGCATTTATTAAGTATTAAATTGAAATTACCATTATTTTAAGATAGTTAACTTTACTGTTTTGGAAGTTTTTAGTTTTATTTATAACCTTCATTTATACAATAGAATGCATGAATTCGATGTTGCGTTACAGTATTCATTAACCTTCCGATAACAACATATTTAAAATATAAATACACAACAACAGGGGTGGTAGAACACCCCAGCCAGGATTTAATTAAAAAAAAGTAGTTCTAATGATAACAAACATTTTTAATTCAAACAAAACAATTCATAGACATTAACAAAAACAGAAAAAAACCAAAATCGTAAAAAATATATATACATATATTGACAGGAATAGAACGGCAGAAAAAGAAATGAAACCAAATTCAAATTACAGAAAATAAAATTGCCTGGGGTGGTAGAGCACCCCTGTTGTCATCGGAAGGTTAAATGCAGCTATGTACAGCTGTGTTCAAAATAATAGTAGTGCTTCATAGACTTTTCTTTGAAGTGCATTTTAAACCAAATTTAGATTTATTCAAACATATTTATAGTAAAAACACCATGCCCATACATTGTATTCATCATCCCAGAGTCAATACAAAAGATTACATAAATAGTTAGGAAGAAAAAAATAAATTATAATATTATTACAATTATGTGCTGTTAAAAATAATAGTAGTGTGAGTTAAAAAGACCGAAAACTAAGTCAATAAGACCGAAATTAATACTAAAACTATCACAGGCAACTTAAGTTGACATCAATATTTTATCGAAGTTTTATTATTGTCCAACTCTGCCGTGCATCTGCGTTGCAAGGAGTCCATTAGACCATGACACCGTTTTGGAGGAATTTTACTCCTCACATCTTGAATCACTTGCCAAAGCTCCTGATAATTGGATGGTTTGGCATCTGAAACCCTCATTTATATCGTCGGCCAACATATTTCTTATTAGATTGAGGTCAGATGATCGTGATGACCATGGCATAACCTCAATCTATTTTACCGGAAACTACTCTTTAAGTCTTCGACAAGCATATATCAGGTTCTTACCCTATTGACAGGCCCATTCTAACGGCATTTCGTGCTCGGCGGAATGTAACATTACATTTTCTAATAGATCAACATACACTTGATGATCCTTCACTTGCTTTATCATATGGATTGATCCCACATCGTAGTACGAAAAACCATCCCGTATTATTACTTTTGATCCACCATGTTTTACTGTCTTCATATTGTATTTAGGGTGGAATTTGGTACTGGGCGATTGGGCGCATATCACCCAGAGCCAATTCCATTGTAAAAGATAATTTTTTCCTGTCCGTCCATTGTATTTTATGCCATTTGTCGATATGCCATTCAAGGTGTTCTTTTGCAAAACTGTTCTCTTCTGACCTTATATGTTTTTAAGTCAGCAGTGGCGCTTTCAATGAATCCGTACAAGTATTTGATCTTCTGTGAGATGTCTACGAATATTTAGTTTACTTAAAGTAAGTTTAAGATCCTTTTTGATTACTTTCGCCGAGTCAAAAGGGTCAGTTTTGTTATACAGCCGTTTAAGCCTGTTATCAATTCTGAAAGTTTTTCCTTGCGACCCCGAGTTCCCGGCTTTTCTTTAAAAAATTTATTACACTATCAATCATAGTAGGGGTTCAGCCAAAAATATTTTGAAATTCGACACGTTTAAATAAATGTTTACTTTCCAAAACAATTGTTTCGACGCACGCGTGGTGTCATCAACTTGTTGAACTTGATGTTGTGTCGAAAGAATCGTTTTGGAAAATAAACATTGATTTATTTTAAACGACAAAAATATGTAGTTTGACTAATTTTCAATTTTTTTTTATTTCTTTGTCGTTTAGCACTCCATCCAAATAATTTTAATTAGGTACTTACATGAATGGTTTTGAAAAATATGGAATCCAAATTAACTCAGTCTAAAATATCTTACTTCTTTAAGAAAAAACGCATAATATTTTTACTGTATTATGTTAATTTTTGTATACATGCATATATACATAGGTATGTTCTAACTTTTTGTATTCTGATTAAAAAAAAAATGTGTTCAACAATTGCGATTGGTTTTGGTTTCAAAAAATGATTTTTTTTTATCACATTGTCATTACCTCTACAGAAACAGCCATTTTAACTATCATTTTTTATTTGAAAAATGTAACCCGGTTATTAGTTGCGTAAATCGAGTTTGTAGTTCACCTACTAAAAGAAGTGTGAAATGTTTCTAGTGTCTATGGTCCACTTTTATACCCCAAGTACAGTATATGTACTTACGATATACCACTCCGCAGCAAGAAAGTACCATCTTAGCTGCGTTCGCCGATGACACCGCCGCGCCATCCACGCAGTAGAAACAAGATCTGGTCATGTACATATGTACATACATTATGTATGTAGATTTGTTTTTCCTTTCTTGCTTTAGTTGGCGCTACAGATCGGGGTGAACCAAGGCCTACTTAGTGATGGGCAGATTTTTTTTTACTTACCCGGTGGGTATTTATTAAAATCATATTTACCCACCCAAACTCGGGTATTTATTAAATATATGGTGTCAGCAGTCCTATACAAAACCAAGCCTAGCTTCTCGCAACCATTTGTGTGTACGTTCTATTTCTGCCACGAAATGGAAGGGACCTACAGTTTTTTGCTGACTCCGAACGGCGAGTTGAGAAGCTCCTCACGACAAATGATACTCTTTAATTGCTTGTCAGGCATTCGAAAGGGGTGGTACCGTGAAAACCATTTTAGGTGTTTGCTGGGATTGAACCCGGGTATTTATTACATTTGGTAAATAATGATAATGCCAAAGCAGTATCTATTACGGTTGGTAATTATTGTGTGCCAAAACAGGTATTCAAGGTAAATCAACCCTTTTTTACAGTTATGTACGATTTATATATACTTTAATGGTTTTTTAGCAGTAGACTTCAGTTTTTTTTATAGCAATTGGTGCTGTCTTCTCGCTTAAAGTTTATTTTTTATTTAATATGGGAAGAAATAAGAGTTCCGTGTGGAAATATTGCACAAAACGAAATCGAAATCGCGCGGAGAAGTTGACTATCCCATAACTGGAACATTGAATTACACACACAAAAAAAGCATCAATAGTTTCAGCGGAAAAAGAAGTAAACGAACCAAGTTTAAGTTCTTATACCAACATACCCAGAACATCGGAAACAGAAGTAAATGAACCAAGTTGCAGTTATAATGCCCGAGCATACCCAGCACATCAAAATCCACTGAATCGGCAGAATTCATCTTTTTTGATAAGAATGTATTTACAATACCATCTAATTCCAGCGACTCAGATTAGTATATATTCAAAGAATCTTTGGTTTGTTTTGCTTTTTCGTTTTTGAATCGAATAATATAAAAATTAAATACCCAATGAGCATGTTTTTACAATAATTCCTCATTTGAAATAAATACCCACATAAATACCCGTTTTGGTAAATACCCGGGAAATACCCTGGGTATTTATCCTCAAATGGTACTAACCGGGTATTTGCCCATCACTAGGCCTACTTCTCGCAACCATTTATGTGTGCGTGTTATATTTTTGCACGAATGGAAAGGACCTACAATTTTATGCCGACTCAGAACAGAAAGTTGAGTAGTATTGTATTTGGAAAATCCGAAATTTAAAAATTCTTCTGATTAGCCAAGCTAGTTTGTAACTCAGTTCACTTAACAATTTCCGCATTTAGTCGCCACCTTAGTTTCATGGTACTTTCATTTTATTATACCTTGGATACTGTTGAACTAAATATCTTTTCATTCAGACTCAGTGATTAAATAATTGATATATGTATTTCGAAAAATATAGAAAAAAATAAATTTTGACAGTTTTTCGTCAAATTGTAGCAAACGTACCTTATTAACCCAGGTTAATTTTTTTTTTTTTTTTATAATCTACGCACGCTAAAGGTATATGAATACCATTATAATGTTTACACACAGCGCGAGCACATTAAGCCAGAACTACATCGGAACAAAAGTGATAAAAAGTAGAAGTGTGCACACACTGAAAGCTCACTCAATTCCAACTGACCAACAGCGCCATTAACGGATGAAATTGTTATTTGTTTGACATTTGAAAGCGCCAGGAAATGTATTTCTCCGCAACCATGCACATTTATTCGTTAATAGTGGATGAATAATAAAAAGGAAAATTGGTTTCAAGCCTAAAATTCTAAAAAAATGTACGGGAATAATAAAATCGGTATTTGCTTTCGTGAATATACGTCTAAAATCATCTTTTAAATTCATCGGAAATCAGCTGGTATGCAAAAAAGTGAATAAGCGCCATCTATGTTCGAGCATTTTATACGAAATCCAATTATAACTACTTGAATTGGTTTTTGTATTTGGTTGGAAGAACTACTGGAAAGCTTTTGTGCAACATCACCGCGGCGAAAGCTAGGGTATGCTCTAGCTTTAGCCGCGGTGAGTTTTATTCATTTGAGAGGAAATGATACAGATGTGCCTGCGATGGAAGAGTACAACCTATTGTTTTGACTTCGTTGTACTTTTTATCACTTTTGTTCCGATGTAGTTCTGGCTTTAAGGACAAGAACGAGAGACAGACAGATCGACGATTTTAGCTTTGTATAAAAAAATCCTAAATTTGTCCTATAACTTTCTCTTTTTTAGGAAACATGCATACATACATGCATACGAAATTGTATATATGTATATATTTATGTATATATATAAACATAGTTATGTATATACAGATGTTTTTACATAATGAGTATTTTGTACATGCAGTTTCAGTTGGGTGATATCTGCAAGCTACATCTTCAAAATATTTGTGAATGTAGGAAAATAATTTGTGGTTTTTGCATTCCAGTATCTCTATGATCTTCATACAAATAGATATCTATATATTTATAAATAAGTGAAAGAATATATTCTATTATGAAGACATGTGGAAATTTCGCACTTCGTATTTGTCAAACTAGATGAAACTGGCGAATAATTGGCTTATTTCACTGTATGCAACTGTTTCGTGTTGCTCAAAAATGGCTGGTGGGTATCGTGTACAATTTGATCAATTGGTACACCCAAAATGCATACAACTGCGATCTAAATTTGAAACATTTCAAGAAATTCGAGCTCTCCTAGTTATTATCACATATAGGCGTACAAAGATGATTCCCCAACTCTTCAAGAAACTGCCTGCGTTGACTCGACTTGACAATCTTGGACGAGTTTGTGTTGTTGGACCGGAAGACTATGTATGCTATGCCCCTAATCCAGCAATGTCTACGATGCTGTAAAATAGATTTGTTTTCCTCTTAGTTGTGTATTGACCAAGCATTTGGTCCATCACATCCACACCTCCTTTTGTCTTATTATAAATATGTACATATGTATGTATGTTATTTATAAATACTGTACCTGCATAAAATATATTTTCACAAAAATAAAATGCACAGGTGTACTGATTGAATATGATTCCCAAACGATATTAATGAGGAAATTCGTTCAGTTCACATCAGATTTCATTTTCCCATGTATGTAAATCATGCTAATGGGAGATTCCCCTTGCTGTTTTGCAGTGTGCACAGAAAAATAATTTATGAAATTTCTTCAAAAAACATAATGTATTGATTAAGGGGCAAAAATTGTCGCCCATATGATAGGTACCTTACCTACTAAGTGTTTATATTAAAGATCAAAACAATGTATTCTTAAGTACAATTTTAATCAATCAAGTAAACCGTAATAGCCATAAAATCATAAATAACTAAACTTTCTTTCAAAATTGAATATCCCAACGTTGAATGTTTTAATCATATCGATCAATATTTAAGCCGTTTGTAATTCTGTCTAATACCGTCGTTAAAGCGTTTTGTTGTAATCGTCATACTGGTACCAACATTAATTATGAGTTTGTTTAGAGTTGGAACAAGGAAAAATACATACTGCCTGTTACCTATGTACGTACCCAAATTCATAAGCGTGAACAACTAACCGTAACCGCGCATTCATTTCAGAATCCACATCCGTGAAATCGTTCAAAGAATAATGTGCCGCCACGACCAGAACACAGCTGGCTTTTCGTATTAATAAACAAAATGAACTTTTGCTGTGGACTGAGATACAAATAAAAGCGACTCGTATGATATACCTACATATGTATGTATGTAGGCACATATCTATACGTACATAATATACATACTCGTATGTATAAGTTTGTTGCATAGATAAATGTATTTGGTTAACGTTATATGGAAATATCGTCAATTGTGGAACACCTGCTACAATATAAATTATTGTTGCACGGCTCATTCCTTCTCGTATAAAAAGAAAGCCAGTGGTGGCATACCTCTATAGAGTTACTGGAAAATTCAAAATCTACCACAGCACATATATGTATGTACATATGTACAATTGAATCATGAACTTGTGCAGTGGGTGGTCGGCATTGTCGGAGTATCTGTACTATCCTTAGAAGTTCTTGGCTTTGGTTTTGTTACACTTGGGAAAGTCAATAAGTTAGCACACCACATCTCAAGTGTTTTTACTTTTATTGTTACTGAATTATTTAATTACAGGAACAAGAGTTCATCTTCATAATGAAATACTTTAAGCGGCTGAAAGGCTTATCCCTCATTCTGCATATCCATAATATCAGTAATCACGATTATGCTGTGGAGTGAAGTGCCAAGGATTAGTAGGCAGTTTTTTTTTACAAAATAGGTAAGTCCTGATCCTGACTGTTTTATTAGACATAATGTAGATACAAACATATAGATTAAATTAGATTAGTTTTTTTTTTTTTTTCCGAGGGTAGGTAAAAATCCTCCATAGACACTATGAGAATAGCAAGCGCGTGCTCATAGTAGTGTCAGATTCTTACTGACCAAAAACACCTCCCTTCGATATAAATTTGTTAGATACTGCAACTAAGTTATACTACTTATCAAGCAATTTTTCTATAACGAAATATAAACGTTTGGCAGGTTAATTTCCAATGAAAGATCCTGCATGTTCCGCAATTTAGACGCGGTTAATCCTTATCTCGCCAAGTCGAAAGGTTTTGTTCTCTGTAGTCGGCGCAATAAATTGCTCTCATCCAAAATAAGTAGTATTATTAACATTTCCGATTAGTCGGTTTCTATGTTTACGCGCGAAGCTTCTAGTTTCAGCTTCGATTGTCGGAACTCCGAGATCCCTGTGGATATCATCGTTTCTAGCATACCACGGTGCTTGGAAAATTTCTCTAAGCACTTTATTTTGAAAGGTCTGTAAAATATTGGCATTTGTTTTTTTGGTACAACCCCAAAGTTGTATACCGTAGGTCCACACCGGCTTTAGCACTTGCTTGTATAAAAGCAGTTTGTTCTCCGTACTGAGGTGGGAATGTTTCCCGATCATTTTCACGTGCGAATTCCACTTCAACCTTGCGTCGAGTGTCATTCTCAGATATTTGGCTTCATTTGCAAAGGGTATTCGGGCCAAATTTATAAAAAATGGCAAGTCATTAATTTTCCTATGAGTGAAATTCACGTGAACAGATTTAGTTCCGTTAATGGCGATCCGCCAGTCCCTCGTCCATTCATTTACTTTAGTTAATGCGTTTTGCAGTTTGGCAGTCGTTTCCTCGATTGTTTTACCTACCGCTAGGATAGCGGTGCCATCGGCAAACGTAGCAAGGATAGTGCCATCTTCTTTCGGTATATCACGAGTATATAACAGATAGAGAAGCGGCCCCAGAACCTTCCTTGCGGTACGCCGGCCAAAATTGCTTTGAGCTCTGTTATGTCGTGTAATGTATGATGTATCTATCTCGCTCTACTGCTGTGAATACTCAGAGACCTTAACTAACCGGATGCCAACAGTCGATCAGTAACCAGCGAGCATTCAATACCGTCGTACATATTCGAGAGCTTACAGTATTAATAAACATATATATATATACATATATATATATATTTAAATATATAATAGTATATATTATTACTGCGTTTTATTTCATTTACGATACAACAAGTGGCGACGAGGATAAAAACAAGAAAAAAAATAACATAAACGAACGTCAACAGCATAACTTCAGACACAAAAACGAAAAAAAAACAAACACGTGGTGGTGCTACATTGCGCGCTGGTACTCGTACAAATATACATATGTACATACATCGGTGGACACAGGAGTGTAAAGAACAGTATACGCCCAACTGATTTAAAACAGATAAGTTTAAGAAAACATACGTAATACATAGTCAGTGAAATAATTGTAGAATTAATATGGTTAATGAACCTCAAGTACAACAAGTGCTTGTGCAGTCACTTCAAACACCGTTTTCTATTGAACCATATGAAAAAAATATAAAATGGAGTCGCTGGGTAGACAGATTTGAGACAGCGATCGCTCTATTCGACCACCCCAACGAAAAAAAAGTTCAATTACTCCTCCACTACATGGGAAGTGAAGCGTATAACGTACTGTGTGATAAAGTGGCACCAGAAAAGCCGGCAACCAAATCTTATGCTGAAATCATCAAAACGTTGAAGGAGTTCTTCGACCCAACCCCAAATGAGATTTTGGAAAACTACCGTTTCCATTTAAGAACACAACGAGACGATGAAACATGTGAAGAGTTTCTAAATGCGTTAAGACGTTTATCGATAGATTGCAAGTTTGAGGCTTACCTACAAACCGCTTTACGAAACCAATTCGTGTTTGGCCTCCGAAACCAACGCATCCAAAATCGACTTCTAGAAAAACAAGAGCTCACACTAGCGTCAGCGTTAGACATCGCTAAGGCCGTCGAGGTGTCAGAAAAAGGCGGAGCAGAGTTACATAAAGAAAAAGAATTCACATCTGATGTGAATTTCGTAAAAGAGAAAACGAAAAAGAAAAAAAATACCTACGATGTCAAACCGACAAGAAATGTGACATCAACCAAATTGTTATGTTTTCGGTGTACCAGTACTGAGCATTTAGCAAACAGGTGCAAATATATTAACACAGTGTGCTCGTACTGCAACACAAAGGGACATCTACAGAGAGCTTGCTTTAAGGCGAGACGAAAGGAAGGCGGAGCAACAAATCAATTGGAAGAAGCAACCGATACGGATGACATTCGGGTGGATGAAATTTGCCAAATATCAGATGAACTATTACAAATCGAAGACCCATCTAAGGTAACACTTCGTTCCAAAATGTGCTGTGAACTCATGATTAATAACATTCCTCTTATTTTCCAAATAGATACCGGATCACCTGTAACTGTTGTCGGTTTGGCAGACGCAAAGAAACATTTTGGCGATCTACAACTACAAAAAAACGACACGGAGCTGGTGAGTTATTGTGGAAAGAAACTAGAGTGTTTCGGATTCGTAGATGTCAATGTTCAAACGAAGGCAGATGTGAAAAAACTCAAAATGTATATTGTTCGATCGCAACGAAACCCACTGCTAGGTCGTGAATGGCTTCGACAAATTAATATAAATTGGAGCCAACATTTCGAAAAACATTTAGACACTGTAATGCTTATTCAACACAACAAAGCTGAACTAACAGTTATCGAAAAATTGGTCAAGAAATACGCCCGAGTATTTTCCCAAACAACAGGAAAAATCACAGACATACAGGCACGGCTACACGTAAGAGAAAATGTTACACCGGTTTTCTGTAAGGCTCGCCGCGTTGCATTTCCTTTAATTAAAGCGGTGGAAGATGAATTAAATAAATTGGTGGAAAACGATATTTTGGAAAAAGTGGATACGAGTGAATGGGCTACACCGATAGTGGCAGTACGCAAAAGAAATAATCAAGTGCGAATATGTGGTGACTATAAAATTACCATAAACAAGTTTCTGCAGATTGATGAATATCCGTTACCGTCAATTGACGAATTATTCACCTCAATGGCTGGGGGGGAGAAATTCACAAAAATTGATCTGTCTAAAGCGTACCTGCAATTAGAAATACACCCAGACGATCGAGAGTATCTAACGTTAAATACACAGAAGGGGTTATACCGGCCAAAAAGAATGATGTTTGGAATTGCGTGTGCGCCAGCAAAATGGCAACGATATATGGAACAAATCCTTAAGGATATTCCGGGTGTGAAAGTCTTTTTGGATGACATCAAAATTACAGCTGAAGATGATAAGGTGCATTTACAACGCTTAGAAGAAGTACTGAAAAGATTAAATCACTATAATATGCGCGTAAATTTAGACAAATCGGAATTTATGGTAGATCGAATAGAATACTGTGGGTATATGATAGATCGCAACGGCATTCATAAAATGAAAAGTAAAATCGACGCTATCCAGAGCATGAAGCAACCCAGTACAAAAGACGAAGTACGAGCATTCGTTGGCCTTATTAATTATTACGGAAGGTTTTTAAAGGGATTAAGTACGATTTTATATCCCATCAATAATCTATTAAAAGAAAAGACAATTTTCAACTGGGATGAGAATTGTGAAAAATCCTTTAAATGCGTAAAAAAGCAGATGCAGTCCGAGGTGATTTTGGCCCATTACGACCCGAAATTGCCCTTAATATTGGCCACAGATGCTAGTCCGTATGGGGTGGGGGCAGTTCTCAGCCACGTATACCCAGATAAGACCGAAAAACCGATTCAATACGCGTCGCAAACATTATCACACGTTCAGCAAAGATATAGCCAGGTTGATAGGGAAGCATACGCTATAATCTTTGGTATAAAAAAATTTTACCAGTACGTGTATGCTAGGCGATTCACATTGGTAACCGACAATAAGCCGATATCACAGATTTTTTCACCAGAAAAAGGACTACCTACACTTTCAGCTACACGTATGCAACATTATGCAATTTTTCTCGAATCATTTGATTATGATATTGTGTATAAAAAAGCTAAGGAAAATGCAAATGCCGATGCCATGTCACGCTTACCAGTGGCACACAAGTACGATGGCATTGAAGAAATTGATTTACTCGAGGTCGACGCCATCGTAAAACTACCTGTTACGGTGGATGAATTAAGCAAAGCAACTGAAAAAGATGATCGGGTGAAAACCTTAATACGTGCATTGCAGTTTGGACGGGATTGTGAGCCTAGGGACCGATTTGGGATTAATCAAACAGAATTCTCGATGCAACAAGGTTGTTTAATGAGAAATATACGAGTATATATACCCAAAGAACTAAGATCTCGGGTTTTAGCCGAATTGCACTCTGCTCACTTCGGAATGACCAAAATGAAAACACTAGCTAGAGGATATTGCTGGTGGGATAATATGGATCGTGACATTGAACAAATAGTGATGAATTGTACAGATTGCCAACTTACACGACCAGAGGCCAAGCAAATCCAACCCAAACATTGCTGGGAAATGTCTGGAAAACCGTTTGAGCGCGTACATGCGGATTTTGCTGGACCATTTAGAGGTAATTATTTTTTTATTCTAGTTGATGCCTTCACTAAGTGGCCAGAAGTGCACGTAATTCCAAATTTGACAGCTGAAACAACAATAAAAAAATGTCGAGAGATTTTTAGCACATTCGGCTTACCGGAAATATTCGTAAGTGATTGGGGATCACAATTCACGGCGGACAGTTTTCAGAAGTTTTTAAAAGACAATGGTATCCAGCACAAACAAGGCGCCCCATATCACCCATCTACTAACGGCCTAGCGGAGCGTTATGTACAAACGTTTAAAAACAAACTAAAAACAATAAATTGTAACAAACATTTTATAAGTCAAGAATTGGCAAATATTTTATTCGCTTACAGACGTGCAATACATCCAGCTACTGGCAAATCACCATCAATGCTCATGTTTGGACACCAAATAAGATCGCGACTAGATTTGATGGTGCCGAGTGAAAACAAAATACAGCGAAGCATGTGGGATTCGAAGGGTAAACCAAAATTTGCATTAAATGAGAGAGTTGCCGTGCGGGATTACTTATCAGGAGTAAAATGGCAATTCGGTGAAGTGATGGAAATAGTCGGACAACTGCATTTCATGGTAAAGTTGGATGATGGCCGAATCTGGAAGAGACATGTGGACCAAATGCGTAAAATCGGTGAAGAGGTGAGATCCAAAGAACAATTAATAGGCAAAGGGAAAAATTATATCAGTGAGGAAGATGAAGAAACCAATGTATCAAAGGACACACCAGAGAAACTACAGCAACCGAGTAATATATCAGAAGAAGTAAATGAGGTGCCAATTGTTTCTGAGCCGTCTATTGAATCGACAGCAGGTGCAGGGGGTTCAGGTAAGGAAAATAGTCAGGAAGAGTTAAGAAGGTCGGGAAGAATACGGAACAAACCAGATAGATGGGGATACGAGAAAATGTAACTTGCAATGCAAATGACTCTTTCGTACATATCTAAATAAGGATCGATGATTTGGAATTATGTTTAACATAAAATTTTGTTTCTTAGTGATATATATATATATAAATTATAAATGAAAAAGTATGCATCTTGGTTAATATAGAATTATATTCTCATAAATTTAATTTCCTGGGCTGGAAGAGCTGTTAATGGTTAATATTAATTGTTAATGGAATTTATCATGGATTATGTTTAATACAAAATGTTTTTCATATTATTATTACTTTACAATGTTCTCTTAGTGATAGCATACTGAATTAGTTATGAATTATTATGGATTATGTTGTAGATAGAATTCTATTATCATGAATTTAATTTCCTTGGCTGGAAGAGCTGTTATGTCGTGTAATGTATGATGTATCTATCTCGCTCTACTGCTGTGAATACTCAGAGACCTTAACTAACCGGATGCCAACAGTCGATCAGTAACCAGCGAGCATTCAATACCGTCGTACATATTCGAGAGCTTACAGTATTAATAAACATATATATATATACATATATATATATATTTAAATATATAATAGTATATATTATTACTGCGTTTTATTTCATTTACGATACAACAAGCTCTGAGTATTCGTTTCCATTTCTAACACGGAAGAGTCTATTCCCGAGATATGAATTCAAAATCTCGTATAGGTTTGCGGGAAGTACTTGTCGTAGTTTGCATTTCAAGCCACCGTACCACACCTTATCAAAGGCTTGCGAGACGTCAAGAAATACGGTTGAGCATATCCTTTTTTTCTTCTAGTGCTTTTTCGATTACGTTAGTAATTCTATGCACCTGGTCAATCGTCGATTGCTTACTTCTGAACCCAAACTGGTGGTCAGGTATTAGATTATTTTCTTCTATAACCGGTTGGAGACGCCTTAGTAATATCCTCTCGAAAATTTTGGATATGACTGGAAGAAGCGATATTGGTCTGTATGATTTTACTTCATATGACGGTTTTCCTGGTTTTAAAACCATTATGACTTCCGCAACTTTCCATTGGCTCGGCACGTGTTTTAATCTGAGTGCAGCATTTATAATATGAAGAAGCTTAATTAATGCTTTTCTAGGTAAGGCTTTGAGAATTTCTCCGGTAATCAAATCATAACCAGGAGCTTTCTTAGGTTTTAGTTTCGCGATCTCACGTTTCAGTACTCTAAGCGTCGCAGATCTGCGCGTTAAATCGTCAGATGGTGGAACTACCATCCTTGTGATGTTGATGTTGTCATGAACCACTTGACCAACGTTCTTTTTAAAGGTTTCTTCCGAATGGGCGGCAAAAATACCCGCTTTTTCTTTATCTTCCCTTGCCCATTCATTTTGATTTATTTTAAGGGGCGGCGCAGAGATTTTGGGCCTTTTGGTGCCTTTTACGGCTTTCCAAAGGGAATAATTGGAATCATTTTTCGCTGTTAAACTTTCAAGGTAAGAGCCTATCGCACGATTTTTAAAATCCATAATGCTATTCTTTAACAAATTGCAAAGACGATTCAGATATGTTTTATGCTGTGGAGCACGACTCTGTTGCCATCTTTTACGCGCTTTTCTTTTTTCCCTGATTAATTCTTTTATTTCAGAAAGATATTGTAGACCGTATTTGTCCGGCGTTTTTCTTGGATTGGGCGTATTATTCCAAGAGGCGAGCTGTACTATCTCAACGAAGCGATCGACTTCAACCTCAAGTTCATAGGGTGTCGTAAGCGGTACGCTCAGTTCAACATTTACTTCGATTTCGTTCCTAAAGCCTTCCCAGTTAGTTGTTCTGCCGGTTAATTTCGCTGGCTCTCGGTTAAATAATAGTTTTTCGCTCAATGTCAAAATAACTGGGGAATGATCAGACGACAGATCGAAGCTTTCTTCAACTTTTATGTGGTTGTTAGATATGCCTTTCACCACGAAGAAATCGATCAGGTCAGGTATTTTCAAAGTATCAGCTGGCCAGTAAGTCGGTTTGCCCGTCGAATTGAAATCACAACTGTACTCCATACCTGCCCCATAGAGCATTCTACCTTTTTGCGGGATGTATCTAGAGCCCCAGAACATATGTTTCGCATTATAATCGCCGCCAATAATGAAATTAGGTTTCAGCGATTTAAATAAGTTAGTAAAATCATTTTTTTCAAGCGCGGAACGCGGTGGATAGTAAATAGATGAGATTTTAATAGTACGCTGACTATTTTTAACTCGAATTGTGCACAATTGCAGAGTTTCAAGCAAGACTGCTCAATGCAGTCTTTAATAAACAAGGGAGATCCGCCTCTCGCTTTACCCGAAGGGTGACAAGCGTGGTAATCAGTATAGCCTTTTATTTTTAAATGCGATTCCTTTTTTACGTGAGTTTCAGAAATCAAGCAAATGTCAATATCTTTTTCTCGCATGAATATTTCCAATTCGTCAAGTTTTTGCAAAAGTTCATTTGCATTCCAAGTACATATTTTTAACATTCTTATTTCATTCATATTCTAGGTGAAGTACGCGTTTTCCGTGAATAACTCTCGAGCTTAACCAACCTATCGAGAATAATTTTATTTATTTTGCTTTGCTCTTCAAGTTTCGCGAGAATAATTGAGAAAACTTGAGAAGCAGGGTCCGTTGGGATTTCGAGGTTTCTTGATTTTTCGGATGCTGCAGCCTGGGCGTAGGTCTGCACTCCTGCTGTCCGAGGGCTATTACCCGATGTCTTTTCTAATGGCTTTTCATTACCGTTTATTTTAAGACCAGAAGTCGAGGGCTTATCTGCTATCACCACCTTCTTCCGCTCTGAACCCCGTGGTTTTTGTTTGTTTACGTTCTCCTGACCGATCTTACCAATTGCCTTAGTTAGCGGTTTTATTATTTTATTTTGAGGCTTATGGAGTGTATCTCTTCGTTTTTGCAACTCCTTGGCTACTTCACAGCCTCTATAATTTGCCGGGTGCTTTCCCTTACAATTAGCACAGATTGCAGAGGCTTGCTTGTTTACTCGACAGTCTTGGGAGAGGTGATTTCCAGCGCATTTCACACACCGTGGTTCTTTTTTGCAATACGTTTGCGTATGATTGAATCTTTGGCAGCGTTTGCACTGCGGAATTATTTTTAAATTTCTACGCATGGGCTCGATTTTGACCACGATATTCAATATGGTTTTAACTCGATAAATATCGTCGATACTATCAGCTTTATCGAATGTTAGCATAAAAAGCGGAAGTCCACGCCTTACCAAGATGTCCTTATCTATTTCGGATTGTTGCTTCTCCTTCTTGATGATATTAACGGCATCAAGAATTTTAAAGCCCTTGTCTTGAAGGTCGCTCATAATCTCTTCTTTTGTGCATGAGGGGTGAAGTCCCCTTGCTACAACACGATGTGGCCTTTCTGACTTGATTTCGAAAGTATACCACTGAATCTTGTCGATATTAAGTTTCTGGGACAGTGCGCGATAGTCGTCATGGTCATCGACGTTAATCTTCCACGCATTATTCCTCAAAGATGTGACCTTAAATTTCGATGTTATCGTTCCTTTAAGGAGGCTATGCAACTTATTATATTCCGTTATCCCGACGATGTTTATTGGTGGCGGTAAACGAAATTGCGTTTTACGTTGATTTTCTTGCAGTTCTTTACGCTTTTCTTCATTTAAGGGCACGACTTCGAAGAACCGGCTCTCCGTTTTTTAGTAGGTCTTTTCTTAGGGACCCGATTCGTTTCGCGTGCTAGCTCTTCTTCATCGGTGTGGTACTCCCGACTATCTAATAGTGCTGGAGCACATTCGCGCTCTTTCTGCGAGTGTGTGTTCTTTAGAACCTTATTCTCTTCTTTTAATAAATCTATCTCTTTCTTAAGATCTTGATAGAGTAGATCCATTTCGTTAAGCTTTATTCGGAGTACTTTATTTTCTTCCTCAAAGCTTTTATATTTCGCTAAGTCCTGATTTTCGCGCTGCGGCGCTCCCGGCGGACTTTTTTTCCCGGAGTTATTCGATCTTGATGGAGGAGATCGAGATACCCTTGCACTTCTTGTGAAAGGGTCATTGGATTACAATAAATGGCTCTCCCCAGAATCCGTAGAGCCGACCTCCGAAGAGGGTGGATTTTCCAGTAAAGCTGGACTGACACCTGGGGTAATCAATCTTTTTGTTTTGTCCATTGCATTTTTGTATACACTATGCACTCGGTATACGGAGATTGGATTTTAGTCGCCTCTTACGACAGGCATGCCCTACCTCGGGTATATTCTAACCCCTACCCGAAGATTAGTTGATTTTATTAATTCAATCTGTAAATATTCAATACATAGTACAATACAAAAATCAATAGGCTTGGCGTTGCCGTCTGCCAGGTTAGCAACGATTAAATAAAAAAAATAAATAAAATAAAAAAACTTATATTCGAAATTGCAATAAAACAAAGTATCACATGTTACTAATTTAAAATTGCTCATTAACTATTCTATCCCAATAAGGGAATAATCCTGATATTGCCTGTCGTCTACTTTTTGGATAACCTCATATACTCGTAATTTGTCTTTCCAGTCAGAAACATTATATTCAGATAAAGAAAGATCAGAATTTTGAGAAGTTGCCAGCTCATGCCAGTCTTTGAAAGGCGATTGACTACGTTGACAGGCAGATATGAGGAGCTTTTTCTGTAAATTATTTGTATCCCTATACTTTGCCCATATAATCTGCATTGGCATTGTAAATCTGTGAAAGACCAGATTCAACATGCGTGGCATATGTTGGAGTCGTGAGTAGAAGTTTAAAAATATGCTTAAAGAAGAACCTTTGTATCTTTTTAAGCACTTCAACATATTTATGGCCATGCACTTGGTTTGCATAGCAAAGACAGGCACTAACTGTAGAGTTAAAGGCCTTGAACCTGGATCTAGCATCAAAGTGTTTATTGGAGAAAAAGTTTCGCCACAGAACATTTATTACTGTTTTTGCTGCCACTGCCTTATCTTTGATATGAGGTCGGAAATCAAGTTTGGGCGATAGCGGAAAACCTAAGTACCTACTTAAATTGATTGACAGATTCAGTAGGTTCGGCTCCCAGCGACCAATTCTTTCCTGAAGGGCTTCATCGTTTTGAAGTACCAAATATCATAATATTTGAATTTTCTGTATTTATTTTAAGGTCCCAGATATCGCAGTATTGTTAAAGTCTATTTATTTGTAGTTTAAGAGGCTCCCAGCGACCAATTCTTTCGTGAAGGGCTTGATCGTTTTGAAGTACCAAATATCATAATATTTGAATTTTCTGTATTTATTTTAAGGTCCCAGATATCGCAGTCTATTTATTTGTAGTTTAAGAGTTGAAGGGTTTTCAGCTAAAATTACCATGTCGTCAGCGTAAAATAGGACTTTAATCTCCAAACCACCAATTGAAACACTTACACAATATATATGTTATGAAGTGAGAAATGTTCCTAATTAAAAAATTTTGAAATTCTCTGATAGATGGCGCTGAACTAGATAAACTAAGCGAAGATTTTTCAAAATTCAACGCCTAAGGGGCTAATTGGGAAAAATATAATTCCTTAATTCCTTAATTTAAATTTTCGTAGGTAAACCATTGTCATAATCGTGAGTCTTTTGAGAGGATTGTTTGTGTAAATATTGTGCGAAAAGCCTATTGAAGAGCCAACGAAATTGGCGAACTAAGTGAAGTACGACGTGTAACATTTCGCAGAGCGCATGCACCAATACGAGCCGCCGAATCAGACGAGCAAAGTACAGTGCGTATTGAAAGCTTCCGAATTCATATGGTTGTAACACGATCACGTGAAACAGACGAAGGGCATGAGGCATGACCAACATGTCGCAAATGTACGAATTGCAGGCAATAGACAACGCATTATTGCTTCACTTGTATTTGAATGTATTGTATTCGATGACGACCCGGAAATTAACTATAGTGAACAATGAACATGCATTAGTTGTTTTTGGACATACATATATGAACAAATTAATACATCACAAATACATCACACAGTCACACTTGGCCTCTCAATGCCAATCCATATGAAAGTGAATACGTTTGGTGGCTACATTTTTGAGTAGCATTAGCAATTTTGCATAATTTTCATTGTATGTAGATACTAATAGGAAAGAGTAGCATGTCTATGCATACATGTAAAAATATCAATATTTCTTAAAGTATTACAGATATAGATTTGAAACTTGGAATATGACCTAATATAGCGCTCTTCTACTCGCAGCCAGAAAATGAGGCTCCCAGTAACTTGGGAAGCTGAATTATAAGGGTAGGTAAATAGCCGCGAAGCTCTTTGGGTAAAGGGTAACTGGTAGTGCCGCGTGAAACTTGGCGGGCACCCAGATAAAACAAAAACAGTTTTCAATCATCTTACATATAAACACCAATTTTGTTTATTCAAACAGTCAGTAACTACCTACTATTGAAAAACACAAAATGCATCTTTTCCCAAAATGCAGATTAGAGTCATATACACTATACAATGGTTGTGTGTACTTACTACCACCAATATTATAATATACATTATGTTGATTCCCATTCCCACATATCCATCGATTTCAAGGCCGGCTATGACAGCATATGGAGGGATGAACTGAATAGAGACATGTCTAGTTTTGACATCCCTGCCAAAATCATCTGTCTGTGCAGGAAGACGATGGAGAAAGCTCGCTGCTCCATCAAGGTCGGTAATGACCTCAACGAGACCTTCGATGTCAAAAAAGGGTTCAGACAAGTTGACACGCTGTCATGCGACTTCTTCAACATCATACTTGAAATAACTATTCGAAACTCACAAGCCAACACACAAGGAACGATCTTTCAAAAGTCCGTTTAACTACTTGCATACGCCGACGAAATTGACGTCATTGGTAGAGCACAGCGAGCTTTCACCGGTGCGTTCGCTAGTATAGAAATGGAAGCAAATAAAATGGGTTTAGCGGTAAACGAGGGCAAAACAAAGTATGTGCTGTCAAGAAAAAGGGACACCCAACATCGAGGAATTTTGTCCAACTTCACAATAGACAGCTACAACCTCGAGGTAGTAAAGGACTTTTTCTACCTCGGCTCTAATACATCTCGTCGGAAATCAAACGAAGGATTATTCTTGCGAACCGCTGTTTCTTTGGGCTAAGAAGGCAATTGAGTAGTAAAGTCCTTTCTCGGTCGACTAAGGAGACTCTATATAAGACCCTTATCATCCCAGTCTTGCTATATGGGGCTGAAGCATGGACTTTATCGAAAGCGGATGAAGATATCCTTGGTTGCTTCGAGAGAAAAACCCTTCGTAAGATATTCGGTCCCGTTTGCGCTGATGGGTTCTGGAGGAGGAGATTCAACTAAGAACTGTACAAGCTGTACGGCGACATCAACCTGGTCAAAAAAACTGCACATTGGCCGCTTAAGATGGCTAGGACATGTAGAGCGTATGGACATCAACGCTTCGGCTCGGAGAATGTTCGATTCTAACCCGGAGGGTCAGCGCTAGGGTTGCCAGATTTTTCTCGCAGCTCGACGGGACAAATGGCAAAAATATGGAAAAATCCGGGAATTTAAAATTTCTCCCGGGACAAAATAAAAATTCAAAATATAAGATATCAAAGTTATATATATTGTGTATTTATATACTTTTTTACTAAACAAGCTCTCGAAATGAACTGAAATGAATGAAAAATGGGGTTAGGGGTTAACCTTCAGAAACGGAACTGCTTCTCTTCACTAGGAAGTCCAAAATTCCTCAGATAGACCCCTTCTATATACGGTACCAAACTAGTCTTCGCCGGCAAAGCAAAGTACCTAGGTCTCATCCTGGACAAAAAACTAAGCTAGAAGAGATCCAGGGAAAAGTGAAGAGAGCTATCATAGCCCTCTACCCTTGCAATAAAGCCATTGGCAGCAAATGGGGACTTCAACCCCGCATAACCCATTGGCTCTATGTGTTTATTATCAGACCGATTCTGATGAATGGCGTAGTTGTCTGGCAGTAGATAAAGCTATACATCGCGACCGCCTGGGGAAAGCATGTGTGTATTAGTGGAGCTCTAAGTTTAACACCATCTCTCCTTTCGCCTCCCTGATCACAGTAGCTTGTTTCAAGCGGAGATTATGGCGATTTCTGAAGCATTGTCCTGAATCAAGATGAATGTTATATCCACTAACGATATTAGCATCTTCTCGGATAGCCAGCCGGTCTTGGAATTTCTGGAATCAGTCTTATACACTTCTAAGACCACCTCCAACTGCCGTTCATCTCCTATAGAGATGGCTAGTACGTTTTATATCCACATTTGCTGGGTGCAGGAACAACAATACCTATTCTACCCGATAAGAAGAATTTAGCTACGCCCCTCGCTACTTAAAAGCTATCACTCAAACTTGACACAGTCAATAAAACCAATGCTAGATGGGAAGGTGGGCATTGCTACCAGACAGGCAGGATTACATCAAATGGATACATACAAATGCCTTCTGTCCCAAAAAATACTTCACGATTTATTGGTGTCATTACAGGACACTGTCATATACATATTTACTTTAAAAGAAAACGTGATAAAATAAAATTCATAAAAAAGAAATTATTTCATATTAAGTCTCAAATTATTTATATTAATTATTAACCAAATTATTAACCGGGACGTCTGGCAACGCTAGCTCAGCGCAGCAGAGGACGACCCCGCCTAAGGTGGCGCGCATAAGTAGAACAAGACCTCAACCAACTTGGAGTGCACAGCTGGAGGCAGTTAGCTAAGGACCGGGCTAGCTGGAAGAGGTTGTTGGTTGAGGCCTTGGTCCACACCGGACTGTAGCGCCACCTCTAAGTAAGTAAGTAATGTTGATTCCCATTGTCTTTTTTCATCTGACTATAGACATGTATTTGTGAATCCTAATTAATTTCCTGTTCCTGGGAAAGATCCGTAAATGGTTGATATTTTTTCTGTATTACTATCATACTCATAAGATTAATTTTTCCATTAAAAATATTGATGAAATTATCATAAAAACAAATATTATTTTGGAGCGCACAAGGTCGCGCAGTTTTCAGCTAGTCATGAATAAAAACAATGAATGGATGTGAAATTCTCTCTTAGTGCCTATGTACTTCATAGAAATACTTCAGCAGGTAGATCATGCCAAATCTGCTAAACGAGTTCCCAAGTCCTCGTACCTCTGCACTTATACGGAAACAAGAGAATAATAAAATAAAAAATCCTATACACTCTCCAGATACGGAGGTGGTAGGTAGAGTAGCAAAAGCGGCAATTAAGGCCTGGGTAAAACATTTTATCATCATCATGGCACGCAATGCATCTGTTCCGTAGACGTCTTCTCCTGCAAGAACCTGAATAATGAAATAGGAATACGATTTATAGTCGTAATTTTCATACGAAATTACATTTTAAGTTAATCATGCATCTCTGCAACTCACTCCCGCATCTGCAATATGTCTTCTTAATTTTTTTCGACAATCCTGTGCAGAAGATATGTATGTATGTATATTAAAGGACTTGTTTACTATTCATAAATGAAGCTGCTGTTTTTTTCACTGCGCCATTCCTTGTGCGGTAGCCTTTCGTTTCATCTCAATGTTATGTAAGTTCCGCCAACACTGCACTGTTTCGCCAACGCTGATAAAACTTACATTCATCCGGACCAGAGTCGGCGAACTTAAAATTTATTATTTGAGTATGAACATCTTGTAATTTCACAACATAAAATCATCATGGAAACAATTGAAATTAAAGGTGCGGTAGGGGTGAAGGACAAACAACGATATTCTATATTTCTTGCACCAGTACCGGTACTGAGGAGTGAATTATATTTTAACAAAACGTAGAGAATAAGAAATTAAATCAATTTTTTATCGCCAAGCTTATAGAAACTGGGCATACGAGTACATACGAGTGTCGGTATAAACGAGTACATATGTAATATGTATAGCACAGCATCCACCTCAACACATGGGCATAGTATGATGAATGTATACGTAGAGTATTGTATAACTTGAATAAATCATTATTTCTATAAAAAGAAAATAATGAAAATAAAACAAGTGTAATCAGAAAATAACTTGAAAGGATGTTTCAGTAAAACAGCGGAAAAGCGGTATCTCATGCAAATTAACATTCCTTTTACAACGTTTTCATTTGCATCTCCATAGATACAAGTAGCTGTACTATACTATTTTTTAAGAGGTTGAGAACTTTTTTTAAAAAAAAAACACAAAAAATTCGAATGAAATATTTATTTGAATCGATAGTTTGAACCTTGCAATTTAATGTTTAAAGATAATTTCATGCAAATGTTGACCGCGGCTGCGTCTCAGGTAGCCCATCCGCTGAGTCCAATTTTGGCATACTCTTTCACACATATCGGCCGGTATCTCACGAATGAATGCATGGATGTTGGCTTCCAGTGCGTCAATCGAAGCGGGCTTGTCCCTATAGACATTAGCCTTGACATACCCCCACAAAAAATAATCTAATGGTGTCAAATCGCACGATCTAGGCGGCCAATTGACCGGCCCGAAACGTGAAATTAACTGTTCACCAAACTCGCCTCGCAATTGCGCCATTGTTTCGCGTGCTGTGTGGCATGTGGCACCGTCTTGTTGAAACCACATATCATGCAAGTCAAGAACTTCCATTTCGGGCAAAAAAAAGTTTGTTATCATCGCTCGGTAGCGTTCACCATTGACAGTAACGCTGCGATTCGCATCATCTTTGAAGAAATATGGCCCAATAATGCCGCCGGCCCATAAACCGCACCAAACAGTGGCTTTTTCGGGATGCATTGGTAGCTGTTGCAATGCTTCTGGCTGATCTTCACTCCAAATGCGGCAATTTTGCTTATTTACGTACCCATTCAACCAAAAATGAGCCTCATCGCTGAACACAATTTTTCGATAAAAAAGCGCGCGATGAACATTTCGAACCGAGCACGAATTTTGATAGTAAAATTCAATAATTTGCAAGCGTTGTTCATTTGTAAGACGATCCATGGTTAAATTGCAAACCAAACTGAAGCTGTTTGACAGTGACACAAGGTACTAAACACACGTCAGCTGTCAAAACCAGTGTTGCCAAAACCAAACCAGCTAAAAAATCACCCTTTATAAACCTCTAGGTGTTTGCGGCGAGATTCGAACCCAAGACCGCTAGCTCAGTAGTCCGACGCACTAACCACTTGCGCTACGGTGTCCAAACGTACCTTATTAACCCAGGTTAATATTTAAACTTTTGTATGAAAAAATTCTAAATTTGTCCTATAATTCTTTCTCTTTTTAGGATTTTCTAATTAAATCATAATTTTGCAATTTGTTTTTTAAATAATGTATGACTTTACGAAGATTTTAAAGTATGCTCATTTATTAGAATACCGGTCAAAGCCCTAATTTCCATACCATTTTCCCCTTAACACCCCAGACCTCCCTGCGTTGGCACGACTTCACAGTCTTAGACAATCGTATTATCGGACCGGAAGATTATGTATGCAGTATGCCCCTAAGTCAGCTACATATGTATGTATGTATATCTATGAATTTGTAAAATAGAGCCAGTGGTTTGTTTTCATCTTAGTTGTATTGACCAAGCATTTGATCCATCACCTCCTTTTGTTAAAGACTGTATGCTATTTTCTTCATCATCACCTATCTAATTGTATGTGATTATTAAATTAAATTAAATTAAAAATATAATTTACGAAATTTATTCAAAAAACAACAAAGAACAATTAAAAGGAAGACAGGAAGTAAGAATTTTATTTTCGTAGACAGAACGCCTATAGAAAGAGGAAGGGAATAAAAATATTAACCTGGGTTAATAAGGTACTGATTAAGGGGCAACAATTGTCGCCCGTGTGAGGGTTAATATTTTTTATCGAACATTCGCGACCGATATAACAGATGAATGAAACTTTAGCGCATTGCAATATGTATTAGCAAATCACATCAATGAGCCCAATCGTAACACACGGCAGTTCGCTGTAGTGAATCGTGCAATCATATTGGCGCGTGATTAGTCAATCCCGGGATTTTATAAAAATTAAATAACAGTTTTAAGCATATTCATTTATTAATTTTATTTAATGCATAAACAAAGAGAATATGATTGGACGTTTAAACAAAATTTGCTTAACGATGATATTATTTTTTAAACATAAAATTATCTCTTTTTATAAACAGCCATTTCATTTATTTTGCTTTAAGCTTGGGTGATTTTTAAGGCAACGGTCTCAGAAACCACAGAACACATTTTCAAAACAAAACAAAGAATTGAAGATTCTTCAACATATTTAATACTTGTTCATTACATAAAACAGAAGAACTATCAGATCCTTTTTTGTGGCTGACAAATAATGCATTTTTTTCGGACAATTAAGTAGATTGTGGTAACTCCGGAAGTAGGAGACGTTAAATGTTATATCCACTTACTTTGGATATGGGCAGAAATTCTTAAATCACGTTTACAAGTTTAAATATGTATGTATTTACATTATGTCCAAAAAGTTTCCGGAAATTTTAAATAAAATACGAAATATTCAATTTTATCAATATTTATACTGTCGCCTTCAAAGTAGGCCCCATTAAATGCTACACACATATGGCAACGCTTTTTCCAATCTTCAAAACATTTTTTATATGCGATTTCCGTTATAGCCTTCAGCTCCTTCCACGAATTTTGTTTTATGGCTTCGACGGCAGAGATGAGAATTTACTGCATATGAAGTAGTTCTACTACATTTTTTTTTATTGTTCATCTGCTACGTAGTAACTAATTTCTACTTCGTTTATTTTTCGTTTAGAATGTCACCTAAAAATAAAAGACAAGATTCATTGTAGGATTATTGATCCATTTTGCAAATTGTTTGAACTAAATGCACTCATCGCAAAATTCTACTATCTTCATTATATTTTTGCATTTAGATTTCCAAACATACCTTCTTATTATGAAAAAATAAAAACAGAATAGGTATATTTCTGTTCAACTTCACATTCTTTTAGTTTTTATACCCACATATTTCTTAAACTAACTAGTAAAATGCGTTTTGAGTCCGTTTCAAATCACGGTGGACTCTTGTACTTTCGCATATTTTTTCCCTTTCAGTGATCTGGTGTACAGACCAGAGATGACATGCGGGACAAAACTCTCCTGTGATTTGAACTGAACGTTTCATTGTGAAACGGACTATAGAGATTGTACTAAACGCAGTTATAATTGCACGCATGCAACACGATGTAAAAAGTTTAAATTATATAGTTCGGAATTAGAAAAAATGAAGATGTATTTTATAAGACACAGCCAAACGTAACGAGAAAATTAAAACAGATTTATTTAACAAATACATATAAAGGGTGATTTTTTAAGAGGTTGAGAACTTTTTTTAAAAAAAAAACACAAAAAATTCGAAAAAATGAATGAAATATTTATTTGAATCGATAGTTTGAACCTTGCAATTTAATGTTTAAAGATAATTTCATGCAAATGTTGACCGCGGCTGCGTCTCAGGTAGCCCATCCGCTGAGTCCAATTTTGGCATACTCTTTCACACATATCGGCCGGTATCTCACGAATGAATGCATGGATGTTGGCTTCCAGTGCGTCAATCGAAGCGGGCTTGTCCCTATAGACATTAGCCTTGACATACCCCCACAAAAAATAATCTAATGGTGTCAAATCGCACGATCTAGGCGGCCAATTGACCGGCCCGAAACGTGAAATTAACTGTTCACCAAACTCGCCTCGCAATTGCGCCATTGTTTCGCATGCTGTGTGGCATGTGGCACCGTCTTGATGAAACCACATATCATGCAAGTCAAGAACTTCCATTTCGGGCAAAAAAAAGTTTGTTATCATCGCTCGGTAGCGTTCACATCGACATTTCGCGGTCTTCTGTCACACTAGCTGATACGGCCGCAATATTTTCTTCACTACGCACAGTACGTAAACGTGTTGGTGGTTTAATGTCCAACAAAGTAAATTTGGTGCGAAATTTGGTCACAATCTTCCGAATAGACTGCTCAGAAGGTCGAGAATGCCGATCATAAAATGGAAGCAGCGCGCGATGAACATTTCGAACCGAGCACGAATTTTGATAGTAAAATTCAATAATTTGCAAGCGTTGTTCATATGTAAGACGATCCATGGTTAAATTGCAAACCAAACTGAAGCTGTTTGACAGTGACACAAGGTACTAAACACACGTCAGCTGTCAAAACCAGTGTTGCCAAAACCAAACCAGCTAAAAAATCACCCTTTATATGTTAAATAATTCTTTTCTTAACCTTCATCTCATCCTTGTGTAGAAAAAAAACACAAAAACAACCTTTTTTCTTACTTTTTTCAAAAACCTCTAATTGATAACTTCTGGAATTTTCTGACTTTGTTAACAACCTTATATTACAATAAAAAAACGTTTTCCCCCATGAAAAAAAGCTCATGACGGTTGTTATTGCTAAAATTACGTTGTCTACCTTCTTGTGTAGATTTCTAAACATATGGAAACTTAGTGCATTTCATATAAAATTTCATTTGTATTGAATCTTTTCGCAAGTGAACAATGTTCGAATATATATTGTGAATTCAATAGTAATAAAAAAGAACTATGTCGGGACCAAGATAGTTGGAAATGGAAGCATGTTTGGATGAAAGTGATGGTGATGATAGTGATATTTCTGGAGTCAGAGATGACGAATTTGTGCCAGAAGAAAATGTTTATGATAACGATGACTTACTATGTATATTCAGATGATAGAGATTCTAATGTTACAAAGGTAGCGAGTGAATCAAATGAAAAATACATCAGTTGTTGAATGTGAAAATAAAAGAAATTTCGAAAGATGGGATTGTGTGGCAACCACAACCAGTTGGGCATCAAACTAGAAGATTCGGAAAGAAAATATGATTTCTCTTCGTCTTGAATATCAAAGATGCTTCTTTATTTTTCTTCCCACCACACATTGAAAGTATAACTTTGAAAGATTCTAATGTGTATTCACAAGCTATGTAAATACGGTGAGGTTTTCAAACTAATCGTTTCGAATATGTCGCAAGCACAACACTGACAACATAGCACTTGTTTCGTTCATTGGAATGAAAAACAAATGTACTATATTGCAAAGTACAATGCATAACTCTATTGAAATTGGATCTGGTGAAAAATTAATAACAGAGTATTACAATAAAACAAAAGGATTGTTCATATACACTGCCTTTTCAAATTTCAAGTCAATATTTTTTTTTACATTCGATTCACAATTAGGTATGTACATATCTAGGCGATGTAGCTACAGTTGCCAAAATGGTCCCTTGCTACAGCTGTAAAAGAAAAACAAATGGATGGCCAATGACTGTATTTGAAAAATATGGTTGATATTTTTGATATAAATTCATTAATTATTTTCAAGGAAGTGAAACTGAACTGGCAATCAACACAAAAAAATAGCAATACGGAGGAAAGTGCACTTAGAATTCATTTGCAAAACCACATATGGCAGCTAGAAGAAGAAGACCGGCACTATCAGCATCTTTGCTTGCAAAAGTTTCAGGAGAAAGTTTACCAGTACAATCTTTAGAGTACACTTCTGCATCATCTTCAGCATCTTCATTAAATCCATCAAAACGATCACGACGCGTTCTAATATAAATAAAATGCAGTACAAGATGTCACGTTTACAATGAAGAAAATTCCACCAAAAATAATATATACATATATAATATATATAAATATATTAGCCAATTTATTGTTTTTGCACAAAATTTGATTGTAAAAACCAACATAATCGAAATGTTTGTATAAAATGCATTCAAGAAAACTAATTTGAATTTATTTTCACTTGTTTCTTTATAATAAAATTATAAAGACAATTTGTTTGGTTGATTTTAACAAAAAAAAAAAAAATCAAATTCATGGAAAACACACTTAACCCAGATATGCCTGGCGTCCTACTGGTAGGACACCTCTCACTTCCGCCATAAGGTCCAATGGTTAAAAAAAGCCAAATGGTGGTTTATTAAAAATGTATCGTTGTGAATTTGGTAAACAGTGTTCGTTAAAAAAAAATTTGAATGTACGTTGGGTTAGTTCATTTATGTGGTGGTGGTGTTAGCATAATTTTGAAAAAAAAAAATTGTAATGACGTCACACAAAAGATAAGTTAAATATGTGTTTACTTATTATTTTACCACTAAAGTTATCAAATACTGTTAAATATGTATAAACATAACAATCTACTTCGCTTCTACCACCAAAACGAGGTGTAATGCATTTTTATGCTAAAAGAAACGTCACGACCTACCAGTAGGACGCTAGGCATATACCATACTACAAAAAATACTATTATTACAGAAAGTACTCTGTGAATGAAATTTTGAACACTATCGAAGAAGTTGACCGAGATAACAATCTTTTAGACAAATGATATCGATAAACTCAATGAATTTTTTTTTTGTAAGAACTGTCCGAGCAATGATCTTCACCATAGTGTCACGGCTTCAAGCAGTATAGCTATAGATAACCAATAAGATGGGCGCAATTCTACGAAATTTTAATGGAACTATAAGGCAATGTCGATGTAGACAATGCCAGAAGAAAACGTCAAATATGATGCTCCACTTCATGTCGTAGTTACATAATATATAATATACATATACATACATATGGATAGATAGGTCGAAGCCGAAAGGCAATCATTTTTAAAAATAGAGCTACGTAAGTGTTATTTTACTTTATTAGTTTTAGATTAAAGCATTTTGGCCTATTAAGTAAATTATTATTTATTATTTAATTAAAAATAATGTTTCTAAAAGTAAAAAAACTTACGTGCTTACAATATATGTAAATATATATATTAACTTCGTAACTATGTATAATTTATTTATTATTTAGAAACAATCTCATTTATGTATTATATTCCTGGGGACAGGTGTCGTCCAATTTGTATCAGACTAGAAATATACAATTTAAAAAATCATAATAAAAAAGAAGTGTCATTTGCCTAGCGACCTACCAGTAGGACGGGTCTATACCACCCCACCCACTATCAATATATTTTTTTTTTTTTTAGATTGCGGATTTTGAACACCAAGGCAGTATATTGCCGAAAAATGAACAGCTTCCAACGTCTGATCTGGGTTAAATCCCATATGTGTAGAAAACTACACACAAGGGTAGACAAAGTAATCTTTTTTGAGGATGAGATGAAGGTTAAAGAAATTATGCTTTGCAGCTAAATCGGTGGATTTGTTCCATGCAAAAACGAACACATCCACTCGTCACGGAAACGTTGTCTGTAGCCAGGCCGATAAGATTTTTAAAAGGGATTTTGTTTTCCCGTAGAAAATAATGATTGCATAAAAAATATGTTGAGCATTTGACTGCTTCAGTCTTATTAAAGTACAAAGCTGATCAACTATCTTGGACAAATTTTGATCATCGAACTAAAAAAAACTAAACATGTTTGTGTAGAGACATCTGTCGTTTCATCGCAAATAATCTAAAATTTTCTTGTTCTCAATATGGAAGATGTATCCTCAAGAACAAATGGAGAAAAATAACGTATTTAACCATGGATTGTGCCTTAAATCTTCCACATCTGATTGATTGAATCGGGGCTGAATACAGATGGATCTTGGACGTATAGATAACATATCTAAGGGTAGAATAAACATTGCGGAAGAAGAAAACGAGTTGCAGCCACATAAAATATGCATTTTAGCTCACAAATCAATTTTCTGTAGAAAACGTTTATTTCGTGGTTATTGTTAATTTATTTTATTTATTTCATCAATGAAGTAATTATTATTAATGGCATTCCTTATATCGTTACCTGATATTCTTCCAATCCTTTCCTATATAAAGATATAACGAATAAATTATGAATTTGTTCCTTCATAAGCAGTCGTTGTTGAACAAATACTAAAAATACTAAAAATTGCTATGTTTTCCTCCTAATTAATAAATAAAACAAAAATAAAATAAATCTATTTGCTTTATTATTTCATTATCTGCTTCAGTTTTTGCAAATCTACTTGGTTTTTTGGAGCAATTTTCTTCTCATTATGGGTTCAGCATTCTCATCCCTGTTCGATGGCCTCAAAACGGGTACTACGGAGAGGCAATTTTAGTTTTGGGAATAAAAAGAAGTCGGCCGGAGCTAAATCAGGTGCGTACGGTGGTTGATCGATGATATTTGTTGCGTTTTTGGCCTTAAATTCGTTCACAATTGCTGCTTTATGCGATGGAGCATTATCGTCATATAAAATCCATGAGTTGTATCCACCAAAATCTAACGGACTGACTCGTGAGAGATGTTAAGGTCATATGATATCTCTCTCAAGCTGGAATGGCGATTTTCAAACACAATTTCTTTCATTTTATCGATGTTTTCATTGGTTCTCACCGATTCACGACCTTTCTTGAATGATTTGTACCAGTCATACACTTGTGTGATCCCGGGATCCCGGGATTGCAATCTCTACGCGTGGCACTTTTTCTCATTCGACGATTGGCGTTTGATTCAACTTGGCAATGAAGACGCGATTGCGTTGTTTTCTCAGTCGTTCAGCAGCTACGTGTGCTTCTCGTTCCTTCTGAGTTCTTCCTGCACGAATTCGCGACTCATTTTTTTTTATATTTTTTATTATTCTTCCTGAAAAAACGTTATAATAGTAATGTTACCTGCGGATCATATTGCTTGTGGTTAATTAAGTACATTGTTTTTTTTTTTTTGTATAGAGTTTAGAAGATATATAATTTTAAGTTTTAATTCAGATTTTAATTTATACATGTAGGACAAAAAAAGACATTAAGTCTGGAAAAATAGTTATTCCTCCTCCTCTTTTTTCTTTTCGATTTAAAAATTCAGCATAATATCCATTCATTTGGTATAAAACATTTTCTAAGGTCTTTTATATTAGTTTCAACAAGACATATAACATCTATATAACATTTCTGTTAAGAAAAACAGACACAACAAAAAATATTTTCATTAAAAAAGTCATTACCAATGCCCGTGTAAATCCGTGCATCAGCCTAAATTCTACGTCAGCTTCACAATATTGGTTTTGCATCAGCATTTTGTTTACGTAATTTTGATCTTCTTCTTCGGTCATTGAACTTCATATTATATTGAAATTTTACTAATATCACTAATAGATCCAATCTGTATAGGTTCACCGTTCTCCACTTTTGTTGCAAGTATTTTACCGGACGATTTCCACACATGCAGTTCTACGTGTGTAGCTTGCAAAAGAAACAACAATTTTTAATTTTTTTCGGGTCTCTTGGTTTAGTTCTGTATATGTCAACAATGTCAGCTGTGCTTAGTTGGCAATTTATTGTTTTGCCGATAGCTTCAATAGTTTCGATTCAATTTTCATTTGGTGTTGGCGGAATATTTGTGTTTTCTATGTTGTTTTTAATAAGTTGTTATTCAAGTGTGTTCATGTGCTCGAAGCTGTTCATTCGATTCGGCGCGTTGCTCAGTGGTTTAATTTGCATGGCGAATCGCCAATCTTCGTGCATTGCGACTGCGTGAGCCAATGTTTGATCTTCTGATCGGCGGCAAAATATCCCGTGGCCGTGGCGTAGTGGTAGTCGTCGTCGCTTGTCATGCGTAAGGTTCACGGTTTGAATCCAGATGTCTTCGAAGCATTTATTTCTCACGAAATAAAAATAAGTTGATCAGTTTCAGAAGTTCATTTTGAAACCTACTGCGGAGGCCAAACACTGGCAGTAGGATGGTGAGTATGGCTGAAGAAATTGATCGCACAAACTATAATAAGAAACATCTGGAAAAAACTCCTGTGAATCATAAGCAAGTACAAAAATAATACACAACTCTTCAGATATCCTGGACACCACCCATAGAGTTAGTTGAAATTGAAACCTATCATCTGAGTTTCCTACCACTACGTCGCGCTGTGTGTAAACATTATAAGGGTATTCATATCCCCTTTTAACGTGTGTAGATTATAAAAAAAACAAAAAAACTGAAAGTATAATGTCGAAGACTTCGAACTATCATTCTCGAAGCAATATTATCTGATTCGCAAATGCACTGAAAATATTAATAAATGTTTTCGACAAACTTACCGGAATCACTGAAATTTTCACTTCTATCACCGGCAAAATAACAAAACATGAGCTGACGACAATCATCAAAATCCCGATGATTTTCATTCGCGAATGATTTTGGCAGAGTTTGAATAGTAGTAAAAGCAGATTCGATTGTAGCGAAAACAGATCAACATGAAATGCACAGACTACTTATAATAGACGGCAAACTTGCATTTCCACTGCCCGCGCATTATCAAAAATAAGCGGAGCCTAGATTTTCCTGTCTGTCAATGCATGTGAATCAGCACGTGACCATCAACTGTCTAAAAGTAAAGCGAGTTTCTTTCTTTCCTTTTAAACACAACATTTTGTGCAGTCTATCATTCCCTTAACAACAACAAAAGGTACAATAATGATGTAAACAAAATGGCTGCGCCCATCTTCCACCTACTTGTAAGAATGTGTGAGTGAGGCTCCCATTTCATTTAGCTGGAACATGGAAATTCATTCAAGCTTCTGGGTAGAAATGGAACAATTCTAGCTTGGTGGAGCGAATCTGTCAAATGCATCGAAGTTTGCCGTCTAGTATAGTTCGTCTATGGTGAAATTAGGAAGCCTAAAGGGCAACTGTCAAATTGCGCTTATTGATCTTGCAAACAAAAAATCATTGCATCCGAATGTGTGGGCAATTTTGTTTCATATGAATGTGTGGAAAAGGAGGTTTTTAGACTAAATGTTTTCCAAATTCGGAGCTAGGGCAATTTTTTTTTTTCTGAGATCTATGGACCGCTATTATGGATTTACCAACAAGATAACGTCCAAACTCATATTGCTCGAGCTGTTGAAAACTAGAATAGGCAATAGGGTGTTGATATTTTAGAATGGCCATCATTAATACTCATCGGACCTTAACATTATTAAAAACGTGCGGGGATGGCTTGGTCTTAAGGCTTAAGAGTCCGACAAACAATACGAGGACAGAAAGTCGCTTATTTCAGCTCTTCAAGAAGTCTGGAATGAAATTTCATTAAACTATTTGATGACACTCTATAATTCTATTTCAAGTCGGATTTTCGATGTTATCGCTAACAAAGGAGGTATTCCTCATTACCAAACAATTAAACAATAAAAATTTTATCAAAAAAATGTTTTATGTTTATCTTCTGCTTGCAAGTGGGTAGATAATAAGACACTCTTTAGGAATACAACAACAAAACGCATTGTCTGAGGTCAATGCCACATGAGCTGCTTTCTCTGCGATCCCAATAGGTCGCGCGAACTCAACGCATTGAACGCCAGCTCCAATATCGAATTACTACGACGGCGACGGCGTTAGTGAGGGTCCTCGATTTACATGGCGTTTGCGTTTTCCGAATACGACACCAGACGGCGCGGCGGAGGTGGCGCCATAGAAAAATTTGCGGAAGCCTAAAAATTAATCAATCAATTCACAAAATAAAATCACAATTCAAAAATCAAATAATTTACCAGTGGCAATGATGATGTCGATTCACTTGATTGCTGGCAAAAAGTGCAGCGATCTCTCCAAAAAAAAAAAAAAAAATCAACAATGGAAATGGATAGATCATCTTTTGTTTTTAAAATGTGTGGAATAGGCCAACGAAAAGTAAGTACATACTTGAAATCAATATAGTCAGACATAGATATGCATTTACAATGACAATTATATTTATGTATTTACAGCAGTTCAGGAAACTTCCCTAAGGAAACAGATAGTTTATCCTATGAACGTTTCTTGGGAAGTTTGCCATCATGCTCAAGTGTTGCAGATTCAGATGTACCATCAAAATCCCCACACTTAGAGGGTCGTCAACTTCAGCATCTGAGTTTTCTTACGATGTCGGCGACATGTTTGAAGATAACGTTAAGACTTCCACTCCTTAATGCAGTAAGAAGGCGAGTGTACTGAGTGGAATTACAGGTATGCTGAAATGTCTGAAATTGTTCTCTTGGCGAAAGGGGCTTGGGCGGGTCCAGAGCCAAAAAGAACGATGGCTCAATACTTTTTTGCAGCGCAAGTAGATGCAGCTAACCTGTCAATGGCAGAGTTTGGAGACCTGCAAAACCAAATGCCGCAATGTCTAAATTCATTTATGTAATAAAAAATAGGTTTTTTTTCTTCCTTTTTTTTTTATATGGTGCTAGTCGCTAGTCGCTCGTCGCGTGTGGTATTCATCGCGTGAAAGTGTGCAAGAATGCTTTTTGCCAGATTTTTACTATAACGCGTGCGGAGTTGGATCG
Source organism: Brachyopa scutellaris (assembly GCA_949775065.1). Classification (NCBI taxonomy): domain Eukaryota; kingdom Metazoa; phylum Arthropoda; class Insecta; order Diptera; family Syrphidae; genus Brachyopa; species Brachyopa scutellaris. The sequence continues at coordinate 38,763,695 of OX459113.1, read as the reverse complement.
TATTTCATTTTTGCAGGCACATGGAAGGTCTCAAATTGACCATCGTGGCTCGTGGGTTCAGTCCCAATAAACACTCTAAGTCACAGGTGATCGTTAATAAACTATTGCACTTCATAAGATCTTTGCCCAGAAATGAGACACACTATGGAAAGGAGTGCATTTATCTAGATTCGCGTCTCCAAATAAAAATGTTGCATCAGATGTTTGTGAAGCTGAACAAGAAATTTAGTTAGTTATTTCTATTTCTAAATCTTTGGCTATTGGTTTGGACGACCGAAAGTTGATGTTTCAAAATGCGAGGAGCTATTGGTTAAAATAAAATCCTCTTGTCTGTGCGAGAATGTAAAAAAAAGTCGCAGCTGCGAAGCAAATAATTCATCTACACCGAGCGAAAAAAAGTAGGTGAAATCATTCAAAACTAGCACCTTTGAATACACGCAAAATCTCCCCCCACTACAAGAGATATTCTTCTCCATGCAGTTATGGGTACGTATTTGGCATTTTCGATATGAAAACAAAGAAAAGCGCGTTCTACCTTTAGGTACCAAGAAGTTATTGCGAAGAAATCTCCCAATGAAATTTTAAGTTTTGTTTGACATTACCTTCAAAATAATATTCCAGAAACCGCCAATAAACTATTGAGCAATCCAGCAGTCTCTTTACCTTATATTATGTAAAAACATAAGATCATTTCAAAAAATTGGTGTTGTCAGAGGAATCTGCTGAATTGACTGCTCACGCACACTTTCAAGCTTAAAAAGTTCAAAAACCCGGTCCTGCGACGGTTCTAGTATGTGGCGGTAGCAACACTATAGATATAAAAAAAATTAATGATATCCGCAAAGTGGTCCAGTACATAGTATGTGCCGGAGGAGTTCAAAGAGTTCTACGACAAATCGTCGCCTGGGAGACCACAGACAGAAACAACAATAGCAATACATAATGTTGAGGTTTTTTTTCTGATCTTGGAGAATAAAATAAAAATACCTTTCTATAAATTTTGTCATGCATGTTTATTTTTTAATATATCGACATTTTAAAAAGTATGTTTTGTCTGAGTTTTTTTTTTAAAACACGACATGTCCAAAATAGTATTTTATTTTTATATTCTTTTATAGGACGTTATAAATGAAAACCAGTGCAAATACTCAAACCCCACGCTATCATATAACCTCCACGGAAAAAGAAAATAATCAGATTTTTTGACGTCCTGCAAAATGCTGAAATGTGGACATGTCATGTTCTGAAAATGAGCGATTCAATCAATAAAATTGAAAAAAAGGCAATCTTTCATTCTCTCTTTCTCACACACTAAATAGAAAAACTAAACGAGAGAATAATTGTTAATTTTTTAATTGCCACTTTATGTGCGGTCGATTTTGTTATTATCGGTGATATTGTTTCAGCCAAAAAGGTTAGTACGTAGCAAGTCCCCTAAACTTAAGTGAACTTGAATTTAATCCATGTGTGCCCACTGGGTTGAAAACGACCCACTTTCTCTTTTTTTGCAAATTGTTGCATAGAAACAATAACAAAAGAAAAAAAAGGAAAACTATGGTTTATTTGCAATATCAAAACGTACCAAAAAATGGTCCATTTAATTTTAAGCAAATGCAATTATAAAAGTGAGTGTTCTATTGCGTTGAAAAGTTTTTGTCTTGGATCTTAAAAATGTGAGTATTTTCTAGTATTTATACATATTTCGCCGTAAAATCAAGCACAAATATGTTTAGTTAAATTTCTAAGAACATAAAAGCGATTGCCTTTATTTTGTTACTTCAGATTTTTACGGTGAATATTGTGTGGGTCGAAATCGACCCCATGGGCATTGGAGTTGCTATTATATTGGCATTTTCAGGTCTCGTCGGAATCTCCTTACGCATGAAATATTAGATATCGTCGCAGCACTGGGCAATGATGATAGCTTCCAAAAAGTTGATGTCTATATAGATCCGCCTGCAGGCGGTGGCCCCGCTTTGTAATAACAGTTTCACAAGACAGCGAACCTCTTGATTTTTTTGAGCTATTTATGGGCGAAGATACAACTATGCACATCGTCAAAAATAGCGTAAAATATGCGCTAAGTAGCCATAACATAAATTTCAATGTGACGCCCGAAGAAATTTATTGTTTTATTGGTATCCTGATATTGAGTGGCTATGCACCACTTCCCAGACGTCGAATGTATAGGGAAGTGAACGAGGATACACACAATGTCCTTGCGTCCAAGTCGATGAGGCGTCGGGGAGATATTTCGTTATTTGCAGGTCGCAGACAATTAAAAATCTACCGCAGGGTGACAAAATGGCTAAGGCTCGTCCAATTTTTGATTTTCTCAATGAAAAATGTTTATTGTATGCCCCAATCGAAAAAAAATGTCAGTATTGATGAGTCCATGGTCCCTTATTATGGCAGACATTGCAAGCAGTGCATTCGAAGGAAGCCCATTCGGTTTGTCTTCAAAGCATGGGTGGCAGCTACACGTCTAGGATACTGTCTACAAGAAGATATGTAACAGGGACGTTCTGAAAGAATGGATGTGGGAACAGGACTTGGTGAACATGTTGTAATAAAGCTTACAGGGATCATACAGAAAACGTTTCCGGATAGTTTTCCGTGTTTTGCGACAACTTTTTCACATCCCCAATGCTGCTAAGTAACTTAACTAAAAAAATATTAAAGTTACTGGAACAGTTCGCCAAAATCGAGTCAACAATTGTCCTCTTTTGGACGTTAAGCTTTGCAAAAAAAGACAAAGGGAATTTTATGATTATAAGCTTGACTCAAATGACAACATATGTGCAGTAAGGTGGAATGAAAATAGTGCAGTGACACTGTTGTCAAATGAGTATGGTGTTCACCCTGTACAACAAGCCAAAAGATATTTGGTGACGGCAAAAGCAAGAATAAATATTGATCAACCAAATGTCATCAGTCAATAATAACAAATTTATGGGAAGCGTATACCGACTGGATGCCAATATAGGAGCATATTGCATTGGCATAAGAGGAAAAAAAATGGTACATGCCCATACTATTTTGGCTTATCGATGTAGTAATAATTAAGGCGCAAATTTATAGTCAATCCCACTTTATCAGTTTAACTCCGTACTAGTTATACGCAACTTTAAACTTAAAAGCATACTTTAATTTTTGTTCAATAATAGGCACTTTTTAGTATGCTGCTAAATAATTTCTTTTTCGCAACGTTCCTATGAGAAATTTTAATCGAACACACATAAAAGTGACAGCTTCGATAAAAACGAACGTAGTAGTCTAACACCATATTAAATATTTAATACGAGGTTCGGGTGATTTTAATTTTAATACGAGGCGCTAACGATAAAGTGGGCTTTATGACGACTATAATTATGAAAACGCTTAGTTTCGTGCTAAAATAATTTTAAAGTGTACTTTAATCGACTATAATTTTGCGCCTATGTCTAAAAGAAAATGTTTGTTTACACCTATTGGCCCTTAGTAATAGAAATTTGTAAAGTCGCTCCTAAAGTCGAATTTTGTTAGGTGTAGCTATGGTACTTTTAAGTATTCGTAGTAATAAATCAGTCTTAACAAAACTCGAATTTAACGTAATCAATGTGACTCAAGTTTACCCATTCGCTATTGTGAGCTAGGACAGCAGATTTTGACAGAACAACAAACTGAAAACTTGCTTTTTATTTGAAATGGCAAATTCGAATGCTCATTAATTAACTCCACTTTCATTAGTTTATTTTATCTATTATACTATACTAGTACTAGCTGTAACCCGGTGCGCTTCGCTCCACCTATCATTTCAAAATTTGCCCGCGCACATAGTTATTCGGGTATGATAGAAAGGAAGTACATAGTAGGAAGCAATCACTGTTGCTCTATTTTCAACTTAGATTTCCGTGTTTTTCTATATCTGTCTGTCTGTCTGTCTACCTATCTATCTATCTACCTACCTACCTATCTATCTATCTATCTATCTATCTATCAGTCATGTCCTGTTTTTTTGTATATCTGTCTGTTTTTTTTTTTTTTTTTTTTGCGATGGTGGGTGGAAACCTTGCATAGGCACCAACGGTCCGACGGCCATTGGTAGTGCCGGATTCTTACCGGCTAAAACCACCTCCATACGAGCAGGCCGATTTATGTCATGCTGTCTGCCTGTCCTGTCTGTCTGTCCATCTGTCTATCTATCTGTCTGTCTATCTGTCTGTCTATCTATCTGTCTGTCTATCTCTCTGTTTATCTGTCTATCTGTCTATCTGTCTGTCTGTCTGTCTGTCTGTCTGTCTGTCTGTCTGTCTGTCTGTCTGTCTGTCTGTCTGTCTATCTGTCTGTCTGTCCGTCTGCCTGTCTGTAGTTTCCGAGTCTATAAAAGGCAAATAAACATACATTCATTTTTATGGTATATAAATGTAGATCTAATAACTTGACTCCAGCGCCACCTAACGGGTCCAGATTTTATAATTTTCTCTTCTGGCACTGTACCAACATATATTTTGAATATGAGCATTTTTGGTCCATAAATAGAGAAGTTGTTAATAACTTGATTCCAGCGCCACCTAGCGGGATGAAATGTACTTAACAAAGAATTCTCATGCTTACCAAATATACACAAAAAAGTTCATAAAAATCGGTCGAGCGGTTTCGGAGGAGTGTGATTACAAACACCGTGACATGAGATTTTTATATATTAGATATTTAGAAACGTGAAAGGGAGCGTAATTGGACAATTGAGGAAAAAGAATTTCTCAAAGATATCATCGCTCCGTATATAAACATCGTGGATTCAAAAGCCAACAATACATCAATGAAAGCAAAAAAAAAGAGAGTATTGGTGTCAATTTGCCAATACCGAAATTAAAGGCACAGTGGATGAGGATGAAAAGGATGACAAAACAATGCACCATGAACGGGTGGGAGTTTAAAAAAATGGGCATTATTTTTGTGATATTCGAAAATAATATGCATACATATGTATATATAATATTTATATTATGATAAAAAAAATCGTGCGGAAGGATTGAAGCGCAAGTTGTTGCTGGTGTATACTGCCTGACAGTGCTGTCATTTTCCAATTTTCAAGAGTATCAGAATTTGAAATTTTTGGGTATCATTTTCAACCGAAGGGTATCATAAAATAATAAACACATTTTCGTCTTTTTAAAAATATGTACATGGTGTTTCCAAGTTAAATGTCAAGACTTTGGGAAATTATTTTTGGGTGTAATCTAAGAAAAAAATCGTTTAACAGCAAGGGTCTATCTCCAATGTGAACATCATTTATCTTATCATTAAATTTAAGAAAATACCTACCTAGACCCATGCTTACACAAATATTTTCGTTAATCGCTACAGAAACTTTATTTAGGGCTACAATTTTACGAAAAATAATACTCTTTTTAAATCAAATTGATACCTTTTTCGGCTCTGCAGATATTCTATTATTGAATCGGTTTTATTTATCTTGCCAATGCAAATTTTTGACATTCAGATCGCTTTTCCACAAAAAATGCGTAATAAACATACCGTTTTATTATTTTTTTCTTATCAATAGGCGTGTTTTTAGGCTTAGAAAATGTGGTAGTTATCAAGCGCTCATAAATAAGTTGATGGACAGAATTTTTTTTCGTCAAATTTAATTCAATTAAATAGTAAAATAAGGAACATTATTCACTTAATTCATTACAATTTTCTTTTCCTTGTCGGATAAATTCGTATTTCTTTTTTTCCTACCCATTTTAAAATGAACAGAAATAATTTAAATTTGAAATGACAGTAGAGTTCGGCTGATAGCTACCGGCCTTCATATTTCTCCTTCACTTTCATGTCATATTTGACATTTCGATAAAATTTTCGATAACTATCGACGAAAAACAGTTTGGTAGCACATTTTTCTATCCAGGCTAAGCACCTAAGACTCTTTTGGGCTCAGGCCGTACTTATACACGTCCCGATTCCGACAGCCGACTATTTAATCCTTTTCTCCCTTCATTCTTAACGCGTTGTGTTCGAAAGATGTTGCTATCAGTATAGAACTAAAAACAAAAAAAGTCTTTAAAATGCATGGAAAAAATATTGAAATTGTGAATGATTAGATATAGTGTATTTATGGTTTTATTGACGTCTTGGATCTAGACGGTAGCAATGACCAGCGAATACTTCTTGATTTACTTAAATGATGTGAAACATCACCAGATTTACCTAAGAAAAGGAAGAAAAATCAGAATTTCAGTAATTGAATTTGCTTTCTTAACCATTTTAATATAATCTAGATGAGCTAGATTATAAAGATTTTCGTGCATTTGAAAATGTAAAATCAAATGTTTGATTAAATCATGAGACCACTCAAAACTTTCCATAAAACACAGAACACTCACCGAACACAGTCTCTAAAAAAAATCCTCCGGCGACACGAACTCAACTCTGAGAACACAAGAATAAAGCAAGTGAATGGAAATACGAAACGAGATAAAAGAGAACACGCAAAAATCGTCTCGGTTGCGCTACCCAGCCGAAGCGAGCTACCCCCTGCACTTCTCACCTCCCTTTCCTAGACATTCGGGTCCCGGCCGATCTTTCTCGGCCAATGTAAAAGGTGACTAAGCCTATATAAGCTTAGTTGTTAGTGTAATTAACATGGAAAAATATTTCTAAGCCTATATAGTTTTGAAAAAAAACACGCCTATTATCTACGTTCATGGGCTGTGTCATGGAAGTTCCAATAGAGCACGACAAAAATACTGTAAGTCTTCCTTCCTAACCTTGTTTTTATTCTCTTTTCCAATGTTTCACATAATTGTCTCTTTCTTTCTCCCAGCGATGCAAGCAAAGCCATGTGCTTTGCCGTTTTGATTAAGTTGATTCATAACTGTTGGAATAAAAGAAAGATGTTTAGAGAAGAAAATGATTTTATTTAACAAAGTAAAAACTGGATCTGCTGTCGGAAGTTAAGAAAAAGGAAGTGATGTGAATAATGACAGCTTTGACAGATGACAGAAGACAAATGTGAGTGTTGCCATACAAGCATACAAACAAAGTGTTGCCATGTGAAATATACTTTCCCAACACCCCCGCACAACTTCACAATTGTCGACCGTTCGGGTGTCAATTACAATTTCTCTTATAAAGTAACTTACATACATTCTTGATTTACAAATTTATGTTACATATTGTAAGAACAAATTCAAATAAAAATTAGTAATTCAAATAAAGGTTATATTCATTATCAATATGTTACGTTAAGTTTTAAGAAATCAAAAAATACAAATGTAAATTAGAAAAAGTTTAAAAATAATTCTTATAAAGAATCCATTCATATGTTACGTTAAGTTCTCTTCTTCTTTTCAGAAAACAAAAAGATAAATAAACAAAATTTAAAATACCATGCCCATATCGGAAAAATGTTTGAGGTGAGTTGAGTGCGGCAGCGTTTTCGTCAGCGCATCGGCTAGCATGTCTTCGGACCTGATAAAACTTATTTGGATTGTGTTGTCGGCTACTGCGTTCTTTACGTAATGATAGCGCACGTCTATGTGCTTCGTCCTCCCCTGGTTCGCTTGATCGCTCGCGATATGTTTTGCACTCTGGCTGTCACAATGAATGATGACATGACCGTCATGTAGCTTTATTTCCATCAGTATGTTGCGAAGGTATGCCGCTTCTTTTGCCACCGACGACAGAGTGATGTACTCAGCCTCCGTACTAGATGTGGCCACTATTCTTTGTTTCCTGGATCCCCAATGTACTGCTCCACCAGCATATAGGAATACGAAACCGGATTGTGACTTTCTGTCGTTAATGTCACCAGCCCAACTGGAATCTGAGTAGGCTTGAAGTCGTTGGTTCGTCTTCCTGTAAACAATGGTTGATGATTTAGTGCCAATTAAGTACCTTACGACCTTAAGTGCTGCCGTCCAGTGCTGACGCCTCGGGTCCTCTACATGCTGAGAAAGTGCATTTACTGTGTAAGAAATGTCTGGCCTGCTAAACGTTGAGAGGTACAATAATCGTCCGATTAGTTGTCTGAATGAAGTTTTGTCAACTCTTTCGCTTTCTCCCTTTATAGCTGGTTCCTTTTCGAGCTTTAAACCAACTTGTGCGGGCAATCGTGATGGTTTCGCTTCTTCGAGTTTGTATGTTTTTTCTAAACTGTTGATGTAGCCCGTTTGTTTGACTGTATACGTACCGTTTATTCTCGAAATCTCAAGTCCCACGCACAACTTCGGTTCTCCCAGGTCACGAATGTCGAAAGCCCTTGATAGCCTTTCACATATTAATGACTGCTCTTCGTGATTGTTGGTTGCTAGAAGCAAGTCATCGACATAGACCGTCATGATGGTGATGCTTTTTCCGTTGAGTTTGTAGTACATACATCTATCATAAGACGATGGGATAAACTGGAGTTCCTTTAAGATTCCGTCCAATCTTAAATTCCACTGGCGACCCGACTGCTTTAAACCGTAAATTGCCTTTTTTAACAAACATACTTTGTTTGCAGGGTCCGTCTGAAATCCTTCTGGCTGCTCCATGAAAACAATGGTGTCAAGCTCGCCATTAAGGTATGCCGCTGAGACGTCCAGGTGGTTTACCATCAAATTATATTCTACTGCGATTGCCAGTGTAAGTCGTATGGAATGGATGTTGGCTACGGGAGAGTACGTGTCGGTGTAATCCAGTCCTTGGATTTGAGCGTATCCTTTCGCTACTAACCTCGCCTTTCGCCGCTCCACAGTGCCATCTGTAAGATACTTAGTTTTGAAGACCCATTTCGATTTAATTACCTGTCTGTCGGTAGGTCTTTCTACCAACTTCCAAGTCTCATTCCGAATGAGTGAGTCGTATTCCTCCTGCATTGCACTGTACCACTCTTCTCGATTCTCCGTATCATCTACCTGCTTCAAGGTAACAGGGTCAGTCTTGATACTGCAAGCTGCTTCATCTGCATCCGGGACTAGGGTCTTATTTAAAATTGTTTCCGCATCTTCTTCGGGCAAGTCTTCAAAATGTTTCTCTTCAGCAATCTGCACAGGCGGTGTTTTTTCTGGATCTTCAGCTTCTGTAGTTTGATCTTGCGATTTTTCCTCAATATCCGGAGTTTCGAAATTAAATACATACAGATTTGGCTCAGGTTCTTTGGTGTTTGATACTTCATCCATAAATCGTACGTCTCTACTCCTAGTGATGACACGAGTTCCGGGCTTCCAGAGCCTGTAAGTGCCATGCTCGTTACTATATCCGACGACGATGTGTTCTGTACTTTTGGGATCAAATTTTCCGGGATTGCCTCCCTTATTCAACACGTATGTCTTCGTCCCAATACACCTGAAAGACGACACGTTTGGCTTCTTACCCGTCCACAATTCTTCTGGTGTGAATTGTCCATTAAGTTTAGTTGGGCATCTGTTCCGGATAAAAGCAGCCGTGGAAATCAACTCCGCCCATAACATATCTGGCAGCTCCGCCTCTAACTTCAAACATCTTGCCATTTCCAGTAGCGTCCTATTTGCTCTTTCAGCTGTCCCATTCTGTTGGGGCGTGTACGGTGCGGACAGTTCGTGATCAACTCCGTTTTGTTCAAGAAACTCCTCGAATTTTGCATTTGTGTACTCAGTTCCGTTATCGGTTCTTAACGATTTCACTGATTCACCTGTTTGCTTTTCCACATAGGCTTTGAAGATCTTGAATTTTTCCAGGGCTTCGTTTTTCTTTCGCATGAAGTACACGAAAATGCGTCGAGAGTAATCATCGATGAACGTAATGAAGTACACCGATTTGCCTAATGATTCGGTACGCATGGGTCCGCACACGTCCGAATGAATTAGTTCCAGCCTTCTGCTAGTTCTCTTAGCATCGCATACACCAAATGGCTTAATGGACTGTTTTGCACAGATGCACGAGGCACAACTAACATCGTTTGGCCCAAACTCTTGTGGCATTCCGGTTACCATTCCTTTTGACTGCATTAGTTTTAATGACGTAAGATTCAGATGACCCATTCTCTTGTGCCACATATTCAGAGAATTTTTATTTTCAACTGCTGCAAGCGCTCGATGTTTTTCACGTATGAAGTATAATCCATGTTTCTTGTCAGCTGTGATTAACACCTTTCCATTTCTGTCATGTAACTTAGCTTGGTGATTTTCAAACATAACCTTGAAGCCGTTACCTGTCGCTTTACTTACTGAGATGAGGTTTTCCTTCAGATTTGGAATATACAGCGTATTGTAGAGTTTGATGGCTTTGTCAACGTGGCTTAGATGTGGTGGTATTGTTGCCGTTCCAATGCCTGCTATTTTTACTTGTTGACCGTTTGCTAAAGTTGCATAGCTGTTTCTTTTGTAAAAATCTAAGCTCTCAAATAATGAACGCGTTGAACACATATGCGACGTGGCTCCGGAGTCAAGGCACCAGGCTGTTTCGTTATTCGCAATCCTAAAGACAGAGTGTTCTCTTATAACGAACCCATACTCTTTTTCCTTTTCATCGTTTGTTTCTACTTTCCTTACTCTTTCTTTGTTTCGGAAGCAGTCTTTTGCCTTGTGGCCCTTTATTCCACACTTTCGACAGTCAAATGGAAATGAAAATCTTTTGTTAAAATTTGTAAATTTCTTCGGCTTGTACTTTGTTTTAGAGTAAAAAGCAGTGTTCGGGATTCCATTCATCTCTTTTCTTCTATCGCTTACTTCGAGAAGTCGAGTGCACACTACATCGAGTTCCGGGTAATTGCTCTGTGCGTCGAATGCAGCTTGGACGTCTTTGAAATCATCCGAAAGTCCATCGAGGAGAATCACTACCAACAAATCCTTGTCTAACGTAGCTTCCAATTCCCGCAACCTGCTAACCGATGTTTTAAAATCACGAATGAACTCACCCATGTTTTGGTTTGTTTCCATCTTCATGTTTAAAAGACGTCTGAACTCCTCAGCCTTTTGCCTGGGTCCTTTGCGGTCATACGTTTCGCCTAGAAATTCCCAAATGTCGTTAGATAGCTTTTTATCTTTGACCATAGAAACTATATTTGGTTCCATTGCCAGAATTAGTTCCGCTCTGGCGTCCAGATCTTTATCGTCCCAGGATCGCTGGGAATCGCCTGCCTCCGCAGGTCTTTGCAGTGTTCCGTTAACGTATCCGCTCAATCGAGCCTTATGAAGAATTGCCTCCATTTGTGGTTTCCATGAGGTGTAGTTTTCCCCATTAAATGGTTGGACACGATTCATGATGTTTGAGTTCATCCTCTTTTTTGGTTAGGGCAGACTGTTGTAATAAAAGAAAGATTTATTTACACACTATCCAGTGTTCTTGATTGCCTGGGCCCATAACCTGTTGGAATAAAAGAAAGATGTTTAGAGAAGAAAATGATTTTATTTAACAAAGTAAAAACTGGATCTGCTGTCGGAAGTTAAGAAAAAGGAAGTGATGTGAATAATGACAGCTTTGACAGATGACAGAAGACAAATGTGAGTGTTGCCATACAAGCATACAAACAAAGTGTTGCCATGTGAAATATACTTTCCCAACAATAACTTCTTCCCATTTTTGTAAAGGAGCTAAGCGCTGCGAACATAGAGTGTAAGAAGCCAATACACCAAGGCAATAGAGATTCGGGATTAGTGATGTGCAATTTATTTATTGGAGTAGGATTTTGCAAAAAAAAGCACATTTTATTTTTGTTTTTGATTTAAAGTATCATTTTTAAGCTTTGGGTATCACAGTATCACCAGCTCTGAAATAGTATCAAGAGGATACTATAGTATCACCTTCGGCAGCGCTGCTGCCTGAGTAGTCAGACATAAACATACGAAAAAAATTGGCAAGTCATATAGCGGTTGAATTGCCGCTACTCCTCGCTCGGTACCGCGTCGACAAAACCATTGTTTTGACAAATGTTTTGGATATTCACGATTTAGGATAATGCCACACGAGCGTCTTTTTCTGCATTCCCATTTGGTCGCGCGGCTTGAGTGTAAAGAAAAATGTACACACGACGCCTTTTTGGTCGCGGGCGCGATTGTGTACAGTTCTATTGGTTTTCTATATACTCGTGGCGCGAGTTACGATCTTAAATTTTTCGAGACGAAATAACAAATAAACAACAACATATTATTTTATTATTCGTTTCTTTATTATTACATTATACATTTAACTTTAATACTTAGTTACATTTATAACAACAAATAAACGATAGTAAACAAAGACGGACCTTTGACGACAACAGATTCACGACACGTTACAAATTGCACAAGACAAATTACCAACTAACTTTTGCTCATAGTTTTACATAGAACATAATCAAAAACAACAAATTGAACAGTAAAACAAAGCAGTACCCAAGTGCAAGAAAACATCTACACGTAGTTTTGTCAACAGCCAGCTACAATTGGTTTTGATGTTGCTGCTGGTGGAGTATGTAAACCTGTACAAGTGTATGTACTCGTACATACTAGCTGCAGTATGTAACTCGCGCGACCAAATGGGAACGCGGAAAAACACGCTCGTGTGGCAAAGGCCTTAAAGAGTGAGACTGCAGAAGCCCTTTTTTTGGTCGTCATGAAGAGCTTGGAGAGGTTCGATTGGAAAGAAAAATCGGTAGGATATTTGGAGGACAACGTGAATATCAATTCTTTGATTAACAAACTTACTTACTTACTTACTTAGTTGGCGCTACAGCTCGAGGTGAACCTGGGCCAGCTTCTCGCAACCATTTGTGTGTGCGTGTTATATTTTTGCACGAATAGAAGGGTCCTACAGCTTTTTGCCGATTCCGAACGGCGAGTTGAGAAGCTCAATCATGACAAATGATACTCTTTGATGATTGTCAGACATTGGAAAGAGGTGGCACCGTGAAAAAACTCTTTAGGTGTTAGACCCGGGCTGGGATTGAACTCGGGCAGCATTGCCCACTAACCAGCACGGCCACGGCGATTAACAAACAATTGCACCCAAAACGGACTGAGATGTGCATGCAATTGCAATGATCGAAGAAAAAGCTGGGACAAAAATTATTGAGGATTGCGGAACACACGTCAGTCAAAACGCTATGAGCGCAGCCACAAAAAAATTATACCAATCGACATAGAGAACTTTGCATATAAAATATGGTATACCTTATTTTCAATTTACACGGTTTAATATGTAAAAAGAAAAATATTTGTCTTCTGCGAATTCATTGGCGTGTAGTTCAAAACTAATGTACGATTCCAAAACGCGATGGCTTTCGTTATCTCCATGCACAGGACGGATTCTGCATCTTTTCAAGGCTATTTGCTCACCACATTTTTTCTAATGATGATTCCGAATGTTGGCTATTGTTTATGCAATCAGATATGGAGCTGTTCAATGCAGCTATCGCAAGGACTAAACCATCGGATATAACTGCAGCCCAAAAAGGCAAGTACGTTCCTAAACCTGCAGGAAACAGCTGCAAAATCTGGATCAGGGAGGGTTTCATACCATTCACGGCAAAAAATAAATTGTTATCTCTAGTGGAAGCTGGCACCTTGAGTCGGACTATTGATGCGATAATTCGTAACTTTTATACAGAGCTCTTGCAGTATTTGTCTTTGTGGTTTTTTAACAATGCAAATGATATGAGCTCCTATCTTCGGAACTCATGCACCTAAGAAGAAGATGCGATCTGGTTTGTTGAACGAAATTGGAATGTTATTATTAGCGGGTTCACATTGAACGATTTGCTTGACCGATTTACGTGACGACCTAATTAGGGTTAGCGTTCCAATTGTACCTAATATATAGATGCTCGACGGACATCATTTGTGCTAGAGATCTCGAACTGTGAATATGGCAGCGGGTTTTTTAGTTGCGGCTCTTGTCATCGATGAAATATTAGAAACTGAGGAAAATAAAAGAAAACAGAAAGGAGAAAAAAACCAATGTGGGTTAAGTCAAAAAAAAAAAAAAAACAGGAATACATTTCCATAGTTAAACTTTAAAGAGAATTGGAATTGAAAATTCGCCTGATGATTTTCGGAATTACAAGGATGGATGCCGTGACCTATGACGAGGAACTAACAACCAAAGTAGTATCTCATATAAAAAAGACAAAATAAACTTTTAAGAGACGCAATATCGCTTCACGAACGTTTGTCTGCGACATTTCTGATTTTTGGCCATTGGAAGAAGTGTGTCGGATTCAAAGTTCAACACCCGCATAGCAAAATCAACTCAGGGGAATGGCACTTGAAACATGCAAAGCTTTAATTTAAGTTTTACGAGAACTTATTTCGGTAAGTTAAGTTTGTTTCTTAAATTTTTGTGTTCTGAGTATGTGTTCTGTAATTTGATGAATATGAACCGGAGTTGGAGGCGAAAAATGGAAAATGGAGATGTTGCCATATAAATTACATCCGGGGATTGTGCGTAGCTAAAGGATGGTGATGATGGACGTGAAAGGACTGGGAGTACAACATTGTGTGACTTTGTTCATTAAATTTTCCCAATTTTTTTCTTTTGTTTTTGTGTTTTGAACCGTTGTGTGTTGTTGGCACATAAGTATAAAAACTGTTTTTTTTACTGCTCCCAAAAAAATTAAGCGAAATGGGAAAAAGTAGCTGCGAAATATTTCGAGCTCAGGAACTTCCTCAACTGTATCGCAGCAATAGACGGAAAACACATCAATACCACAAAACTGGCGGGAACTGCAGCTTACTACTTTAATTATTAAAGAAATTATTGTTTTGATGGTATGTGTAAATGCGAAATACGAGTTTTTGATGGTAGAAATGGAAGAGTATATGACAGCGGAGCATTCTCTAATATTATGTGGTACCTTTTGCAGTTATTATAAGGAAGACAAATTGAATATTCCAAAATCAAAAAAAAATAAAAAATGTAAAGCTTTCGAAAAGACCTTCCGTTTGTATTTGTGACAGAAGATGCATTTCCACTTAGCATAAATTTAAAGAAGCCATACAGTCATCAGACTATCCAACGAAGAAGTAGACTTTAACTATCGCCTGTCAAGGGCAAGGCGCGTGGTGGAAAATGCTTTTGGCATTATAACCACAAGATTTCGAATTTCGCTTACAACAATAAATCTGAGCTCAGAAAAGATAATAGATATTATTTTAGCGATTTGCTACCTCCACAATTTCTTAAAAAAAGAGGAGACCAACAACATCTACATATATCCGGAGCTCGGACATAAGAGACAATGCTCCAAATTGTACCCGATCGGAAACATTAAAAAATTTACAATCTTTGAAATGCCATAATTGGACAAATAATGCCAAGCAAATTTGAACTAATAACCATTCCCGGAAATTAATTTACCTTACGCTCTTACATTTTAAACTTAAAAGTAAAAAATAACAAAATGTTCTACTTCAGGCGCAGCATTGTCGTCTTGAAATTCAAAATCAAGTGATGATAGTGTAAGGAAAGCCGAAAAATTAAATAAATAAAATATTGAAATAATTTCTTGTCAGGAGAAACATCCCTTTATTTTATTTTTTTTTTTTTTTTTTTATTTAAGAAACAATATTAAATATAAAAACAAAGTCCTTTTCATACTTCAAGCGGACATATAAAATAAAATTACTAAAATATAAAATTCCCATTGGGCAAACAGCGAAGTTGGTGACGACATGCGATTGTGGGGGCTCGTCTGTAAATAAAAAAACAAAACACCATGAATCTCTGATACTCTGTCATAGTAAGAGATCCATACAAAAACATTTAAATAAAATCCTTCTAAAAGCTCAGCTGAACCTTTTCCCGCTCACACATATGTGCCTCACACACAATCAAAAACAACTGTGTTTTCTCTTCATCTGGATCCTGTCCATTGAACCAACAATGTACCCTGGACCTAACCAGTCCGAGCACGAATAAACAAAAGCAACCTTAGCATTTGTGAGAGAGAACACCATACAATCACAAAATGTTGCACGAAATATAGGAGAACACCATCACAATATTCCGCCCAGGACAAAGGAGAAAACCGTCGCATTGCCTGGTTTTGCTAAACAATGTGTGAGAGAAAACCATCACCACACCATTGCTAAGAATTAATGTGGAAGAGTACCCCTCAACACACATTATTGCTAAGAAACCGATGTGGAAGAGTAACCCTCAACCCACACCACTGATGAAATAGGATGTGAGACGAACACCAGAACACACATCCCATCGACAAAGTCCAGACGAAACACACACAGAAAAGAAAGCAATTCGCTTCGTAAACAAACTCTTACGTTACTACGCCGATTCAGCTGATCCTCGGTTATAACTGCTATGCACTCTGGCATATTCTACTGCAGGTATACAAAACAACTCCCAAAAACAAACATTGGGATTCTGCGAGAAGGACTCACTTCACCGACAGATTTACTTGCTACGCATGCCAAAACAAAACTATGTGTGTACACATGTGATATGCTACGGTCACTGCCGCAGTCCCAATAATAAATGTATGTAGCAGATACATTATAAATACAAAATTACGAACCAATGAGTTCGGTGAGCATAAACTTACTCAGAAATATACAAACACATTTATGTATTTTAATATAAACTTGATACTTCTAAACAGTAATAACCCCAACGGATAATAACAAGCACTATAGTCAACTAGTATCGTTGAGAACTAACTCACTCACAAGCAAGCATTATGTACGTGTGTTTCCATACCAACTACGCACAACAAAACAACAATAGATATGCACACGCACAGGCAGAATCAACTGGATTCAGTGAGAATTAACTCTCTCACTGTTTCCACCAACTACTATACTATGTATTTAAAAAAATAACTAATTTAACAAATATTATTATATGCACTACAGGAAAAGTATCCACTTGATTCAGTGAGCCTAAACTCACCTTATTCTTTTCACTTTATCTTTTGTCAACTTCACACTATGTATATGTATACTTCACACTGCACGCACTAGCACTGTCTGATCACAACTGACATGCTAAAAACCAAATCAACCCCTTCTCCGTATATCTTACATACGATCGCTACGGAGTCGCGTTGGTATTGAAGCGTCTCGAGCAACTCACAGTGGTAGTGGACAGCAAGTGTATACAAATCATGCAAAACAACCCTGAAACTACAAATACTTCTACGTTTCGAACTAATTTTGAATTACCTCCTTTCATTCGGCCAACCTGAGATCATCTCGTCCCGAGATTGGAACTGCGTTGCCACTTGTACCAGGTAAGCCTTCGCCTTGCGCAGTCTCATCTTCCCCATCACCGCCAATACCTCCATCTGAATTCCATGGTTTGATTTTATCCACCGCAATCACCCGTTCATATCTTCTGTTAGATCGGTGAGAGCCAGTCATGTCTGTAACCAGGTAACGATCATTTGGTAGCTGTTTTTTCACGACGAATGGACCACTGAATGGGGGAAGCAACTTCCTGCTTACATTTGTAGCTATTTCCTTCTTTTCCACCAGAACCAAGTCTCCAGCCTTATATACTGTCGGCAGTCTTTCTTTTCTTATCGTAATACTCTTTTTGTTTTGACTGAGCGTCTACGATCTTCTCATACGCTAACTGACGCTCTTGAACCACATCATCCACCACCCGAGATAACTGCGTAACCTCATCTGCCAATAACGACTCATCTACTCCTGCCCGTGGTCTGTAACCAAAAAGCAGAACACTGGGCGTCCTTCCAGTTGTTTTATTGGTGACATTATTTATGGCAAATTGAACATGCCTAACATTGTCGTCCCATTTCTTTTCTTCAAGAGTGGTTGTAAGAAGTGCGCTTAAAATTGTCCTATTGAGCCTCTCGACTTGACCATTTGCTCTGGGCGTTGCAACTGCATTAAGTACATGACGTATACTATTTTGACTACAGAATTCCTTAAATTGTTTGGCTGTAAAAGCGCTTCCTTGATCCGAAATTAGTGTTTTCGGCACACCATGAACTGTGAAGACATCTTTCAGAAATTCCATAGCTTCTTTAGTTTTCGTCGTTTTTACTGCTCTAAGAAATGCAAACTTTGTAAAACCATCAATGGCGGCAATAAGATATTGGTTGCCTTTTCTACTCCGTGGAAAAGGTCCTAAATGATCAATATGGATCATAGCCATTGGGTCTGATCCTTTTGGTATGGGATGTAGAAAGCCTTCCTTTCTGCCGGAGATCCTTTTATTGTAGAGACATCTGATACAGCTTGAAATATATTTTTCAACGTACTTTCTCATACACGGGAACCAGTAATGTTCGCTTAACCGGTTTAATGTTTTCTCTACAGAAAAATGTCCAAGATCGTCGTGAGAAGCCTTGACAACCTGATGTCTCATACCTTGAGGAACCAGCCATTGATAGCCCTTTGGTGTTTTCCGGTAAACTCTGCCATCACGAAGCGCGTAGTCCTTATGGATCTCTTTTTCACGTGCAGATTTTGGAGATTGTTTCAGGACTTCATAGATTTCTTTTACTTTGGCATCCGTCAATTGTCCTGATAACACCCAATCCGCTTCCGTTATCCGCAGAACACTCTCTTTCGTCGGGTTTCTACTTAAGGCGTCCACGTGCTTCATGCGATCGCCAGGTCGATATGCCACATTAAAAGTAAATTCTTGAAGCTGGAGCCACCATCGTGCTATTCTTGGCAATAACTCCTTTTTGGTTTTTGTCGCTTTTAGTGCATTGCAGTCTGTTACCACCG
Source organism: Brachyopa scutellaris (assembly GCA_949775065.1). Classification (NCBI taxonomy): domain Eukaryota; kingdom Metazoa; phylum Arthropoda; class Insecta; order Diptera; family Syrphidae; genus Brachyopa; species Brachyopa scutellaris. The sequence goes on along the minus strand of OX459113.1, from coordinate 38,745,051 downwards.
TAAATTCAAGTCCAATTAGATACGTCCGAAATTTCTTTAAACTGTCCACCACTGCCAAAGTTTCCAGTTCGTAGGAATGAAATTTTTTTTCGAAATCCGAAGTTTGACGGCTAAAATAGGCAACTGGGTGAAGCCGACCATCCTCTTGATACTGCAACAAAATACCCGCAATTCCAAGAGCGCTGGCATCAGTATGCACCTCGGTTTTGCTCTTCGGGTTGTAAAGAGCTAAAATTGGCCCCTCAATCAGTGCTGTTTTCAGTTTTGTAAATGCATTCAACTCTTCGGAAGTCCATCTCCAAACGGTGTCTTTTCGTGTCAACTTTGTCAGTGGTCGTGCAATCAAGGCGTAGTCCTTCACAAAATGGCGAAAATATCCGGTCAATCCCAGGAATTGTCTGATGTTTCGTACAGTTTTAGGTTCTTTAAACTCTTGGACCGCTTTGGTTTTCCCAGAACCAGGTTTCACTTTCCCCTGCAATATTTCAAATCCAAGAAACGTTACAGTTGACATAAGGAATTTGCATTTTTTTAAATTTAGTGTGAGTCCCTCTCGACGAAGAATGACGAGTACCTGGCGTAATCCATTTAATGCCTTGCTTATCGTTTTTGCATGCAATAATACGTCGTCGAGATAAATGGAAGCAATATCACCAACTGGTTTCAGAATTCTATTCATTAGTCGTTGGAAAATCCTCGGCGCATTCGTCAAGCCAAAAGGCATTCGATTAAATTCATATTGTCCCGAATGAGTCACGAATGATGTTAGTCGTTTAGCAGTTTCCGACACTGGGATTTGATAATAGCCTGATTTTAAGTCCAGTGTAGTGAAATATATTCCTCCGTGAAGTCGGTCAATTTGGTCATCAATTCGGGGTAGGGGATGATTGTCCGGTACTGTAATCGAATTCAGTTTTCTAAAATCAATACACATCCGCTGTTCTCCGTTTGGCTTTTTCACTAATACGATTGGCGAAGAATAGTTGGAATCCGAGTGTTGGATGATATTATGTTCCAGTAAATCATCAATTATCTCTTGGACGAGATCTTGCTCCGCTTTTGCCATTCGATATGGTCGATAACTGAATGGCTGATTATCTATTAAATGAATTTCGACCTCGGTTGACACTGCGCAACCCAGCTCTTTCGTATCACATGCGATGCAGTCCCGGAACTCCTCCAACAGCTGCATAACTTCTTTCTTTTCATTTTCGCCGATTGGCCCGATTTGTACCGTCTCCTGCCAATTAAAATCACGCTGTTGGGTGCTATCATCTTGAACACTGCAAATCTTCTCTTTCATTCGGGAATGCTCTTTGACTGGCCATGCGCGTACTACAACTTGATTTTTCTTGATGTGATAGTCTTGATCCGAAAGATTGACAATAGGAACTGAGGTGGTACGATTGCTTCTTAAAGACAATAACGTCCGAGGTACACACGTCTCCTTTCCTTCATAACATCTCACACTTCCATCCACAAATATGTCTCCTGTAACTTCATACGGCGCCGCCGTTTCAATGAAGGCCACGGTTCTTGGTGAAACAACATTATCTTTTATGGCGCATAGCTTAATTTTTTGAATGAATTTATCTGGCACATCTGGTAGTTCGTTCCAATTGTTTGAAATTTCGTCTTGAGTTCGAATAAACCGCAGAATTGTACTTGTTTTGATTGCTAAAATTCCGGGTTGTTCTGTAAATGACTGTCCGATTAAAACTGGCTCGCTCTGTTCATCGTCTTCAACAACCACCGCTTGTACTTCCGCGGATACCTCGTCTACTTTAAGTTTAAATTTCGTTGAGCCAATACTGCATGTCTTTCCATTTCCGTATCCGTTCAATTGTCGTCGATCTTGGTAATTAATTTTAAGATTTAATGCCTGTGCCTCGGTTTTCGTAATTATAGTACAAGTACTTCCAAAATCTATAAATGCTCTTGATGGTTTATCATTGATTTCTATTTTTCTGAAATATTTTAGATTTGTCGTTTCCCCAGGCACAAGATCGAGTCATGCTATATTTTCCTTTTTAGAGTCAGTTTTTTTTCGGTTGCATTGGGTTTCGTCATGGCCACGATTGCCACAGTTTTTGCACCTTAGGGCGTCCTTACTTACACATTTGTTTGCATAATGCCCTAATTTTCCGCAAATGAAACAAGTTGGTGGTTCGGGTTTCAATTTCTGATGGCGCTGATTATAAGGTGGTGCGACCCTGTTCTTGTTGTAGATCTTAGATTTAGGTCGATGGTGGTTTACAAATGTTGTGCTCGTGGTTGAATCGCAAACGCATAAATACTCATGCAATGATTCCGGAGTTTTGTGTTGTGCCGCCTCCGCTCCAATTCGAATCATACTGTTTTCGATTCCCCCAATTACGCATGACACTGCATTAGTCCCCTTTATGTCACAAGCATTTAGCAACGCCATTTTTTCGCAAAAATACGTACTAAAATTCTCATCCGATTTTTTCTTCCGCCGCATCATCTCTTCCAAAAGTTGATAAAATCTTTTTTTTGAAGGAAAAGCGACTTGGATTTTTGTCTTCCATTCAATCCAGCTATATTTTAATGATTTCAATCCTCTGTACCAGGTTTCAGCATTTCCTCGTAGTTTTGCCATCGCATAATATACAGTTTGGTCGTCGGTCCATTGATAAACGTTTTGAAGTTCGTCAATCTTCTTACACCATTCCCTGGCAGTTTGGTTACGATCATCTGGGTCGAAACGTGGAATATTATCACCTCGAAAATTAAAATTATTCTGTCGATTATTTAAGACATTAGTAATTGCGTCCGTAAACCGATCCAAAGTGATATTCGTGGCACAAGTATTACAGGAATCTCTTTTCTTAGACTGGGGCGGATTTAAATTTTCGTCATCGCTACTGGTATAAGACTGGGCATGGCGGCGATGGCGCCCATGATGACGCTTACTGGATCTATGACGTTTAGGCATTCTGCTTTCCTAAAAGCATCCATTTATATTCAAGGGAAAAAAAAATTATTTAAAACCAAAAAGAAAATACTCCATGCATGTTCATACTCAAACAAATCCAATATATAAATCCAATCAAATATTGTATATAAATAAATAAAATATCTGTAAAATAAGAAAACATATTGACATATGTTATCTCAGTATATTATCATGAATGTAATATTTTATTTTATAAATATGTATACATACTACTTGATGTATACCAAATCCAAATACTAATATGAGCACCAGTTCAATCGAATATCCACCAATCAAGTCGCACACGATATATCCCACTTCTGATATTTGTAAGGAAAGCCGAAAAATTAAATAAATAAAATATTGAAATAATTTCTTGTCAGGAGAAACATCCCTTTATTTTATTTTTTTGTTTTTTTTTTTATTTAAGAAACAATATTAAATATAAAAACAAAGTCCTTTTCATACTTCAAGCGGACATATAAAATAAAATTACTAAAATATAAAATTCCCATTGGGCAAACAGCGAAGTTGGTGACGACATGCGATTGTGGGGGCTCGTCTGTAAATAAAAAAACAAAACACCATGAATCTCTGATACTCTGTCATAGTAAGAGATCCATACAAAAACATTTAAATAAAATCCTTCTAAAAGCTCAGCTGAACCTTTTCCCGCTCACACATATGTGCCTCACACACAATCAAAAACAACTGTGTTTTCTCTTCATCTGGATCCTGTCCATTGAACCAACAATGTACCCTGGACCTAACCAGTCCGAGCACGAATAAACAAAAGCAACCTTAGCATTTGTGAGAGAGAACACCATACAATCACAAAATGTTGCACGAAATATAGGAGAACACCATCACAATATTCCGCCCAGGACAAAGGAGAAAACCGTCGCATTGCCTGGTTTTGCTAAACAATGTGTGAGAGAAAACCATCACCACACCATTGCTAAGAATTAATGTGGAAGAGTACCCCTCAACACACATTATTGCTAAGAAACCGATGTGGAAGAGTAACCCTCAACCCACACCACTGATGAAATAGGATGTGAGACGAACACCAGAACACACATCCCATCGACAAAGTCCAGACGAAACACACACAGAAAAGAAAGCAATTCGCTTCGTAAACAAACTCTTACGTTACTACGCCGATTCAGCTGATCCTCGGTTATAACTGCTATGCACTCTGGCATATTCTACTGCAGGTATACAAAACAACTCCCAAAAACAAACATTGGGATTCTGCGAGAAGGACTCACTTCACCGACAGATTTACTTGCTACGCATGCCAAAACAAAACTATGTGTGTACACATGTGATATGCTACGGTCACTGCCGCAGTCCCAATAATAAATGTATGTAGCAGATACATTATAAATACAAAATTACGAACCAATGAGTTCGGTGAGCATAAACTTACTCAGAAATATACAAACACATTTATGTATTTTAATATAAACTTGATACTTCTAAACAGTAATAACCCCAACGGATAATAACAAGCACTATAGTCAACTAGTATCGTTGAGAACTAACTCACTCACAAGCAAGCATTATGTACGTGTGTTTCCATACCAACTACGCACAACAAAACAACAATAGATATGCACACGCACAGGCAGAATCAACTGGATTCAGTGAGAATTAACTCTCTCACTGTTTCCACCAACTACTATACTATGTATTTAAAAAAATAACTAATTTAACAAATATTATTATATGCACTACAGGAAAAGTATCCACTTGATTCAGTGAGCCTAAACTCACCTTATTCTTTTCACTTTATCTTTTGTCAACTTCACACTATGTATATGTATACTTCACACTGCACGCACTAGCACTGTCTGATCACAACTGACATGCTAAAAACCAAATCAACCCCTTCTCCGTATATCTTACATACGATCGCTACGGAGTCGCGTTGGTATTGAAGCGTCTCGAGCAACTCACAGTGGTAGTGGACAGCAAGTGTATACAAATCATGCAAAACAACCCTGAAACTACAAATACTTCTACGTTTCGAACTAATTTTGAATTACCTCCTTTCAATAGTCCTTCCATTTGTGATTCCTGTTCTTTTAGGAAATTCAAGTAATCGAAATACTACAAACTTAGTGCTTTTAGATCATACGTACCACAACCCGATCGATAACTTCGATTTACTTACTTACTTACTTACTTAGTTGGCGCTACAGCTCGAGGTGAACCTGGGCCTGCTTCTCGCAACCATTTGTGTGTGCGTGTTATATTTTTGCACGAATGGAAGGGACCTACAGTTTTTTGCCGACTCTGAACGGCGAGTTGAGAAGCTCAATCGAGACAAATGATACTCTTTGATGCTTGTCAGACATTCGAAAGAGGTGGGCACTGTGAAAAATGTTAAGGTGTTTGCGGCGGGATTCGAACCCAAGACCGCTGGCTCAGTAGTCCGACGCACTAACCACTTGCGCTACGGTGCCGACTTCGATTTACTTTTTTGTAATTGGCACCGGGGCATGTACGAATATTATTAGGTACATTTTTTTTCCAAATTTTCTTTGTCGCATTTTTCTCCACTTTTTTACATTTTTCAAGCAACTTTTCATACGCCTTTTTTTACTAGTTCTCCAGTGAGGAATTCAAAGCTGCATTGGACTTTCTGTCTTCGAGTGAGTCTGAAATTAATTCTGAATCCTCTTATAGTGAGGGGGAAAATATGTTATTGGTTAATTCGGATAGCGAAGACGAGTTAATAAGTGCGGTTTTGGCGGAAACAAAGGAAGCACGAAATTGCGTTAAAAACTATTTGGAGGAAATAGTACCTTCATATAGTGAAGCGGAATTTCGTCAACACTTTCGAATTTCCAAAACCTTATTTGAGCAGCTTACCGAGAAGTTTGAGCAGTCGGAGGCATACACTATGCTCCGACCAGACAAACGTTTTTTCGGACGGCATTTGGCAGTATTTTTGTGGTAAATAGTTGATTTTTTTTTTAATTTACAAAAAATTAAAAAACTTATTCTAGGTTTGCTGAACACGAAGCTTGCAGATATCGTGACTTGGCTGATCGTTTAGATTTGACACTATGGACAGTATGCCATATGATAGATCGAATAATTATGTTTATCAGTGGTATGAGTGCGGACATTATTAAGTGGCCAGCCGATGATAAAAAAAGGAAAACGTGCGTCTTTTTCAACACAGGTTGTCTTGATGGGACTCATATGGTCATTGATCCGCCAAAACAATCAAAAGACGATTATATTGACCGAAAAGGCATTATTACTCTTACCATGCAAGCAGTATGTGACGAGAAGAAGACATTCATCGATGTATTCATAGGATTTTCTGGCTCTGTCATGGTAGCTGGATTTTCCAAAACTCTTCTATCTATTCGGAAGTAGCAACAGCATGTGGAGGTAATATATACATATGTTTAATTTCATACAGACCTAATAACAATGTATGCTGTCCTTTCTTTCAGAATACTACTTACTGGGTGATTCAGCCTACCCTCTCAGTAGGTATTTGATGAGTTCCAGCCGTGTTACAATATAACATACTTTTGGAATTCTAAAACAAAGATTCCGACAGTTGTACTATTACAAGCGGTATAAAGAAACTGTGTCCTTTCATAAGAGCATGCTGCGTTTTGCACAACATCGCTAATGAGGATGATATCGAGTTCTTATTAGAGGCTAATTCAGATACCGATTCTGATCCCGATCATCATGTCGAAATCTCTTTAACAGAACACGCCGCAAGAGATGCCCTTTGCGAAGAAATGTGGATCAATCGGCAAACTTAAATGAAATGTAATTTTCATTTTTATACCAAGATGGGTGCTGATAACGGAGGTGGTTTTAGTGGTGTTAGAGTCCCACACTACTATGGTAATCGAGTACCACCATAGTGTCTATTGGGATTTCCACCTTCGAAACAAAAAAACAAAAAAAACATGGTAAGATTGTTCGCGTGCTTACCTGTTAATACTTATCCTTATTTTCCTAGCTGAAAATTTATAAATTATCTGCAAATTAAAAATGAATAAACTTATGGTTCCGTTTTTGAATATTTACTTTTTATTTTTTATTAAATAGTTAATTTATAGTAAAATTAAGTAATTTATTTTCTTCGTAGAACATATAGAGAAAAAATAAAATATAAAAGCATAACAACAAAAATAAGCGAGTGTGCACTGTAGGTACTTACTTGATTTAAGATTTATTAAAAAAAAATTCAATAACCAATTTCTTCTGTTTGAGGTGGTCTTCCTTTTGCGCCATGAGTTGCCTAAGCCTTTCTATTTTATTTTTTTCTTTCTCGGCTAAATACTCGAAGTGCTTAGCGGTGTAATCAGACTTTGTTTCCCTGATGGCGTCCAGTCTCTGCAGGATTGCTGGATCAGTCGGCTTAAATTGTTTCGTCGATGAGCCTTTTGCAATACAAAAGAAACAAGAACATTACACTATACAAATAAGCAAATATATTTACACAAATGTTAAAAATATAAACATCTTATCAACAAGAATGATGAAAATAAATAAATAAGAAAATATATTTATACAAATATTACAAATATAAACATCTACTTACCAACGAATCTCCACCAGTCTGCCATTTCTGCAAAAAAAAACCTATATACATACATATATTCTTACCTGAGCTGGATGTCTGAGGCTGATTATCGACTGCCTGCACAGAGCTTGCGCCAGCAGCAGTGGACGTCTGAGGCTGATTAACGTCTGCCTGCACAGATCTTGCGCCGGCAGCAGGAATGAGCCTTCAATCTGGTTAGTAGCCAGAGTGTATTCCGGAAAAACAACTCTCCGCGATTCGAAAATAATATCTTATTCACTAAAACAGAAAAAACATTTCTTTAAATAAAAATATGTAATATATACATGCATACATACGTTTCGTAAACACAAGTCAATCTACTGCGTCCGGTTTGCGAATTATTCAATTTCGTCTTCTTGTATTGCATTTCCAAGCTTGAATTTGGACTGCATTAAAGTCATATCCATGCTGCCTCATGATTTGGCTTATTAGCTTCCACATTTTAGTTTTATTGCTCAGCATAAACTATTTTCCAACTTGTGGTTGGTACTTGCCGAGTAGAGTCAACAAGAGTTTAGTGGCGCATCTAGCCAAATCATCTTTCTCCCTTCCGCATGGAACGAAGTTTCTCCAGCAGCACCTAAGGTATCGACGTCATCAATACCTGGTTGCTGGGTATCTGGTTGTAGTACAACCAAATAATAGTAGAAAAAATGTAATAATAGTTGACTAATAAATAACGCTACTGTTTAACTACACGGGCGAAGCCGGGTGGGACAGCTAGTATTCTATACAACTTCTAAAACTATACTTAAACAAGGATACTTAAATAAGATCGTACTTACCGACTCCAATCAGAGCTGACATCTTGAACACGAAGTCATCATTTACTGTGAACCCGTTGTCTGTTGAGTGAATCATTCGGGATAAGATGATTTCGAAATTCTTCATCTGCAAAATATATATATGTTAAATTCCTGTTGGAAAGTGTACTTACCCTCTCGAACCCAGTAAAATTTCCCCGGCGACAATTCGACATCAACTTGGGTATTGCTTGTGTCCATCTCACTAACAAATAAATATATATATAAAAATCAAATAAAACTCGGGAATGTCGCGACCGATTTGGATGATTCTTTTATGGTTTTGTTCGTCTCAATGCTGGGGTTGTTTAAAAACAAATAAATATTCGGAAAAACCCAAACGAAAAGCCAGGAAAAATAAACTCACCTTCTTCTTTTAAATTGCTTGTTAGTTGACAATTCCGTTCGCTTTTTTGCACTAAAAACTAAAATTTCCTCTTTTGTTATTGAACATAAGTTAGCACAATAAACTCACCTTTAAGTTCTGCGGTAATTTATTAATCTTCAACGTCTGCTTTCGTTTTATATTTAGTTTTGTTTTTCCAAAATCAAAACTCTTTTGAAATGAAATTAAATCAAAATGACAATTGACAACTGTCAGATGGCTGGTTTCACAGAGTTGATGAAACTTAATGCTCAACTACAATACGCATAGGGAAACATCGGCTTATGTCACAACTGAACGAAATGCTTCCTTATGTTCTGTCAATTTCAACAAATGCCCATAACTACATTTGCCTGCATACCTATCTGTCAAATCAATTCACAAATCATTTTTTTTTCTCATTGTTGGTGCTTGGGTTTTTTTTTTTGTAAATAATGGGAGCTCGTTCAGTTGCTTCTTCTATAATGAAACTATAAAGGTTCTCCTCTCCATAATCCATTTCGTCGCATTCATTCACATATGCGGAGTGAATTGTTTCCTGCGATTCGCTTTGTTCGGGTGTTATGGTCCCAATGGTTCATCCATTGGCGATATTGTGAATGTTTTGATGGACCACCGCCAGTTCCGGAAATGTTTTCCCTATTTTTGCGTAGCTTCCTTTTCTGTGGTCAGCCCAAACCTATAGACGATTTTTTATGAATAATGTAATTTAAACACGATTTGCCGGCTTAAACAAATCATACGTACTAATTTTACTCACTTTTTCAAGCCACAGCATCTCGCATTAGTGGTCCCACTGCGTTTAGATCCATGGTTACCCGCTTCAAAAGATTGGCCGAAGTTTTCCTGGCATCAGCGGTTTTCAGATATCCCTTGGACAAATCTGGATGCGCGTACATGAAATTGATCCAAATCTCAAATTGGCTTTGTTTAGTGCTAACGTTCTTGTAAGACTCCATAAATTAAACATACAAATTTATTCTTTTCTTGTAATTACTCATAAATTGAAGAAATTACTTACATTTTATGAAAGCACAACTTTTCCGTAAATAAAATAGCCAACGAATAAAAAATCCGAAAATCGAACGAATTTGACCTAAAGAATCGAATTGCCAAGTGCCAAAATTCTGAATGGTCACTGATATTCGGAAATTTAAATCCGACTTTCGAATTACTGAGTGCCAATGTTTCGATTCCGAATGATTTAACTTTCGAGTCGAAATACAGAGTAGGGCCCCTGCACTGCTTTTCGCTGCGCTAGGCGCTTCCCTCATAAAGTTACAAAGGTTACTGCTACTTGATTGCGATGGAAGCGCGGTAACAGCAGTGTCATCACTACCAGATGCAGCAGCTTTATCACTACCAGCCACAGCATCCTCAAAGGTTGCAGCTTCCTTTCCTTGAAGCTCATTATCTTCGACTTCAATATTTTGTCAACATTCATCGTTTGAATAAACCATATCGTCATTTTTCCAAACATCCCCCTCTTGCATGTGTTTTATGCTGATAAAGGTTTATTGTTTTATAACATCTGTTTTCCCATATTTTGTTTCATCTTTGCATGGATAAAACGCCTCGTCAAACTTGATATCTCTTTCAGTAAATATCTTCTGCTTCCCTATAGTCGATAACCATTCGGGACATAACCAACCATCACTGCGTTTTTACTTTTTTGGTCCAATTTTTGTCTATTCTGTTTTGAAATCCTTTGCAATGAAAATACTTTCAACTTTTCCAGGTGTGGTTTGTTTATATACCACAGTTCCGCTGGGGTTTCCAGACTTCTTGTTGAACTCCGATTCAGTATGTAAACAGCAGATAATGCAGTATCAATCCATAACTTGTTGGGTACATTAGATTCAATTATCGTTGTTCTCACTTTTGCGACTTTAGTTCTACTATCTCTTTCAGCAACTCCTTATTGCTAAGGCATGCAGGCTATAGTTAATTCAACTTGAATTCCCTCAGCTTATACTATTTGTCTTGTTGTTTTGACGAATACTCCTTAGTCAATGGATTACACATTTTTGAACTATTCCAGTGACCAACGCTTCATATTCTTCGAATTTTTGAAGGACTTGGGATTTTTTTTTTTAAATTGGATTACACCATTGTATATGAAACTAATAGTACTATCATCAAGCAAAATTTTTTGTTTGTTACTCGGCAAGCCAGAGGGCGCATCGACTTTTCTCTCAAAAAATTAAAAAAAATATTACGCTCTGAGAGAATTGAGTAAAAATTAAATATTGAGTGGGAATAATGTAAAACCGTTTATGCTTGCTTAGCATTGCCTTTGCCTTCCGATGTTCACTCAAAAGCAAGGAGAGTTAACTAAAAAGCCCAAAAAAAAATTGAGATTTGAGTGTTACGAACCTACGAGTATGATGGATTTATGTCTTTTTTCTGGTTTGGTCTTTGGTTTGGTAGAAATTTGAATGAAACCATGAGTAAAACCAATTGTATGTGTGTAGGTGTGTATGTGTACAAACACATACAGTGAATAAGCCGAAACAAAAATCATAATCATCGCGCAGGTTATATTTTTCTTTTTCTGCATTTGGTGAAAAGATGAATTTTGTGTTTTAGTTGATCTGTTCTGTGCCAAAAATGCAAAATAAGGTACATTGTTTATTGACTATATTTGAACGAGAATAGAATAAAATTGCTGTTTGGATGTAAGATAGTTGAAAACAATTTTTGGTTTTATGAAGTATGGTATAGTTGGTACACAGTCAAGTTTTTTTTTTTTTTATAATAATTGTATTGAAATTAAAGCCGACAAAGTTAATATTTTAATTATGGAGTTTACTCATGTGGTTGAGACGCATGCAGTAAGGTAATGCGATCTCCCCGAAAGTTAGAATTTCAAAGTATAGTAGGTAGGCATATCAGGGCGTCTATCAGACCTGAAATCAGTTGATGCATAACATTGATTTCCTTATTAACCTGTCTTTGAGACAAGGTTTTATTCGATTCAAATATGAAACTAGGGTAAAAGTGTCGTCACAGAGAAGCTCTTTTATTGCAGAATGAAGCTTCGCTGGACGGCTTCAATAAGAGTATTGTGATTCTTACAGTGAGGTGTCCAAATTTTGCATATTCGAAAGGAGGACGGACAAGACCTGTGACTGAGTGACACAATGACCTTTAAATACCTTACACTATCATCACAAAGCCTAACATTGAATATGATTTACTCATGTGGTTTATACCTATGCTTTGTTTGAATTTCGGGCGAAACTACATAAACACCTACCGAGATCTTTAAAACCATTACCCCGAACTGTTGCGCCACCTAAAGAAAGAAGAAGAATGTTGATGAACCCAACTTGAGGAACATTTTGAAGACGGCTATTCCCGGAACTGAGCAAGGTGGTTGTTGGTAAACAAATGCACCTACATACATGCATATGTAATGTTTGTATGTATGTACATACAAACCTCAGGTGTTGACATGGAAAGAAATACTTGTTTTTAATTTATAAATATTATAAAATATTTTGATTTTAAAATTGTTCAAGAAGTATGCATATGCATACCTACTTCTGCTATAATTTCCATTATAATTTTATTGAAAGTAGATTATAATTAAAAGCTACATTCTATACCAAATATGATTGGAGACACTCAGAAACTAAACAGCACCATTATAATGTATATATGTATATGTACATATATATGCACATACTTTATGTACTTATGTATTTACATAATGTATCGTCATTTGGCCTAATTATGCCTATATACGAATATACACGCATGACAGTAAAATGCTCTGAAATCAATTAAAAAATCGCTTTCAGAAATCGGGCTATTTGTTTTCACGCACACAGTAAATACATTTCATCCTATATTTAATTTTATATTGAATAAACCTGTTTTCTTCTCCTCTCAAAAAGGAATATTTTGTCTCACCCACAAGGTTGGATATGAAATGCGAAATGTGAAAGTAAACACAAACGCATTTTTCTATTGATATGTAAATAATGAATGATTTTACGAAGATCGGCCCTTAGTTATGAAAAGGGGTGAAGAGTAAAGGGAACATGTCACAACAGCAACACTATATGCATACACAATATTATATGAAATGGACTCCAATAGTCACTCAGCTTCAAATGTTTTCATTGTTTTTTCTCACACAGAGTTACGTGAGATGAGAAACCGAGTGAAAAACAGTTTTTTTACGGTCTGGTTCCATGGTGACTATATTTCGCAAATAGTGGATTTTGTACCCCCTTAGCAATTATAATACTCTGGGACCAATTTTAAAATTAATTCATTTTTTAGTCCACATTTTTTTTCTTTTATTTTGATTCACATGATTTTTTTTTCTTAAATTGACCCAAATTATACTGAATTCTTAAAGTTCTTTTAACTTATAGAACGCTATTAAATAATAATATATTTCACCGTGTCCGTGTGTATTTTATTATTTATTTAGCATGTTTTTATACCGAAGATAAGTTTTCAAGTCACCCATCGGTAACTCTGGCGAATATTGGCAGAGACAACACACCCTACCCTGACAACTGCCATTTTGGCACTAACAGATTTATCGCTCGAGTGGATTCGCATTTAGTTGAGAGAAGAAATCTTCATACTCACGGTGTAGTTTTTACTCGGTACACTAGGGGCACCACCATCGATTTGCCAAAGTGATAGTACTATTAGTTTCATATACAATGATAACACTCATTGCCGTAGTCATCAATGAACGACGCGAAATAATGTGAACCATCCAGGACATGTTTCTCTCACAGACAATTTTCGAATTCTTTTTAAGTTTTTAATGTAATTTAATATTAATCAGATTAACCTGAAAATCTTAATTTGATTAAATGTATATGTATCTTCTATTTAAATATAATTAAATCGCTAGCGCTAGAGCTTGTGATTCCTCCTGAGAGTTTATTTCCGCACTGATTTCAATAATTTTAACACTGATTGAAAGCTTATCAACTGAACTGATATATGATATAAACAATTTTGAAAAAGTGCATAGGAGAGGAGTAAAGTTATTACAAAAAAAAAAAACAATATTACCTAAACCTACGGGTATGTATAGAGTTTCTACATGCGAGATTACTCGCACTGTTACACTAGTACATAATGTATATTGTGCGTCTGATATAATCTTGACGAACGATCAAAAAAGTCACGTACTTTTGTAAGCTGCTGTCAAAGAATTTTTTTTTTTGCAATAACAAAATCCAACGAAATGATCTGCTTTTCCCGCCCTCCCGTTTCGAATACGCGGTAACAAAATTCCCATTCGTGAAAATGTTTACACTTGTTGCAGTAGTATGAAATTCACACAGCCAGTCATGGTATAGTCGCTATTATCCTTCACACATGCCCCTTGCTCACTAGCTCGTCTCATTCGTTGGATGTGTCACAACCACACCACAGCACAACACATGATGAGAGGGAGAAACTTTCCCACATAAGTGAACGGAGTGAGTAAAATAAAGAGCTTTATTTGTTACTAGCTGTCCCGCGCCTGCCAGGCTTCGCCCGTGTCTAAAAAATATAGTGAACCAAAGGCGTGCAAACGCACCCCAAGGTTTGCAGTCTATCAATATATACAATCCACAAGTGTGGATTCTAAGTATTTGTAATTTGAATAAATGACATTTCGCAAGAAAGTGGCATTTGTTAGAGTGTTTTTATTCTTGCATTAATTGAAATAATATTGCGAATAAATTAATTTCAAAATCAGCCAATAATAGGCACAGGATGTTAATGAACTGGAATACGAAGTTTTACTTCATTGTGTGCATTCGCTTTTATGTTTATCTAATCGTAAGATTGACAGCTACGAGCGTCGCATTGAGATTTATATATTAACTAGCTGTCCCGGCCGGCTTCGCCGTGTGCTTACATACATTACACTGATATTGTTATGTATATTGATATACATATGTATGTATATATTCATATACATGTATATGCCATATGACTGTGTTATCTCGCTTTTTAAAAGAAGGTTTTTAAAAATTCTTTTTTTTTTTTGTAACGAAGGTGAAAATCTCGAAAGACACAGGGGTTGGTAACCCAGAGTAGTGTGGGACCGCACTAAAAACACCTCCTTAATCATGACCAATCAGAGAAAGATCGACAAACGATTTTAGTTTCAACGTTCAGTTGCGTTTGAGAAGGTATTTTAATTTAAATACTGGTTCTGATAATTGTCAGATAATAAGTTCGTACGATAATAAGGTAGGTTTCTTAATATCGTAATATTTTTTACATTGTTTTTGTTACGTTACTTCTAAAAACTTTTACAACTATTTTAAAAGAGCCCTTTTGTAAACAATATTTTTTGTTTTATTATTCGGAGCAAGTATATATAGGTTTGAACTGCAGGATACTCGTGAACATGCTACATACACTGCATCAAAAAATTGCACGTACAGCAACTGAAATTGTATGTATTTCTACTATTTCGAGTTATACTTACTAACCCGTATACTTTTCAGCCTTTTTTTAAATTTATTATTATTAACACCTGTATATACAAGAAATAATCACCAAAACTTTAAGTTTTCCATCCTTACTTACTTACTTACTTAGGTGGCGCTACAGTTCGGGTGAACCAAGGCCTCAACCAACAACCTCTTCCAGCTAGCCCGTTCCTTAGCTAGCCGCTTCCAGTTGCGCACGTCAAGTTGACTGAGGTCTTGTTCTACTTGTGTGCGCCACCTTAGTCGTCCTCTGCTGCGTTGACCCTCCGGGTAAGAGTCGAATATTCTCCGAGCCGGAGCGTTGATGTCCATACGCTCTACATATCCTAGCCATCTTAAACGCCCAATGTGTAACTTTTTGACCAGGTTGATGTCGCTGTACAGCTCGTACAGTTCGTGGTTGAATCTTCTCCTCCGGAACCCGTCAACGCAAACGGGACCGAATATCTTACGAAGGATTTTTCTCTCGAAGCGACCAAGGATATCTTCATCCGCTTTCGATAAAGTCCATGCTTCAGCTCCATATAGCAAGACTGGGATGATAAGGGTCTTATATAGAGTCTCCTTAGTCGATCGAGAAAGGACTTTACTACTCAATTGCCTTCTTAGCCCAAAGAAACAGCGGTTGGCAAGAGTAATCCTTCGTTTGATTTCCGACGAGATGTCATTTTTTGAAGTTATGGCAGAGCCGAGGTAGACAAAGTCCTTTACTACCTCGAAGTTATAGCTGTCTATTGTGACGTTCTGTCCAATTCGTCGATGTTGGGTGTCCCTTTTTGTTGACAGCATATATTTTGTTTTGCCCTCGTGTGCCGCTAAACCCATTTTAGCCGCTTCTATTTCTATACTCGCGAACGCACCGGTGACAGCTCGCTGTGTTCTACCAATGATGTCAATATCGTCGGCGTATGCAGCGGCGTAGTTGAACTGACTTTTGAAAGATCGTTCCTTGTGTGTTGGCTTGTGAGTTTCGAACAATTCTTTCCAGAATGATGTTGAAGAAGCCGCATGACAGCGCGTCACCTTGTCTGAATCTCCTTTCTTGTGGACCGGGCAGACGATGCTGAGATTCCATTCATCTGGCATACTTTCATCTGACCAAACCTTGGAGATGAGTTCGTGTATGCTCACTACCAAGTCATCTCCAGCTGCTTTAAATAGCTCTGCGGGTAGACCGTCAGGTCCAGCAGCTTTGTTGGACTTTAGCTTGGATATTGCTATCCGCACTTCGTTTTGATCAGGTGGATATGGGTGTTGGCTATCATCATCTAAATTGAATGGTACATTCTGCCTAACAGCGGAGTATTGGTCTTCATCGCCATTATACAGTCTGCAGAAGTAGTCTTTCCATATTCTCAGCACCGACTGTGTTTCCACTACGATATTTCCATCCGCGTCTCTACAGGTTTCTGTACGGGATTTGTTTTGCTGGCACATTCTTTTTACCCTCTGTTTTCCATCCGTAAATTTTAATATTTTAAGCCAAAAAGTTAAAGGTGAATGTCAAAAAATTGCACGTACAAAGCTGTTTCCATTAACTGAATGGAGGTAATGGTAATTATTTTATACTGCAATGTAAATATTCTGTGCAATGTAAAGTTCTGCAGAAAATTCTTTCGCGGAGCCATCATTATGCAGTTGGACTCTCATATTTGTTGTGAGATACCGTTTTTCTTCTTGAGCCCAGAGGAAAGATTCTTTAAGGCATGCTTTAAGTTCATCAGCTGCAGTTCCCTTTTCAATTACAGGTAAGGTTAGTCTAAAATCGACTGCTAAAAGTACAACCATTCCACCTATTATGCCATGATTACCTCTGATATCCTGCAAAGTTCGATGCAATGCTTCGATGGCTCCATTATGGGACATTGTGCACTCATCCCAAACCAATAGTTTGCATTCTCTAAGTAAAGCCGCTTTTTCAATATTTCTGCTAATGTTACACATTGGATTGGCTTGAAGTGATAGCTGTAGAGGTAATTTTAAAATTGAATGTGCAGTTCGATCTCCATTAAGAAGCGTGCCAGCACTACCAGAGGAGGCAATTGCAATTGCAATGTTCCCGTCTTTTCTAATTGATTAAAAAAGTTTTTCCTGTGCCCACAGGAGCATCTAGGAATATAACAGAAGACTCACTATTCCTAACTTTCTCTAACACTTTGTTTGGTGAAGTTTTGGCTCCATCAAATGAACATAATTTTTTAACTCCTGTGTGTTGTATTCGCGTTCTCTATGAAGATCAGTGTTATTATTATTCTGAACTGGTCGAGGTGGACGAAATCCCTAATCGCTTAATTTCTTTCCTGACATTAACTATACTTGTTCCTGTATTTGAAAAAGAGCTTCATCGTTAATGTAAGGTCAGAATTAAGTAGTCGATGACGATGTAGTATTTCTTCTGACATTTCTTGCTTGAATTTATCCCAAAGGTCGAGGGGCTCAGAAAGACCACATGTTTTAAGTAAAATTGCAAAAAGGTGTCTTATTTTGTTTGTTGTTTGATACAATACTGCATCTGGCATGGTGCCTATCCAATGGTTATCATTTTCAAGTAAACCTAGTACTTGGCAAGTATCTCTGTAAGTTTCAAACTCGTGATTATTAATATTTCGAAGGTCGCGAAAGCATGTTGGCCCTTGTATTTCATGGAGAAGCATTTTTAAGCAGAAGCATTCAAAATTACTTAAATGAACGGTATAAACGCGGACTAAAGCTGCACTTTTGTATATACCTGTCCATCCATCTACTGAAGTACCTTCTTTGCGCCTGTTCCACTTTTTTGCTTGTTTGTCCCATGTAAAGTGCTGAGGAAGTTGCACGTACAACAGAGTCTTTGCAAAATGATCATTCTTGCAGAGCTCAAAAAATTCTGTTAAAGTGATCTTTGGAGGAGTTAATGCCCTTTGTAGAAAATTTTTGTCATTAAAATAGACTCGCTGTCCATTTTCCAAATGAACAATTGTAGAATATCGTTCATGTATCGGAAACCCCATCAATCGCCATACAGCCTCATTACTGCTGATGTATCATCCGGCTAAATAAATCTCTATTTCATCAACTTAACCTGTTCTTTCTCCTTATCTTAAAAAGTCAAATACGGCTTGATCACTGCCTTTGTTAATGTATTTACATAGGTATTTTATTGCCTTAACAGACTCACAGAACTCCACGTTAATATGAGCATTGAAAAGCTTTGACAATAACGGGCAATGTGGGACAACCCAACTATTACCAACAATGAATTCTTGACTTTAAACTTTAAGATTTGCAGTGTGCCCTCCATCATTTGGCCCTCGCCTCTGGTAGAGTGGATAACCATTTTCATTCAAAACTGTTTCTTTCACTAACGGCCGTGGATATTTTTTGGTACATTTGTTATCTTTTATACATGGTGAACTGCGGTTAATAGATCCACATGGGCCGTGAATCATATTTGATTTTATAACCCGGTATAAAATGGGGTCCTGAGTGGGGTCCGGCAGTACAGCGCTTATAATTTGATCAATTTGGTGCTACCTTAACCTTTGATGGAGCCAAACTAACATATGAGCGTGTGATAAACCTCTTTTCTGACATTTTATTTATTTTATACGTATATGCAATTACTTCCCCAAAAATGTTACCTAAATTAATACACTTGAAAAACTCAATAATCTTTTATCGAAAAATGCGAGCAATAATGTCATGGCGGTCTACATGCTTCTGACCAATTCTCTCTCTCTATTTCTGGCCAAGATGGGTTGCATGTAAAAGTTATAAAAAGTGCAGCCCGGCCAAAGTGACGAACGTAAATAAGATCATCTTGAGCATATTCTGCCTTATGCCGTGGACCATTTAAAAAGCTTGAAGGTAAAATAACCCTTTGGCCATAATTAATTGCTACTGGATTTTCATCTCCCCTTAATGCATCTTGCAAGTATATATAGCTCTCTGCACGTAAAGCAGCTTGATGAGTTCTGAAGTATGTCAAACGTTCATTTTCGACCTTAGCATAAACATCAACTAAAAATTGATGAAATTGATGAATAATATTTTTGTGATTTTTCCTTATCATTAAGTGATATGCGTGAAACTCCATACAACTGAATTTGGGCTAATTTGTCCAGTCGACGGATTAATTTAAGGAATATGACAACAGTAACCTTCTTGCCCTTGCCAAAAAATTAATGGATATTGAAATGCGTCATAAAATCGATGAGTATCCGCGATCCTAATCATCATATCGTTATGTTTGCACAATACAATATCTCTACTACCATATTCATATTCAATAACTGCAGCTACCTGTTGGGGCATTATACCTTCTTTCATGTACACCTGCTGGAATTCTGTCAGGCTTTATGAGAATTTTATAAGAATCAGTTCTCATTTGTAACAATGCTGATTTAAATTCTCGTACCAGAGCATTATGCTCGCGAAACATTGCCTGCAAAGACGATATTATTATGTCCCTTCTTACACCTTGAAATAAATTACACCTTCGATTTATTTGAAAATCTTCATCGCTGATTAAATAAATTTGAAGGAATTTATGCTCCTCATGCTCTCAGGGTAAAAGCGATCCTATTTTGTGGTACACTTGACTTTGTACTGTAAAAGTAGGACAAAACCCTGTACTTTCTGAAATTCATGAGAAAAAGTTTTGATAAATCGGTGTTACCGTGTTGACGCAATGGTAATTTAACCTTTCCATTTGTACAGCATAAACCAGGCACTTCGTTTTCAAATTTGAAAGCTTCGCAATGTTTGCATAGCTTATTCATTTGACATATATCAATTACTGAAACAGTCTTTCATAGGAGTCGCGGGAATTATAGCTGAATGCAGCATTGCACATAGGATTCCACTTTGATTCGCGATATTTTTTTTGCCTTTTTCGTTGTTGTTCAAGTCTAAGTGCTTGCTGATCCATACTTTCATTATCTTGGCGTGCTACACTGCAGCTAACTGAACATTTCTAACGGGCAGTTGACATACCTGAGGAACTCTACTTAATATAGGCGATGATAGTTCGTTCGATGACAAATCGCTGCCAATTTCATGTTCAGAAGAGCGCATTTCTTCGTTTCGCTGTTTTCTACGCCGAGCTTGACGTGATTTTGTGGAAAGATTAGTTTTCCGTTTCGGCATCTCTTTGGTGAAGGAAAATGAAAAAGGAAAGAAAAATAATGGGTAGATGCATAGATAGAATGGAAAATCATACTATACTCTGTTCAAATAGAATTGTCAGTACAGGCCTTATGGGGGAGCTTTTTTTTAACCAATGGTGCCTGTACATGGTATTCATGGCACTCAATTCGGAAAATTGCCACTGAAATAAAAATCCAACCACTGACCCCACTGACAAACGTTTTGTTTTTGTAATTTTCCTCAAATCCGCATACTTCCCACCAAGACCAGCCGGACACACAATCGATGGCAGATAGGGTACGTTAAACATCGATAGTACTATCGATAGTATCGATGTTTACATCCTATCGAAAACATCGATGTTTTTTTTTTAATATCGATAGTTTTTGAAATAAAAAAACGTGCCGAAGCTGAAAACTGTTGAGCACATTCTCTTTTGCATCACTTTTCTTTTGCATGCTTATAAGCGGGGAATTCCCGGAAAATATTCTTTGTCTGTTTTGTGCACGTGCAATCCGATTGATTTCTTTACTTCTCTGTATGTTCTGTGTTGTGTAGGTACTGTGTACTTCTTGTCGCATGAAGATTCAAAAGGAAGAGCTGCTTACAATAGCAGAACCCCATTAAGTGACGCAATAATTGACATACGACCATTTTTGAAAAAAAAAACGCCAATTGACAGTGATAAGTGTCCCATCGATTATTGGATAAAGTCCAGCTCAGAATTACTGAAGAAATTTGCACAGTTATATTTGTGCATACCAGCAACTTCAGTTCCCAGCGAACGATTTTTTTCTAAAGCCGGCTTGATACATAGCGATCTAAGAAATAGATTATAAAGGCAAAACGACTAAACGCCTTAACGCCTTAAGTTAGGTTAAGAAGGGTGTGTGATTGAACGAGCAATCATTTCCACTCGGAGACCCGAAGGTCCATTGTGATTGTGAAATGAAAACTATGAGGGGAGTTTGGGAGTAAATCCTCCTTTTACCAACTTGTAAACCAGTTTGTGCTCTTGATGAATCGTAGAAGATCCAATATCTTAGAATTTCCGAGTTCTGTTATGTCTTCCAAGAATTTATGACCTAAGGTACGGAGGCGTCGTTCTTGGAGGGCGGGACAGTAGCAGAGTAGATGTTGGATCGATTCGCTTTCCTCCTCATCTCCACAGCTTCTACAGATATCGTTGGACTCAGGTTGTTGTCTTGCTTGTCAACGCCTTAAGTTACTTTTCCTAAATCAAAATGTGAAGTTATTTGAAAAAACTAATATGTAATATGTATTCTTGTTTTTAAATTAAGATTTTGAAGTAGTTCGTTGTTTCATTAAATTCGCTTTAACTATCGATACTATCGATAGTTTATCGATAGTTTAAAGAAAAAAATCGATAGTATCGAAATAATAAACTATCGATGTTTAACGTACCCTAATGGCAGACTGATTATGGGTGGCCGCCATCTGCCATCGTGGTGTGTTTAAAAATACGAATATCAAAACAGTGTTACCATTATTAAGTTGAAGCAAATCTTTACAGCTTTATCTGTGCTTTTTGTCAAAGAGCTTTGAGATTTTGTGCTTTGAGAACAAATAAATGAATTTGAGTATGTGAGGATGTTGCTTGGTTTTAGTGTTTTTCATTTTCTTATTTTTCTGTGGAATCAGTTAAAATGTAGTTAAACAATTTTTCTCTTTTTGTGCTTTTTAATAAAGGTTTTGTTTGCGCAAAGTAGATGTTGTGTGCGGAAACCGTAAAATTGACAGGTAAAAAATTCGCGCGAATTTTCTCACTATTACTTCATCCAATGCTCGAATTTTAAAAAAACGAAACAAACGATGGCGAAATAATTGAAGTCGAGCTGAACAAAATTCTTTTCAAAACAAAAACTAAATACATAATCGAAAAACAAAACAATTAAATACGAAATGAACTTAAAACTAACTAAATAGAAAACGAAATAAAATTTGTCGAAACAAAGAAATACCAAATAATTGAAAAATTAAATAATAAAGTGCGAAACAACAAAATGCGAAACGACTTAGACGAAACAACAAAAAAACGAGATAAAAAAGACGAAAAGAACCATACACTCCCTTGCACTTGAATAGGGACAACATTTTTTCTTTACCTTTTTCGGTTTTCCAATAAAAGAGTAAGACACATGTACAGGAATATATTTTTAGAATATTAAGGACTCAATTTTTTATCAAAGGAAAAAACAACTATGCTTTAAAGTCTTTAAACTATTTCCTATTTTTATACAAATGGTTTTGTAAACGTAGTTAACCCTCACACGGGCGACAATTTTTGCCCCTTAATCAGTATCTTATTAACCCAGGTTAATATTTTTATTCACTTTCTCTTTCTATGGGCTCTATGGTCTACAAAAACAAAATTCTTACTTCCTGCCTTCCTTTTAATTGTTCTTTGTTGTTTTTTGAATAAATTTTGCAAATTATATTTTTTGCGCACCTGGAAAATAACAAGGGAAATCCCCCATTAGTACGATTTACATTGGAAAATTAAATTTTATGTGAATTGAGCGGATTTCCTTATCAAATTTGTTTGACAATCATATTCAATCAGTACACTTGTGAATTTCATTTGTGTGAAAATGGATCAAAATAAAATTTAAATTTCTTTCAAGTGTGGGCAATATCCATGTAAAGTATTAACACATCACATACATACAATTAGATAGGTAGATTTAGGGTGTGCAATTTGATACATGATATGATTTTTCTTCAAGATTGGCACACGAAGTACAACAACAATACTTGAAATCGATTCTTGATACACTTCATTCTGATGATGAAGAAGATAGCATACAGTCTTTAACAAAAGGAGGTGTGGATGTGATTAATCAAATGCTTGGTCAAAACACAACTAAGATGAAAACAAACCGCTGGCTCTATTTTACAACATCACGGACATGCACACATATTCATATGTAGCTGACTTAATCTTCTGGTCCAATAATACGATTGTCTAAGACAGTCGAGCCAACGCAGAGAGTTTCTTGAAGAGTTGAGGAAGCATTTTTGTACGCCTACAATAACTAAAGGGTGATTTTTTAGCTGGTTTGGTTTTGGCAACACTGGTTTTGACAGCTGACGTGTGTTTAGTACCTTGTGTCACTGTCAAACAGCTTCAGTTTGGTTTGCAATTTAACCATGGATCGTCTTACAAATGAACAACGCTTGCAAATTATTGAATTTTACTATCAAAATTCGTGCTCGGTTCATCGCGCGCTGCTTCCATTTTATGATCGGCATTCTCGACCTTCTGAGCAGTCTATTCGGAAGATTGTGACCAAATTTCGCACCAAATTTACTTTGTTGGACATTAAACCACCAACACGTTTACGTACTGTGCGTAGTGAAGAAAATATTGCGGCCGTATCAGCTAGTGTGACAGAAGACCGCGAAATGTCGATTCGGCGCCGTTCCCAGCAGTTAGGCCTTTGTTACAGCACTACGTGGAAAATTTTGCGGAAGGATTTGGGCGTAAATCCTTTTAAGATACAGCTGGTGCAAGAACTAAAGCCAGCCGACCTACCACAACGCCGAATTTTTGGTGAATGGGCTCTTGGAAAGCTGGCCGAGGATCCGCTTTTTTATCGAAAAATTGTGTTCAGCGATGATTGGCCGCCTAGATCGTGCGATTTGACACCATTAGATTATTTTTTGTGGGGGTATGTCAAGGCTAATGTCTATAGGGACAAGCCCGCTTCGATTGACGCACTGGAAGCCAACATCCATGCATTCATTCGTGAGATACCGGCCGATATGTGTGAAAGAGTATGCCAAAATTGGACTCAGCGGATGGGCTACCTGAGACGCAGCCGCGGTCAACATTTGCATGAAATTATCTTTAAACATTAAATTGCAAGGTTCAAACTATCGATTCAAATAAATATTTCATTCATTTTTTTCGAATTTTTTGTGTTTTTTTTTTTAAAAAAGTTCTCAACCTCTTAAAAAATCACCCTTTAGAAGAGCTCGAATTCCTCGAAATGTGGGCAAAGTAACACTAAAAATCGCATTTTAGGTATTCCAATTGATCAAATTGAACACAATACCTACCCCTTCTAGCCATTTTTGCCTGATGATGCTCCTCAGGAAGAAAAAATTAGAGGTTCTTGCTTCATATTATGTTATCAGCAAAAAAAAAAAAAAAAAATTGAAAAGAGCAACACGAAAGAGTTGCATACAGTGAAGAAAGCCTAAGTGCGTAGTTTGACAATGACGAAGTTTGAAACTACTAATCTATAAATGTAATATGTACAATGTACATAGTACCTTACCTATGCATGTTCATAGAGGTACTGAAATGTAATAAGCAACAAATTGGTTTCTTTCGTTCACAAATTTGAAGATGTAGCTTGCAGATACCACCCAACTGAAACTGTATGTGCAACATACTCATATGTAAAAACATCGGTATATACATATGTGCATATATATCTATATGTTTATATATATACATACAAACTCGTACGCATGTATGTATGTACATATGTGTGTAGCTATGTTTTCCTTAAAAAAAGTAGAACTATAGGACAAATTCAGAATTTTTTCATACAAAAGTTAAAATATTAACCTGGGTTAATAAGGTACGTTTGCTACAATTTGACGAAAAAATCAGTCGAAAAACTGTCAAAATTTATTTTTTTCTATATTTTTCGAAAAATATCAAATATTTAGTCACTGAGTCTGAATGAAAAGACATCCAAGATATGATATAATGAAAGTGCCCATATTAACCCCGGTTAATAAAGAACGTGTGAGGGTTAAAAAAATGTGCATTTTTCTTGCAGCACTTGAATAGGGACAAGGGCAATTTCTTTCGTGTGGCTTAAATCATTGCCGCTAAAAGTGTTTTTTGAAGTGAAACTTCTTACTCGACTTCGGAAGGTTGCGTTAAACGGTCGCGTTAAATGGTCGCGTTATGGTTGCATAGTTGCATTTAACTTTTAACCACAGATAATTTACATAGGCATCGCATGCAAAGTAAAAAAATCACCACACTTTAAACAACAAAACTTACTCGCAACCGAATGATTGTTGCATATCGATCCAATAGATTGCTTTCAAATAATTTTTAGTTATATCGTCGTGCGAGTCAACCATCCTTCAGTGGGTTGTGACTTCGGTATACACAGCCTTTTTTGTATTACCTTTTGCTGCAACCCGTTCTGTTCCGATTCGATCACCGAAATTAAGCACCGTCGAGCGGTTAGTGCTTAGTCGAGTAAGAAGCTTCTTTAGTTAGGGGGGACCACAACGACTTCGGTTGGTTGCGTGGTATGTATGGATATCAGTGGTGTGGGGAATAGGTAACAAAGTGCTCGAGTAAGAAGTTTCTTTAGGTGTGGTCCCCCGTAACTAAAAAAGCTTCTTACTCGATTTCGGTTGGTAGCGTGGTATGTGTGGATATCAGTAGCGTGGGGAGTAGGTAACAAAGTAAAAACAGCGAAAATTGATTGAGTGGAGAGTAGCATTGTACGTGCGAGTAGTATTCGCACAGATCAGAGTTGTAATATTTTGCATTATTTTGGCATATTTTGTTTTATTTAGTTTTATTTTTGAGTATTATGCATTTATTGAGCTAATTTTAATTTATTTGGTACAAAATGTAGGTAAATGTAGGTAAATTGAGTAAAATAAAGGAAAATAAGGCAAAATTATAATGCAAAAATATGCAAATGAATGCAAAGAATGCAAATTCATTCTTTTAAATGGTACCTAGAAAAAAAAGAATGCGATCTTTTGAAATTACGAAATTATTCTGCTATGGAAAGAACTGCATAACATTTATAAAATGTGTGATAAGTTTCTTATTTTAATTGTTTTTGATACAAATTATATTAGTTATTAATTCACCACCAAAAAAATTATTTTAACTTTTAACATAAAGAAATAACAACAAATAATATCAGAGTTCATAAGAAACCACCTGGACAAAACTAAAGCACATGCACCGTTTATCAAGAAAAACTACCGTTTGCTTTAAATATGCTACAACATAACCGTTTGTTTTTTGGAAACATGTTCTTAAAAATGGTTATAAATAGTCGTTGTGCATCATCGGCGTTGTAGATCGGTCAGTATAATTTGAATTGAGATAGTAATAAAATGGCGCCCAATCAGTATTCCACGTTGCAAAAAGAATAAATTCTGTCCGATTTTGATAACAGTGACACAGAAGCATTAATTGGCAATAAATTTGGCAAAAGCCAAACAGTGATTTCCCGCAGTAATTAGCCGATTTCGTGTTCGGGCTATTGATAGTGTCGGTAGACCCGTAAAAACCACCAGTCATGAAGATAACAGAGCCATCAGGTTAATAAAAAAGACCCTTTCATATCTACAAAAAGTGTAAAAAACGAACTAAGCTTAGATATCTCAAGTAGGACGATCCGGCGAAGAGCGGTTGATGGTGGACTTTCGTCATATCGAACAATCAAAACGCCATTTATTTCTAGAAAAAATCGGCTTGCTAAACTGGAGTTTGCAAAGGCATATCTTATCTTAATTGCAATAAAATGGAAAAGCGTGCTCTACTCCCACGAGTCCAAGTTTAATTTAAAAGGATCTGATGGATTTCGGACAGTTCGAATGCTGCAAGGCGAACGGCTAGATTCCCGGTTCACTAAGGGTACAACGAAGTATGGCGGAGGTGATATAATGGTCTGAAGATTTTTTTTCCAGTGTAGGAGTCGAGGCACTTCATAAGAATAATGGAATAATGTATCGTTTCATGTACCTGAAGATTCTCCAAACTGTCATGCTTCCTCATTCTGAGGAGATTATGCCCTTATGATGCATCTTCCACTATGATAACGATTCTAACATACCGCTTAACTTGTGAATGACTGGTTTGAAGAAAACCATATTACTGTCATCAAGAGGCCACCACAATTACCTGATCTCAACCCCGTAGATAACACTGGTAAACAGTAGTTTTGTTGCATGAAGTTTTATGCTCAATTCTAAATGTATTTGCCTCGCTGATTTCAAATTTGAAGTCCATTTTCCAGTAGCAGCTCTAGTCATTGAGATATGAAGGGCAGACATTTTCACAAAAATTTACCAGTTTTCAAGCTAAAATCTTTTATTACACAAAATTAATTTGAACAAAACTTTATTTTACACGACTTTTTTGCATGAGTGGACCCAGGAGTATTACTCTGAATGCTCCAGCAAAAGTTAGCCATCATTTTTGCATTCCAGTGACCCTGGAATCGCTTTTCCATAGTGCGAATGTCCTGATGGAATCATTCTCCTTGCTCTTCCCATAAATCAACCAAATTTTCAGGAAAACGATCTAAATGACTGAAGAGGAAATGTAGCTTAATGCGAATGTTGTATCCAAGTTGCTGAACGTGCAGTATTAGTTGCTCAATGTGCGGAGGGTAGTCGGCCGACTTTTTATTTCCCAAGAAATTTTTCACTACCCAAACGAACTCTTTCCACGCAGATTTTTCAATAACTGCCGTACAATTGGTGAAATTTGAATCATTTATTAATTTTCTAATCTGAGGACTATCAAAAAAACCAGCTTTTGTCTTTTGGAAACATTTTTGTAATGTACTTGAAACACTCCCCATCTTTCTTAAAGCTTTTACATACTGTTTTTGGTACCATTGTCAATGTCTTCTAAACGTTCTTGAGATATAAGATTGGATGTACTAGGTTGGAACTGTGGTACTGACTGACTCATCATTAGAACTCAGAACGGTCTACTAGCAGATTGCAAGCTAGAATAAATCCACTTGGAACGATTTTTGCGGTTTATTCCAGTAATATTCTCAACACAAAAATAACAGTCATCGTGATGATTGGATGGTTCACGCCAGATCATTGGACCTTTGTGCTTAAAAGTAGGTCTTTTTTTATTTGCCCATAAACGCAAAGACTGAACAAAGTTTTTACACACCAAATTTGGGATCCAGGGCCTGATAGTTATTTCTAATAGCATCCCAAAGATGTCCATGTAGACTTCTTTTACAAAGTCAGATACATTCAAACGACATTCTTCAAACGTGTACACGCCACAAATGAAACAAAAACTATTTGGATAGGTTTCACGAGTTCTTCTTGATGACGATACCGCGGAAAATTTATAAAATCTGGTTGATTGCTTCGCCGTTGGTAACAATTCCTCGACTAAGAAGTAAAATCCTAGAGGGTTTTGGGTTGTATCCCAAAAACTCGAGCTGCTAGATAAAAAGGAACGGTAGATTCGGAATCAGCAACGTCAAATTACAGTTGAAAAATCTCACGCAACAGAAAAAAAGTGTGATTTTGTTTACCAGTGTAATTTATGGGAGACTCTAGATCAGTGAAATTATTGTAAGAAATGCCATAGCTTTGACTCCATTTTTGAAGAGACTCAAATTGCCTGGCAATATGCATATAATTGATCATTTTATTGATTCCATGCCTCGTCAATATACCGCAGTGATACAAAATAATGATTAGGCCACCAAATATTAGTAATAAAATATGTACTCTAGTCCTTTTATTCATTTAATCGAATATGTGTTTATGTTAAAAGTTTAAATAATTTTTTTGATGGTGAACAATAAACAATTAAAATAAAAAACTTATCACACAGTTCTTTCCATAGCAGAATAATTTCGTGCTTTAGTTTTGGCCAACACTGTATGTACATAGGTATGGGTACATATGTATGTATATAGTTGGTAAAATGGAATTCAAACAGTTTTTTGTTAAGGAATTCATATTGCTAAATGTTGGTTTGGGACAAAATGGACACCCGAACATATATTCGAGACTGGGGTTAAATAGACACCCGAACAATTTGGTTCCATTCAAAAGCCAAGAGAATTTCTGATAGAAAACACATATACATACATATGTTACATTCAAATGTAATTATGTAACATACGACTTACCCCATTTCTTAAGTTTTTCAATGATTTTTTGAGGAGAAAAAACTGAGAATATTCTTTGAATATCCAATAAATTCGAAAATTGTACGAATGTCTCTTCCTTTTGTCACAAATTAATTTTCCTTTGTCCACGATTATACCGTACCGTACCGTATACCGTACTTCTACACGTACCATTTTTTTGGTATGCCCGTTTAAACGTTTTTAAAGCAAATGGGTAGGGGTCAATTTTTTACAGAAAAAGAAACAGGCAAATTAATTGCCTTTAAGGAGGGTTACCTCACTTAAAGAAATATTGCCGAAAAAATTGGAAAAAATTAAGTCGGTGGCTTGCAACTTTCTTAAAAATAAGTCGAACTATGGGAACAACATGAAAGGGCAGACCAAAAAAGCAACTACACTTACGTGCAGAAAAATCGACCCACCTCGTACATTTTGATTTAGAATACAACAGATCAAAAACTTAAAATAATGGAGAAACAGTTTTAATACTGTTTGAAAGACAAAAAAATAAGGTTTCATTAGACATCTTGTAACGGTTATTCATTGAACTTTTATTGATTTTACAGACTTAAAATTAGAATAGATAACATTTTTATTTTTTAATTTTGAAAGTTGTGGTTGCAAAAAACCAAAAATTACATAAGAAAAACTTACTTCAATAGCTTGTATTACCACCCACAGCTTTCATCCTGTTTTTCATTGACCTTATCAATCTTTCGATGAATTCTTGAGGTATGCCTTCCCATTCCTCTTGGATAGCCACTCTTAGTTCCTCGATGGTTTCTGAGGGCTGAAGTCTAGCCCTCACCCTTTTCTTAAGTTCATCCCATAGATGCTCAATGGGATTAAGATCAGGGCTCCTTGCTGGCCACTCCATAACAGCGATTTCGACCTCGTGAAGATACTCGAAAACCGCTGCGGCAGTATGTGGCCGGGCGTTATCCTGCACTAGCATGAAACCTTCGTCTACGAAACCAGCGTATGGCATGACATGCTGTTGTAGAACTTCCTGGATATATTTTTGGGCAGTCAGAGTGCCTGAACGAGGCCCAGATATAAGCACAAGATCAGTTTTTCCTTCCAAAGAAAAACCACCCCAAACAGTCCATGAACCTCCTCCAAATGCCACTCGTTCCACAATACAGGCATGTGCAAATCGCTCTCCCTCTCTTCGGTACACGTTCCTGCGTCCATCGTTCCCATAAAGATTGATTTTGCTCTAATCCAAAAAAACAGTACAAGCTTCCATTGTTCGAGCGACCAATCAACGTGAGTACGAGCAAACCGAAGCCGCGCTTGGCGATGAGCTGGAATTAATTTTGGAGCATTAGCAGGTTTGTGTGGGTGTAATCCCCTTTCCGCAAGTCTCCGTCGTACAGTCCACTCACTTACTGTTACACCACGGACGTTACGAAGTGGCTGCTGCACCTGAACTCCAGATGCCGATTTATTAAAGATGTTGACACCATAAAGCGGTCATCTCGCTCTGTTGTGGCCCGATTCCTTCCTGATCCCGATCGCCTATTGAAGTTTCCAGTATCCAAAAATCTTTGGTACACTCGTCTTACTCCTGATCGACTTAAATGAAGACGTCTAGCCACGACGCGCTGACTCAAGCCAGTCTGGATAAGTGCCACTACTTGAGCGGACTCAGACGGTGTAGTATACATTTCCACAAAGAGTAATAACACACAAACTCAAGTTAAATGGTCAATCGACTAACAAGAATAACCAATTTTCGAATAAACAAAGATTTGATTAACTGTAAAGACGCAGCAAAGTCACAGAGTTAATGTTATCAAAATGTGTAATGAGAGCGTCTGAAGATTAGGGTCGATCTTGTCAACAACGTTGGTTTTAACAAAGTTTAGGGCATGTGTAAATAAAGTTTATGAAACCTACATTCACTCTGTAGTATAAGTCAAGGTTCACTAATCTAATTTTTTTATTAATTCTTTTCCAAATCGAAATCCACTTAGTGGGTCGATTTTTTTGCACGTAAGTGTAGATCTACTGGAGATAGACGAATTGTCCGAAAAGCGTCGAACTCTGACTGTTCTGCCTCACAAATCTGTCAAATTTGGGAATTACTGCGAGTATTGACATGGTAAAACGAGTAATACGAAGAGCTAAACATCTCAAAAGATTAAAATTTCAACAAAAACCCCCTCTTACCACGGCTCGCAAGGAGACTCGTCAGCTTTTTGCTCAAAATTGCATGACATGGAATAACGAACGGCATCGTATCGTTTTTTTAGACGGAAAAGGATTTCATTTAGATGGCACTGGTGGTTACAATAACTATTTTCAAAGAAAAATACAATCTGTCTCGTCACCATAGTCGTGAGTGTGTGTAATGGTATGGGGTGGAATACGATGCCACTCGCTATTCCATGTCATGCAATTTCGGGCAAAAACCTGAAGAGTCTCCTTACTAGCCGCAGTAAGGGGGAGTTTTGTTTAAATTTTAATCTTGTCAGATGTTCTTTTTTTTTTTTTTAGTTTAAAATTTCTTTATTTCTCTTAAAACGTTATAATTATTTAATTTACCCGCGAAGCTTATTGCTTATCTGCAGGTGGTTGCATATTCCATATTTACAGTTTCAACAGTTTAGTGGTTGCGGATATTTTTAAAAAGTATTTACAATTAATTTACATTTTTTATTTTATTTATTGTATGTAGTATTTAATTCAAAGACAATTAAAAAGAAGGAAACTTTTAAGTGCAATTTTTAAAGAGTTTGTTTTTTTTTTTTTTTTTTGTTTTTAAGTTACGTGATGTATGTCTAATAGATACATTTTTAAATCTTTTTTTCGTTTTTTAAAATTAACAATATTTTTTAGGTTTGCTGGTAATTCATTCATTATTGAGGGTATTGCGTAGCTTGGATGCCTTCTTCCGTATGTGTTGTAGGTTTCAGGTATTTCCAAAAGTCACTGAGCTCGTCTTCTGGTATTACAATTATGCAATTATTTTGCTGGTATTGTTGATCATCATAATATTGTAGTAGAGCTGTCATCTTAAAAATACCATTTACATCTAATACCTTTAAATTAAATCTGCTATTCGTATTGATCGTTTTACCATGTCAACACTCTCAGTAATTCCCAAATTTGACAGATTTGTGAGACAGAGCAGTCAAAATTCGAGGCCTCTCTTACAATTCGTCTGCCTTCAGTAAATGTAGTTGCTTTTTTGTCCGCCATTTTGTTGCTTCCATAGTTAGACTTATTTTTAAGAAATTTACATACCACCGACTTAACTTTTTTTCCAATTTTTTCCTATTTTTTCGGCAATTTTTCTATTGGTGAGGTAGCCCTCTTTATAGGCAAGTATTTTACCTTTCTCTTCTTCTGTAAAATATTTACCCCTACCCATTTGCTTTAGAAACGTTTAAACTTTACGAGCATACCAAAAAAAACACTTTCAGCGTTAATGATTTAAGCCACACGAAAGAAATTGCCCTTGTCCCTATTTAATTGCTGCAAGAAAAACGCACATTTTTTTAACTACGTTTACAAAACCATTTGTATAAAAATAACGGAAATAGTTTTAAGCATCATTTTTTTTCCTTTGATAAAAAATTGAATACCTAATATTCTAAAAATATATTCCTGTACATGTGTCTTACTCTTTTATTGGAAAACCGCAAAAGTTAAAAATAATCTTGTCCGTATTCAAGTGCATGGGAGTGTATGTATGTACATACTTTTTTTTTGATTTCCTTTTAAAAAAGTAGTGATTTTGTATTGAAAACTTCAGCGCCTATGTCATCGTTCTGTTTCGTCTCCTAATATATTTTGTATTGATTTCTTTTTTGGCTACGTATTGTAAACTGGGTCATACTAGGTGTCTCTGTTGAGGAACTAAAACAGCTTTTTTATCGTTTGTACTTAATATAAAGCAATGTTTCCACTTCATGACTTTATAAAATTGTAGAATGTGCATGCCTCCGCGCCCCACCATGACAACAACTCCACTGCATTCCACCATATATGCTAATAAAGTCATAAATTCTATTTTATCCATTCATATACACAACCGATGAGGCGAACACCGATAAACCAAAAATATATCAAGGCGAAGAAAAATATCGACTTCATCGGGGGTTACAACCGATTATATAATATATGTACATATGTATGTGCACGTTACCTAGTGGGCACAGGAACAGGCACACGTCCTCTCTACATAAGATAACCGCAATGAATGCTTTTACAAAAAGACGAAAAATAAAAACAGGTCCTTATCCTTATACATATTTATTTTTTAGCAGGTTTCTTTAGTTTATGGTGTTACAAGTAATAAATTATGTATATATTTAAGAAATAGAAAAAGGGAAACACCAACTTTACGCAGCTCAGCTTATTCAAAAACGTTTTAGTGGAATTTTATTTACGTCATTAAAAATGGGGGTGCATGAAGGCCAAGAAAAAACGTACATAGATTAAGTTGCCTAAAGGTTAAGGGTTTAGGTTAAACTTTAACTAAAAAGATATGAAGCGCATTTTCAAAATAGCATTTACCTACTCCCTTTCAAATGACAAAAAAAAACCCCACTCTCTTATAGTCATATAACCTAAATGTTATCATATCTTTTTCCTCTTTGCGGGATCAAAGCAAACATCCTTACGCCAAAGCCTAATATACTTCAAACTCTCCTTCAAACCCAACACGCTTCAATAAATCTCTTTTATGACCGTCATATGTGATGCTTATGCGTATCACAGTGGCAGTGGAGGAGGGGGGTGACTGGGCTCTATGGGGTAGAAGCTGTTAAGAGCCATCTAAAAAAAGTGGCGTTCCTTTTTCAATTTCATGCAAATTGAAATGTTCACCATGGCGAACAAAGTTGGACCGTTTAAAAATGAAACTTTCGACGGGATATGGCTAAGAAATGCTAATACCAGAGGTTCTATATCTTTTAATATTTTCATCCCTAGATGTCAGTTGAATTGCGTGCTGCTGTGCATGAGAACAAAAAGAAAGTATGTAGGTAGGGCAGTTTGGGTCGGAATAGATCGAGCCTGGCTAAGGCGAAGGCAAACACAATGCTATTAGTTAACATATTTATAAACTCTTGTCATGAAATTTGTGCTGTGCATGAAATAAACAAATTGAGGGCATTTTATTTTCCCTTCTCTGGGAATGTATTTTAATTTTTGGAATTGAACCTAATAAGGAATTTCGTTTAAGTGATTCTATGATTTTTTTTCTCATTTCATTTCTTTCTTGTTCGTTTTATTATTCTTTTGTATGTACTTAAGTGGTGGGTATATACTCGTATCTTGGGGATAATGGAGTGAATTCATCACTGTTCTCAGCAGGGGGTCTTTTGATATTTCAAAATGATATATATTTTGGGCTGACATTGTGCAGTTAGTTAAAGAATTTTCAGATTACAAGTTTAGAGACTTTATTAAAAAAAAAAAAAGGAAAAAAAATAAATACAAACTGTTTAGAAAATTAGTTTTATTTCTTAATATTTCTGAAGCGTGCTCTGTTCGTTGTGAAATAATTTGTATATTTTTTTCTAAGAAACACGAAGGGGATTGAGTTGATAAGTAAGTGACGACAATTTGGAATAATGACAGAGGGGTTGTTCCTGAGCCTATGTTAAATTATAACAATCATGTTGACATATTTAGATAAATTAATTACACAAGATAAGAATCATATTATTTTATGTAAGTTAAATCCAGATAGCGGAGATCCTGTAAACTGTGACAATTACTCTACATATTATGTAAACATCCAAAACACCTGTTAATAATCTGATTTGGCTTTGTTAGTATGCACGGTTTTAGGCCATGTGAGTCCATCACAGACTAACTGGATAGATTTATTTTTATTCATAAATATGCTGCTTACAAAAAAATTCACAATATTATTTGGCAATGGCTGTTGTTTAGGAAGCATATTCCGTCAAACGCAAAATATAAACTATTCGAAGCAGTGATGAGGTCAATAATGTCTTATGCGGCCCAAGTTTGGGGAGTTTTCCAGTATAAAGAAGTTGAAAATTTGCTGAGATACTTTGTTAAGAAGGTGTTCAGATTACCTGAGCGTACGCCTAGCTACAAGGTTCATCTGGAAACTGGAATAGCACTGCTATATATCGATACCTTCCCGCAAGAATGTATTAAACGACATTTTCAAACTTTTACAGGAAACGATAAAAACTTCTTGCTCAGTTATTCATTTGTGTATTTTAACGATCGAGACAGATTTCATTTTCCCTCTAGCTCATTTGTATACCTGTTAGAGCAGTCAAACCCAGACCAAAACGTGGCGCTTAGCACAAAATATAAGAACAAAGCAAAGAGTAATTTTCAATATAAAATGTCGCTTAATACATTCTTGCGAAAAGGTATCGATATGTATGTATGTTCAAAATCTTATTTTAGTACTATATACGACTAACGAGTACAATAGAATATATAAGTTCAAAGACTTATTGCAGTACTATATACAATAGAATATCTAAGCTATGTAAATTTAACAGTAACAATGAATCAAAAAACTTTCTCACCTGGATGACGGCAAAAAGCCATTGTGAATATTTTTTTTAGTAGCATTTTTAACCGAAGAAAAATAAAATCTAATAACAGACTAACTATTCAGAGCAGAAGTTGGCAAACAAAAACATCATCACTTTTTGTATCAAAAATGATACACATGGATTTTCTTATGCTCATAAGTTTTTTCTGAACAGTGTCATTGAATCCATTTTTTGTGACTTCATCTGCGTAAGCGAGCTTTTTGTTTCCCGCATAGTTTCGAAAAGCTTCCAGCAGAGGTCTCCCCATAAAATGAAATCTTCATAATCCTAACTTTGTATCATTTTTGATACACATAGCATTTCATAATGAACAGCTTGCGATATTGTTATGTTTTCTCATAACGTTGAGTGTCATTCAAATGAGTTAGTGATTCTTTTATATTAGTCATAATTTGGTACATTTTTTCTGGCATTTTCGCAAGAAAAGTTTTCAAAAAAAGTCATCACGATCGAAATTTTTGACGGACGAAGAAATTGGAGTAGCCATAGACGATAATGATGAAGATGTGTCGGGAGATGCAACGAATTACGTGCAATCATCAGAGTCATCCAAGTACCTATATAACTTCTTCCCTTTTTTTTTATAAAACTTTTATCTTTGACCAATTCTCTAAAAATTACGTAAACAACTTTTTTAAAATGATAAAAAACCATACAAAACAAAGAATTATTGTATTTTTAATTTCTTAAAATCGGTTTCAATCAAAGTTGGGCACCCAAGTCCATATGCATATTAAACAAAAGCGGCGCTGTACCTATGCCCTACGGAAGGCCATTAATGACAAACCCTCAGCCGTCGTGTATTCTCTATCAGTTACAACAAATGTCATTTCATATGTATGTATATCATTGAGATAATAACATTGATAATATGATACGGAAATTCATTCAGGTCTATATTTAGAAGGATCAGAAGGATCCTCTTTCTTTTTCATAATTGGAAAAGCCTTCGATGTTTTCAAATAACTCGGGAAGTAGCAGTTGTTCAATAAATTGTTAAAGATAATGCAGTACTGCCGTATGATTTCGTCTGGTATGTTTTAATATCATATTGGGAATGTTATCCAAAACGCTGGATTTTTTGCTATTTAGTTTTCTGAATATGTCTGCCAGTTCATGTAATGTTGTATAGTAATTGTTAGTTTGTTCATCAGTTACTTGGTCGGCTTTTAATAACTCAGAAAACATTAACATATTGACTGCCATGACTATCATTCATATTTGATAGCCAGTATTATTTCCGTTGTGGTCGTGGCTATCATTCCACATGTGTGTTCATACTATGCCGTGGCATTCAAAATTAAGAGCTACTAGGAACGAAATTCAATGCAAAAAAAAGTCTGGTACCCCGGGGAGTGCTAAGTAAACTTGGATTCAGCTGATTGTGATTGGTTTACATTTTATAGCTTCCTACTTTAGAAAATAATAAAAACTTATGAAAATTAGAAAACAAAACTTTTTAATTCAATAATCAAAATTCAATTTACAAGAATAAGTACCTAATAAATTAGAGGAAAAAGTGTTGGTGTAAAACGTTGAATCACAGCCGCGGACAAGTAGATAGACGCCAACATTTTTTACGGGGCCGTGGCTATCATATATGATAGCCAGGAGAAAATCCTTCCAATGAACTTTTAAATTAACAGAAACATGCCTAGCCATAAAATAAAATGAAATCCGAAGATAACAGGAAAATACAAAAAAAAAAAACTGGTTGGCCCCTGAGTAAACATTTCGAAAATTACCCAGGCAGTCAATGTGTTAAGAGCGTGGGTGTTTCATTATTTTGAAACCTCAAAAATTCTTCATTTACTACGCCAGTTTTGCAGCTATTCTAGGGTATTCTAGTGTGAATCGATTCAAAGTGAGAATCTACAAATGAGGTTAAGTTTTTCTTCTTATTATCTATCCTTACATAGTATAAAGCAAAGTCCCGATCGGTGTCATATTACGTTTGAAGTAAAGGATCTCAAGAACCGCTGAATATATTTTAACGATTCGTTTGGTATAAGATTACTAATTTCTCGGAGAAGGTTTATCAATTAGCTTTGAATTAGATAAATTTTTAGTTTAAGAGTTTAAGGGACTTCAAATGAGAAAACGAAAATTCAATTTAAAACAAACGGCTATTACTTCAGAACGGCTTCTCCCATGTGATTGATATTTATTCTCAGCTTAATTACATTCAATACGTAGATTTTAAGACCAAAATCATATCTGTGCAGTTACTAGAAGCTGAATAATAGTACAAAATGCATTCCAAAGTCGTTTTTTTTTTTTAATTTTTTTTCAAGCAGAAGCTGAATCACAGCACTCAGTGGCAATCGTGTGGAGTTGATGACGAGTTTTTTTTTTAATTCTCTCATTGCACTCCTTTTCGTTTTTCTAGCATTTGCTTTTGATTTTTTTTTTCAAAGCATAATGAGTGACTTTTTATGTGTATCCTATCCATACTCCATCAGTGATGCCAGATTGTGGGTAATTACCCATTTTGTGGGTATTTCGCATCTTAAAATAAGCTAAAAGGGCGAAAGGGTATTTTCATAGCACCCAGAACAAAATTTGGGGATTCTACGGTTTGTGAAGCGACACGGTTTGGAAATGCCATTTTGTAAATCTCGATAAGCACAAAATATAAAGTTACAATCAATTATTAATCGCTTAGTTTTATGAGATATCGAGGTTTAAAAATTAATTTTTTTCCTATGGAAATTCCATTGAAATTAATAATTATTTTGCCTCGCTACAAAAAAAAAGTGCTGCATATTTTTTTTTGCAAAATGTTAACGAAAATCTATTGGTTCCTAACTTAGAATAGATTGCCCAAATAGCGTTGACTCTACCTTTACTCAAATGCCGAGGCAGAACGAATTTTTTCAATTGTAACCGATGTTAAATGCAAAAAAAGAAATCGGTTAGAAAAATACATGATAAACAGTATTTGTCCAATACGATAGTCATTTCAATCAAGAAACATTACTTGCTTAAATTTTGTTGTGAATAAGGATCACGTGTTCTTACACAATTCAATTCCAATTACACAATTGTACATTGTATACGTTTATACATTGTATACGGATACAGA
Organism: Brachyopa scutellaris; assembly: GCA_949775065.1. NCBI lineage: Eukaryota > Metazoa > Arthropoda > Insecta > Diptera > Syrphidae > Brachyopa > Brachyopa scutellaris. Next base: position 38,706,129 of record OX459113.1, on the reverse strand, counting down.
TATTTTGGGATCTGATTCATTGTTTCATGCTATTAAAAAAATTGTATGGGTCTTGTGACTAAATTAACTTAATACCAGGAAAACTGTGAGCCCAAGGTAAACATTTTATAAGATAAATTTGTAGGTGACATTATGGCGCACAAAAATAATAATAGCAAAAAAAAATTATAAGTACTAAATGCGATTTTCACAAAAATTGGTTAAAAAAATAAAATAAATCTGTGTTTGAAGACAAATATCATGAATTTTGTTTTTTTTTTTTTTTTTCCGAGGGTAGGTGAAAATTTTCCATAGACACTATGAGAATAACAAGCGCGTGCTCATAGTAGTGTCAGATTCTTACTGACCAAAAACACCTCCCTTCGATATAAATTTGTTAGATACTGCAACTAAGTTATACTTATCAAGCAATCTTTCCATCAAGAAATATAAACGTTTGGCAGGTTACTTTCCAATGAAAGATCCTGCATGTTCCGCAATTTAGATGCGGTTAATCCTTATCTCGCCAAGTCAAAAGGTTTTGTCCTTTCTAGTCGGCGCAATAAATTGCTCTCATCCAAAATTAGTAGGACTGTGTTGTTAACATGTCCGATTAGTCGGTTTCTATGCTTTCGCGCGAAGCTTTTAGTTTCAGCTTCGATTGTCGGAATTCCGAGATCCCTGTGGATATCGTCGTTTCTAGCATACCACTGTGCTTGGACAATTTCTCTAAGCACTTTATTTTGAAAGGTCTGTAAAATATTGGCATTTGTTTTCTTGGTACAACCCTAAAGTTGTATACCGTAGGTCCACGCGTTTTGCAATTTGGCAGTCGTTTCCTCGATTGTTTTACCTACTGCTATTTTTATAAGTGTTTCGAACACTAATGGATTGTGTATAAAAGGAGTCCGTTTTGGTTGCTCTATGTTTAATATTGAAGAAGTTGTAATACTTACTTCTGTACTACATCTCTGAACAAACTTTTTTAAACACCCTGGGGTAAGATAGCCCCCAAAGGGGGGGCATACTGAGTGACTTTTAATGTGTATCATTATTTCACAGTCGCAGCACACAGTGGCATTGTGGGTTGTGGCAATCGTGTGGAGTTGATGATGATTTTTTTTGTAAGTCGCGCTCCTCCGAAACGGCTCGACCGATTTTCATTAAATTTTTTGTGTATGCATATTTGGTAGGTAAGGTATGAGAATAGGTTGTAAAGTATATTTCATCTCGCTAGGTGACGCTGGAGTCAAGTTATTACTAACTTCTAAATTTATGGACCAAAAATGCTCATATTCAAAATATAATTATGTTGGTTCAGTGCCAAAAGAGAAAATTATATAATGAAATCTGGACCCGATAGGTGGCGCTGGAGTTAAGTTATTAGATCTATATATATAAAAATGAATGTATGTATAGGGTTTTCCAATGAGAGGTGTTATTGTGAATGGCCCGCTATTTCGGTAGCTGTCACTTTTGAAGCTTTTATTCTTTGACATTTCACAAGTAGAAACTACGCCATTACTAAAAATGGAACGATACACGCTTCAACAACGCATTGAAATTATTAAAATTCACCATTTTGTAATGGTGAAAATCTTGCAGTCACAGTTCGCAAAACTAAAGCATTTTTTGGTCGTCGTGAAGCACCTTGTCGGACCGCAATACAGAAATTGCTGGAAAAATTCGAGCTGTTGGGACAAGTTAGTGATGTGAAGAATAAAACCCGTGCACGTCGCTCAAGAACAACTGAGAATATTGCTGCTGTAGCCCAAAGTGTTGAAGAAAAGCCAGGTTTGTCCATTCCTCGTCGTTCTTTGGTATTGGGCATTCCACAAACATCATTACACCGTATTTTGCATAAAGACTTGGGTCTTAAGGCTTATAAAGTTTAGTTAACACAAGAACTCAAGCCGGCCGATCATCAACAACGTCGTGTCTTTGCTGATTGGGTCTTTGAAATGCATGAAAATGATCCGGAATTCCATCGAAAAATTATCTTGACTGATGAGGCCCATTTCCACCTCGGTGGCTACGTCAACAAGCAAAATTGTCGCATCTGGGGCTCGGAAAACCCAAGAGTTATTGTTGAGAAGCCTCTCCATCCTCAACGTGTGACTGTTTGGTGCGGTTTATGGTCCGGCGGGGTCATTGGACCTTACTTTTTCGAAAATGAGGTTGGATCAACAGTTACGGTGAATGGATTGCACTATCGAGAGATGATTAATGATTTTTTATGGTCGGAGTTGGATGGTATTGATCTGGACAACGTTTACTTTCAACAAGACGGCGCTACGTACCACACAAGCAACGAAACCATTGATCTTTTTCGGAAAAAGTTTCCGGACCGTGTTATCTCTCGATGAGGTGATCACAATTGGCCACCGAGATCTTGTGACTTAACACCTTGCGACTTCTTGCTTTGGGGCCACGTGAAAGATAAGGTCTACGCCAACAGCCCAGCGTCGATTCAAGACCTCAAAGATAAAATTCATGAGGCTATCGAGGACAGAGGGCAGCCACTTTGCGATTTGGTTATGGAAAATTTCATGAAAAGGATATGGTCCTGTATGCGTGCTCGTGGTGGCCATTTGGCTGATGTTGTTTTTCATTATGAACAGCATACCTTCCTCCTTATTATGAAATAAACATCCGATCATTTATCTCAAAAAATTTATTTGAATACCAAAATAACACCTCTTATTGGAAAAGCCTTTACAATGTACATATTTATGTTTGCCTTTTATAGACTCGGAGTTTTTCTAAATATAGAATACAACACAGCATCACTGCGGTTACTCAACAACCGGCGGTTCTGGTACTTGTCATACAAAATTTCGTAGTTTCAGGTGAAATGTGAATATGAAACATTTTGGTCAATTAATATAGGCAGACAGACAGACAACCAGAGAGATAGATAGATACATTGATTGATAGACAGACAGATAGATAGATTGACAGACAGACAGACAGACAGCGTCCGATTCTTTGAACTAAATGACAATGTATGTATTGAAAGTAACACTATATTTTTTGGACACGGGCGAAGCCGGGCGGGACAGCTAGTTAATATTATAAAACTGTACAGGTTTTTCTGTTGTTACCTAATGGCGTGGAAACAGCTGAACAAATTTCGATGAAACTGTTTTTGAAATGTTTTTTAAGTATTCGTGAAGGACAAAGACTATGTCGTTTTTTGTTCATATGTATGAAAAAGCCTTTAGACTTTAGAGGGCAAAGTAAGGCGAGCATGGGTTCAACTAGTCTGATCGTTGGTAACCGCATAACTTGAGAACGGCTAGACCGATTTGGCTCATTTTTTTTTAAATATTCGTTATAGTCCGAGTGAGATTCTAACGGAAAGAACAATTCGATAGGTGGCACTTTAAATTAAAGAGACGACAATGACTTTACTTAATGAATTTATTCTTACGACTGACTTCATTATCTGTGACAATACAATATAGAACTTAACCTAATTCATGTAAATAAGAGTTATGTATCAACATACTAATAAACTGTGTGAGCACATACTCTCATAAAAGACCCGATAGGTGGCGCTGTAGTCAAGTTATTAGCAAATTCTCTATTATTGACCAAAATTACTCACATTCACAACATATATATGTAACTCATCGCGCAACATACACATACAGGAAAGGCAGCACAACGTCTGCCTCCGGGCCAACTAGTCTATAATATAATAACTGAAGTGCTTAGAAGATGAAGGGCCTAAGTGACATTTTCAAACATTAGAGTAATCAGCGTTTAATACATTCTTTCACTGAGTTTATCGAAAAAGTGGTTGCATATAAACCCTTCATCCTTTGGTAAATAATTATCTGGAGGCGATAGAGAAGTCTTGATAATACAGGAATATTAGTTTTCATATAGGACCTTTATCTGTAAGGCAAAGGCAAATTTCAAAAAATATCACTTAAGCCCTTCGTCTTATAAGCGCTGCATTTGATTCAGTAAACCACAAAATCTTAATACATTAACTTAAGACTCAATTCGCTTTTGAAGACTCCCTCTGCCAGCTAATGGCATCTTATCTACATACCCGAACGCTAGTTGTGGAGATAAAAGTCAGCAAGCGTAACTGTTGTATTGGGTGGCACCCAGGGCTCCGTTCTTGGTCCACTTTTGTACATACTCAATATCAAATTTTGTGAGTACCATATTTATTCAGATGATCTGCAGCTTTTAAAAAGATTAAACAAATCCGATGAAATATCTGCCATATCTGATTTGAACAACGATTTGAATGCTATTTATGTATACAGTAACAAAACTTATTAAACCTTAACCCGTCTAAAACCAAAAGCCTAACTATTAACCGAAGTCCTGTAGAAATCCATTCTTCGCTTCTGCGAATCAACAATTCTGCTATTGATTTCGTCAAAAAATTTAAAAATCTTGGTGTTCACTTTTATGAGCACTTAAATTGGAACACTCATGTCAACCATGTTGTTTCCAAAATATATGGTATTCTTCGTGGTTTACGCGCAAAAAGCGATTATTTGAACACTAATAAATGAAAATGAAATGAAATTATTTTAATAATTGTATTCACAAAATTAAATAAATAAAATAAAATCAACCCCTGGTATCTGTATCTTATATGATGCCGTAGTAGTTGTTCATTTAATTGTTTTCTGGGTCCAACGAGTACTATGAAGTAAGACCAAGGTAGAATTTATACAGACAGAGATATCTGCTGATTTGTATGCATTTTTTTTGTTAATAATGCACAGCCTTGTGCATCCAGCCAGCTGTCGTGATGGCATTTCGTAGAAGAGGTGTAATGATATTAACTCATTTGCTTAACATTGTTTTTTTTTTTACAATTTTGTGACTCCTTACGCGTCAAGAAAAGACACAAAATTGTATTGTAGACGACATTTATTCAAAAAAATTAGATTCTTATTCTTGGTATCATATGTGATACCTCGGGCGTCTTCAATTTATTGAGGTCGGTGGGAAAATTATTTAACAATACACGTTGCCTATCGGAACTGCCATCTAGATGGACTTTACTTTATCCGTTCCCTTGTTGGAGACCCTGCTAGCCAGAAATATTCTTATTCTTGCTTCTGGTACTGTAATTAAGCTCAGAAACCCCCAAAAACTGAACTACCTCAGACGATCGTAACTACTTCATCCTTCGATTCTGATGAATTGTCATCATCTACCAAAACTGGCTGATGATAATCAGAGCTTCCGCTCAAAATGCCGATAACTGGTGTCATTAAATGACATTTGTTAGGTGCTTGACATGCCAAATTTATAAAAATATATCTAAATTAAAATTCATACATATGAATACATTATTATTTATTTATTTATTATTCAAAAATTCAAATACATAATTCAGAGATAACAACAATAATTTAATTTAAGGATAATTTCAGAAATAAATATAATGACATTTTTTTTATTTATGTGTACAGTGAACTCTCTCAGAACCGGACACCGGACAATTTGTCCGGTTATGGGGAAAAAAATAGATTTACATCTTAAAAAAAATAATTGAAAAATGGTACCTATTAATTTTATTTTATAAAGGAACTAGCTGACCCGTGCTCGCCTTGCTTCGCCCCCTGCCACTGTTATGGCAAAACAAATTGCATTGGAGATGAGTGCCGAATTATATGGAATTTCAAAAAATCATCCCTAAGCTGACGTCTGTCATTATAGGAATATACTATGTACTGTGTACTGTGTACCTCAGCCGATTAAATGGTGTTTGATTGTACAATATGAACAATTAAATTTACAGATCGAAGTGCACAGCATCAAGTTGTTCGCATGATGTGCTTACTATTATCATAGTTAATACATACATATGTATGTACCTATTTATAAAATCTTGATGCACTATCAAAAAATCACACTTTAATAAACTGCTGTGGAAGAAATTATTTGTTTGGGAATACAAAATCCAACGAAATGATCTACTTTTCCAGCCCTTTCGTTGTGCCTTCGCATATATGTACATACATATACATTATGTAATTATGTATGGACATACGAATCCGCGGTAGCAAAACTCCCATTCATCAAAGTTTCAACACCTGCCGCAGTACGTACTATGAAAATCACACAGCCACGGTATAGTCCCTTTTCCCCTTCACAAATGCCCCTTTACACTATTCCAAGTCGCATTCGTTGGCTGTCTGTGCATAGAAAGATAGATATATACAATATACATAATGTAACGGTTACCCGCCCGGCATTGCCCGTGCAATTTTTTAAAATTTGAATTTGCCTTTATTTACAATCATATTCATCGTAGTAGCCCGAGCACAAAACATCAAGGGGCAGAAATTCAAATTTCAAATGTGCCACATACACACAACACACTATGACGTCACCCACTGCTACATGGCTGTTGGCATTGGCATTGCGTCGGTTTCACTGATGGGAAATTGTTTGCGATGATTTCATGAATTGTTTTGAGCACAGCTCAGCTCCAGGATAACACAGAAGGATGATTTATACCTTAATTGAATCCTAAAAGAATTGAGTAAAAACCATTTTCTTTGGTTTTAAATCCAATAAGCCATTGATGAGTTAGGGCTGTGTAATGACAGAAATTTTAATGTATATATTAATGAATTTTATTTTTTCAAATTCACCCACTTAGAGCTGGAATTTCAAAAAATCCTCTCTTGGCGGATGTCTGTGTCGCTACAGGAATGTCCTTTCCAAATTTCAGCTCTTTAGGTCTGGCGGTTTGGTCTGTGCGTTGTCTGTGTGTCAGTCAATGAACTGGTTTATATATGGACATTTATATAATTAAGGCTTTTTCCGAATTCACCCACTTAGAGATGGAATTTCAAAAAATCCTCTCTTAGCGGACGTCTATGTCATTATACGAATGTACTGTCCAAATTTCAGCCCTTTAGGTCGAGTGGTTTGGTCTGTGCGTTGTCCGTTAGTCACACAGTTCTATATGTATGGAAAAAGGATTCCTCAAAATTCACCCACTTAGAGATGGAATTTCAAAAAATCCTCTCTTAGCGGATGTCTGTGTCACCATATTTTCAGCTCTGTCCAAATTTCAGCTCTTTAGGTCCAGCGGTTTGGTCTGTGCGTTGTCTGTCAGTCAGTCAGTGAACTGTTTTATATATAGAAGATTAATTAATGTGATAAACACAAATTACTTATTTCTGGCTATGGCATCACACTTAAAATTACACATATGTACACACATATACTTAACATACAGACCTATTAAAAAAATGCAACGCGATTTATAAATGCACATAGTGCACACGTTCGCGGACAAGACGGCATATTACAATTTTAGGTATGTTAGGATAAGACGGGATACCCCGACGAGAAATACAGTATACTTCCATATTCCGGCATTATATGTTCTACCGGAGGCAAACTTCCACTTCACTGTAACCAGCGCAATCATTTTTGTCTTAATACAAATATCGCACAAAATAATATAATATATCTCTCAAAATGCCAGAGATATACATATGTACGTGTACGTGTGTGATTCTAGCGTATCAAGTGTCCGCGAACAAGATAATAACGCAAGGGCACATTTCACAGTTTATATTTTTAATTAATTTCTTTGCAAAGTGTAAGGAAGAGGAAAAAAAACAAAGTAAAGTATGTAAAAATTTGTTATACGTAGATGTGTTTTGTCCATTTAAGAGAGAGCGACAATCTTTTGTGGTTATGAAAATTTATGTTCGTTTCCGGTTAGGAGAGAGTCCGGCATTGGGAGAATTTTTTATATAAAAAATCGTGTATTTATTTCCATTCTTTAAAATCTGTCCGGTTATAAGAGGTGTCCGATTATGAGAGGTTTCCGTAAGGAGAAAGTACCTGCTACATTGTATATACCTCAAGTATATAAATATATCAAATGCCACTTCAATAGGCTTAGCAAGAAGTAACTTCAATTGTGTGTGACCCTTAAGTTGGTAACAATAATTATACATTAGCGAAAAAGGCGCGAAAGAAAAAAAGAAAGAAGTAAGTATGAAGCAAAAATGTAAAACAATAGTTTTTTGGTGATACCACCCTTTTCTCGGAAGCCCTCACCCCACTTTTTTTTTAGGTTGTTACTTTTAGATAAACCCTATGAGTTAAATAACATCAAACACACGGTCATTCTGCAATAAAGCTTGGGTCTAAGGAGGATATAATTGAAATACAGTTTTTTTTTTCTGAAATAGAAACCAATTGCATTTAAATAATATTTGCTTGTATTTTATGCGTTATTTTTTTTTTCAACTCTTCTCTATTATTGTATTTAAATACCTAACCTTCAATATATTTGCATCTCCCGGGGCCGAGACAATAGTCGTTTGCAACAAATGATGTCTCTTTGATCTCAGTTTCAAGCCATACCATTTTAAAAATGATTTCTTTTCCTACAGGTCGACAAAAAAAAAAAAAACAAACGACTCGCAAGTCAAACGTTTTATTAAGTCTTCGCGTGATGGTATCATGCTCTCTATTCTCCACTCAAAGTTGAACGCCATTTATTACTTTTTGCTCCGCGGGTGGTCACATGAAATGGAAGGCAATCTGCCACAAAGTCCCCGCTTCAGACGACGACGGTTTCATGAATTATATTCCATCCGGCGGAATTTAATATCCGCAGATTGTATACATTCGTATTTATCTATGTAAGTATGCCCGAGCTAGCGTGCAAATCCCAGATAAAACTAGGAAAACGTTCATATTCTTTCACTTCTGCATCATAATTTTGATGCCAAAACAGGTTGCTGAAGGACCTTTTCAGCTCACCTCACTCAAGTGTCTTTCGGTTTGGCCAACTTACCACTCACTCCATACATATACCCTATACACTATGCAGTTCACATTTTTGCAATGCTCAATTGATGCCAACAAAAGTGAGTGCATAACCTTTCAACTTACAGTCAGAACTGGCCTCCTCGGTCGCAGCTATCTATAGATGAACATGAAGGCAACGTGCTACCAACAAAAGTAGCACCAACAACCCACTCGTTCCAGTTTGACTTTTGCTTTATTTTTGTTTTTGTTATTTTATTGAAGTTGCTTAAGGACGACTTGTGCTTTTGGCTATGTGTGTGCTTTTTATTGTTAAAGGATTTTCTTTAGTAAAATGTTTTCACGCATCTACCTATCACTATCTCTAGGCTAGCGAACTTTGCAGCGAATATTGTTTCTCATAAAATTTTATTCATTATTTTCAAATACAGTGGAACCTCCCGAAAACGATGTTCAAAGGACGGCGAAAAAAACTGCGAGTTACAGAACGTACAGTAAAATATATTTTAATGAAATAATTTTTTTTTGCACAGTACCTTTTTTATTCATCAACTTAATATAACAGAAATCCGGCCAAGTGCAAGTCGTACTTGCGCAACAAGTGCTCCATACTATCAGTTATTTAAACATACTGGCTCATATTCATACTTATATTTTAAACCCGAGTGTAACTGATCTAGGGTCCAAAGTTAATACACAGATTAGACAAAGCTGGCATTCATAGAGAAAATGGCAGCTCTGTTTAATTAGACACGAGTATAATTCCTATTATACTACAAATTTTATTCAATCTATTACGAAAATATTTCTTAAAAGCCTTTTATTTGCGGTTTTGCTGTTGTAAATAAAAATAAAAAAAAAATAAATATTTGGCTTCAGCAGTCCTAGGTAGAACCAAGCCTAGCTTCCCGCAACCATTTGTATGTGCACGTTATATTCTTGCACGAATGGAAGGGACCTACAGTTTTTTGCCGACTCCGAACAGCGAGTTGAGAAGCTTTTCATGACAAATGATACTCTTGGATGCTTGTCAGGCATTCGGAAGAGGTGGGCACTGTGAAAAACTTTTTAGGTGTGCGGCGGGATTCGAACCCAAGACCGCTGGCTCAGTAATCCGACGCACTAACCACTTGCGCTACGGTGCCCACAAATAAGGTAACAATAGTATTGTAATTATACATATGTTTTGAAATAAATAAAATAAAATTATGCGACTGTATCCAACAGTCACGAGCTATGTGTAAACATCACGCGGATGAGGTGTGTAGCTCCACTTCATTGGAAAGAAAGTAAATTACAACTAGTCTATGTTCGATAAAATTCAAGCCAATCATATTTATTTATCTATACGCATTGCATATATACTCATCGAATACACTCCATGCGCATTGCGCAGCAGTCGACGCCAGGAAATGAACCTGGGACCTTAGAAAGATAATCATATTTTTATGTATAAAATGACACTCATGTATAAAATTTACTCACAGGGTTGTGAGTATTTCCAAATTGATGAGACTTAACTCAATGACGCGTGAGTTTTCTGCACTGGATACCTACTGGCTGGAAAGTCACGAACGCCTATCCCGTGATTCATAAGCAGATTATCTTTTCAGGGTTAAACTCAGTAGTACTGCGCCAAAAGTAGAAAATCCGACGCGCTACACACTCAACCGCCGCGGTTATAAAAACTTTCATCCAAGTTCTTACATAAATGATATCAGCTTGTAGGTAGGTACTCTGTTCTGTCATCTCATCACGAATAAGAAAAAAAGAAAAGGAAAAAAAAACAAAAATAAAACCAAAAAAAATTAAATCGGTAGCGCAAGAGCTTGTGATTCCTCCTGAGAGTTTATTTCTGCACCGATTTCAATGATTCTAACACTGATTGAAGGCTTCATCAGTATAAATATACGGAAAAACATTATTTAAACATACCTACATTCACAAGTGAGGTGTCTAAAGAAAATAATGTCTGGGAGAAATGACGAAATGCACTCTGATTTTATAAATATCAACAATTTGTTTACACCTAATCTTAATATTTATCAGGATCTCTATAGCGGAAAGTAGCTCTTATTTTTTGGAACAAAGTGTCACTAGGACACTAGATGCCAGTAGGTAGCCATTTTATTCGTAAATAGAAAAGGGTTTTAGGTTATCTACATGCGAGATTGTTAATAATATTTATAAACTAAATATGCAAATGCAAACTGCTCTTTCACCTCATTTGTTAAGATTGGTTTAATGCGAGAGCCGCAAATGGTGATAATGATTGCAGAAATGCAAAGCATTATGATCATGTTAGAGCGCGCGCATATACTCACAAACACACTATTGCAACGATACCCACTGCTGCCCGACTGCTGGCAGTGATTTCCACTTAAGAAAATTGTCGGTACTGCAGTTATGCCTTAAGGCTTAAGCTATAGAAACCTTTATAGTAATATATAACTTAGTCTTTATGTGTATAATTGTATAATTATTTCTCATGCATAAGAGTTACTACATTTGAATTTTTTTTTTATTTTTAATTTTGTAAGAGTTAACTTATGTCATTTTTTTTGGACAGACGGCGCTTATTTCCCATGTTCTACGTTTATTCCTTAAAATCACTATATGGAAATAAATAAAATAATAAAATTGCAGGCGATAATTTGAATAATTGTTTTGAACATTGCTCAACTTTAGGACAACGCAGAAGGATGTTTTACATCTAAAATGAATCAGGGACAAATTTACTAGTTTCACCTATTTTTTTGTTTTTCAATCCGATAAGCCATTATTGAGTTTGGGCTGTATAACTATAATTTTCCATAAGCAATCAAATAAGTTGCAAATTTCATAACCGTTCAGTATTCCGTCCCCGAATGCAAAATCGCGGAATTACTCCACTAGAAACACATCAAAAATTATAAAATTATAAAATTACAGGCAAGGAAAATAAAAGAGTAAGGGAACAGAACTGGTCGGAGCCAGAGAAAGAAATTCTGCACGAATTGGTCCGGAGGCATCTTTCAGTCCATTGACGATAATAGAAATGACGCACGTCCAAATAAACATGCAAATAGCTGGATATACATCAGGGGAACTCCGAAGCTAAGAGAGCAGTGGCATCATATGAAGAACGCAGCACGGAAAGCTGTTAGCGACATGAAAACGGCACAAAGAGCAACTGGCAATAGATACGGTACTTATCAAGGAGCCTACGCAAGACGATTTAGTTTTTTGCCCACGTACTACACTTCTAAACTACTATTTATTATTGTAAAACTGAAATCAAATCTCCAATCACACGCGCCTCGCCTTCTTAATATATTTTTTTTTCGTTCACAAATTTCTGACGTTTAACTCTGTAAATACCAGAGAGAACCAACAAACAAAGTATACAAGACCTTTACGCATGACCATCAGATTTTATTCTTCGTTTCGTTATCGTTGAATTGCATTCAATGCGTGGAATTTCGGAATTTGTCTCTCTGTGTCTGTACATAAATTAAATTAAATTAAATTAAATTAAATTAAATTTTTCCCATTGTACCATTAAAAGTAGAGAAACATATTATATAATGTATAGGAAACCATCAAGATTCCTTTATGTGCGAAAAATCAATGGTTTAAGTATAAGCTCAGTACTATTTTTTGGAGCATATTTCTAGGATCAACCATTTAATTTTTAGTCATACACATACAAGTTTCCGTTTCCCTATATGTATCCGCTTTTATTTGATTGTGATAGGTTTAGATACGTCATATCTAGATATGTAAACAGTTGGGTAGTTGCAATTAAAAAAAACTGTCAAACGTAGCGTAGTCCTGATCATTTTGGTTCAATCTACACTTTATTCTTAATGTTTGTGATTTTATTCAGATTTTTTTGAGCAATTTTTTTAAAGATTTTTTAACGTTTTACTGAAAAAGTGTTAAGAAAAAGAAACACAAAAAATATTTCATACATTTTTGAATTTGTGTTGAACCCAAAACTTTTTTTTTTAACATCCCGTTTATCCCCCCAAAGTCGAGATTCATCTTTGTGTTCCAAATTTCAGTAGTCTACGTCAAATGGTCTCTGAGAAAAAGGCAGACAGACAGACAGACAAAACTAGAATTCATTAGAGCTCCGGTTTTTGGGTACGCAGCGCTAAAAAGCAGAATCAGAAGAATAAAATTGTCTAATAAATTCTCACACATCGCACTCCTCCCAGCTCCAAGACATCAAAATTACGTTTCTTCATAATTCTTAGTACCTAGTTCTATCCATAAAAAAATTCAAGTTAAAAGTTAAAAATTAGTGCGAGATATTGAGCTTGAGCAATTCGACTTATGGAAATACACTCAAACTCGTTTAAGAATCACCCGCATAAGTTTATAAAGAAATATGTATGTATATAAAACTCCCCATTTCTCTCCTTATTGCTCATTGTTTTTCTTAACTTTATGAGCAATAAATAATTTTCTCTGAATATAAATATTAGGCGTCAGCTCAGCAGTCCTATGTACGTTGACCCAAACATAGATTATCGCAACCATTTGTGTGTACCTACGTGTTATATTTTGTGCATGAATGGAATTTTTTTACCGTCACCGAACGAGGCTCTGAGCTTCCTCATGACAAATGATACTACATTATACTTAAGTGATTTCTTGTGATTTAACCCGAATTATCCCAGTGAATTTTTTTCTTAAATTTTGTCGCAGTTTTGACATGATTGAGGAAAAATAGTGCAAAAGTACCGTTAGGTGTATCTCACCAATTTTTTTTTATGTAATTTAACAGAGAAATTGCTAACCTTTCTGCTGAATGCAATTGTTTGCTTATTGATCTGAATTAGGGGAAACAAATTAAGATTTAAGGAAACAAATTGTGTGCGTCTATATAAGTACAGAAACTAATATAAAAAACGTTTTTCGATTATTAAAATATTTAAAACTTGATAGTTCATTATAATAGCATTTTGAAATTTACTTAACAATAATTAATTATAGCCCATACCTAGATTGTATGAGTAAATTTAGTTAGAATTAGCCGAAAGTCCTGGTAGCTTGTGCTGTATATTATATTTTTAATTGTAATTAACTTACTTAATAATAAATGAAATAAATAAAGTACCCTTCTTCTATTTACATTGCAAAAAAAATAATAAAAAAACATTTTGAACTTACCATTTCTTGGGGATGAGGTGTACCCTATATGGTACAATGGGATAAAGCACTATAATAATCCAATACAAATACAAACATTACGAAACTTCAAGGTTCAATATTAAGTACATATATATTTTATTTATACATATGTACATGAACAAATGTTATAAGTATGGTTACAAAATTAATTGTTACATTGTGTGATAGGCTTTGAAGTAGCGTACGAGTAAGGCATTTCTGAAAAAGTGACTTGGTCATATCTGATGCCCTGGTTCTCTGTATTTGCTGGCTTCAAATTTCGTAGTCTGTTACTTTTTCCATATGTTCCCAGCAAACTCCTAGCTATTCTAGGACGAAACTCCAAATTGTCCAGTGTACCTCTACTATACTTAAAGCTGCCATATGCGTTTGAAATCGCCATATCAATGCAATGAGCAAAAAGAGGAAAATACCGTTTTTTCCCTCTAATACCAATGCGATAAAGACCGATATTTTGGTCAGACCTATCGACGCCTCCCATATTTTTATTGTAGGCTTTTATAAGCATCGGCTGGGAAGCTGATATTTCTTTTTTTTAGCACGAGAGTATCTTTTCGCCGAATTTGGTGGATGAACTGGAATGCAGTTTGATATTTTGTTAACAATGTTGTTGTCATTCCATTTGCAAACAACAGCATTGAGTTCTACACACAATTCGCAGCTAAAAGCACCTCGGCCTTTTTGTTTTAGAAGAGCTTTATCCGTTCCACGCAAAGAACAGTTTTTTAGCTCTAATAGTTCATGTCCCTCTTATCTTTAATGCGTTTAGTTCTTGAAAAAGTTGCAGAGAAGAGAAAAAATTATCGAAAAATAAGTGAAAGCTAAGATTTAAGCCTCGGCCCATCAGTGCATGACAAAAACTTAGAACAACTTCCGTTCCAAGTGAGAATTCCTTGTTTTTGTGTGGTGCAGATGCAGATACTTTTGATCGAAGGTAGGGTTCAAACCAAATTATATATCCGCTTGGTGTTGTTCCAACCCAAAATTTATAGCTACATCTTATTGGTTTTCCCCTTATGAACTGTTAAGTGGGATGTCGTCCAAAATAGGGTCTCCATATCATACCTCGATTTACACTCTAGTTTTCCACAACTGGAGCAAACGATAAGAACTTCTGAAGCAGATGATCAAACAAAGCCCGTACTTTGGAGTAACGATCATTTTGATCTAATTGGGTATTGTCGCAGCAATGAAGTACTCGCCATATGTGATCAAATCTGTTTCTGGTTATGGATCTCGATATAAGAACATTTTGTGCATCTTCTTCATTTTCCCAGTACATCCTTCGTCTTGATACATTACTGTATTCACTCAAAATAAGTACTCCAATAAATGTTTTAACCTCACTAACCTGTATATCGGCCAGAAGATTATGCTGCTGGGCATATAATTCATCGAAAAAGAGCGTGAACAATTCCAAAGGCTGAAGTGGGATTGAGACTGCAAGATTCGTAGTTGAAATCGGTAACCTTTTTCTTTTTTTTGCCATGAAAAATTCAAAGCTCGTGCCTTCTTTTTGAGAACAAGCGAAGAAAGTGGGATATCATCCTCTTCATCAAAGCCATCCGGATATAATACAACTTCTGCCACTAGCTGGTTAGGAGGCAAATTTTCTATACAGACCACATCTTCCTCTCCTGAACCCTCATCTGTCACATCACCCTCCAGTAATGGTGGTAAAATAGGAATTTCTGAAGTAAATTCGTCTTCACCGCTTTCATCTATGCAATTTACAATATCATTAACGGTTTGTCTAAAAAAAACCGAAAGGATCTGTATAATCTCACTGTACCATATACGGTACATCAAAAGTCGAGCCCATGTAACAACAACAAAATGTGTTTTTATTGCCAAATTAATTGATAAGTACGATTTGCTATTGTTCTGATTGCATAGATTCCGTTTGAAACACTTATTTTAAGCTATCTATTAAAAAATATTTACCTTTTACTTGACATTGTTTTGCTTTAAAAGAAATACGCACATCTCACTCTAATTTTATCACCAATTTAAATACATATAAATTAAACTTGACATTACATATCACAGCCTTTTCACATTACAGCCGTAGATTTCAAAAAAGTAAATAGCTGAATGTTTTTTTTTTTTTGAATTACAATTTTTTCGGTTAGGTGTACAATATAGTGTGGATAATTCGGGTTATTAATGAATCTTTGACGTTTTGAACAAAAATTTTGTTCCTAAAAAGTGACTTAAACAACACTGGGGAACACACATTTCGTTGACTAAGACCTGACGCTTGTTTTTGACTTATTTTTGGCGTCTGAATGCGAAAATGATCACAGTTTTTGTCTATCACGTCACCTTTTTAAGCTACTGGATATCGTCTTTTCGTTCTAAATTACATACAAAACGAGCATACAATAAAAAATTAAGGAAACAATTACCAGACAAAATGTTCAAAGCAAATAATTTTATTCATTAACCAAACGGCAAACATACATATCAAGGTAAACATTTTCGTTTATAGCATTTCCTGGAGTGTTCATTCTGTGAACAATCCGTCTCTGTAGCAAAAAACTTGACGTGATAGAAGAAAACTAAGTACAGTTTTGTAATCAGCGTAGCTATTTATGTACATAACTCTAAAAGAGCTGAAAAATTTAACTCAACAAATTTTTTTTTTAAATTATTCCCCAGTGTAATTGGTCAAAGAACCGTTTAAAAATACATACACTATTAGTACGGGTACTCATAACTGCACATCTCGGATAAGTACCAAACAACATTGGACAATACTGCTGGTGTACGTATCCGAGCATTTCTGTGCATGAAAAATGGGAGCGTATCAAAATCACGCTTTAAAAAAATTATAATACGATGCATTTTTCGTGGGTTGGGTATAGGGATTTCAATCCTGAAGCTAATCTTCAATCCCGGGATTCCGGGATTAGGAAAAATTAATTCCGGGATCCCGGGGTATCTCGGGATTGGACAGAATATTTTTTTTTTCTTGTAAAAAAAATAAAAGATATCAAACCAAAAATCGATTTACGGGTCAAAAAATGTATGTCATGTTTTTAACAAAAATTAACTTCCGATAATTGCTCACAAAAATGTAGAAATTAATTATAAGTGTCTCGTCTTTTCAAATAAAAAAACAGCGTAACTATTATGCTCTGTATTTTTTTTTGTATTATTTAAATTAATCAAAAGGAACAACATTTAAGAAGTTAAGAAGTTTATTTAAATTTATGAAAAATTATTTAAATTAATCAAAAGGAACAACATTTAAGAAGTTAAGAAGTTTATTTAAATTTATGAAAACTTAATTGGAAACAAACAAATATTTCTCCACAAAAAAATTAAAAATGATAATTTTTTGTGGGTGGCCGTGGCGTTGTGGTAGTCGTCGTCGCTTGTCATGCGAAAGGTTCACGGTTCGAATCCAGATGTCTTCGAAGCATTGATTTCTCACGAAATAAAAATAAGTTGATCAGTTTCAGAAGTTAATATCGAAACCTGCTGCGAAGGCATAACATTTTCATTTTCATTTTTAATGCATTTTTATTTTTCAATTCAATTATTACTTACTTGCTAGACAAAAGTGCTTAAACCTAGCTTAACTATCTTACTCTAACTTACTGGCCCCACACGGGCACTCTAAGCTAAACTTAATAGTTATACTATGTCTTTCAACGTTACCTAACTTATTATATATAATTTTAATTAAAGTTACAATTTTAGATCTAAGAAAAGTTTGAAAAAAAAAACTTAGAAACAGGACATGTTTTTGCTTAAAAACTACCTTAAATAAAACTTACAACTGCTTAACCTATCTTAACTCTAGCTACGTAATTAAATACGTAATTTTTTTTTTTGTTTTTTGTGCTGTGTTATTTTATAATTTTTTTTATGGTTTTTTATTTGTTTTTATATTTTTTTTTTTGTATTTGCAAAGTGCTGTGCAGTTTTTTATTTCTTTTATATTTTTTTTTTATAAAACTTAATAATACCACCTATGTAAGCCGGCCACGGCATAAATATATACATATATAAATACAAAGGCGGCCAACTTTGCCTTGGAGCTTACCCGGATCAAACGGAATCGACGAGGGAATTCCATCTCTTTCCAGCAGCCACCAGAATTTCTGATGCTGCTGTTCAACATCGTACCCATCGCGCCCCGAAACCGATCTACTAAACCGGAGACGCTCCGTTTGGCTCTGTGCGACGTCTCTGTCGGAGTTGAGCCGCCTATCCACAGTCGTGCGAGCAACATGAAAGATTAGCGGCACCGCTAATCTATCCTGGATCAGACCCTGTTGGTCAAAATAGAGGAACGCTTCTGATGGAACGAAGCCGTTAAGGCGCACTCTTTCGTGGTACGTGAAATTGGGGTAAGATCAGAAGATCAGGCTATTCATCGAACTCATTGCTCTTACAATGTGCCTTCGAGTCATCTTGATCAGGAAATTATCCACTCTTATTAAGTTAGCCCGGTTGTATAGGACCTCATTGGAATAGAATTTTTTGTACTCAGACTCTGGTGTTCTGTATAAACGAAGGCAAGCCCGAAGACAAGCCCTCTCAAACACCCGAATCCTTTCCATCGAACTTGGTCCGACGTTGAACCACACGGGACAACCATATGCTATCAGTGGCCGTATAAGGGCCGTGTAGCAGATAACCTTTACCCTCGCATCGATTTGGCTGCTATAAAACAGTCTCTTTGTAAGGGCAAAAGCGCCTCTAGCTCTGGCCAGAGCAGCATCTATATGTTTGTTAAAATACAGATATTGGTCTAGCCAGAGCCCGAGGTATCTGACTACATTTCGACATGCAAGTGGCCGTCCGTATCGTCCAACGATTGCGAACTTTCGCCAATTCTTTCTGGTGTCCCATGAGGCCCCAGACAACGGCATCAGAAACAAGATGGTTTCTGACTTCTGGAGGTCGATCTTCAACTTGCAGTCGCCGCAATATCGCTGAATCTTATCGAAGTCACGTTGCAAAAGAATTGCAATGACCTCGATCTTTGTTCCTGATCTGTACGCGACCAAGTCATCTGCGTACGCAATAGCATGGTGAAGAGACCCTACGAGATCACTTGTGTAAATATTGAAAAGGATCGGCGAATTAACCGCACCCTGTTGTAGGCCATTTTTAATTTCAAAAGTACCAGCAGAGGTCACATTGCCATTTTTCACAATGAACCGCCTGCTGGTGAGCATATTATGAAGTATGTACAGCAGTGGTTTACTTATGCTCAGCCTGCTCAACTTGTAAAAAAGTCCCTCTAACCAAACGGTGTCGAAGGCTTTCTCCAAGTCAACCAGGCAGGCACCCGTGCATTGTTTCTTGCTTTTGTTCCATTGAATATCCGATACGAGTTTAGACGTGGCATGTATGGTATCATGCCCCGCCTTAAATCCGAATTGGTTATCTGGAATTATATGTTTGTCGTCAACCCACTTAGTCAGGGCTCTATTGATCACTTTTTCGAATACCTTACTGATGTTCGGAAGGAGACTTATTGACCGGAGATTTGCCGGATTGGAATTGTCCTTACCCCTTTTAGGGATAGGATGTACTGTACTACTGCTGTTTTCCAATGCGCTGGATAATGTGCATTATTCAGCACATTATTAAACAGAATGCAGTAAATGTCTACCGCTTCTAGAGGGAGATGTCTAAGCACAATGTTAGATATTCCATCGATTCCCACTGACTTCTTCTTTCTCAATGATTCGAAGATCGCTTGGAGCTCTACCTTCGATAAGAACGGGGGATGTATCCCTTCGTTGGCGATGGCATTATTTGCCCTATTGTCTTCATTGAACTCGGTGAAACCGATGTTCTCTGATCGCCATTGCTGTAGTTCATTTCGAAGGTAGAAGTTGTGCACAAGGACTCGATTCTCCAGATCATGGTTCGGGCAAATACTGCTATTCACCTTATACACTTCCTGAAAAGTCGCTCCTATAGCCTCAACCTTCTCCTGCGGATCTTCGATCAAAAAGAAATTGCCGTCATCGACTGTGTTTACTGGATCTATACCTGCTGTCACAAGTATTCGTTCGTTGTCCGTATTCCGAGGAATTTTGAGACATGGAAGGGCCTACTATAATTGTAGGGATGCGCATGAACAAACGCTTCAAGTTCCGCAATCTCGTTGGGAATTGTAATTTCGGCACTGAGTCCGCAATGGTCACTGTCATACATAAATGTATGAAGGCAGTTTAAAGTTTGTCCGTTCATGTTAGTCAGTTGTAACCGTACGTCGAACAGCAGGAGATCCAGATATGATCCGCCCCTGGGAAACGACGGACTATCTGTTGCTTTCAAATCGAGTCTATACTCGACACTGACCCCACCAATTAAAAAGGAGGTTCCCTCTAGAGTTTGGAATGTTATTTCCCCAATCTCTGTGTTTAGCGTTTAGATCCCCGGTCAAAAGGAAATAATTCTCCTCCGACTCCAGCCTAAAGCATCGGAAAAGTGTCTCGAGCTCTGAAATAAACAAAATTGGTTGCGTAGCTTCAGGTGCATAAGCTGTGATCATGTACATCCTCTTTCCACTATGGAGAGGGATGCACACGATATATGCTTCTAGCTTCTGGAATCTCCCCACTTCACAACTGTACACTACCTTATATTTTAGCTTTTTACTAATGAAGATCGCAACACCTCCTCCTTGTATAGAGTTGGGTCGGTCTTTTCTTATTATATTATAATTATTGTGCCGTAACTTATGTTTCTGGTTTAGCTTAGTTTCGCTAACCAAAAGCACATCAGGGCTTTGGTCTTCTAACAACTTAAATAGTACGGCTCTTTGTTCGATCCTAATCAGTGAACTTACATTCACCGCAAGGATCCTCAAGGTATTCTCCGCCATCGCACACATTATGATTGGAGATGCGCTAGGCCCGGCAGAAGCGCGCAGATTTGGTCTACGCTCTTCGCCTGCTCTTGTATCTGACGTTGTAGCTGACCCATCTGCCCTTGAATAGAGAGCTAGATAGCAATCAAGTCAGCCTCCGGTGCTTTAGGCAGTGAGGCGTGTGAAGCAGCCTTCGGTTGTTGCTGTACCATCTGTCCCCTTCCTGCCGCCATTTGGGCGTAGGATATCTGGGGTGTGACGGTTTGACTTTGGCTTGGACGTGGTAGACTTTTCACTACGCTTTTCTGCTGTCGAAACAGGTTCACTTCCTTAATGTCTTGGAACTTGGGACAACCCCGATAGTAAGCGGTGTGTCCCGAGTTCCTGCACAACGCACACGAGAGCTGAGATTTCTCTGATGCCCCCTCTTTCCCCAGAGAACATTCTTCGGACTTGTGGTTCTTTCCACACTTCACGCATCGAGGCTGCATCTCGCAGTTCGACGCAGCGTGCCCGAACCTCTGGCAGCGAACACATCGCTCCTCTTTACTTTCTCCCATGTGACAACCTGGTAGTCTACGACCTTAATGTTCCGTAGACCATCCAGTTTGCTATTGGGTGACAGCTGAACCAGGAAGAAGGGTAATTTCCGATTCTCCCTTTTGGCCCTTGCTGTGGTGAAAGGGTTGACTCCTACGAATTCGAGCCCATCGCACGTCTTTTCTTTGAGCATTCTTACAAGCTCCTCCGGTTCTGTGGACGGTTCCATCCCCCCCAGCAGCATTGTTTGCAGCTTTTCCCCCTTCGGGGTGAAGGAGGAGAACTCCGTCGGCGAGTCCGCTAACAATTTCTTAATTTTCTTATACTGCTCCACTGTATTACAGTGGATAGCATGCCTATCAATACTTAATCTCTTAATAAAAAAGTTATTGCCTATGGCCGACTTACACAGTTCTATTGTGTCCCTTAACTCCATTTTGAAGGTGTTGATTGGGGGCACCTTCTCCCTTGTTGTATTCTCTTGCTGACGTTCCTGTTGCTGCTGGTTCTGCTGCTGCTGTTGTTGTTGTTGTTCTTGCTGCTGCTGCTTCTGCTGTTGTTGTTGCGGCTGTTGCTGCTGTTGTGATAGCTGTTTCTGCTGCTGTTGTGATAGCTGTTTCTGCTGCTGTGGTTTTTCTTGCAGCTAAGGTTGTTTATTTTGTTTTGGCTGCTGGTGTTGTTATTGCTGCTTGGGCTGCTGCGAAATTTGTTCTGCTGGCAGTTGTTGCTGTGTTCGCTGGAGCTCTAGTTCTCGCTCCTTAACTCTCCTGGCCACTTGCTTGGCCTTGATTATGAGCACCTTTTGCTGCAGCTGTCTGCTGCTGCGGCTTAGGTGCTCTAGTTCGTCATCTTCGTACTTTGACTCTGTGGCCACCAGAGAGGCAAAGCTGTTCTGTTGCCGGTGTAGTGCCCTTCACCCCCGTCGGAGACGTAGGCGAATTTCTCTCCACCGGCTGATCGCTGACGTTATTTGGCTGCTGCGCCTCCTCCCCCGCTTCCACATGCAGCTGTTCTGCAGAAGCTGACAGGGAGGGGCGCTTCCCCATGTTGGGAGTTGGTTGCAACCTCCTCCTCCTCTTTCCCGTGCCTTCTACGGCCACTGGTTGTTGGTGGCCTGACGTAACTGGCACATCGCCTGTTACTTGTTTGTCCGCTATTCCCGTTTGTTGGGACGCGGACCTTTGGCCATCAGCCATCACCGGTACTATCGGCTGTTGCCGACCACTTTGATTTAATTATTAAATTAAAAAAACACAATACAATTTTTCCCCCAACTGGGATTCTAACCTCAGCCTACTGGGAAGGCTCACCACTACCACCGCTAGGCTAGCGAGTTAATTAAAATTTGCTGGGCAGATGTTTTACTTTTACCACTGAATATTCGCTTGGAAGCCGAAACACGTCTACTCTCCAAGAAGGTCTGTGAACGACTGTGCGAAGGCGTAACACTGGCAGTAGGACGTTGAATTTGGCTGAAGAAATTGATCGCACAAACTATAATAAGAAACATCTGGAAAAAACTCCTGTGAATCATAAGCAAGTACAAAAATAATGTACAACTCTCCAGTTATCCTGGACACCACCCATAGAGTTAGTTGAAATTGATCTGTCTGTCTCTCGTTCTCGTCCTTCATGTGCTCGCGCTGTGTGTAAACATTAAAAGGGTATTCATATCCCCTTTAGCGTGTGTAGATTATAAAAAAAAAAGAAAAAAGAAATAAATAAAAAATACCTCAATTCAAGGGGCTTACAAAACCAAAAAAAAATTAATTTCAAAGTCAATAGAAAAAGTGAACAAATGTAAGGGCGTATCTATTCTTGCTCTTGGTCTTCATCCGACCTTTGGAAATAAAATCGCAGGAAAATAAGGGCATCGAGAGTATCATCCCCAAGCCGGCTTCTAAATTTGTTGCCAATATGCCTAACTGGCCGCTGAAAACGCTCGCTCCACTCTGCTTGTGAACTAAATGCAGAAGATGTCCTCGGGTACCTCAATTTTGCAAGAGAATCAACTATTTTCTTAAGCAAGCGATTCTGTTTGTATTTCTGGTAAAATGGTTTTCATACTTTTTCTTAATTTCTGTTTGTAGTTGCTGTTTTAATGTAAGTTGGATGGGTGGTTTCAATAGATTCACACTGTTAAGGCAAGGGTTAATTTCGATCACAAAAAATTAATAACCTAAATTTTAAAAATCAAAAATTACTTAGGTATCTGCTTCAGAGACAGAGAGTATCAAATAAAATCAGCTTTCAATCCCGAAAATCCCGGGATTGATGACTGGCAATCCCGGGATCGTTTAAGAGCAAAAATCGTCCGGGATCCCGGGATTGATTTCCCTAGTTGGGTACGATAACCCATAAAAAATTGATCGTGTTAACAAAAATTCGACTTGTATAAAACTTCGAGTAGTATAAGTTTGAACTACCTCCACTGTAGTTTTGAATTGCACAACTCAGTGCGATTCTTTGTCCCTACACAATATGTAAAAACATATACATATAGTATATATTCTCTCCCTGTTGCTGGTATCTACTGTAGTAATGTGCGGGTTAGACAAAAGAAAAAGAATGAACCTACGCCAATTCAAGTTAAATAAAAAAAAGTGCTTGCTTTGTCTTAGATGCGCGCATATTGCGAATGCGAATACTGAACTGTACCCTCGCTACCGTTTTATATATTATTTAGAGAAAATGCATTCAAATCTCATATTTAATAACATTTTTAATAAAATCTGTGCAAATTAATTTCAAACTGGTAAGCAATGACCATCATGACTGCGGTTGCTGGAAGAAGGAAAAGGACTCATTTTCCTATATTTAATGCATAAGAAGAGCTAAGTGTGTGTGTGTGAAAAGTAAAAAGGGGATGTGAATGGATGTGAAAATTCAATTTTCACGGAACTGAAATAATCCTCTTATCGTTGGCAAGTCTTATGTTTGCTTTTCGAATTAAATTTTAACTAGTTCGGGATTTTTACTTTACTGAGTTTGTAGCTGATCACCTATGATGTATACAATACTGGGAGATGGTTGAATAATAATAATTAACTAGACTCTTTAATATTCTAGTGATGAGCGGAATTAAGGTTTCATAGCACAAATACAGGAGTGCCATTCTAAAATTTTCAAACGACTTCCTTTGAGTTACAAATTAAGGTATTTGATTGCACAATATATAAATCGAAAAGAAGCTAAATCTGTTTAGGATTCCGTACCCATATAAAATATTGCCGCATTAAAAGTACGCGCTTAAATGTTTGTCACAGGCATTTAGCTCAGAATCCGTTTGACCTAGAAACATGAAGTACTTATAATTTTGTTTATTAGTACTATTTTCTTGCACCATAGTGTCACCCATAAATTCACCATACAAAGTTTTTACCTAGGACTTACAGTTTTCCTGATATAAAGTTAATTGAAATACAAGAATCATTCAAAAACGAGCATTACCTTGCATGCCGTGTCCTCCATCAGGCTAAATGCCAGGCTATTAGTAAAATCAGGCGAAAAAGTTTGCAGATTAGATTTTTTATACTCAAGCAGACGTCTGGCTGTATGGTCAAGTAAACATAACATTCTAGTAAAAGAGCATTTAGTGATATCACCTGAAATAAAATAATAAGAGGAATGGTCACTTATAGCTCCATTTAATCTGAATCCGCAAATTTGCGCAGCTGATTCAACTTGCATCAAAAAGTACAGCAATCATCCTTTCTGGCAATGCATAATATACCGGGGGGGTCTTGGGGTGAACACAGTTAAAAGTTTAACACAAAACACAGAACGCAATTTTATTTGAATTAAGTGGTTTTGGGTGAAAACGTTTACAATGAATTTTTAAACTTTTGGCCTACGGTGGAACCACTGTGCTATCGTACGAAATGATTGTAAAACAACTATACAGGGTATTGACAGGTCATTGTGTCATAGGCAGACACGCCAGTAGGCTGGAAATCCTCGCCATTGACTTCTGTCACAGCTTCATGGATGAGGAGGAGGAAGAATCCCCTTATCACCTCCTATGCAGCTGCCCAGCACTCTTCTCATTAAGAAAGATCTTATTAGATTTTAATGTAATGAAAGAGAAATATAGGATTATGAAAATGTTTACACATATGTTATGCCTTTTATCACAGATTTAATGCAGCTTCCTGGTCACTTGACTAAATAAATAAAATCGGCCAGGTCACCATTTATACTAACATTATGTCTAACACCCATGTTAACCAGGCAAAGCTTAGTTCGCCCTGTCAAAACATACCAATGCAAGATAATCAACTTAAAAAAAAGAGCACCTCTGCCTAAAGCATCAACATTACTTTGGATCAACGAACTTATTTCTATGCGAATTCGCAGTCACATTCGGAATTGCCTGAAAGGGGTTTTTTCCCAAAAGCATTATGACCCTTTTGGAACCACTTACATGTATTCATACATGTGTGACACATTCTATGTCCTTTGGGCGATTTTAGAGATGTGAAAGATTCTCTCGTAAAGAAAGGGTAATACATAATAATTGGTGAGCAATAGGGAGGATGATTTCTTATTTTACTTCTTCGACCGAACCCAATGAAGGGGTGTGTGTTTTTTTTTATTATGTCCTATCTACGCTTGCAAATGTTCGCTTGAGGAACGAACCGAACTATCTGAAGGAAATACAGACCAATGTCCTTTTTATCAATGCTATAGTATTATCAGCAATAGGTACCTAAGCAAAATGGTCGATATCAGCCATAACCAAGAGGGTTATAAATCGCACTAACACATCCCCTTCGTGCCCCAAAATCAAATAAATTGCAGAAAGGAGAGTAAAAAGGGGGATAGTTTGTTTTGTCCTTTATCTAGAAGACTATTATTGGTTCCCTAGAGTTCGATGAGGGGGAAGTTGTTGTTTGGTGTTTTTTTTTACAATCTTCTCTTCGTCCTTGTACGTCCGTTACATCGAATCGTGTGTATCCCCTTCTGATGCAGTTTTAGAACCGCTTCAGTGATGCCTTCAAAACCATGCCTACTCGTTTGTGAAGGTGGTATGTGTATCAATAACTTCATCCCAAATGACAATGTGTCATCAGCAGCTGCTCCTACTGGGAACCTACTGCACATCGCATCCCGCCCTTTAGTAAAATCCTATAAACCATTTGACGGATCGCCTTGTCCTTAGTGGCTTGACAAATAAACGCGTTGCTTTCTCTTCGAGGGATTGTGAATAATGAATGGTTTCCACTTATGATGATGAATATGTTTCCTTGTCAATGGCTGCCGCTCCTGGAAGTTTCTATCTAGTGGTATACTCATATATTCCTCCGAAAGACAAAAGCGCCGATCTCTCCACCTTCTTGAACCCAATAAATTTCTCAGACTGGTATGCTATCTGTGCGGAGGACTCGCTTACATTACATATATCGTCGTCGGTCGTCTGCTCAGCAGGGTGACATCCGCTAAGAAAGTGCTCTGCTCTGTTGGGGATGTTCCTGGTCAGTGCCTATTTTGCAGCGGGTGGGCTCGTGTGTCTTAACGACGAGGCAGGCAGGATAATTCAGAAAATCCTTCCGAGAATTTATGATTGTGCATTATGGTCCCATCTTTACTATAGTATACGAGTACTGATTGGCCTCAGTTTGACTATGAGTATAGTCGTCTCGTCTGCGTGCAAGTGAATGTTTATGATGGTATGTGGGATGCAAAAGGCAGACTAATGCCACAGGGTATAATATTTATTGACAGCTTTTGAGCCGTGTACGTGGAGAGGTGGTGGTATCTCTTGATATACGAATATTCATGTTAATAAATACTGTTTGAGTGGGAATGGCAGAGCTGCTTTTGCCGTTAAATAGCATCCATGTGCAGTCAGCGTTGGATGACGTATAATTGGTGTACGTCAATGGCAATAAAGCACAGCCAATATGATGGATGAGCAAACAATCGGCCAGAAATTGGTTAAGACCATCTACATGTGATCTATTATATTAATCATGGGCTTTTGTTTGAAGCGAAGTGTTAATGGGTATGTGGAGAGGGACGACTATCTGGGACGGTTATTTTCTTGAGAGATTAAGAGTGGTAGTAGTAGTAATATTAATTTATTCTTTTCTTTTTTTAACTTAAAAGCTTCTTAACAAGAAACTTTTTTTGTCCATATAAAAGAAAGAAAATGGAATAACAGTGTTTATTCTTTAACTTAAATAGTTAGTAGTGAATGACACATCAAGGATTATTCAGTAATAATATACCTACATATAAAGAAAAAAAAAAGTAAATTAGAACTTCAAAAGATAACAAAATATTTGAACGTAACAATTCATTGATAAAATAATTGCACATTATTGGTGCCTATTATAACTTTAAAAAATTCTTGTGCTGGTGAGTACGACAAGAATTTAAATAAAAGGTTCTATGCATAATGTATAGTGAATAACCAATCCAATCTTTAACTTTTTGAAAGAAGAAAATCGAAGGGTTTCTGTGATATGCATGAAGCTGTAAAAAATGTTATTTATACGTAGATTGTGCATTAGAGAATTCCTGGTTAATCTGAATATGAACATGCTTTAAATACACATAAATGTCGCATTTGTAGCATTAGCAACATATTAAATAAAGGCCAACTTTAAGCAAACCGATTTGTATTACAAATAATTCTAATTAAATGCTTCTGAGGTATTAATAAGGGTCCAAAAGTATAAGAGTACGAAATACCCCAGGTTGTGATACCGTATTGCAACTTAGAGTGCGCCAAGCCATAGTAAATAGTAGACTTTTTTTTTTGCTCAAAACAGTTTTATAAGATACATTTTACGCATTACAAACTTCATATATGATTTCAGCGATTGAATATTTAAAATCATGGAACGTGATGATGACAACACACTTATGCCCAAAACACATGTGCAGAATTCACTGCGCAGAGAAATTAGAACATACATGTTTCAATACGCGAAGCTACATGTAAATTCTGTATGCAGTGCTGTTCTGCAAGATGTCTCTATTTCTAAATTCTCTGCAAACGACAATGTTGAAACAACACAAAAGAAAAAAAAAAAACACAGTTTGAGGTATTTAGTTTCACCGATGTTTGAAGCTTCTCTGTTTATTTCTATTTAAAAATGGGAGATGAATGGAATTTGTAAAAGAAAATGTATTTCAAATAGGACTAATACACATATAAAAGCAATGTCACTTTCTGATTTTTTTTGTATTTTGTAATACTATTCGTTTTTTCTCAAATCATATCAAAATAATTTTCGCAAAAGCAAGTGTGATTTTAAATCAGTAGCAGCAATTGACAGTAGCCGCTTCGCTGCAAATCAAATTATTTCTGCACGTCTGTTTAACCTGTAGTGTTGCGCGCAGTACTGCATACAGAGTTTCTGCACATGTGTTTTGGGCATTAAGTGGTTGAAAAAGTTTGTATCGGACACCGAAGCTCCGTGGGCTAATGCCGACCTCAAGGCTATCGAGAAGAAAGAACTAATCAACCTAACTAGACCCAGGGGTCGCATCCTTGTCATGGGTCCTTACCTCCCGAAGGATAGTATAGAGCGTAACCTAGCTACCGGCTACTCAACCCAGAGCTTCTCAGCAGAGACTGGGAAGTAATTGAAGTAGAAGAGCATACTGAGGCCGGTATGGAAGTCACATCCTCATTCACATTTCGATGCCGCTACTCCGCGAAGGGAACTTTAAGAGTCCGCGTTGGGATTACCCGATGTAAAACAAAACCAATTGCTGGACCAATCCAGCAAGTAATAAAATAAAGCCCTAGCCATGTTGAAGGTAATACATATAAACCTTCACCATAGCAAGGCGGCCAGCGCCAACCTTGTCTTCCTTATAGGAGACAGGGACATTGACATTACCCTCATACAAGAACCTTGAACTATCCGAGGCAAAATTATGGGGCTAAACTCAAAAGGTATGAAAATAGGCCTGGATGAATCAGGCTGAAAATTTGCACCGAACATCCAACCACAAGAGAAGATGAGGGTACCAGTAGGAATGGTGACTGCAGAAAGAATTCTGTGGGCGATTGAGTCATTTTAGCCCTTCAAATCACCAGGCCCTCATGGGATTTACCCAATCATGCTGCAAAAAACGAAGCACCTATTGGCACCAACTCTAAAAAGAATTTTTCAAAATAGTCTTAGCTGTGGTCATATACCAAAAACATGGCCATACTACTGCAAAAGACAATAGACCCATGAGCCTTATATCATTTATGCTGAAGACCTTCGGGAAGCTGATTGACGTGCACATACGGCACAGCATGCCTAAACCAAAGGCAATGATGTGGGAACAGCGCTGCATTCTGTAGTCAGCATCCCTGCATTTTCAAGAATGCACGTTTGCAGCGTTTCTCGACATTGAAGGGGCATTCAACAATGTCGAGACACATGCCATTGATAAAGCGCTGGCTGACAATGTTAAACGTACCGTCACTATACTTATAGTTGGCCGTTTAGCAGGAGACACATAGCCGCAGAACTCGGGGGAACCCATCAAAAAGTGATTGCATCCAGAGGTACGCCGTTATATCCCCCTTTCTTTGAATCATGGTCGTTAATGAACTATTTGTAAAACTAAGATACAGGGTGATAATAGCAACTGCATATGCAGATGATGTACTGCTACTTGCTACGAGCAAATTCCTTAATACTGTCAGCGAACTAGTTCAGAAAGCACGTTAAATAATTGGGCAAAACAATGCGGACTCAAAAAACCGAACTAGTGCTACTCACTAGCAAGAGAACGATACCAGCCTCCAGGCTGCCGACCAAGGGACCTACCCTCAAACTGTCCGAAAACGCAAAATACTTAGGACTCATACTTGACAGGAAGCTTAACTGGGAGCTGAATATAAAAGAAAGAGTGAAAAAGGCATCAGTTGCCTTCTTTACCTGCAGTATGGAAAAAACTGGAAAAACTGGGGATCCAGACCAAGTATATTACTGTGGATGTACTCTGCGATAGTTAGACCCATACTAACATACGGAGGAGTGGTCTGGTGGCATGCTGCCTCCAAAACCAGCAACCTTAAGGTTATGACCAAAATAAAGAGAAAAGCATACACTGGAATAACCAGCGCGATGAGGACAACGCCAACAGCGGGATTGGAAACAATTCTTAACCTTCTGCCTCTAGATCTCTACATGCAGGAGGCTGCAGCAAAGAGTGCTCTCAGAATAAGCCAGTCAAAGTACTGGATACCGAATGCATTTGGACACACCTATCTTACTTATAAACTATCTAAGCGCAAACGTCAACTCAGACTTACTTACTTAGTTGGCGCTACAGCTCGAGGTGAACATGGGCCTGCTTCTCGCAACCATTTGTGTGTGCGTGTTATATTTTTGCACGAATGGAAGGGACCTACAGTTTTTTGCCGACTCCGAACGGCGAGTTGAGAAGCTCAATCGTGACAAATGATACTCTTTGATGCTTGTCAGACATTCGAAAGAGGTGGGCACTGTGAAAAACTTTTTTAGGTGTTTGCGGCGGAATTCGAACCCAAGACCGCTGGCTCAGTAGTCCGACGCACTAACCACTTGCGCTACGGTGCCCACTACTCAGACTTAGATTTCGATAAACCCTTCTCGTGGGCCTTCCCAAGTAGAGAACAATGAGAGAACAACGAAGTATCACATGAATCTAAATCCATCTACACATTCTACACCAAGGCTTGGTACACATATGCGATTGCAGTCGCACGACTATTCAGTCGTAAACAATAGAACACTTAGCTTTTAATGTAAGTGCGCGCACATGATACGTTGCGGTTGATAGGTTTCATGTGCGCGCACTTACATTGAAAGCTATGTGTTTTTTTTTTTCGACTGAATAGTCGTGCGACTGGAATCGCATGTGTGTACCAAGCCTTATTGTAGAATGTGTAGATTACCACGGTTGGGAATAATGTGGGTACCACAATGGTTTCACTTGAACCTAAGTGTGATGAGGATGTAATCATTCTCGTCAGCCCGCTCACCTAACCTAACCTAGTTGATAAGCAACATCACACTGTCGAACATTTCTTCCACAAAAATGCTAAGCTACCAGCAAATGCAGAGCTGTTGGAATCGCCAGGGCACGATTCGATTGCGGTTCTTCTATATCCGGCACTTGCATCAGAAACTTAAAAAAAACTGTATGTACCGCGAATAAAATTCTTTCTCCTCTAACTGATGAAATAATGGAATCGATATGCCAACCAAGTTCATTTCAAGAAGCCAAAAAGATGGGTACAATAACTTTCCAGGGAGTCAGGGTATAAGTATAAAGCCGTCACATATCTTCTACATCCAATGGTTTTGATCCTCCGATTTAATAATAGCGCAGCTCATGAACTAAACTCCGCCGCTACAATTTCAGCAAGGCGTTATTTCAAAAAAGTGCAATGCCTTTCGAAGTTCGGCCTTAAGAAGTCATTACCAAATGTTAAACCTTAGGAGCAAACCTTTAATCGACCATGTATAGTATATAATGTCAGTCAAAACAGACCTTTAACACTTAGAACACACGTTAAATAGCGATCTACTGCAATCTGTCCTTATACCTGTGAATATGCATGCCACGTGATTAAAGCTTATAACACAAAATTCAATTTCACGCTATTATAAGCTCCTATAGAAACGACGCCATATATCCACTATGCGCCATCGATTATTGTGGACGAACCACATCCGTTAACCAAATGCCACCTGCTTCACTCATTAATAACATCGATTATTTCGCCTCATTGTTAAGACCGGAAATGCCAATTGGGCTTTAATGTATGCGGTCGGGTTATTGAGTATCGCACGATATGGGTCAAAGAAAAGGACATCTACCGCATGATTATGTGTGGACTATCCCAATCGCAAACACACACAAATTTTGGTCACCCCATGGCCATAATCCCCCGCAAATAGTGGGTGGTTATCTATTCAAAATTCTACTGGCATTGTGCTTTGTATGCCATCACCATGACATCACAAAAAATATTTAAAATACCTCGCCTTTGGTAGTCCTTCGATCAAAGCACAAACTATTTGCAGCATTCTGTCTGTTTGAAAAAACGGATAAGCAAAGCTATGAAAATCCCAGAAAGTAAAGTAGATATAAAAAACAAAGTTGTTACCGTTGGTAGTTATAAACTATTCGTCAGCATACCATACGATAAGAAAGGCACTTTATTGGAATTTCTGGAAAATATTTCCACGAAGGATGATGGCCATTGACGCAGTTCGTACTGCGATGTGAAGAAGGTATGATTTACGAATATTTTCATAAGTCATTCTTACTTACTTAGTTGGCGCTACAGCTCGAGGTGAACCTGGGCCTGCTTCTCGCAACCATTTGTGTGTGCGTGTTATATTTTTGCACGAATGGAAGGGACCTACAGTTTTTTGCCGACTCCGAACGGCGAGTTGAGAAGCTCAATCGTGACAAATGATACTCTTTGATGCTTGTCAGCCATTCGAAAGTGGTGAGCACTGTGAAAAACTTTTAGGTGTTTGCGGCGGGATTCGAACCCAAGACCGCTGGTACAGTAGTCCGACGCACTAACCACTTGCGCTACGGTGCCCCATAAGTAATTCCTTCCTCTTTTTTTTATTATTTATCTCAATAGTATTTTTGAAACAGTTCTTGCCTTAATACCTTTATATGTTAAAAACAAAACAAGGCATAGAGATTACCGAGGTAATTATTATCGCTTTCATTGAACCACACTTCTTAAATTATACTCTTTCCCATAAGAGCCCAGACGTTTTCGATGGGGTTGAGATCTGGACTGTTTCCCGGCCAAATAAGGGACTCCATTCCTAATTCTTCTTTCATAGTTTTAATCTGTGGAGGAAATTTAAAAACTGAAATCATAAGATGTTCAAAACACCCAAAAATATGAAAAAAAAACTTCGAACTACTCACAGATCTGAAACATTGGTTTTGATGTTTCTGCTGTTATCATTTTCATACTCGGTACAATACCATCTAAGATAATTTGTCTGTACCGCACGGAGTTAACAGTGCCCTTGAGTATATTTAGAGATCCAACTCCAACTGCGGTGATGCATCCCCACATCATAACATAAGGAGAATGTTTTGCAGTGTGAGCTATGCATTCGTCGCTGAAGCGTTCACCTTTTCTACGACGCACTATCTGCTTCCCATCCGGTCCGATTAGGTTAAACTTAGACTTATCAGAGAACACCACATTTGACCAATCTTGAACACTCCAGTTTTGCCTTTCCTTAGCCCAGCTAAGGCGCATTTTCTTCATTTTGCTGTTCAGTAGTGGCTTTTTCGATGGTCTCCTTGCTAGCAAACTCATCTCGTTGACATAACTCAAAAACGTGATTTTGCAGAAAACGCGTTTGAAGATTTTAATTCACTACCACCGCAGGAAATCTTATAATTTCCTTCTCTTCTCACGAGAAGAGTACACAAGATATTGATATGAAATTTGTATCCTCAAGAATAAAAAAAATATATGTGTGAGCCTCATCCGCATAAGCTCACGGGGGAAGTGAATACTTATCCAATCCAAAGCAGTTGTGTATGTGTAATGTGTAAGAGAAGAAGAAATTTGCTTAGTACAATCGATAGAAAATGTGTAATAAAATTTAGTAAATATGAATGTAAACTTGACTATATTTTTGTAATACAAATTATGAAAGGAATAACTATTCAAAATTTCATTAAATATATTTGTTAAGAACGCGACTCCAGCGCCACCCATCGGGTCCAGTTTTTGTAGTTTTCTCTTTTGGTACTATACCAACATAAATTGTCTCATTTTAGTCAATTTATAAAGAAGTTGCTAATAACTTGACTCCAGCGCCACCTAGCGGGCGGTTGTTTCATCTCTGTCCTTCCTCAAGTCCCGGACTATATCTTTGCCAAAATACATTATAACTGGTTCAGCGGCTTAGGAGTGAAAAGGTTTTGTAAGTAAGTTGACTGCAGCGCCCCTAGCGAGCGATTTTCTTGCCTATGTCCTTCCTCAGGTCCCAGACTATCTCTTTGCCAAATTACATTATAATTGGGATAGCGTTTTAGGCGTGAAAAGGTTTTGTTGATAAGTTGACTCCAGCGCCCCCTAGCGATCGGGTTTTCTACCTATGTCCTTCCTTAGATCTCAGACTATCTCCTTGCCAAATTACATTACAATTGGTTCAGCGGTTTAGACGTGAAAGGGTAGACAGACAGACAGACAGACAGACAGACAGACAGACAGACAGACGGACGGACAGACGGACAGACGGTCGGACGGACGGACGGACAGACAGACAGACGGACGGACGGACGGACATATAGACAGACAAACATACAGTCAGACAGACAGACAGACAGACAGACAGACAGACAAACAGAAAGACGGACGGACAGACTGTCAGACAGACGGACAGACGGACGGACGGAAGGACAGACAGACATGCAGAAAGACGGACGGACAGACAGACAGACAGACGGACGGACAGACCGATGGACGGACGGGCAGACAGACAGCTGATGTATACATATTTCCCTGGTGATTCCATATCACTTCCCCGTTATCAAAACACGTTTATCGAAATTTATCGTAACGCATTTATCGTAACTCATTTATCGTAACTCGTTTTCAAAAACAATACGTCGCTAAAGAAGTATTGACTTCAAAAAATGCAACTTAGATGTTATGAAGCTACGCAAAACGATGAAAAAAAAATCCGGTCAAGTGCAAGTTATACTTGCGCAATAAGTGTTCCGTACTATGTATCAGTTATTTTAACTACATACATATGTACATATGTATGTCATAGATTTATGTTGATAGATCTATATGAACCCTTTCTTTACGATACGATTTCTACTAAAGATACAAAGATACTTTGTTCGATACTCACATATATGTACATACATAAAAACATATATATATGTATATATATATAGGCACATATATGTACATATGCACTTGTATATCTGCAGACACAAGTAAGTACATATGTACCTACATACATAGTTTTATGGTGCACAGCACATTTCAATACAAACATATTGAGCACAATTTGCGAAAAATAAATTCAAATTTGTACCTACATAAATGTATACCAACACAAAAGTTGAACAAATTACCTGCATATGCATGTATGTATGTACATATGTCTCGGATGTCCTTTCTCATCTGCTCAGAAGAATAGTTATACACACACACAAAGTAAAAGAAAAAAAAACAAACAAAGCATGTAT
The DNA here is from genome assembly GCA_949775065.1 of Brachyopa scutellaris. NCBI lineage: Eukaryota > Metazoa > Arthropoda > Insecta > Diptera > Syrphidae > Brachyopa > Brachyopa scutellaris. The sequence goes on along the minus strand of OX459113.1, from coordinate 38,670,593 downwards.
ATACATACATACATATATACCTACATATGTACATATGCATATGTATTTACAAGAAATGTACGCTTGTGCATCAGATTTAATTTTTCCTCTCGTTATTCGTTCAATTGCATTAACTGCGTAGAATTTTGCGATTTGTCTCCCTCTCTGTGTCTGTATATACACAAATTCAATTTTTCCCAGTATAGTAAAAGAAGAGACACCTACATTATAATAGGAAACCATCAAGCTTCCTTTATGTGTTATATTATGTATCATTGGTTTAAGTCTTAGGTCAATAGTTATCCGGTAGAAACATGCCACGAAAATTCGGTGCGGGTATAGCACTTTTGCCATCAATTATTCAATTTTTACTCTCGTATCTACTTTTAGGCGTTGTGATATTTTTCTGGATATGTAAACAGTAGGGTAGTTGAAATTAAAAAATTAATTTAAAAAAAACGGTTAAAGTAGGGCAGTCGTAATAATTATAGTTCCATCTACACTTTATTCTCAATGTTTGTGATTTTATTCAGATTTTTCTGAGCGATATTTTCGGAGAAAAAGCTCGGGACAGCGAGTTGTAACGTTTTGTGAAAAATTGATAAGAAACTACCCCCCCAAAGTCGAAATTCAGCTTTTTAAGTTCTGGTCTGTGTTTAGGCCACTAATTGCTACAACTGTTCCAAATTTCAATAGTCTAGGTTAAGTAGTCTCTGAGAAAAAGGCCTGTGACAGACAGACAGACAGACAGACAGACACCGAACTGATTCCATTAGTGTTCCGTTTTGGTACGGACGGAACACTAAAAACTAAAGATGTGAAGCGGAAAATGCGAGAAAATTGAAAAAAACTATAGTAAAGAAACACACCGTTCCTATCAGCAAAGGTTTTGAATTAAAATGTCAGTTAGGATACCGCGACAATGCAGTAGGTACCTAAGGTAAGGACGATAGTCCGGACACTGTACTGGAGCAATGCGGTAACCAAGCATTAGCGAGGCTAGGTGCTTCACCGCTCACCTGTAATACCCTCATCTCAGGTTGAAATAAATATCTAGTACTAAGCCCCACAGCTTTTAACCTTATGTAATAAAAAGATATATGAAGCTAAAATTTACATACATATATATAATGTTTTTCCCATTGATATAGAATTATAAAATTTGGGACGAGAAAGGTACATACACATATATATCTCATAGTGGAATGAAATTCAAAAGAGTCTAAAAAGTCTAATTACGTAAAATATGAGGGCGCGAGCCCTACTCGCACTTTTCCGTTCTTTTTTTGAAACATAATGCTTCTTTTGGCTTTAAAAGTGAAATGGATTGTATCGCTGGACTTAACTTAACTAATCATAACTTACAATCGTGAGAAAAGTGATGAGATTAAGCAAATACCTCGTGTGGCTTCTTGTGCTACCGGCAGAATATGTGACTTAAGCTTCTTCAATTGTTCACACATATTTTTTTTAGAGTAGCTAAAGTCATTTAATTTCCTTTTTTTAAAAAGTGTGTTTTACATTTTACAAGCTTTTTACAAGATTTATATTAACTTCACTTCACTTTCTGTGAGGGTCAAATCTGGGAATAGATTTTCCACCCACTACATTCGGTCACCCTGAAATTTTGCACACATGTATGTATAATTCCGGAGACAATACAAAGCGGGTTATTTGATGACGTTGTAAATCCAATATGGCGGAAACTTTTTAACTTCAATTTCTGTAGGGGCCAAATCTGGAAATCGATTTTACACCCAATTCCAGATATCCGATTATACTGAAATTCTGCACACATGTGAGTCCGATGACAATAAAAACTGGTATGTACATATATGTGATGACTGATAACGTTGTAAATCCAATATAGCGGACGCTTTCATACCTTTTCAATTTCTGTGAGCGTCAAATCTGGGAATCGAACTCACTGCCAGATATCCTATCTTCATGAAATTTTACAAATGTAACAATACAATATAGTATATTTTATGACGTTGTAAATCTAATATAGCGGACGACCTAAGATGGTGGATTACCGTTAACTTCACTACCTCCTTAATATGGGTATCAAATTAAAGCGATTGACAAGCAGGATTAGACAAGATAAGTGACGTCATTTTAAATTCAATGTGGTAGACGCCCCAAGATGGCGGATCACATTTTTCTTTACAACCCCTATGACATGGGTATCGAATGAAAGGGCGAGTAGAATCTCAAACATTCTGAGTAAACTTTCTCATATCAAACAAGACCAAGCCAATATACGTATAAACGTATATTTGTAAAAAAAAATGCAGATACTAAAAATTAGGAAATTGATATAAATATGTCACCGGCCAAACCCGAATTCAGGCCAAACTAGTTTGTCCAGGGCCTAGTCATGTCAGGACAAACCCCTAAGCCAATGCTATCATTCAAGTGATCGAATAGTTTAAAATTCAAAGGCAATCCATTGAGTTGAATTGAGTAATATTTATTCAAATAAAGTCAACTTAATTAATAATTTAAAATAATAATTCAAAACTAGTTTGGCCTGACATGCTCAGGATAAACTAGTTTGGCTCAGGACAAACTAGTTTGACGTGACTATACTCTGTTCCACAAAAATTGTCAGTATAGGGAAGATGGAACGTTTGCCTCTCATTCTGGTTACAACAGCTTTCATAAATCTGTCCCTCTCTTAGGCTCTCACTGGGAGAGCAATACCCATAGGGCTACCATCTGCTGATTTGAAAACAACACAATTTGTTGAACGAAAAAAAGATAATTGTGTACAAAGTGGACACAACCTCAATTTTGATGAGATTTTGGTATGTTGTTAAGGGCATGTTTTCGATTATTTTGGTGTATCAATGTTATATATCGGAAACGATTAGCTTACGAGATTTAGGCTAAAAACAAAAAAAAAGTCGATATTCGTTTCCACACCCAAAACTCATCTTGCCCAAATAACATTCATTATAAATCACAAGCGTTCAACGTCATTTTAACGGTTTCACCAGAAAAAACAAGAAAGTTGAAAAAATAAAAGCCATGTGGCAATACCCTCACATACTCAAATTAATTTTATTGGTTCTCAAAGCAAAAAACCAGAAAGCTCTTTGACAAAAACCACAGAAAAAGCATTAACGATTAGCTTTAACTTAATAATGGTAACACTGTTTTGATGTTGATGTTTCCTATGTACACAGCGATTGGCAGCCACACATAATCATTCAGCCACCGACTGTGGAACTGGCTGGTCATGCTGGTGGGATGTATGCGATTTTGTGGTAAATTATAAAAACAAAACCTGTGTAAGTCAGTGCTTTGGTTTTTATTTTAGTGGCAATTTCTCTAATTGAGTGCCGTGAAGACATGTACCGGCACCAGTGTTTAAAAAAAAGCTCCCCCATAAGGCATGTACTGACAATTTTTGTGGAACAGAGTATAGTTGAAACTAGACATAAGCTACCTTAACTTATTAATACCGAAATATTCAAAGTCGGCCCGCGAGCTGTACTTTGTCGACACCTACTCGAGACAAATAAAACGAATGAAATGATGAATACGGAAAAAACTTCTTATTTGTTCGTCGTATAAAACTATTAGCTTACAAAGGATACGACGTCGCTGATGCCGATGCTGGGCGGTGACGGAAGACGGAAACTTGCAAATAAATTAAGGAAAGTTGTTAGGTGACTTTGATTGCACTGATTTGACTTTTGAAAACTTCTCCCAAGAGACTTTTCTGTTTTTAAATCCTTTTGCTCTTCGTATGGCATGGGGGTGGGGTGTGGGGACAAGAAGTGGTGATCTATGTAAACCTCCTCGTCATCTTGGATTTGCGAATCGATTGGGTTTGAGAGATAGAAACAGTGATAAAAAGTACGAGTAAGAGGCATCCTGATTTACTTTTCTTTTATTTGCCCTGTGTGAGTACCTACCTACCCATGGTTTGGTTTATTCTATTTTTCGCTCTGTTTGATTGGGATTGAACTTCTTTTTATATTTGTTTTCTTTTTTTCCGAGAATGCTTGTAGTTCTAGATATGTAGTCACTTTCAGCAGTTTGTGTTGGCTGTCAATAAGCAGAAATGAACACCAATAAAAAAATTTGAATGTGATTAAAAACTTTTAATTGACTTCGCAACGAATTCGCATTGACAGTTTTTAAGTCAAGTAATTTTTGTTTGTTGGCATAGTTTGAAACCGTTATAGAGGAAGAGATTGACTGAACTTATGAATTGGCTAATCGAATTAAGTATAAGAGTCCAGAGCTGAATTTTTTATTTTTTTTATGTTGGATGTGCAGCGCACATTTCATCAAAATAGCGCTGCAAAAAGTATCCTACGTGTTATACCTATCATAATCCATTTTTTCTTTTAATTTTCATGGAATTTGTTGGTGGTTGTTAGTGATTACCCGGGAGAGTTAGTTGAGGCAGGGTATAAATACTTTGGAATTTCAGTTGCGGATTCCATTGGCAAGGGAAATCGCGACATCATCTGGAAATTCGAATCAGGACAGAAAACTAGGGACGTCAGCGGACGAGTTCCCTCGATGTAACCAACGGTGGCGCTAGATTTCCAGAACGGAAACAAAACCTTATCTGACCTACTCCGACATATTCGGAGCTCAGGTCGATAAAGATTTCCATGTAGATACTAGTCAGCGTCTTGGAAAAGAGATGGTGGCGGATGAGTCCTTACTGGGCCAACAGCAGCGCTCACATCCCCGAAGCGGGTTACTAACATCGGTTTAAAACAGGCCCCTCATCTTAGGGGTTTAAAAAAATTGAACTGGTCGCCCAGGTTGGGGGTTGTACCATCGGGGTAACTCCCTTACCACGTAAAAAAACATCGCTATGAGAGAGACACTAGCCTCGGATAATGGACCCCCTAATTCAACACCATGACCCGGAACGTCCACGGACTACGACTTAAGAATATGCACCTGGAATGTGCGTTTACTGCACACTCCTGGTGCTATTCAAAAATTTGAATCTGTCCTCACGCGGTACAAGGCAGATATTACCGCGATTCAGGAGATACGATGGATAGGATCAGGTATGCAAAAAAGGAAAAATTGTGACATTTATTACAGCTGTCACAAAAGACTTTACATATAAGGATTCAATTTAAGCCGATCAGCGATCGCCTGGCTGTGATCCGCATCAAGGCAACATTCCGAAACATCAGCATAATATGTGCGCACGCCAGTACCAACCAAGCTGAAGACTCTATCAAGAAGGAGTTTTATGACCTCCTGGACGGAGCCTACGGAGCGGAGCCTGTCCGGAGTATGATGTCAAAATCATACTCGGGGACTTCAATGCCAAAATCGGTAAGGAAAACATCTTTGGCGGATTAGTGGGAAATCACAGCCTCCACGACAAGACCACAGACAACGGCTTCCGGTTAATCGATTTTGCAGCAGCTTGTAATACGGTGATAAGAAGCGTTAGGTTTCCAAGACTACGAATCCACACAGCAACCTGGCGCTCTCCAGATGGTCGAACCACCAACCAAATGGACCACGTGCTTATTGATGCGGGGCACGCATCCAACATTCTAAATGTGCAAACCTTCAGAGGGGCAAACGTCGACTCTGACCATTATCTTGTTGCAGCCAAATTCAGAGCAGCCAAATTCAGAGCTCAGCTGCGAACCGCCCAGAAAAAGAAATTCAACGTTGGAAGCCTTAGCACGAATGGAGTAGCCAGACTCTACAGAGAGCGCCTGAGCGAGAGACTCTCCGCTGTGCATTCACCATCCACAAACGCCAACAATCTGTGGAACCAGTATCGCGACATCATCAAAGGGGTAGCAGAGACCACCAAAGGCTACCAGCCACCACCCCAAAAAGAGCCCTTGGTATGATGATGAATGCGTGCGTCTGAAAAAGGTGACAGAAAATGCACACGTGCAAGCGCTGCAACGCAAAACAAGGACAGCGAGAGAAGAGTATCGAGCCAGAAGAAGGGAGGAGAAGAACATCCTGCGTAAGAAAAAAAGGGCCCACGCAGTCTCCCAGCTCAAGGATATCGAAGAGTCCCGCGAGAGGAATACCATCCGTATGTTTTTTAAGAAAGCCAAGCAACTGGCAGAAGGCTTCAAGACCGGAACGCAGGCTCTTCGAAACAGTGAAGCAAATCTAGTCCCCGAAGCGCAGGGAATAGTAGATGTGTTTAAGCAGCACTTCCAGCAGCTACTTAATGGGCATCAGGTAGTGAGAGTGATAGAGCAAGAAGAGAACCCGCATCCAGTCAACGAAGAATCCATCCCCCCTCCCAGTTTTGAAGAGGTCGGCTCAGCTATCAAAAGCTGAGGAGCAACAAGGCCGCCGGCTCTGATGGTCTACCAGCTGAGCTTTTCAAACATGGTGGTGATGCTTTGGTAGGGTGCATGCACCAAGTCATCAAATAAGAATGGGTGGATGAAGCCATGCCCGATGACTAGACTATCAGCTCTATTTGCCCTGTCTTCAAGAAAGGCAATCCTATGTCTTGTAAGAACTACCGAGGAATATCCCTACTTAATCTCTATATATAAAACAGTTCACTGACTGACTGACAGACAACGCACAGACCAAACCGCTGGACCTATAGAGCTGAAATTTGGACAGGACATTCCTATGGTGACACAGACATCCGCTAAGAGAGGATTTTTCGAAATTCCATCTTTCCTGTTTCCATACATATAGAACTGTGTGACTAACGGACAACGCACAGACCAAACCACTGGACCTAAAGGGTTGAAATTTGGACAGTACATGCCTATAATGACATAGACATCCACTATGGGAGGATTTTTTGAAATTCCATCTCTAAGTGGTTGAATTCGGAAAAATCCTTAATCCTTACATCCTTAAATATAAAACAGTGACAACGCACAGACCAAGCCGCTGGACCTGAAGGGCTGAAATTTGGACAGTATATTCTTATAATGCCGTAGACATCCGCTAAGGGAGGATTTTTTGAAATTCCATCTCTAAGTGGGTGAATTCGGAAAAAATCCTTAATCCTTACATTCCCTACAAATAAGAAAAAGTGATTAACGGACAACGCACAGACCAAACCACTGGACCTAAAGGGCTGAAATTCGGACAGTACATTCCTATTATGACATTGACGTCCGCAAGGAGAGGATTTTTCGAAATTCCATCTCTAAGTGGGCGAATTCGGAAAAATTTGGACAGGACATTCCTATAGTGACACAGACTTTCGCTAAGAGAGGATTTTTTGAAATTCCATCTCTAAGTGGGTGAATTCCGAAAAATAATATTCCCTTATATATATATTCAAATTTCTGTCATCAAACACCCCTAATTGATCAATGGCTTATTGGATTTAAGACTTAAGAAAATATTTTTTAGTAAATTCATTTAGGATTCATTTAGGGTATAAATCATCCTTCTGCGTTATCCTGGAGCTGAGCTATGCTCAAAACAGCCCTAAACAATTCAAAAACAATTGAACACAATTCATGAAATCATCGCCAACAATTTCCCTTTAGTGAAACCGATGCCAACAGCCATGCAGCAGTCGGTGACGTCATATACATAGTGTGTGTATGAGTATGTGGCGCATTTGAAATTTGAATTGTGTGAAATGTTTTGTGCCCGGCCTACTACGATGAATATGATTGTAAAAGCAAATTTTAAAAAATTGCACGGGCAATGCCCGGCGGGTAACAGCTATCTATCTATCTTTCTATGCACAGACAGCCAACGAATGAGACTTATAAGTTATAACATGTGTAAAGGGGCATGTGGGAAGGGGAAAAGGGACTATACCGTGGGCCATGGCTGTGTGATTTTCATAGTAGGTACCTACTGCGGCAGGTGTTGAAATTTTCATGAATGGGAATTTTGCTACCGTGTATTCGTATAATACATTATATACATATGTATAATGCGAGGGCACAACGAAGGGGCGGGAAAAGTAGGTAAATTGGTTGGTTTTTCTGTATTTGCAAACAAATAATTTCTTCGACAGCATTTTATAAAAGTGTGTGATTTTTTTGATACCATTTGTTAACAGTGGAAGGGGGGCGAAGCAAGGCGAGCACGGGTCAGCTAGTGTCGCATATAAGATCCTATCTAACATACTGTGTGAACGTTTGAAACCTTTCTGCAGCACACTAATAGGCACGTACCAGTGTGGCTTCCGGCCCGGCAGATCGACGATCGACCAAATTTTCAGACTAATTCAAATCCTGGAAAAGACCAACGAATTTCAAGTCGAGACTCAACATCTCTTCATCGACTCCAAAGCCGCATATGATAGCATTCATCGTCTTGAGCTCTACAAGGCGATGACCGAATTCGCTGGAAAATACACGGTGCAACGTGCAATTCGGAAACAGTTCCTCCGAACTATTCCAAACATGGACGGGATTTCGGCAACGAGATGCGCTATCGTGTGATTTCTTCAATCGTGTGCTGGAACAGTTGGTGCGCAGGGCAGGTATGAATATGGAAGGCACTATCTTCCACAAATCGACATCATCGGTCGCTCCCAGCGTGCCGTGTTAGAGGCTTTTACGGCATTTTACGGAAGAACAGGCGAAATGAGTTGGCATTGAAGTGAATGTGGACAAAACCAAGTACATGTTGTCAACAAACAAAGAAACATATGTCCACCGCCTAGGACAAAACGTCACTGTTTGCAACAGTAACTTCGAAGTGGTTAAGGAGTTTGCCTACCTCGGAGTAAATATTAACTCCACGAATGACACCTTAGTGGAGATTCAACGCAGTCTTACCCTAGGAAACCGCTGCTACTTGGGTTTGGCAAAACAAATGGGTTCAAAACTCCTTACTCGGAAGACGAAATGCATGCTCTACAAAACATTGATAATGCCAGTTTTGCTTTATGGAGCTGAGTGTTGGACGATAAGCAGGAAAGCAGAGCAGATTTTGAATACTTTCGAGAGAGAAATTCTTCGTTGGATTTTCGTCGAATGGAGGAGAAGATATAACCGCAAACTCTATGAGCTGTACCAGGATGTGGATGTAGTCCTAGCTCGGCCACATCGAGCGAATGGACAACAATGCTCCAGCAAAGAGGATCTACGACTCACAGCCCCAAGTTTCGAGACGACAAGGAAGACCGAACCTCCGTTTTAAGGATCAAGCTACTGCGGATGCCAGTGCGCTTGGTCTAGATCGAAGAGAGTGGAAGGCTGCCGTGTCTCAGGCAGATACTCTTCACGGGTCGGGAACCCGTTAAGTAAGTAAGTAAGTAAGCTATGGAACAAAATTATCGAATAATGACGAAATCCGTTGTCGAGGAGTATAAAATAGTAAATGACGGATATAAGAACACCCTATATAAGAAGAACTCGCTTATAATACGCACATTCTAAAACGTTATGTACTTTTCCATACACAGTGCGATTCACTCTTGATAAGACGCATTTAAAATAATTGCATTATCTGGATTTTTTTTTCTCCTTATTTGCATCAATAAGCAAATAACCACATTTAGCAGAAAGGTTAGTAATTCTTATTACTCTGTAAAATAAACATAAAAACATTTTTGGTGAGAGACACCTAACGGTACTTTTGCACTCTTTTTAGGGTTCCGTACTTATATGGTAATACGGAACCATAATAAGTTCGCTCTAACTCAAAAATGCCTGTTACGATAAAACATCATAAAAGTCCAGCGCCCAATTTTTTTATTCCTTCCAAATAAAAGCTTTTCTCAAGACTCTCAAAATAGGCGTATGTTTCTGTGATCACCACTTCATTTGACCCAATCCTCTTCACCCAGCCATTTCTTCAGGTTTGGAAATAGGAAATAGTCACATGGGCCTAAATCTGGAGAATATGCTGGATGGGGTAGCAGTTCGTAGCCCAATTCATTGATTTTTGCCATGGTGTGCCACGTGTGCACCCGTGCATTGTCTTGATGGAACAATACTTTTTTCTTTGCCAAATGCGGTCATTTTTGCTTTAAATCAATATCAAATCTGTCCAAAAGTTTATATTCACCGGTGATCGTTTTACCCTTTTCGAGATAATCGATATGAATGATACCGCGTGTATCCCAAAAAACTGTAGCCATGACTTTGTTGGCTGACAAACACAATTTCGCCTTCTCTCGTGCACGTTAACTTCGAGAAACCCACTGTTTTAATTGTTCCTTGGTCTCTGGTGTATAGTGTATTGTAATGTATTCATGTTTCGTCAGCGGTTATGAAACGGTACGAAAACCAAAAACTCGTTCGGATTGCGGCTGAACATCGCCAAACAATGCTTTGAAGTGGTCACACGGTTGCGCTTATGGCCGAGTGTGAGCACTGAGCAATCACGGCACCCATGGCGCGGATAGATTTTTTATATCCAAATAATCATGTAACATGTGATTGTGATGTAACCGCTCAGTTGAGATGCCTACCTCCTCAGCCACCTCACGCACTTTCATTCTCCAGTCATCCAATATCATTCCATGGATTTTATCGGCGATATCTGGTGTATCGTCCTCTTTTGGGCGACCTGAACGTTCGACGTCACTTGTGCTGATACGACCACAACGGAACTCAGTAAACCACTTCTTAACCATTGAAATTGATGGTGCAGTGTCCCCATAGTATTCATCAAGCCTTTCCTTGGTTTCGGTGATGGTCTTTTTACGCCAAAAATAATGCTTAATCATCACACGAAATTATCTTTTTTCCATTTCTGTTAAAAGTCTAGAGGTTGTCTGCTTTCAATGGTTATCAAGCATAAACTAAATGACCCAGCTTACTCAAAATTTGACAGTAGTTCATTAATAGATGGCAGTTAAGGGCAGCAGTGATGAATTTAAATTATCTACGCGTGAAATTCAAAACGCCACTGACTTATCAAACCGCCCTCGTATATAGATGTGTGTATACTTTGAACAGACACAATTAGAAAGTTTTGTACTTGTTAGAGAGTAAAATTTATTAAATCGCGCACTACATGATCTACAAAATCGCCAAAAAGTTCGCAAAGTAGCTACAAATACAAAAATACCTTCATTGATATTAATATGGTCTTCTTACACCTTTTACATGTCACTGAATGAGCACACAGTCTCTGACAATTCTTTATTTCTCATTATTTCTTTTTTACATTATCCATAAGCAGAAGTCATCTTTTTGCAATCTTAAAACAGATATAAGCCTTCGTATCAATAAAATACAGCATATTCGGATTGACACTGAATGCTGCGAGAGATCATGAATAAATTATTACTTCGACGATTGCGGTTAATGTAACAAAGGTCACATCGAAAAGCCTCTGCGATAAAGTCGGGCTACGTCCTTTTGAGGACACCCAAAGCCATGCAATACCAGTGGGTAGGTAGGTATTTTATTATCGACACATATCCGCGTCAAACAATGCATTCACCAGAGTCCTTATACCCGGGTATCTCACCCACGTTCCTTTAATTTTTATTCGCTTCCGCCATCTGCACTCTGTGGGCCTTCATTATTTATCAACCGTGATTCCGTTATTCATTCGATAGTCATTTTGTTTTCTTTTAATGGAAATTCATCCACGGAAACTACGCGAATGTGGGCAACGAGGTTCTTGTGATTGATCTTTGGTGCAATCTGTGCTCATGTATTTATTATTACGGACCGACGCACGTCGTGATACATCCTGCCGTGCCGCTGTCAGCTGAGCAGTCAGATATGAAACCACAGCAGCGTAACAGTAAAGAATGAATATGCTGAAGAATTTGCACAAGAGTCCAATTTTCCTGTTTTCTCAGCTGGAAAAACTTTGATAGGGTAGTGGTAGTATGTAGTATGTACTAGTGTCCTACTGTAATTTTATTGCGAAACGAAATTTTTGATACAAACACATACAACATACCTTTGTAGCACCCTTGTATTTCGTTATATTCTATCACAAAGGGTATACTAAGTAAGTTAGAGACCACCGAGTGTTTTTAAAGAAATAAATTTGACAAATTGATTATTGGTTTCTTGTGTCAAATACTGGGATTTTTTTTTTTACTTTTAGGTGGCGCTACAGCTCGGGATGAACCTGGGCCTGCTTCTCGCAACCATTTGTGTGTGCCTGTTATATTTTTGCACGAATAGAAGGGGCCTACAGTTTTCGCCGACTCCGAACGGCGAGTTAAGAAGCTACTCGTGACAAATGATACTCTTTGAAACTTGTCGACATTTGAAAGAAGTGGCACCGTGAAAAAACATTTAGGTATTGGACGCGGGCTGGGATTGAACCCGGGCAGCATTGCACAGTAGTCCAACGCACTTACCACTACACCACGGTACTCACAATGCTGGGATTAATATATAAAAAAAAACCCTTTAATATTTTCAAAGTTGTCTTACTTTACTACTCGTCGGTCATGACGTAGCTGTTAATACGTTGAACTACAACGCTGTTGTCCGGGTTCAGTCTCAGCATTTTTTTTTGCACGGTGCCACCACTTCCGAATGTCTGACTCTTCAGTAGTATCATTTGTCGTGAAGAGCTTCCTTACTCACCATTTGGAGATGGCAAACGACTGTATGTTCCTTCCATTGGTTTGTTATTACAGTGAGTCAGTGGAAACCTGTGACAAGTTTCACTGTTATCACTATCAAATTCAGACTCAAGAAAGTAAATTTTTAATTGATTGTTATTTTATTATGTTATTGTTGTTTTCTTTTTTTCTTTTTTTTAAAAAAACTGAAGTCACTTTTATTTCTAATATTTATATTTTATGTTTCTAAAAAAAGACAATACATATGTATGAATTTGAAATGAAGATACAATCAAAATTTTTTTTTTTTTTTTTTTATAATTTGCGCTTGCAAAAGGGATTGTTAGCACCCTTATAATGTACAACACAGCACAGGCCTTAAGGAAATGGGGAATTAGAAAAGAGGAGCAACCGATGCACATTGGTCTTAAATGTCTGCAAACTATAATGGTCAGGAAAAACAGAGTGCGGTAGGGCATTCCACATTCGTGTCGTGCGGCAAATGAAAGAATCTTTATATTTCACAGTACGGCCGAAAACAGGCTTTAGGGTGAACTGATGGGCATTCCTGGCATAGCGGGTATTGCGGCTGAAATGTTCCAGGGGGTGGGGGGGGGGGGGGGGAATGCAACTGGCTATCTCATTTGAGCACTTATGGTGGAAATAGCGATAAAACAATGTAAGACAGGATACATTACGGCGGTGACTAAGGGGGACAAGCGATTTCGAGATGTCACGATTGCCGATAAGTTTTATCGCGCGTTTTTGGATTCTGTCCAGTAGCTCCAGGTGTGTAATTGGTGCACCGGACCAGATATGAGCGTTGTACTCAAGTTTGGGGCGTATGAACGCCTTGTAGATGTTGGCCAGATCAGAAGGGGTGAAATATTTCTTGCACCGCTTGAGGAAACCTAGACATTTCGCTGCATTCTTGGCGATATCAAATATGTGATCATTCCAACGAAGGTTGTCATTGAGACACATACCGAGGATGGAGAGTCTTTCGGTTTCAGCGATGCAAGTGCCATTCATGGATAATGGCGAGGTGATAAGGTTTCGCTTCAATGACAGAAGACAGCCTTGTGTTTTGGAAGTATTAAATTCCACTCTATTGGTCTTACCCCACTTAAGTATGCTGTCAAGGTCGGAATTTAATGAGCTTAACATACGTTTCCGTTCCAGTCCTACGCCCGAAGATGAGGGACGTAAACCAGGGAACGAATATGAAAAGCTGAGGGTACTGTCATCAGCGAAGGAATGGATTGGATTAAAAGTAACAGACAGGAGATCATTTATAAAAATGAGGAAGAGAGTCGGAGACAAAACGGAGCCTTGGGGTACACCAGAATTTATTTGGTGGATTGCAGACTTGAAACCGTCCAAAATAACTTGAATTGAACGGTCCGAAAGGTAATTTCTAATCCATTGAAGAAGGGTATCATCGATCCCAAATGCACGCATTTTCGACAAAAGAGCTTGATGCCAAACTCTGTCAAATGCCTTTGAAATATCAAGTGCAACTATCTTACTTTCACCACCATGGTGAATTGATTGGTTCCACTTTTCGGTTAGATATGTCATCAAATCACCAGTGGACCTGTTGCTGCGAAAACCGTACTGCCGGTCATTAAGAAGTTTTCGGGATTCGAGATATTTCATAAGCTGACGATTTGTCAGCGTTTCCATGACCTTAGAAAGAAGGGACGTAAGTGGAATTGGTCGGTAGGAGGAGGGAGAAGAAGATTCGTCTTTTTTAGGGACGGGCTGGACAAATGCTGTTTTCCACCTTCTCGGAAAGAGCCCTGAAGAATAGGACAGATAGAAAAGCTTACGCAGTGGTTTTGCCAGCGTAGAAGAACACCTCTTCAGAACAATAGGGGAAATACCATCTGGACCAGCGGATTTGTGTATGTTGAGGTCTTGAAGTACTCTTGCCACTGTACGAGTGCGAAAATGGATCGGTCCCATAGAAAATTCTACGCGCTCGAGTACAGAGGGAGATAAAGCATAATCTGGAAGCATGGAGCTAGCTGCGAAATGAGCAGCAAGCAGATTGGCTTTATCTGAAGAGCTGACAGCTGGGTTGTCATTGCAAATGAGTGTCGGAACAGATGATGAGGCCGAATTCTTAATATTTTTAACAAACGACCAAAAGTTTTTACTACCCGTGGGACTTTGTAGTATTTTTTGCCTCAACTTTTGATCGTAGGAGAATTTGACACGATTGATATGAGCATTACCGTCATTTCTGGCTCGTTTAAACTTTTTTCGGTTTTCCTCAGATGGGTTGGCCTTATATGACCGAAAGCACACCTCTTTTAACCTGATAGCCTCTTTACAGCTCGAATCGCACCACGCGTTTTCCTTTGGTTTGATACTCTTTATCCTATTAGGAATAAAGCAGTTCATACCCAGGTGGATTATATTTGTTATCATATCGGCAGCTGCCTCATAATAAAATAACAAGACCGCTAACTAATGCAAATAGTAAGATCGGTCAGGCGAACGTAGGCAAACAAAAACCACCGGGTTCAGAGCGGAAAAAGTTGGTGACAGGAGAAAAGCCCTCGACTTCTGGCCTTAAGAGAAATGGTAATGAAAAGCCATTAGAAAAGAAATCAAGTAATAGCCCTCGGACAGCAGGAGTGCAGACCTACGCCCAGGCTGCAGCATCCGAAAAATCAAAAAACATCGAAATCCCGACGGACCCTGCTTCTCAAGTTTTCTCAATTATTCTCGCGAAACTTGAAGAGCAAAGCAAAATAAATAAAATTATTCTCGATAGGTTGGTTAAGCTCGAGAGTTATTCACGGAAAACGCGTACTTCACCTAGAATATGAATGAAAAAAGAATGTTAAAAATATGTACTTGGAATGCAAACGGACTTTTGCAAAAACTTGACGAATTGGAAATATTCATGCGAGAAAAAGATATTGACATTTGCTTGATTTCTGAAACTCACATGAAAAAGGAATCGCATTTAAAAATAAAAGGCTATACTGATTACCACGCTTGTCACCCTTCGGGAAAAGCAAGAGGCGGATCTTCCTTGTTTATTAAAGACTGCATTGAACAATGCGAAGACCTAAAGATAGAGCTTGAAACTCTGCAAATGTGCACAATTCGAGTTAAAAATAGTCAGCGTACTATTAAAATCTCATCTATTTACTGTCCACCGCGTTCCGCGCTTGAAAAAAGTGATTTTACTAACTTATTTAAATCGCTGAAACCTAATTTCATTATTGGCGGCGATTTTAACGCGAAACATACGTTCTGGGGCTCTAGATACATCTCGCAAAAAGGTAGAATGGTCTATGGGGCAGGTATGGAGTACAGTTGTGATTTCCATTCGACGGGCAAACCGACTTACTGGCCAGCTGATACTTTGAAAATACCTGACCTGATCGATTTCTTCGTGGTGAAAGGAATATCTAACAACCACATAAAAGTTGAAGAAAGCTTTGATCTGTCGTCTGATCATTCCCCAGTTATTTTGACATTCAGCGAAAAACTATTACTTAACCGAGAGCCAGCGAAATTAACCGGCAGAACAACTAACTGGGAAGGCTATAGGAACGAAATCGAAGTAAATGTTGAACTGAGCGTACCGCTTACGACACCCTATGAACTTGAGGTTGAAGTCGATCGCTTCGTTGAGATAGTACAGCTCGCCTCTTGGAATAATACGCATAATCCAAGAAAAACGCCAGACAAATACGGTCTACGATATCCTGCTGAAATAAAGGAATTAATTAGGGAAAAAAGAAAAGCGCGTAAAAGATGGCAACAAAGTCGTGCTCCACAGCATAAAACCCATCTGAATCGTCTCTGCAATTTGTTAAAGAATAGCATTAAGGATTTTAAAAATCGTGCGATAGGCTCTTACCTTGAAAGTTTAACAGCGAAAAAAGATTCCAATTATTCCCTTTGCAAAGCCGTAAAAGGCACCAAAAAGCCCAAAATCCCCGCGCCGCCACTTAAAATAAATCAAAATGAATGGGCAAGGGAAGATAAAGAAAAAGCGGATATTTTTGCCGCCCATTTGGAAGAAACCTTTAAACCGAACGTTGGTCAAGTGGTTCTTGACAACATCAACATCACAAGGATGGTAGTTCCACCATCTGACGATTTAACGCGCAGATCTGCGACGCTTAGAGAACTCGAACGTGAGATCGCGAAACTAAAACCTAAGAAAGCTCCTGGTTATGATTTGATTACCGGAGAAATTCTCAAAGCCTTACCTAGAAAAGCATTAATTAAGCTTCTCCATATTATAAATGCTGCACTCAGATTAAAACACGTGCCGAGCCAATGGAAAGTTGCGGAAGTCATAATGGTTTTAAAACCAGGAAAACCGTCATATGAAGTAAAATCGTATAGACCAATCTCGCTTCTTCCAGTGGTATCAAAAATTTTCGAGAGGATATTACTAAGGCGTCTCCAACCGGTTCTAGAAGAAAATAATCTAATCCCTGACCACCAGTTTGGGTTCAGAAGTAAGCATTCGACAATTGACCAGGTGCATAGAATTACTAACGTAATCGAAAAAGCACTAGAAGAAAAAAAGATATGCTCAGCCGTATTTCTTGACGTCTCGCAAGCCTTTGATAAGGTGTGGCACGATGGCTTGAAATGCAAATTACGACAAGTACTCCCCGTGTACCTATACGAGATTTTGGATTCATATCTCGGAAATAGACTCTTCCGTGTTAGAAATGGAAACGAATACTCAGAGCTCAAAAAAATTTCGGCCGGCGTACCGCAAGGAAGCGTTCTGGGGCCGCTTCTTTATCTGTTATATACTCGTGATATACCGAAAGAAGATGGCACTATGCTTGCTACGTTTGCCGACGACACCGCTATCCTAGCAGTAGGTAAAACAATCGAGGAAACGACTGCCAAACTGCAAAACGCATTGAATAAAGTAAATGAATGGACGAGGGTAGGTAGGTAGGTAGGTAGAAGTGGTGGTTTCGATGGAGGGAAACCCAAATAGCGCGCGGGGCGCCGTTTTGATACCACAACCTCAGGTGACCCGTTTATTTGAAGGTAGAGTTGTGATATTTATATCCATCCTGTGGAATTTAGGAAGAGGATCAGCTCTCTAATACTTTTCCCAGATATATCTTTGAGGTCGTCGAAGAATAGCTTGCCCAGTGTGCGTTGCCTGGCTCTCGCCAGAGCCGGACATTTGCACAGAAAGTGAATTAGAGACTCTTTTTCATTTTCATTTTTGCAGCTACGACAGAAACTGTTGTGAGGGATCGATAGTTTGGCTGCATGGTCTCCTATTGGCCAGTGTCCTGTACTGACTGCCACCACTCTAGCGATGTCTACGCGTGTTCTTAGTAGCAGTTCGTTTGTTTTAGACCTGTTGTAATTTGGCCATAACTTTCTGGATATGACACAGTTTGTCAGACTGGTCCACCTGAGACCGGCTAATTTTAAGAAGTGTGAGAGTATATTGCCCTTAACAGCACCTATGGGAATATGAACGTTTTCCGCTAGTGAGCTGTTAAGGGCTGATCCTCGCCTGGCAAGTTCGTCGGCTCTCTCGTTACCATCAATGGCGCTATGTCCTGGAACCCAGAGAAGCGTGACTCTAGCCTGGTTGCACAGGCGGCTGAGCTGTTCCTGGCAGCGATCTACTAATTTCGAAGAGGTGGTTGCCGAAATTATGGCTTTAATTGCGGCTTGGCTATCCGTAATAATAGCGATATTATGTTTGGGTGTTGGGTCATTTATTAGGTTGCGACAGGCTTCGAGGATCGCCAGTACTTCCGCTTGGAAGACGCTAGCGAAATTTGGAAGACGGTAGGACTTAGATATGCCGAGCTTTTCCGAGAAAACTCCCGCACCCACACCGCAGTCCATCTTTGACCCATCGGTGAATACCGTTGTATCAAAGCCTGTCACCACTCTCCCTCGCTTCCATTCTTCTCTACTTGGGAAGGTTGCGGCGAAGGGTTTCTTGAAGTTAAGATTGGGGATAATATAATCTGTAGGAGACACAACCAGGCCATATGGTAGTGTATCCAGGATTTTACTGTGACCATACGTCTTAGCAGTCCAGCACTTGGATTCTTTGAGTCTGACTGCACTGCATAGTGCAGTGCTTTTCGTATGAAGATCGAGTGGCAGAAGGTGCAAAAGCACAGAGAGAGCATCAGTTGGGCATGACCTAATTGCACCTGTGATGCCTAAGCTTGCCGTTCTTTGGACTCTTCTGATTCGGTTGATATTGTACTTTTTGCTTAGGGCGGGCCACCACACTAAAGAACCGTATGTGAGAATTGGACGTACAACGGCTGTATACATCCATAATGTCATCTTAGGCTCCAATCCCCAGTTTTTTCCGAATGTTTTGTTGCAGGCGTAGAAGGCTATGCATGCTTTCCTGACCCGTAGCTCAATATTCTTCTTCCAGCTAAGTTTAGAGTCAAGGACAATGCCCAAATACTTAGCACTGGAAGATAGTGAGAGTGTCTGACCGTTTAGTTTGGGAAGATCAAAAGTTTGTACTTTGGTTTTTGTGGTAAAAAGTATCATTTCAGTTTTGCTTGGATTAACCCCGAGGCCGCAGCTCGCCGCCCAGGAGCTAACTTTCTTCAAAGCATTCTCCATGACTTCGCTTATCACAGAGGGAAACTTTCCTGATACCAAAATTACTACATCATCCGCGTACGCTACCGCCTTGACCCCATCGTTGTCTAGACGCACTAAGATCTTGTTCATGACCATTAACCATAGTAGAGGCGAGATAACACCACCCTGAGGCGTTCCTCTGCTTACAAATTTGGTTAGATTGCTGTTTCCTAGGGATGACTGAATAATTCTGGTTTTTAGCATGGATACTATCCATTGGCCAATGAACCCCTCTACGCCTAGTTCAGCTAGAGATTGTTGAATTGAATCAGTGTGTACGTTGTTAAAGGCTCCTTCTATGTCTAAGAAGGTAGCTAGAGTGTAGTCCTTATAGTGGATGGTGTGTTCTATTGTACGCACTACCTCGTGGAGAGCTGTCTCTGTGGATCTACCTTTAAGGTATGCATGCTGAGATTTGGATAGAGGAGATTCTTGTAGAACCTTCCGTATATGGGTATCGAGGATTCGTTCCAGGGTTTTTAGCACGAAAGACGTGAGGCTGATAGGTCTAAAATCCTTCGCAGATTCATGACCTCGTCTGCCGACTTTTGGGATGAAAACCACACGGATACGCCTCCACGACTGTGGGACATAGTTGAGGAAAAAACATCCTCTAAAAATAGGGACTAGCCACGGAATTGCTAGGTCGTGCACCTTCTGTAGCATAATGGGTATAATGCCATCAAGTCCAGGGGATTTATATGGGGAGAAGCTGTTAATAGCCCAAAAGGTTATTTCCTCGGTGACTATGGTTTTGATAGTGTTCCATGGTGCGGAAGAACTGCAGTCACGGAGGGCTGCCGTACTGTAATCTTTGCAACCAGGAAAGTGAGTGTTCATTAACATCTCTAGGGATTCCGCAGTTGAGTCTGTCCATCCACCATCCGCCTTTTTGAGAAGAGACGGGGAGGAGTGTTCTTTGGACAGGATCTTACTCAGTCGAGCAGACTCCTTAATGGTGTCAATGGATTGACAGTAGTCCATCCAGGATTGCTTCTTGGCCTTCCTGATGGATTTTTTGTAAAGTCTAAGACAGTCTTTGTAGGGCTGCCAGAAATTGTGGTTATAGCAAATGTTGAAAATCGCTCTGGTCATCCGCCTGAGGTTTGAGAGGTCTTTACTCCACCACGGTGGGAGCGACTTTTTACTATATCTGACTGGACACGAGACTTTGTAGGCGGTGTTCATTGCCTTCTCGAAAGTCTTAATCTTTGCATCCAATTCTGAGGGTGATACTATGAATTCTATTGGAGCATTGCCAAGTTTTGATCTCAGGACTTGGCCGAATTTGGTCCAGTCTGTCCTTTTGGGGTTTCTAAAGGGTTCTGGAATCGCTACTGTGAAGTTGACATTAAAGAGTATCCAATTATGGTCTGAAAAAGATTTTAAGTTGGATACTCTCCATTTTTCTACCTTTATGTTGTTATTGTTGGTGGTAAGGGTAATGTCAATAACTTCTTCCCACCCAATGAAACTATCCGTACTCGGAAACACAAAAGTTGGAGTGTTACCCGTGTTACATATAGAGAGATTGTTTGTGATAATGAAATCAAAGATGGACTCACCTCTTTCGTTATCCTCTGAGCTGCCCCAAAGCGTGTGTCTGGCGTTTGCATCGCAGCCCAAAAGTAGATTGGCTTTTTTGTTGTTTACGAAGGATGTTAGTGCTAAGACCTCTTCCGGCGGTGCTTGTCGGTTGTGAGCCATGTAGGCTGAGGCCAAGTACAGGCATTCCCTTCCTGTATCCAATTTAACAACTGTTAAGTCTGGTGAGCTAAGATTGGGACATAGAAAGGCTTTAATATGTTTCCTAGCTAGAATACAAGTTCTGGGCTTACCGTTGTTATTTTTTGTGTCGTAGTAGAGATTGTATAGATTGTCTTTGAGACCTTTGATATTCGTATCTTTGATCCATGGTTCTTGGATAATGCTGACGTCAATGTTTTCCTCCCTGAGATAAACAAGGAGGTTGTCTGATGCACATTTCGAGTGCTTCAGATTAATCTGCAAGACTTTCAGCATTATTGATTATTAGTGGGGTCGTTTTCGATGCTCATACCTTCCAACAGTTTGTTGGCGTCGTCGACTTCGTCTAAGTCGTCGCCCGGGTTTGAGGATCTGAATATCTTAAGTTTGGCGTTCCTGATACCAAACCTAAGCTTGTGGTCTGCCCTTTCTAGTGCCCCTAGGCACTCCTCATTTATGAGGAGAAGGAAGGACATGCTGTTTTTCTGGGGTTCTTCTGCCTTGATGACTCCCCAGTCGTCCATCGGGATCTCCGGATTATGGATCTTAAGACACTGGAGGAGCGTTCCATTGTCTAAAGGCATAACGGGTAGCCAGATGCGGGCCTTTGGTCTCTTTGGTATGTCTGTTGCCTGGATAAGCTTGAGTTTCAAGCCATCCCATGCATTGCTGATCTTGGCAACACACTGGCTGAGGAACTCTTTAGAGTACCGATCGGAACATTTGATCACCCTATACCCTCTAACGACTTCGGCTGAGTCGAAACGGGGCAGAGGGCCGTCTTTTTTGATAAGCAGATGATCTATCACCATCTGTGATAGTTTGGCCTCAATGCTATTCCAAATCTTCATCACCGCCTTGCCGCCTGTCGATAGCTCATCCACCAGTGCGACTTGGAGGTCGTCCCTTATGACCTCGCTAACGGTACGTTGGGTAGCTTTAGCCGTTTGTTCATCCGCTGTTGTCTTAGACCTGGTTTGGGCAACTTTGCTCCTCTTGCTTGATCGAGCGGTCTCGTCCTGTGACCGGTTACGCTTTGTGGCCTCTGTCTTAGCTAGGTCGCGATTTTTCAGGTAATCGTTGTATTCGTCAACAATTACCTGATATTTAAGTTTGTCCGCCTGGTCCTGATCATGAACCGTACCGGCCGCCTCATTTTTAGCAATCTTGCCAAGAATGAAAACAGCCTTCTGGTACTGATTCTTTTTCAGGGCACCGACTGACAAATTCTTCCTTCTTTTCTTGGGGTCACTGTGGCTGGTGTCCCCAATTTTCGATGTATTGGCGGTTGTTGGTGGTTGAGACAAAGTAGGAGTGCTATTGCTGACACTTCCTACGTTGTCGGGTTTTACTTGCGTCTCTTGGCTTGAGACAAGCAACTCCTCTTCCGATGAGGTGCCTATGGCATACTCATCATCATCCTCAGCTTTTTTTGTTATTTTTTCTTTTAAAGTTGTCATTTGGTCCCACGAGTGGCGGAGAAAAGAGGTCCACCTGCGCAGAGATCCGCAGTACGCAGGTAAGGCTTTATAATCCGGAGGGCACCAGGTATCCGGATACTCCGTTAAAGACTGAGCTATTTACAATGGGCCCTCAGCCAGGTTGATTATTGGCACGGGTCGTATAACACCTTAATCCAGCCCAGGGGAAGGGGAGGGGGAGGAGGCGTGGATGGGAGAGGGTATGACGGGGATGGCTATCCCTTAGCTTCTGATCTCCTCTGGGTGACCCGAGAGTCATTGACCGTACTAAGCCCCTACACCGCGACAAGGTGGATAGTCAGGTGGACGAGGGACTGGCGGATCGCCCTTAACGGAACTAAATCTGTTCACGTGAATTTCACTTATAGAAAAATTAATGACTTGCCAATTTTTATAAATTTGGCCCGAATTCCTATTGCAAATGAAGCCAAATACCTGGGAATGACACTTGACGCAAAGCTGAAGTGGAATTCGCACGTGAAAATGAAACGTAAGGAATTAGAAATCAAATATAGAGAAATGTACTGGCTGATCGGGAAACATTCCCACCTCAGTACCGAGAACAAACTGCTTTTATACAAGCAAGTGCTAAAGCCGGTGTGGTCCTACGGTATACAACTTTGGGGTTGTACCAAGAAAACAAATGCCAATATTTTACAGACCTTTCAAAATAAAGTGCTTAGAGAAATTGTCCAAGCACCGTGGTATGCTAGAAACGACGATATCCACAGGGATCTCGGAATTCCGACAATCGAAGCTGAAACTAGAAGCTTCGCGCGAAAACATAGAAACCGACTAATCGGACATGTTAATAATACAGTCCTACTTATTTTGGATGAGAGCAATTTATTGCGCCGACTACAAAGGACAAAACCTTTCGACTTGGCGAGATAAGGATTAACCGCATCTAATTTGCGGAATATGCAGGATCTTTCATTGGAAAGTAACCTGCCAAACGTTTATATTTCGTGATAGAAAAATTGCTTGATAAGTAGTATAACTTAGTTGCAGTATCTAACAAATTTATATCGAAGGGAGGTGTTTTTGGTCAGTAAGAATCTGACACTACTATGAGCACGCGCTTGCTATTCTCATAGTGTCTATGGAAGATTTTCACCTACCCTCGGGGAAAAAAAAAAAAAAAAAAAAAAATATCGGCAGCAGAATCCACATCGCTATCGAGGAAGCATAGCGACCAGTTAAAACTCTTAAAGAAGCCGTTTAGTTCTTCCCATTTGGCTTTCTCGTATTGCCACTCGGTTCTCTTTGGATTTTAATAAAATTAAAATAATGCAGTGTGTGAATATATCTATTATAAGAATTATATTATTATACATGTATATATATAAACTATTCAACTACATGAATTCAACTACAAAGAATTAAAACAAAATAAAAAGCGTATAAAATAACTTACCTTAATGAAATCTTTCAATGAAGTATTAATCGCTTTGCATATTTCGAAAACTATTTCACCAATAGTGCTCTTTCCCATTATGCTGCTATAACTCAAATCCGTGAAACTTCGGCCTGTCGCAAGATAGATAGATAGATAGATATATTTTTATTTCGTTGTAAAATTACAAAGGCAAGTCACCACACAATTTACAATACAGAGATAAGATATGATATGTATATCATTCAACTGAAATATTCTTAAAAAAAATTGACATATTTACTTTACAATGGATTTTTTTTTGAAGGGACCCAACGAAAAAACCCCTCAATTCAAGAGAATTAAAAATAAAAATGTATTATAATAAAAATTAAACTAATCAAAAGAGAGCCAATATAGCATATATTACAAATAAATTAACAAATAAATATACAGTAATATAACAAAAAAAATAAATAAATATAAAAAAAACTTAATAAATAAATAAATCAATAAATAAATATTTAAAAATAATATCACATTATGGAGAAATAAACATATAAATTAATTAACAAATAAATAGATTAACAAAAAAGTACTATAACACATACATAGATATAAACAAATAAATACATAAATAAAATATTGATAGATAAATAAATAAGAAGGGTCACAGCCAATCTTTCATTCGTACTGGACTTATTAATTCCCTGAACTCTGTTTCTTGCCTTTTTATTAGGAGGTATCAATTGTGGCAATACTTCATATGTTTTATTAGACATGCGAAAATAGTTCTGATAGTCTAATTGATCCGAATTATTAATTTCTCTCACAATATTGATGTGAGAATTTAACTTCCTCGTTTCTATCCCTTCTTAACCCACTTTGTTCTTTTGATTTTTTTTTTAAGTATCAGCATAATATACGCTCTTTCCTCATTATCCATGTTTTTCGTCCAAAAATATCAAAATAAATGATGATTTGGGTGTCATACAAAAGTTATAGTGTTAACGCTCGTTTCATTATGCAAAAATGATATCACTCTTGTATGATGGTGTGTACCTCGCTTTAAGGAGGTGTCATGTGGGTGTCATGCGAAGGGCACCTGTGATGGCAACACCAGCCGTTCTCTGTACCGCCGCTAATCTTATCAGTGTCGTTTTCTTGTTTGCAGCCTTCCACCAGGCTATTGCAATTTCTCGGATATTCTATCATCTAAAACTTTTTTACATGTTGAATTTTCTCGAATGTTTCTACTAACGAATTCTTCTCTCTTTCTATTGCCCCTATGTGTTCGTTATAAAAATACATAGCTGAATGAAAAAAGCACAGATAAGCTGACTAAGCGGTGACTATTTATTGAAAGAAAACAAGTTCTTAAGCCTTCAAACATTCGCAAAATTCTTTTAACGGCAGGGTATAGTGACAACCGGCGTGCTGTGGAATGACTCAGAAGCTTTTTATATTCAATTTGCACAGATTCACAAAAACTATTTAGCTTTTTCGTTCGAACGGTGAAAACGGAAAAGTGGTTGTACATTTTTGCTAAAATGCTTTCGATATCCAAAGGCAACCCATAAAATCCAAATTGAACATTGTTGTGCAAAATATTTATTTATTTATTTATTTATTTACCATCTATCGAAATACATACATATCTCTCTTAGACTAAGCAATATTGATAAATTTATACATAATAATTTATAACTTACAAAAACAATATAAGAAGAGATAGAAAAATATTTACAAATGAAAGATTAAAAATAATACATATATAGATATTACACTAAACTTAATACAACAGTTTTAAAAATTAACCTACTTTGATACAAGTCAATGTTTTGACAAATAGAATTAAACTCAGAACTGGATCTGGAAATAGGATCGGATCTACCGTAGTTGGTGTACGAATGGGGAACAAAAAAGAGTGTTTGTCTCATCCTTAATGGTGTTGAGGGAGCATATAAAAAGAAAAGAGAAAGCAGTTGATGGCAATCAATACGATTATACCAAGCAATTCAACTTTTTAAGCAGAATATCGTGCTGAACTCTATCGAATGCCTTTGAGAAATCAGTATAGATTACATCTACCTGATTACCACACTCAATACCTTTGATACAAAAGTTTGCAAACAGAGCGAGATTTGTTACGGTCGATCTACCACTAACAAAACCATGCTGTTCTATTGAGATGCTCGTCCTTACCTCATCATAGATACATTTTTTAACAATAGCTTCAAAGACTTTCGGTATTAATTTCAGTTTTGAAATGGGTCTGTAATTAATAACCTCTTGTTTTGAGCCTGATTTATGTATTGGGCTTATTAGTGAAAACTTCCATTCATCTAAGAAGTCCCCGGTAGAAAGTGACAGATTAAAAATGTTTGTAAGTGGAACTGAAAGGCTACAAGAACACATTTTCAAAAATGCAGAACAAAAATTGTCGGGGGATAGTTTAAAGTTGGATTTCAAAGAAGAGATTTCAAGTACAACTTGATTCAATGTTAAGGTTAAACTACCCAAATTGGTGATAGAATCGCTACATCTAGTCTCATGTGTTAGCGGAAGAGAGTCCTGAACAAAATTCGATTGAAAATAGGAAGCAAACATATCGCAAATAATATTTTCATCACTAGATGATTGATTAAAATAATGCATATTAGCCGGGATTCCGAACGATTTACGTTTTGAATTAAGAAACACCCAAAAAGCCTTAGAATCACACTTGATATTGGTCTCGATAGAGTATAGACGTTTTTTGTATAAAAACTTTTTAAGAGTTTCGTATTCTCTTCTACAGCGAGTGTAAATGACGCGTAAGCAAGGATCATTTCTTACTCTTCCATGCATTTTAGAAAGTTGATTTTTTAAATTACACAGTCTTTTATTAAACCAATTTGGCTTATTCCTGTGCTTGTTTTTCTTTAGTGGAACGAACAAATTATATGCTTCCTCAATTATGGCAATAAAATAATCATAACACACTTTTAAGTCAAAAGAGTTAAGAGCTTCATCCCAGTTAATTGCATTAAAAAAGATATTCAAACCCGCATAATCAGCTTTACTAAAATCCCGAACTGAGAAAAACTCTCGTTTATTAAAATTTAATTTATCGAAATTCAAGACTAATAAATCAATTTCCAACGCATTGTGGTGAATACTATTTTTTAAAATAGGTACTTCAGCAATATTTAATTTAGCTTCCAATTCTGTATTAATAAACACTAAATCCAAGATTCGTCCTAAAGAGTTTACAACATGATTTAGTTGGTTAAGATTAAAGGAAAACATATTATCAATAAACTTACATTCAACTTCATTAGATTGATTAAAGGGCAGTAAGCATTTTTCGCTATTTGAAAACATCAATTTAACATTAGGGAGATTAAAATCACCCAAAATAACAATATGCGCATTAGATCCTAATGAACTGACAACATTGTGAATATTATTTAAATGAGTCTCATAAATAGTAATATTAGAATTAGGTGGAATATAAGAAATGATTAAATATATACATTCATATACAGTCGAACCCGGATATAGTCACATCAACCGGGCAGCAAAACTTTGTGACTATAAGCGGGCTGTGCTCTTATCGGGGAAAAAAAATATAACTACATTTTTAACAGTATATGAGAAGGCACACATCACAATAGTTTTCTTGTGGATTTTCCTACGTTTATCCTGCTGATATTCCTGGTATATTCGTTTTAAATCACGGTGAACTTGTACGCATGTTTTCTTTACTGGAAAAGAAAAGGCATACTTGCGGACAAAAGTCCGTGATTTGCAACGGAATATAACCCAGTCGCGGTTTTGCCAGGCCTTACCTCTGGAACTACTTCTAGAAGTACTGGATATAGAATTAGGCCGCATTGCGAGCAATTAAATGATTAAATTATAAAGCAAGTCCTTCCATAATGCAATACTGTTCATCGAACCTAAAACTAATGAAATGGAAGACATTACCAAACGAATGCGAGGTAATGCGGCAAGGAAGGACTCAAGATGTATACGCAAGACATTTAGAATTGCGTTTGTTTTAAGAGTTTAAGTGAGGACCCGAAAGGCTCCAATTATACTTTGAAATGTTTTATATGCTACTAGCAGACTCGGCGAACTTCGTCTCGCCCCAATTCAACGCCTTCAGATAAACTCCAGAGTGATAATAAGACACAGATAGTTAAAATTTCAATGTTATTTATTTGAATGGAATCGAAATCAGTAGAGATATGATATGATAGACAATGTTTTTCGATTTGTTTTCCGGCGCAAAAACAAACAACGAAGACGGTTTGCCAACACGCGAACAGGCAACGTACAGCTGACCGTGCGAAAAACATGGAAATTCGAGATTAGGCCCACAGATTGGCCTTGCGATTTATTGATTGTCATCGGAAAAGCCAATCAAACGGCGAACTGAATCCGCTTGAATTGGAATGGAAGATCAGTTGGAATAATCGGAATTCGTGGGATAAAGACATCCTCTCCTTTGAATTTTCCCTTGATGATCGTCGCCTGAATCACATTGTTCATCAGTTTCTTGACGGGCAACTGCGTACCGTTGCACAATTCTGGATGATTCAGATTAAGCGACATGATCATCATAAATCCCATCTTCAGCTGTAAATTATGCGGCGGAGTTCCTGGCACAATGCAGTTCTCCAGCGATTTGACTTTGAATAATGAAATTCAAGCTATCGACGTCCTTTTTCTTCGCTGCTAGTATTGCCCGTTCATTAATCCAGTCGAGATTTTTATAATTTTGTGCAATGCCGGGGAACACTTTGGTGATGAGTTTCTCCTTCGACGATGTGAACTCGCAAAAATTTGCCGGGAGCGATATCATTCCAGTCGAAACATCAACAGGAATTTGGCCATTGCTAGGCGCCAGCAGTTGTCTCGAGAATTCAGCAGCCGATGGGTCGTTCTGCAATGCGACTCTCATGTTCATTGTCAATTTCAACTTCTTGACATGCCGCCATAAAGATGACGCATTAAGTTCATCAGCAGCAGTAGATTTCGGGATGACGGAAAGCATTTGACGATATACAACTATCCGGAACCAGTGTAATAACACGCAAAACTCGTATCAATTGCAGCAAGAAAAATAGCACATTTGCTCAATAGAAAATGACAATGCGAAAAGGATACCTGTCGAATTGCGCACAGCCACAGCATTGATCGCAGCACAGCGCCATCTTTTATTTATCTCGTTAACTTCTCCACCCAAAATGCACGCAAAACGTCTTTTATCACAATAAATTTCACAATTATCCGAAATTTTCCAAGCGATAAAATGCAAAAAATTCAAACTTTTCGCGTTTTTCCGGGATTTTCCGAGTTTTACACTAAGAATTTTATATTTTTCCATGCGAAAAGCTATTCCGGAACAATTGCACACAAAATTGCATACATTTGGATTTTTCCAATTTTCCGACTTTTCCGAAAGGTTTTCCCAAAATGTTCTTTCGTAAAAATTGTCTCCTGGTAATAACAAACAACTGAAAAAAAATTTGAACCAAATCGGCCCAGCCGTTCTCAATTGATGAATTACTATTTTTTTACACCATTCTTATAGTTACATATATAGATGTAAAATGATTTTTTCGTTTTATAAAAATGGTCGCAGCACGGAAATAGAAAAACATAAAACTCTGATTAACAGATTTTCAACTGAATTGAAAATAACCCCAAAAATAGCAATTTTTTTAAAAATTTTAAAAATAACTGGGAATTGAGCATTTTCTATAATAATGTGATATTAAGCGGAAAAATTTACTAAGAAATGATTTTGTTAGGCTTATTTTAGAATGACTCTATGCGGGTTGTGATATTAAACGAGGTGCTATAAAGAGGTTTAATTTCAATACAAATTATGTAAAAAAGACATCTGGCTTATACATTTTGTGATACAAAGCGATTTGTGCTTCTAAGCGATGCGATATTATTCGGGTTCGACTGTATATGCAAATGCATTTGGTGCCCTAAATACACGATTTTGCATTTTTCAGAAGCCAATGCATGTATAACCAAAAAAAAAAAAATGTAATTGTAACTTTATTATGTTGCTACTTACACAATATTCTAATTAAATGTAACAAAAAGGAGTATACTTCACGATCAGTTACCATTTATGAAAATATCCAAACTGGTAGTTCAGTCCATGGGCGTGAATTGGACAGCTCACAATTGACATCATAGCAACCAGCCAAAAATAATCATGCCGATTATAGAATCCGGCGGATCGTACTCCCCGGGAGTACATCCGATCCGCATTCGATCCGAATTTCATCCCAGAGCCATTATGGAAACCGTCGGATGAACTGCTTTATCGGTCTGCAGACTACATTATCAATTGCGATAATGTAGTCATCTGCTGTCATAATTTGACATCCTTATTTATTTCAAAATATTATAATATTTTTTTGTGAAAAGTGAGTGAATGGTGGCATTCAAGATCTTAGTTGACTAGATTTGCAGTCAATTTCACGGCCTCTGATTGGTCGAGAGCCCGAAAATTGACAGAACAGCTAGTCAATTTTTTTGAGGTCGGGGACTGGATTTTTAGTGAAGAAAATCTTGACTAACCGCCAAAAACAGCTGACGATTGGTTTATTTGTACTGCTCGGTTGTGTTTATTTTGGCTTTCGCATTTGGTGAAAAAATTAAAATGAAGATTACCATAAATTACGAGGGAAATCTGTACGAAGTGGAGGATTCGGAAGATGTTATCAGCAGGATAATAAATGGTAAGACATTGAAAATACAAATCGAGGAAATATTATTATTATGATACATAAATAATTCTTTCAGAGCCAAGTTTTGCAAGGATATACACAGAAAGTCATCTTGCCCAAAACGATGAAATCGGAATAAATACAACTGGTAAGCTATATAATTTTTTTTCGTGTGTGCATACATATTATAAAGCACTATTTTCAGCCGCAGTGAACACCGGCGTTGCTGCAGACGAATGTGTACCTGGGTGTAGTTCGGCACCAAGCATTGAGAGTGGTAAGTATAAAAGCATAAGGTTATTTTATTTTTGATAAAATTTGTAATTTCAGAACCCGAATCAAATTGGGATCATAAAACAGTTCTCCTCTTCCTAGATGAGTGTAATGAGAGGAGAACTGATTTAAGAAACCCGAAATTGAAGCGGCGATCGGTGTTCCAGGGGATTCGGCAGCGGATGAAGTTAAAAGGTTATCATTTCACGGAGCAGCATTTAGACAAAAAGCTGCAAAATTTGAAAACACATTATAATAAAGTTGTGGATAACAATAAAAAAACTTCCACAGGGAGGGGCCGCATATCGTGGCCGTATTTTCAAATAATGAGAAATATTTATGAGGCAGAAGCTCGTGTCCACGAATGCCCTACCTATAATTCGCTCGCGGCCGAATCTCCGGGACCATCGCTTCACAGTCTCGGATCGCTTTCCAATTCCAGTACGAGCCATTCACTATCGCCGTCAAGCTCAGCGTCAGCGTCTCCTATAGAAATGCCTTCCACGTCCAGAAGGCGTAAAGCGGAAGAAGCAAGAAGCCAAGTCTTAAATATGGAGGCCAGGAAGCTTTCTGTGGCCGAAGCTCTCTTGGCGGAGATCCGTGAGATTAAAGAAATGAAAAGAAGGCAGATGGAAATTGAAGAGAGAAGGTTGGCCTTGGAGGAAAGGAAGTACCAAGACAAATCCTAAAATGTATGGTACTTATTAATCTACATTTAATTTTTGTGATCTAATTTTTTTATTCTTGTTGCAGGTACTTACTTCATTATTTTTGTTTGTTTACGTTTTTTTTTTGTTTTCTTCTCTGTACTTACGTTTTTTTATTACATATGTATATTTTCGTACTAAATTTACTTTTTATGTTGTTTTAAGAAAAAACCTTAATTTGTGTTCACACTTAATTTATTTATTTATTGTTTAGAAAATAAAAAACTAATATTAAATATTTTTTTTTTCTTAAAAGATCGTATTTTTTATTTAAAAAACAGAAAGCAACATGTTTCGTTTTCTTCTACCTTCTTGCCTATCTCTGGCTCCACCAGCATTTCCACTTTCTTGGAGATTTATGTTGACTGGTTGATCCGGACTGTGTTGTTCCTCTTCAAGAGATGCGTCGTCACTTTCGTTGTCCCCAAATAAAATGATATGGTTATGCAGCACAACGCTAGCCACCACAATTTTGTTGGCCATGATGGGATTGGCTACATCGATGTATTTAAGACGACGAAATCTTCCTTTCAACAAGCCAAAAGCACGTTCGATGGTCGTCCTGGCGCTACTTAAGCGGGTGTTAAAGTGCGACTGCTGTTCGCTGAGATGACCATTATCGCGAAAAGGAGTTATTAAGTTTATTAGACACGGATATGCTGCATCACCCAATAGATGAAATTCCGGTGGTATCAATTCATCTATTTTTTCATGCAGCATACTGTTTCTAAAAACTCTAGCGTCATGCAGTCGCCCTGGTGCTCCAACATATATGTCTATGAAGACTGTCCGATGATCGCAAACCGCTTAAATAAAATATTTATCACTTATTTGTAGAAAATTTTAAAATATTTTTTTTACCTTGCAAGATAACCGAGTGATTATTGTTTCTATTGTAATAGTCAATAGGGTTTCTTGTAGGTTGTTTTATTTCGATATGACAGCCGTCGATTGCGCCAATAATTCCAGGAATGTACCCACCAGATTTATCCTTAAAAATCTGTGGAAAATAAAATTATTGAAATATGTGGGATACTTATTAGGTCTAATACTAACTCGTGAAATTTCCGGATATTGGCTTCTTGATGGCCATTTTACATAGTCCCCCATAAGGCTGCAGAAAACATCCAAAATCTCACAGAATGCGCAGTGCGCTGAACTTGTTGAAAAGTCAAACCTATCACCAACCGATAGGAAGCTCTCCTGTTTGCTGAGCATCCACGTTGTGAGCAGTAGCTTCTTTTCCATGTTAATGATGTGCGCTGCGTTTCCAAATTTATTCATGAGGTCCTGTAAAAATAATAATTAAAAACTGCTTAAACACAAGAATGCGGACAAAACTTACAGAGAAACAAGTTCTACTCATTCGGAAGTGGAGACGGAATTCTTCCAGAGAGTATCTGGGAATGATTGCTTCGTAATAGTTTGAGTTCCTCGTTGGATCATCATACAGTCCATATAATGTTGGATGTTCTAGAATAGCCGACGAACTCAGCAAATTATTCATCGCATATAATGCAACTTCGCCTATGAAATAAATAATTTATTTAATAATTTATATTTCAAACACAATATGTTATTAAGTTACTTACATAAAATATCATCCTCTAATTGGTTCATTATTATCTGTAAGCTTTGTTCTCTTATTTTCTTTAAAAAACACATTTGTTTTGCTGCAATAACAATTCTCCAAACAATTCCAAGCGAAAATAGAAAGTAGATGACGTTTTTGACATCTGAACTGTCAACTAGATATGCAGTCAGTTTTGGCATTCAAGATCTTAGTTTGACTGCAAATCTAGTCAACTAAGATCTTGAATGCCCCCAATATTAAAGAAATTAAAAAAAATATGGACTCTATTGGTTTTTTTTTTTTGGAGTTGGAGAATGAAACTCCAACATGTAGTAAGCTGAAAAGATACTGCACACGAACTCAAGCCCAAAATATTTTGGATTTACCAGATGTTCAGTAAGTAAATGGTCGAGCAAACTATGTCTTTTCCTTTGCATTCTATTATCATTTATTTATCAGGTTTATCAAAAACTTCAGGCTAAATAAATCGGCTTTCCGATACGTTCTAAGCGAATTAAAAAGTAAACTGCCGCCGGTCATTAGATCATCTTCGCTAACACCAGAACTTAAGTTGGCAGCATGTCTACGGTTTCTGGCTGAAGGTGGATACCAAAATGGCATTGATCAAGACTATAATGTTGGGATGGCACAGTCAACTATTTCTGTAACGCTGTCCAATGTCCTTAAGATTTTAGAAGAATGTTTGTGTCATAAGTGGATAACTCTACAAATGTCAGAGGACGAAAAGAGGGAAGCAAAACAATATTTTTATCAGAAGTCGAGATTTCTGGGTGTAACTATGTGCATAGATGGCACCCATATCAAAATTCAGAAGCCAGCTGGGCAAAATACACATCTATTTTACAATAGAAAATGCTTTTACAGTCTAAATACCACGATAGTAAGTAAGAGTAATTTTTGTTTCTTATTTCACCTTTTTTTTAACTTCAGATATATGATCACAAACAACGCATTAAATATGTGAATGCATGTTATCCAGGTGTCAGCCACGATTCATCTGTATGGGGAAACATTGACGCCTACATTTACTTCAAGCAGCTGTATGATAATGGGGATAGAAGTTCCAGATTACTTGGTAAAAAAAAGTAGAATTCAAATTCAAAACAGATCTATTACCCTTCATCATTAACAGGAGATGCTGGGTATCCTTTGTCACCTTGGTTAATAACGCCGTTTAGGAGTGCAGGCATTAACACGCTACAGAGCAGGTTTAACCGAAGTCGCAGTGCAGGTCGTAACATTGTAGCGCGCAGTATCGGGGTTTGGAAAAATTGGTCCAGATGCTGCCTTGGAGCTCGACAACTACATTACACACCAAAAAAGGCAGAACAGATTATTAATGTAAGTGCAGCGCTTCATAACATCCGGATACATTACAATGTACACGATGAGGAGTTAGAAGAGCTAGACGAAAATGAAGAAATTGCAGATAATGAAGAAGAAACCACAATCACACAGTCTGCCATTTACTCCGCAGAGGGTAAAAGAATTCGCAACGAGATGTTACGAAACTTCGAAACATAAAAACAATAAATTTTTAATAACAAACCGTCCTTTTCAGGACGAAAAAATATTGCTCTAAGATGATTAAATGATTTCAAATGAATTTTTTTTTTATTTACTTATAAACATTAAAAAGTAACAATAAAAGCCTTCGTGGCAGTTAAAAGACAAAAAAAAAATAAATAAAAGCCTTTGTGGCAGTTAAAAATAAATTAGTCTTCGGTGTAGTCACAAAAATAAGTTAGTTTAATGGCTGGATTCGAATCGAATGTGAATTGCATATATTGCTCTAGATATGTGCTTACGAATTCAGCCTCAGTCTCAACTAGGCTTGCCACCTTCTAGAAAATCTCGTGGAGGACTTAAAAAAATAAAACTTTTTTTAAAACTTAAAACGCGTATATTGCCCAATTATTACAAAATAAATAATAATAAAATAACAATTTAATGAAAAACGGATAAATAAATAGACTAGAAAGATATAAAAAACTAAAAATAAAAAAAAAACATGCGGTGTTGCCACATTTGTAAAATAAAATCGTACCCTTTGACTCCTTGAGAACACAATGCAACCACTAATCTCGGGCCTAAGATTTGAGTATTGATCGTTACCAATTTTGAGGCCTTGGATGCATTTTTGGGTCAGTTTGTTTTGCACTTTTGTTCTCCTAATCAATACCTATAACTTTGCTGAAGACAGAAAAAAGATCTCTACGGTTAACCAAGACATAACCATGAGAAAAAAACCAAAAAGTGCTCAAAATAAGGTTTGAGCCAAAATATTCATGAGGCTATAAAATACGTAGGCAGCCAATCTGGAAAAACGAATGATGCAGAGTTTCTAGTTTTGGTAAGTACTTTCAGGATCAATCTTAGATCCGAGACCGTGACCGGAAAAGTGTCATACAGTGAAAGGGAAAGGAATTAGATATTGTTTTAGTACAGGTCTGTTCCCGTACCTGTCTAAAACAGCACACAACTACGAAAATCAGTCAAATCCTGTTCCCGTACGAAGATTTCTCGTAGTTACAAGAGAGTAAGAAATTTCCTGTATTTAATTCCGGAGCACTTTCAGTGTGGGCTCTCTTTCTCCGAATTCCAAAACTTTTTGCTCCGGCTGTTCCCTCCACACAGTCCTCGAGGCACATCAGCTTAACAACATCATCCTCCAAGGGTGTAAAAAAAATATCACTGTTCTCTCCGCCACCAGTGGCTCTCTTCTCCATCTTATTGTGGACCAATTTCTTCCTTAAAGAGGATTTATAATCAGACCAAACCTGAAACATTTAAAAATGAAAATGAAAACGAAATGAATGACAAAAGTTCGATTACCTTCTTCGGCCAC
This sequence comes from Brachyopa scutellaris, assembly GCA_949775065.1. Classification (NCBI taxonomy): domain Eukaryota; kingdom Metazoa; phylum Arthropoda; class Insecta; order Diptera; family Syrphidae; genus Brachyopa; species Brachyopa scutellaris. The sequence goes on along the minus strand of OX459113.1, from coordinate 38,634,745 downwards.
ACCTTTGATTGGAGGTCCCAAAGAATTCAATTCATCCTTCAAATTCTCCCAGAAGTTTTTTGTTACTTCAGGAGATTTTCTTGTTAAATTTCGGGCTATGTCTGGATGTATTTTCATTTTTTCTACCATAGCCTCGAATTGCACTCGTAAGGTTGTCCGATTCCTACGTAATTATGAACATAAATAATTATCAAGTAGTTGTTTATCATAAACCTACCTTTTTGAATTATTCATACTGGATCGAAATTGCAAAATAAACCGAAGACAGCAGAAAAAAAAAAACGAATGAATGAATTTATTTTTGTTGCATTCGCCAGTCATTCGCAGTAACTTTCGTGCGAATGGGAAATGTCAAACTTTATATGAAGTGCGAATCGTCTGCGTTTTCGGTAATAGCAATTTATTACCGACGACCGTTCACTTTCTTACGAAAAACTAAAAATTGAGGACAACTCCCGCCGCATCGGATCCGATGGATTCCATAATCGACACGAATGTTGCTTACCAGCAAGCAAATATTGTTCGTGACGAATTTTGCCAGTATTTTAATAAAGAAAGCCAAGTTCCTTGGGAATGGGATATTATTAAATAATTTTTTAATAAACTTGTAAAACTTTTTCATATGTAATACTATTTCATATTTTATAAATGAAGACGAAAATAATAAAAAAAACTTTCTGCATTTGTATTTTCTATACTCCTCATAGTAGTATCTCTCCATCTACTCCATCACTGTTGTTGACGCTGTCGCTGCTTTCCATCGTTGAAAAACTTTCTGCTGGTTTTTCTATATTTCTGTAATGAATCAAACCACCACAATTTCGGTTTGTATATATTTTCCAACCCAGAACCAGAGGACTCAGAATGTTTAATTTTTTTCAGCTCCCTTCGGTAGGAGCAATCATCAATGTTTGCATTTTGTTTATATTTTTTCATCACATTAAGTAACTCTTTATACGCGTCTGCTGTAACATCCCACAAACATCTACAATTTTCATATAATGTAACAATAACAAACTCTAGCATACAACTCCGATTTTCATCCATTGCGACCCGTGTTTACGTTTTGAATGATGAAACTAGTGTACACACTATCAGGCAAAAACAAAGATGGCCGCTGAGTGTCACTCAGTAGCAAAAAAATTCGTAAGCATAATTTTTGAGTGTCACCCCGAATTTCGAGCGTACACATTATCAGTTTTACGTGTTATCATTCAAAACTGATTTATGGCCTAATAAGGCATTTTTTATTTTATAAATGCCGTAAATATTTACAAATAGTCATGTTACGTTAAATTTTGTAGGAAATCTAAGAAATTTAAAAATGATATATACATGATGGCGCGTAACCGATTATCAGTGAACGATATTATCTTAGTTCTGGAGGGAGATGTTTCCGGAAATTAAGACAGTGATGAAGATGATGAATATGATACATTTTTTTCTTCTGTTGCAGAAGAAGCTGAAAACACCGAAGACTTCTTAAATGAAAAATTCATCTTAGAGGGGGTGGATGAAGAACAAGCTACTACAGAATACAGACTCAAGACCAAGAGCCGGTAGTGGAAGCTGCAACTTTCCCAAAAAATAGTAGTTGGCGGATTTGTAAATTAGGACATTAGATGGCACAAAAGCCATATCGAGCATGTCTACTCTAATTGTACTGTAGAAAACGACCCAGTGCTCGTAAAAGATCTAACATCTTTCGAGTACTTCACGCTTTTTTCGACGACGAAATTATAGAAAATATTGTTTTCCAATCAAATTTGTATTGTGAACAAAAGTCAATTGACAGGATTTTGGGAACAAACAAAAATGAAATCCTCGCTTTTCTCGGATATATGGTATTATCGGCCGTAGTGAAAGTTCCCAGCTATAAAATGTTCTGGGCAACGGCAACACGATTTCCTTCTATAGCTGATGCGATGCCTCGTAACCGATTTCAAATGCTAAAATCGAATATGCATTTTAATGATAACTCCAAGATGAAGGTACGAAGTGCTCCAGATTATGATAAATTGTTCAAGCTTCATCCTTTCATTGATAAAATTCGATACATTTTTTTAAAAATAAAGGCAGATGAACACAACTCAATTGATGAAGTACTTATGCCGAGTAAGAGCAGAAATACTATTATTCAGTATATAAAAAAACAAACCACATAAATGGGGCATCCAAATATTTGCTAGATACAAGCTAGCATATTTCTTGAAAGAAAAGGGTTTCTGGATGGTTGGATGTGTCAGAGCAAACCGATTGCCAAAATGCTCATTCGAGACTGATGGTTCTTTAAAAACCAAGAGCAGAGAATCTTTGACTACCATACGGCAAAGGACAAGAACATAACAGCAATAAAATGGCTTGATAGTAGACCTGTTCATATGCTGTCTTCTTTTATTGGATCTAAGCCCTTAAATAATGTGTAGCGGTGGTGGAAGAATACATTCATTAATTATAAAACAGATATGTATTCTTCAACTGGTCAGGCAACTTGAATGCATTCTTTGAGACGTTGTTTGAGAAAATTCTTTCCGGCCTTGTTAAAGGAAGAGTTGTTTCTTTTCGCCACAGACCGTAAACTATTCGTTCGCCATGATAATAGTCTCATTTTTACGAAATTGTGAATTACAACGAGAGAGACGCTTGTTGATATTTTCTCGGTCAAAAGGCAACCAAAGAAATGGCAAATGCAAACATAGGGTAAAGTCATAGTTGCGATGGTCATTTGCACTGGTATTACGTAAGTGCATTAAAATGAAATCGAATCGATGCACGATGTTTTGCGATCAGCTGCAATGGCAATATGTTTTCGAATTGTTGACGGACGTATCAAAACGTTTTCTAATTCTTAATCGTGATCATCGTCATGCAATTGACGTTAACGAATTCACCGATAGGCATTAATAAAAAAATAAGTGACAATCAAATCTCATGTACTTTATTTGGATAAGGACGCATCAGAAGCGTTTTCCAGGGAAATGCAGCATCGCCAACAAAATAATGCGGAAAACTTACATTAGCATTCGGCAGACACCGTTCTTTAGCTTGGTCGAGCTTGTTGTCAAATAATCTCTTACCAAAGTCGGAGTGCCATAAGACACCATCGTCACTTTGGGAACCATATGTGCCAATGTTGATGCCAACAAAAGTATAATTGGCATCGCAGATTCCCAAAACAACGATGGAGTATGCTATGTTCCTTTATAATTATAAAAAAGGGATCCTGAATTCGATGGACAGGTTATGTTTATGTTTTCCATCAACGGCACCCACATTGGGTTACCATATGTCAGGATTTAACCTGACGCGTCAGGCTTTTAAGGTCTCTGTCAGGCTCAGGCCAGGCTTCATGCTTTGTCAGGCTTTTTAATTTTTTTGACTTATTTACATCAATTAAATTTTAAATTAAATTATATAGGAATTGCTATAGACGCTAGTAATCACGGCTCGATTAAAATCTTTCCAGTTGTCGTTCAGTATTTCGATGATAAAGATGGTTGTTACTAAAGTTTTAGATATTTGTATACTTGACAATGAGAAATCAGAAAACACTGCAAATTTTTTACTGTCCGTATTAGAAAAAAATTAAATTTAAAATAAAGTTATCTTTTATACTGGTGACAATACAAATGCTTATTTCGGCGGTGTAAATCGACGACCTGGTAAAAATGTGTTCACATTTTCAAAAGCTGATATAAATACTATAATTGGAATTGGTTGTCCGGCTTATATTTTACATAACACTGTAAGATTCGGTGCAGAATCATTACAGATTGATATAGAATCAATTGTAATGAAAGTTTACAACCATGTTGTTGACATAGACGTAGAGTATATAAATTTACTAACACACAGCAAGACAAGATGGTTTTCGCTGTGTCCTGCAATTGAAAAGTTATTGAAGATATTTCCCGCCCTTAATGAATATTTTTGTTCTACCGAAACATTTACCGAAACCGAAGCTATTTTTCTGAAGCTTACTTAGGTTTTCACATTCTTTTTTCCCGATTATAACAATTAATGATTCATAATTTTTGAACAATATCATGATTTGAAAAAATTTGCCGGCCAACAAGATAGTGCTTTTTTTTAAAAAAAAAAACATTTGATATTCAATATGTTTCGTATTTTGAGTATTGCAAAACCAATCCTACCGAATTAAAAAAATTTTGTGAGTGGATTTTTGCAATCTTTTCTCACAATGCTAAAATAGAAAGAATTTTCTCTCTTATAAACACACAATGGACGAAAGAAAGATATAAACTCGGTTTAAACTCAGTGAAAGCAATAATTTTAATAAAAGAAAATTTTAAAAATATATCCTGCGAAGATTTTTTAAACTACATTTAAAAAAAACCAGACGCTCTACTAAATCAAATATATACAAATGAAAATATCTTTATAATTATTTATATACTTAAAAAAAAATTTCTGAGAAGATGACAATGAATGGCAATGAATTTATTTTCTTTTAATCTTAAGTTTTTTTTTTTGTTATTTTTTTTAATAGAGTTTATAACTGTTAATTTATTAGAAAATGTTTTGTGATAAAAAATTCAATTTGTTTTTGTCAGGCTTTGTGCTCCAAAATCAGACTTTTCTCTCTAAGCTGTCCAGTTTTTCGAATTTTTTGGATGGTAACCCTACACCCACACAATTCTGCAAATTTCACATCGTATTGAAATCGCTGGAAATGTTTGACCACTCTGTTTTGTTTGGGACTGACAAGTATATATGGCCGAGGGTATTCCACAGAACATCGCAGGTTTCGGCAACGATTCGTTTAACACTTGTAAGTCCCATCTTAAACGCTATTGAAACAATTTGTTTGCTACATCTATGTGCCAAATATCTATAAGGATGAAATTGGTAAACATAAGTAGCACGATTAAAATATTATTAATACTCACACAAGAGTTAAAAACAGCCTACACTTTGATGATATGACTGGTCTGTTGTAGAACAGCAAATCATACACATCCTTCCTCATACGCACTGCCACTTTAAATTGTTCCGGATCATGATTATCAAAGTTCAAAGCAAAAAATCCGTGAATATATCGGTCCTCGTATAATGGACGAACCCAAAACTGATGACTGTCGCCAATTATCTTCAAATATTCGTACGCTTCTGATATAATCAGTATTAAAATAATGACTGAACATAATTCCTCGTCCATAGTATTTTTAATTCAATAATTCTTTTAGAGGTAAATGAAAATGAAATGAATACAATTTTTGGCCACACAGCTAAAAGAGAAAAGCTCTCCAATAAAACTAGAAGCAAGAGTGACAATTTTATTGTCTTTCCGGGCTACGGTGGATACCTCTGTTCCTTCTACCTCGCCAACGTATTCTACCGAGCATCCGCGTTCTATTTTTTTATAAAGTTTTATGTCTGCTGGTAATTTGAAACCAAGTATTTGGTGTCGTCGAATTGTTCCAAGAATTAGAATACCTTGTTCGTTTGAATATCTCGTAACGACAACATTAGGTGCAGCGCCTGATATTGAAAAGTCTGTCTACCTCAGGGTGTTCCCGCTGTCGCTGATTGCCAAATAATGGTAATTTCTGGTTTCATATATCCACGAGTTGTACTTAATGCTCGCAGTTAAAGAAGCATAAATATGTTACTTACTTACTTAGTTGGCGCTACAGCTCGAGATGAACATGGGCCTGCTTCTCGCAACCATTTGTGTGTGCGTGTTATATTTTTGCACGAATGGAAGGGACCTACAGTTTTTTGCCGACTGTAAACGGCGAGTTGAGAAGCTCAATCTTGACAAATGCAGGGACGTGGCGTGATGTTCTAATCAGGGTGTTCTACTTTTTTTTTTTTGAATAATACAAACGTACATATGTATATACTCAGTTTTCTCCAGGACCACGACGATGATGTTAAGTAAACAAGGCCAACAAAATAATTTATTTAGAACGGGGCAACCACACAACCAAAATTTTCTTTCATAGTTAGGAATCTAAAAATGTCTAGTAAAAGCTTTACTAGGTAAACCTTACAAATCAAATCCGGAAGAGACGGTGTTGGCCTTCCAAAACTAATTATTTCCAGTCTTTCTTCCGAATTTAATTGAGAAAATGGTTTCTTCAATAAATTTTCAATAGCGCATCGACAGATCATTTTTCTCTTATACGATTTGGCTTAAAAGAACGATATGCATATCTAACTATTGCCAAAATGCGAATGATCAATGATGATGTAAGAATAAACATGTTTCCGCAACATGTTTTCAATGCAAATATTTGAAAAAAAACACGCCTATTGTTGTGTTGCTTTTTGCTTTCGCTTCAGTCGATTATGTTCTACAAATATAGAGCACATCGAAATCGAACAAATAACTAATATCAGTAGAAGAGAATCGAACAAAATTCAACCAAACAAACGTTAACATGCGAAATAAAACAAAATATGAAAACCAACAAAATACCCACAGGCCACAGCTAACATCTTCCTCGCTAAAGAAAAGGGTAGAAAATGTATTGTATCGAGCCTGCCTGCGTGCGCAGTTTGCTGGGGAACTCAAATTGATGCGAAACAAAACAGAATATGAGAAGCAACATAATACCCACAGCTAACATCTTCCTCGCTAAAGAAAAGGGTTGTATCGAGCCTCAGTGCGCAGTTTGCTGGAGAACTCAAGTTGATGTGAAATAAAACAGAATATGAGAAGCAACATAATACCCACAGCTAACATCTTCCTCGCTAAAGAAAAGGGTTGTATCGAGCCTCAGTGCGCAGTTTGCTGGAGAACTCAAGTTGATGTGAAATAAAACAGAATATGATAAGCAACATAATACCCACAACTAACATCTTCAACGCTAAAGAAAATGTGTTGTATCGAGCCCGGGTGCGCAGTTTGCTGGAGAACCCAAATTCATGTTATTGTACAGACGATTTTTGGGACTTTGAATGTGGTAGAACGTTTTTTTTATATGGATATTTCCTTTGGGTTGGTGCGCTAGTAAGTGGAGAACAACCGGGCGAGTCGACGTCGAACTGAATTTAATAAAAAGTTGGTTTGGATAGGTTGCTGGATAGAGGTTTGAAAGTATGTATGTATGACGGCGCGCACCGTTCAATTTACTTACGAAAAGAGGAGAACATTTTGTTCATACATTTTGTTATATACATTTTGGTATGTATTGCGATTTTGACTGCGGTGTTTGGTTTGGTTGATTTGGCTATGGACGGTGCGGCATAACAGAGTGAATAAAAGTGGATGTTTAAGCATTATTTTTAATTAAGTATTTTTGAATTGTAACTCAATTAGATATTGTTAGCGCATGTATATAAACAAATAAATTTTTCATAAAGATGGATTTCGTTGGGGTGTGCGGAGAACACCTGCGCACCTTAGAGTAAACGTCACTGGACAAATGATACTCTTTGATGCTTGTCAGGCATTCGAAAGAGGTGGTACCGTGAAAGAACTCTTTAAGGTGTTAGACCCGGCCAGGGGTTGAACCCGGGCAGCATTGCGTGGTAGTCCAACGCACTAACCACCACGGCCACGGCGACCACTAGCATATGTTAGCCCCGAAGATATTATTGGGGTTGTATTTGCATATGGACTCGAAAACTTTGAAGAATTTCTTTTGAGGAACCCCAATTTTTGGAATTTTTGTATGGTTTCTGTATTTGTTTTCTTTGTACAGCCCCATTATTGGATGCCATACATCCATACAGGCTTCAGTACTTGCTTATATAGCATTATTTTGTTTTGGATAGATAGGTCTGAGTTTCTTCCCAGTAACCAGTACATTTTTCTGTATTTCAAGTTCAGTTCTTCTCTTTTCTTTTTGATGTGCTCTTTCCATTTTAACTTCGCGTCCAAAGTCATTCCAAGGTATTTGGCCGTATTGGCGTAAGGTACAACTAGGTTATTAATGAATATTGGAACTTGGTTAAACTTTTTATTTATAAAGTTTATATGAGTTGACTTTGACTTATTAGGTTTGAAACGCCATCGCTGCGTCCAAAGTCTAACTTTGTTGACTGCATTTTGCAGGATTTCTGTGGCCTTAACAATGCATTTATCAGGCACCAATATTGCAGTTTCATCTGCAAAGGTAGCCATGAAAGCATTTTCATCTACCGGAATATCCCTGGTATACAGGGTGTTTCCAAGTTAAATGTCAAGACTTTGGCAACTGATTCTTGGGTTTATTCTAAGAAAAAAATCGTTCTACAGCAAGGGTCTATCTCCACCAAAGTAGGTGTTTTCTTAAATTCTCGATAAATGATGTCCAAATTGGAGATAGACCCTTGCTGCAGAACGATTTTTTTCTTAGAATAAACCCAAGAATCAGTTGCCAAAGTCTTGACATTTAACTTGAAAACACCCTGTATAACAAATACAAGATAGGTCCTAAGACACTTCCTTGGGGAACACCGGCTTCGATTTTCTTTAGTTCCGAATATTCTTGTTCGTATCGTACTCTAAAGAGTCGATCTGAAATATATGATTTCAGTATTTCGTAGTACTGTCTAGGTAAATCCCTATGCAGTTTGTACTCCAGTCCCTCATGCCAAACCTTGTCAAAGGCTTGATCAATATCTAAAAATAGAGCAGAACACACTTGTTTTTCTTCCAGTGCCTTTTCCACTATATCTGTAATTCGATGCACTTGGTCTATCGTGGAATGTTTATTTCTAAATCCAAAATGATAATTTGGAATAAGTCTTCTTTCTTCAATAATTTTACTTAACCTCTTCAGGAGCGATTTTCGAAAACTTTTGCCATAATTGGTATTAGCGATATTGGTCTGTAAGATGCTACTTCTGATGGTGGCTTACCTTACTTGGGTATAACAATGACTTCTGCTATTTTCCAATGATGTGGTACATATCGGAGCTTAAGGCAGGCATTTATTATGAATTGGAGTTTCTTGAAGGCTATTGGTGGCATTTCTTTCAAAACCTGAGCAGTTATTAGATCGTACCCTGGTGTTTTTTTTATTAGATAGCTTATGTTGAAATATGCTCCTTACTTCTTTCAGTGAGACGATAGGGATTTCACATTCATCCGCTCTATCAACAAACCGAAAGTTTTCTGTAGTTGCACTTGATGGGAATGGCTTGAAAACATTCGAAAGATGTCCTGCAAAGAGGTCAGCCTTCAGTTTCGGGTCTCCGATCCATTTTCCATCTGGTGCTTTTAAGGGCGGGTTTTGTAAGTGCGGTCGTTTCAGGCGACTGGCTGCTTTCCATAAGGAGTATTCGGTTGACGCGTCCGTCGTTAGGCTTTTCAAGAATCTACTCAGTGAATCATTTTTAAATTCACAGATTCGTTTTCTAAGTTCATTATTAAGACGGTTAAACACTGCTTTATCGTCAGGGAACCTCGTACTTTGCCATTTTCGTCGAGCCCATCTTTTTTCTAGTATCAACTTCTTTATACATATGGGGTACTTTATTTTAGATTGCCTTCTGTTCAAGTTAGCTGGTGTACTTTCTTCTGCCGCCTGTTGAACATCAGCAATGAATTGCTGTACTTCTTGGTCAATTTGTTCGTTTGTTTAAATAGAAGATCTAAGGCTTATAAAACTCACAAGTTTTTCTCTGAAATCAGTCCAGTTTGTTCTCTTGTTAACAAGTTTTATATTACTTATTTCCTGCACTTCTGTTTCACTTAGTGACAAGATCACTGGGGTATGGTCTGACGATAAGTCATAATTACCTTCGACTCATATGTGATTTCTTTTCATACCTTTAGCTACGAACAAATCAATAAGGTCTGGTATTTTGTTAGGATCAAATGGCCAGTATATAGGTGATCCAGAGGAAATGAATTCGCAGTTATATTTTTGGCATGCTTGATAAAGTCTTTTTCCTTTTGTGTTTATCAACCTAGATCCCCAGTGGGTATGCTTGACATTAAAGTCACCACCAACAAGAAAGTTTTTCCCTAGCAGAGGAGCACCAGATGAAACAAATATTACTTTTGACATGTAATTTGAAATCTTAACTATCTGTCTTTTATTTATTAAATGGCTGGAAATCTACTTAAGAAGATTTGAATGAAATCCAAAATTTTTAAGTTTATGTACAAGCAGTGGTATAAAGACTATCAAAAGCTTTTTGAAAGTCTGTAAAAATGACATCCACTTGAAAACCAGATTCTAGAGTATAGAACACATATTTGATAAACAAAGATAAATAAGATAAATCTGACTTACCACTTACAAAACCATGTTGACATGGAGATATATATTCTTTGATGTGAAAATATGCTTTATGTTTTACCAAAATCTCAAAGAGTTTCTTTTATTGCAGAAAGTTTAGAAATTGGACGATAATTTTCTATTTTATGCTTCTGTTCTGCTTTGAAAATAGGAATTCTATATGAAAACTTCCAATTTTCGAGAAAAACACCAGTTGAAAGAGACATTTCGAAAATTGTCTGTAATGGCTCAGCTAACGATGTGTTACATTGCTTTATTAAAAAAGAGGGAATCCCATCTGGGCCAGCGGTCAAACTTGGTTTGAGTGTTGAGATACCTTCCATTACATCTACAATAGATAAAGATAGGTGTCCTAAATTCATATTAGAAACTGAAATTATTTCATTATCAGTGTCAGGAATCACTACAGTAGAATGATCCCTATACACAGTCTCAAAAAGGGATTCAAATAAATCGCAAGTAGTATCTAAATTCAAAGATGTTTGGTTATTATATTCCGTATTAGCAAATACTCCGAAATTTCGTCTTTTAGAATTTACAAAAGCCCAATAGGTCTTTGGATTCCTCGTAATTTGTGCTTGAATATCTATAATATATACTGTTTATGTAAAAATCGATTAAGAAATTCATATTCACGGCGTAGTTGACAGTAACGATTTCTGATTTGGTTTTTTTAAATTTTTTGAAAACTTTAGTTTTCACATTTTTAACCCTTTGACTCTTGCATATTTTTTGCGTGGGGAAAAAAATATTTTTGCTATTTCGGGTCCAATAGACTTCATTAAGACAATACATGTCAAACATTTTCAAAAATCCTTTCTAGGACGAAGTAGGACAATGTACACAATTGTGGCCAAACATAGCATGATGATGTAAAAAAGACGTTAAGAAAATTGATACATTTTAGCGTTTTTTTATTTGAATAAGTAACGAAAACAAAAAAAAACAAAATAAATATTTAGTATTTTATGTTAATTCAAAATAGAATATTATATTAAATTACTAGCTGTCCCACCCGGCTTCGCCCGTGTACTAAAACAGTCGTGTTACTTATTAGGTAAAATGCTGCTCTTGTAATGTGGTTTTGTGTGGAAATAACGCATGCCAAATCCGATATTTTAAATTTTAATTTAACTCCCAGTCGTTGTTGAACCCTTCCCCGTATGTTACGCGATGAGTTTCAATTAAATATGCACTTAATCTTTACTAAATGGATGAATTACTGGGACAAAAGAATGTGCAAAGACATACTTCCGCTTTCAGAATATAACTTTATACAGAATATATTTTTATTTAGGTACTTAACTATTGATGATCCGATGAATTCGTACCATCTAAAATTAATTTGATTATAATTATTCTTAAGCGATTATGAATCCCAAACAACGCTCTAACTTCAATTCATTGAGATTGCGGCAATATTGGCATGTGTATGGTTTGAGTTTCGTTTGCTTATTAAATGAAACTCGTTAATTCAATGGCTTTAAATCTACTATATAAAAATGAATGTATGTACAGTGTACTCTCTCCTTAAGGACACCTCTTATAACCGGACACCTCTCATAACCGGACAGATTTCAAAGAAGAAGGAAATAAATACACGATCTTTCATACAAAAAAATCTCCCATAACCGGACTCTCTTAAAGCCGGACACGGACACCAATTTACGTAATCGCAATAGAATGTCTTAAAAGGACAAAACGCATCTACGTATGGGAAACTTTTACCATACTTTATTTTGTTCTTGTTTTGTTTTCCTCTTTTTTACACTTTGCAAAGAAACGTCACAAAAATGTAAACTATCGAGTGTACCATTGCGTTATTATCGATGTGCATTTATGAATCCCGTTGCATTTTTTAAATAGGCTTGTATGTTAAGTGTATGCACATAATGTATGTATAATTTTAAGATTGATTAGGGGGGTACATATCTGACAGACCGAAATCTGAAAATGTGAACTCAAGAAACGAAGTGTCGGACAGATGACGGGTGGTTTTAAATTTTTTTTTTTTAATATTTTGGTAGTCGAACGGACATATCGCTTGACTTTCTGAAATGTATTTCAAGTGGTGTGGTTGTGTTTGCAAATTTTGAATTTTGGAGAAAAAAGATTTGGAAATATAAAAAGTTCTGATAATCGCTATGGACGCTTTTTCATCCATTACTGTACCCAAACTCGCTTCTTTTTCTTTCTTCTTCTAAAATATCATAAGATCTGTTCTTATGTCCTCCGAAATCTTTTAAATCCAATTGCAAAGTGATTTCGGACAACATGTTGGATAATGTGATGAACGCTAACAACATCGATCTGTCAGACCTCCATCCGACCAAGTCTGTCAGATATGTCGGATCGAGTGAACCCCCTATTGCCATAGACAGAAATTAGTATTATTCGGTAATTTACGTAATTTGTGTTTATCACATAAATATGAATTCTTTTATAAAATAAAATTAATATCATAAGTCCATTGTGTTTTTTTAAAGGATGTCAATTTTATTTCCCAAAAGCGGACTCCTCTCATAACCGGACAAATTTCTTGTTACCGTCAGTGTTCGGTTATGAGAGAGTTCACTGAACTCTTGCTTGTTTGTTTGTCTTTTAAAGACTCGAAAACTACCCAACCGATTTTGGTAAAATTTTAAGAGTACGTTTTTCTTAATATATGTATATACTAGCTGACCCGTGCTCGCCTTGCTTCGCCCCCCTTCCACTGTTAACAACTGGAATCAAAAAAATTACTTTTCCTACTTTTCTACTTTTCCCGCTCCTTCGTTGTGCCTGCGCATTATACATTTATAATGTATGCACATACGAATACGCGGTAACAAAATTCCCATTCATGAAAGTTTCAACACCTGCCGCAGTAGGTAGGTACCTACCGGTACCTACTATGAAAGTCACACAGCCATGGCCCACGGTAAAGTCCCTTTTCCCCTTCCCACATGCCCCTTTACACTTGTTATAGTCTCATTCGTTGGCTGTCTGTGCATAGAAACAGAAAGATAGATAGGCGCCCGTCATTGCCCGTGCAATTTTTTAAAATTTGCTTTTACAATCATATTCATCGTAGGAGGCCGGGCACAAAACATTTCACACAATTCAAATTTCAAATGCGCCACATACTCATACACACACTATGTCTATGACGTCACCGACTGCTGCATGGCTGTTGGCATCGGTTTCACTGATGGGAAATTGTTGGCGATGATTTCATGAATTGTATTCAATTGTTTTTGAATTGTTTAGGGCTGTTTTGAGCATAGCTCAGCTCCAGGATAACGCAGAAGGATGATTTATACCTTAAATGAATCCTAAAAGAATTTACTAAAAACTATTTTCTTAAGTTTTAATTCCAATAAGCCATTGATCAGTTAGGGGTGTTTGATGACAGAAATTTGAATATATATATTAGGGAATATTATTTTTCCGAATTTACCCACTTAGAGATGGAATTTCAATAAATCCTCTCTTAGCAGATGTCTATGTCACTATGGGAATGTCCTGTCCAAATTTCAGCCCTTAAGGTCTAGCGGTTTGGTCTGTGCGTTGTCCGTTAGTCACATTGTTTTATTTGTAGGGGATGTAAGGATTAAGGATTTTTCCAAATTCGCCCACTTAGAGATGGAATTTCGAAAAATCCTCTCTTTGCGGACGTCAATGTCATTATAGTAATGTACTGTCCGAATTTCAGCCCTTTAGGTCCAGTGGTTTGGTCTGTGCGTTGTCCATTAGTCACACGGTTCAATATGTAAGGGAAAAGGATTTTTTTCAAATTCACCCACTTAGAGATGGAATTTCAAAAAATCCTCTCTTAGCGGATGTCTGTGTCACTATAGGGATGTCCTGTCCAAATTTCAGCTCTTTAGGTCCAGTGGTTTGGTCTGTGCGTTGTCTGTCAGTCAGTCAGTGAACTGTCTTATATATAGAGATAGAAGAGAATACAGCATCAGTGCGGTTACTCAATAACTGGTGATTTTGGTACCTGTAATACAAAATTTCGTAATTTCAGGTGAAATATGAATATGATCCATTTTGGTCAATTAATATAGACAGACAGGCAGGCAGATTGATACACAATCAGACAGACAGACAGACCCATAGACGACAGACAGATAGACAGATAGATAGGTAGACAGAGATAGGCAGACAGACAGATAGATAGGTAGACAGAGACAGACAGACAGACATACAGACGTATAGACAGATAGATAGATAGGCAGACAGATAGACAGATAGATAGATAAACAGATAGACAGACAGACAGATAGATAGATAGATAGACAGACAGACAGACAGATAGACATACAGACCGATAGACAGATTGACAGACAGACAGATATATAGATAGACAGACAGATAGATATTGTTAACATATCAAAATTGTGATTAAATTTTTTTATTTTTTAGTTTTAAATGACTTTTATTTCAACGTGTGTACATAAAAGAAAAAAATTCATAGTTCCCATACAAAACCAAAATATAATTTTTTTCGATTTTCCGGCTTTTCCTTGGGGTTTTTCAGAATTTTCTCATAAACCATCCCTGAATCAAGTTAAACAAAACAAAAAAGAATCATCCAAATCGGTCGAGCCGTTTTCGAGTTTTATCGAGACTAACGCACAGCAATTGATTTATATATACCTAATATATAGAAGAATTAAATATTACATACTAACGCCGTCTTCTATCAGGTAAATGTTAATAATTTAATCAGGAAACAACAAAAAAAAATTCATTCATTAAAGGTTTTTTTTTTTTTGATTTGTTTAGTATTTAATATTGATGAAAAGAAAAAAAAAGATTATTATATTAAATTATTAAATATTATTTATATTAATTCAGTCTTCAATCAAGTAAATGTTTTTAATTCATTTAGGAAATCAGTCTTCATTTAGTGTGAAAATCTGCAAAACGATTACGGTCTTTTTGAAGGCATAAATGCACTTTACATTTCATGCATATTATCCGCGACCTTCCTTTACAGTTAATATTTTTGCATCGTACTGCTTTCTTTATGTCATCGTGGTTGGGAAGATGGACCTATGCCGTCGTACTGCATTTCTCTTATTAGCCGAATTTCAGGACGGTGAAATGTTGATAGTGGTGGTTCCTGATCTTGTGAACTCATTGACGGTCTACCCCTTTTACGGGCTGTATGTGTATGTTATCCGGATTGCGTAAATGCGCGGCCTATTCTTGACCGAAATTTTAAAAGTTTTAGCATATCTTTTTCTGGTACCTTTGCTCTTTCACAGTCTTTGCGGTATTCAATCCAACTAGCACATATTGCCAAATCGATGAAATGGAATGCAATTCTAACTTTGATTTTATAAAAATCCTATAATATAAAATAAGTTGATCTAAAAGATCAACTCCGCCCATTCCATTGTTAAAGAAGTTAACCACTTCTGGATGTAAAATGGTAACATATTGTATGGTCTTTTTATCGAACCTGCGCACGGCCTTTTCCTGTCCTTTAACAACAAAATTTGAGGCTAAGTATACTGGTCTATTGTCTTGCCACTTAACCAGAACGATTTTACCATCACGACTTACCAGTTGGTCGGAAGAACCCCGACCCTTCTTTTTCAACTTAGTTGCCAGGTGTTTCGAGATTGTTTACCACATGAAAAGTTTGCCGTAGTTGATAAAATCTTTCGAGGGACATAGCAGAAGCAACAGATTCAATTCTCAAGTCATTGCACCAATACATATTTAACTGCGGCAATTTGAGACAACCCATCAAAACATGAATGCCAAAAAACTTCAGCATCTCTGTAGGATTTGTATCACGAAAAGAACTCTTGCAATGATTGATCTGTCTTGCGTATATATTTGTATATGTTGCCATTCTTTCAAACATGTCGTATGGAAAATATTTCGTAAAATACTCGAAAGGTGTTTTGACCGTTATGTCTTCCGAGTCTTTTGTTTGAAAGGTGTTTTCCGATGAAGATGGAAATTCCGCTTCGAATTCTCGCCTCCGAAAAGCAATGTAATTTTTTTTTTGCGTAATATTATAATGTTCATACTCGTCTATATATTCCACATTGACGTTTTCATTCAAGTCAATAAACTGTTCCGTTTCCAATTCAACATCTCCATTTAAATTTCGTTCGGTTTGAGAGATGACGAAATCGGTTAAATTATTGCGTTTTATGTGCCGCTGGGGTACATTAATGTCAATTTCTATTTCAGATTCAGAGGACTCTGACAACTCTATGTCGGACCAATTGCTATCAATAAGATCTTCTAGCTCTATTTGTGATAAATCCTTGTGTCCACTCATTTTCGTTTTTTAGTTAGAATCATTACATTATAATTGACTACGTTTGTACGCAATTGCGTCCATCATGTTTTATTTTCGAAATGTTCAATAAATATAGAATATTTACATCACATATTTTATAAATCAGTAAACGAACTATATTTTCTTGTGAACTAATAACTTACCAATTAAGTTTTTCCACTTTTTCACCTAAAATCATTGCAACACAAACACTGCTTTCACGTACCTGCGCAACTATGAGAAAATAAGAACTTTTTGCGAAATCACTCAACTCATCTTCACTTTTGTTTTTTTTTTATGTTTTTTAACAGGTTCACTTTTTGCATTGTTCGTTGTATTGTTTTGCATTTGATTAATATCGCTTGCTAATTTCAAAACTATTTTATTTAAGTCATTTATCTTTGACACTAGTGCAAGAGCAGATGTAGCGAATGGAAGAAGGACTGCGGATGGAGGGGTAACAAAAAAGTCTGATATAGAATTTAAAAAAAAAAAAGGATCGTGTGCGTTAAGTACTCGCGCACCACTGTCACATCCGCGTGTCCTTTGCAGCCTTCCCTCTCCTACGCTACCATTAGAACCCAAGACCACAGGACTCTTTGGGCCCGTCCGGGCAGCAGAGAGGAAAGGGTGTTCGACTCTCTGTGGCTGGAAGTATGCTTCGTCCGCCAAAGTCTAGCTCGCCAGAATGGAGGGGTCCTTGTCACAGATCCTCCGGAAGATGGTATTTCTCTCATCTTCAAACGATGGATCTGAAAAAAAGATAAAAGGATTGACCTTCCCTGGATCCATCTAAAATCTTCAATAAATTAAAATGAAAGCGAAGAACCGATTAAATAAACAACAGCAAGTTTTCTTTTAAAATAAATTCATTTATCCTTACTATCTAACTTATTAACTAACATTATTTTTCATAGCCTAGTTAGCCTAGGTACGTAAGCTTCAAAAAAAGTAAGCTAAGGGCACTCTCAATAATTTTTTTTACTTTAAGCCTCTTCACTATTTAAAATTTATACAATCAAAAAAAAATCTAACATTTTATTTTCAAACCATATTTTCCTTCCTCCTTAAATGAAGTTACTAAATTCACAACGTATTCATGAGATTAAAAGCAAAAAAAATATAAATAAAAAAATATGCGTTCGAGGTAATCCTTATCTAATTAATCAAAAAAATATAAATGGCACAGATGCCTTCTCAAAAAGTCATAAAAAAAAGTTAACACGAATGAATATACGGAAGTTCCAAAAAAAGAAATATAAGTTGGCAACCCTGCGCCGGGTGTCATTAGTACACTGTAAATCGACTCAGCTGGTTGACCTACTTTCGAGTCTACCAGCTGATGCTCAACTGTACAACGAAAAGCACAAAAAAAAATTATAAACGTAATAGCACGCTTTTAGGCGCTTCTCTTTATAACGCTACCACGTCCGAAAGGGAATGGTATGTGAGGTGTAATTATAAGGATCCTCTCTTTTGGGTCTCTCTTAGCGATGTATGCAAATCGAAACCGAGGTGTATTTCACCCAAAAAATACAAAGACCTCCGCTGCATGAGGAACATTAATATGTTTATTTATTTATTTATTTATTTATTTATTTTAGCAAATCGATACGAATGTAGGAAATAATGTCGTATAGAGTATTGCTATCCTTTAGGTTGACGGTAAATAATAAAAAAGAAGAGATTACAATTAAAACTAAACTAAAGCTAAAAATATTATAAATCAGTATGCAAGTTTAATGTTAATTAAGCTTAATTATTTGCCAAATAGATGAAAAGAAGTGATTTAAATCTCCTTGTGCATCTGACTCTTCTCAACTCGATTGGCAGGGAGTTCCATAGGCGAACAACATGAATAAAGAACTGTCGTTCAGTAGTTAAATAGTAGCATCGTGAAGGAATCAACTTGAATGACCTTGTTGATCGAGGGAAGTTCAGCTTGTTGTATAGGTAATCAGGTTGTTGCATTTGCATGATTTGATGCAAGTAGGACAGTGAGCGAAATGATAGGAGGTTATTGAGACTGCAGCCACAAATTCTTTTCGAGAAGTGACAGCCTTCGTATCTTCCTATATTAAAAACATAGCGAGCAATGTTCTTGTATTGTATAGAAAATTAAGTGTTCGAGTAGCTATAGAGTCCACGTTGCAAAAAACTTCGCATCCATACAACAAAACAGGTAATAAAAGCGTCTAGCTAATAGTAGTTTTGTTGTTGTGGGAATGAACCCTTGGGACACATGAAGGACGCGAAGACTACCATAGACCTTCCCAATAGCATTATTTAAATGATCGTTTCAGGTCAATGTGCGATTAAAAAGTATGCCAAGGTTCCTAGCACTACTGACATAGTCTATGATGTCGTTTCCAAGAGAAATTGCGGATAAGATTGACATATCGAAGGGTTTCCTGTATATGGGAAGGGTTTTCGATTTTTGTGGATTTAGAAGAAGGTCGTTATTTCTAGACCAATGAAGAATGGAAGACAAGTCGGCATTCATCAATGCTACGGCTTCGTTTTTCTCAGAAAATGGGCGGCTTATTAGGAGTTGAACATCATCAGCATATAAGTGGATTACACAATTTTTCACAATTCGCGGGAGTTCATTGATGTAGAGCGAAAAAAGAATTGGTCCGAGGATTGAACCCTGTGGTACGCCAGTCGGAACATTTAGTAAATTTGAGGAGAATCCATTAGCGCTGTTGCCTTCCACTAAGGTAGGATTGTATTAATTTACAAGACTCTAACGAGAACCCGAAATTATTTTCTAATTTGAAACAAAGAATTGAGTGGTTAACAGTGTCAAATGCTTTAGAGAAGTCTAAAAGCGTTAAAAGTGTGACATGGTTACTGTCCATTGCTTTCCTTATTTCATCAGTGACAAAAAGTAGGGCTGATTTACAACTCCGCTGTGGACGAAAACCAGACTGGCAATTATTCAATAGCTTATTGATAGTCAAGTATTTTTGAATTTGTTTTAGGACAGCTTTTTCAAATACATTCGAGAGGAACGGAAGGATAGTAATTGGCCTATATTCTATTGAGTAATTCAAAAACACTACATTACATTTTCTGCAGATGTGGGAATCTACGTGGTAAATAATGTCCTTTGTTATTATATGATATTACCACATCGATTCTTATGGAATGCATTATATTTTTCATCTATAATAATTAATTATGTATTGGATTCTCCAAGTAATACATTCCGTACCTGCCTGCTGGGTAGCTTTGCCCATAGTTGGCAGTTACCCTACTTCCTTTGCCAACTCATCGGAAAACTCGTTCTAGCTTTCTACAAGCTAGAACAGACTGACCAGGCACCCAACATAGTCTTACCAGGCTCTGCATAATGCCCTAAGCATTATTCGGCAGTTCGTGGCTATTCGTTGCGTTATCAGGACCACTGGAGTCCTAAGTACGGCTAGAACTTCTACCTGAAGAGGCTGAAGGCATCCGGGAGTCTTGAGGATACTTTTAGCTCTGTATTAGTCTGTATGCCGAGTAACTGCATTATTCGTCCACTCTTCCCGTACAGGGTTCTGTTGGCTTTGTCATAGCCGGGTAAATATAGACAAGAAACAAAAAACAACAACAAAACCGAAGGAAACAACTTTATTTTCTGTTATCACGATTGAAAAATCAAAAAGACACAAAAATTGGAACCGTTGCAAACTCACTTTTATATTTGTTATCAGAAAAGTAAGTCATATCTCCACGATTAAAAAAAAAAAAAAACAAAAGGAATTAATAGAAAGACACAAAAAAAACTAAAGGAAACAACTTTCTTTTCTATCATCACGATTGAAAATAGAACAAAAAGAAACAGAAAAAAAAAATGTGCCACCGCCAGGAAACGAACCGGGAACCTATGAGATGAGAAGCCGACATACCATACACTGAGCTATTGCCCATCTTAAGAAATGAGTAGGTATCCATTTTGTTATATATTTCTTGGTAACACTTTAAAAGCGCACAAATCTCAGTACAAACATTGAGCAGTTAGACATATTAATGTCGAAAAAAAAAAAAAAACTTGAAACAGCTGATGCTCGATGGTCTCGTTGTCGGTGGATATCGGTGTAGTGGTGGTGATGATGATTAGCACTATCAGGTGTAGGTGTCACAGATCTTTTCTGGTTCTTTTTCTTTTCTTTACTTTTTGTTTTTTAGTACTGGGTTGTTTTTCTTTTCTTTACTTTTTTTACTTTTTAGCACTGGGTTCTTTTTCTTGTTTTTACTTTCTTTTTTTTTCTTTTTGGCACCGGGTTCTTTTTCTTTTCTTTACTTTTTTTTTTTTTTTTACCACTGGGTTCTTTTTCTTTTCCTTACTTTCTTTTTTTTTCTTTTTAGCACTGGGTTTTTTTTTTTGGTTTGTTTATAAGGTGGTTTTGTAAGGGTAGATTTTTATTAGGACTCCAGCCTATCCAGTTCCTCGCAGTCGGAGTCGCAATAAAATTTACCGATCTTGCTTTGATAGTAGGTGGCTTCTCTCAGACACCAATTACACCAAAATTTGCGCTTGGTTCTGCCGATTTCAGCGTTCAGGGGCTTGGAGCGCGGTTTCTCTTTTGTTTTTCACGACACTTTTTTTTTCCTAGCGAACTATTTTCCCGCGTACTTGCGACTTTTACTTCCGCGAGGCTTAAAGTTTACCGCTCGCCGTCCGTGATCGTCCGCTGCCGACCTCAGAAAATACAAAAAGGAAACCGAGTCGATCGTCTCCCTCGCTTTTATATTAGTCGAAGCCGCAGTGACTCCTCACCCATACCACGACAAGGTCACATCTCCTGTTACTTCCGGCTTTCCCAATTTCAGGCCCAATCTAATCAACAAAATTCCAATTTTGGGCTTAAAATTCAAATTTGAATTTTTCAAAAATAAGTGTGAGACAAATGGAATTTTCCTAGCCAAATCTGACCGACATGGGAAAGTCGGAAAAAGGCCATGATGGTTTATGACAAAACACTGCCTTTGTGTGGGTGAAGAAATCACGCCACCTTTCCTGTATTTTCTCATTTTTGTGAGGTTGTTTACCTTTTCTGGACCTCGCTGTTCCATCCATTTTGCTTTTGGTATGGTTTGGGGACCCTCAAGAATGTGGTCCCTTACACCAAAATAACGGGAATTATGAATCTTTTTGTGTATACATATTAGACACAATAATGTACCCATATGCTGAGGAAGAGATTTCGTTATTCTGGAGGTTACAACAAATAAATACCCGAAACACACCTCAAAGTACGTTAAATGATATTAAACGGTTTAGGGTTAATGGTTTGGATTGGCCTCCATAATTCCCATCCTAAAATCCCATAGAGAACATGTGGCACATCTGAAAATAGTGGATAAAAGGACAACGGTTTAAAGGGCTGTCTATAAAGCTTTAAAAGATGAAAGGATAAAAATTAGCTGTTAACTAACAATCTCCCTTAGTGGTTCTATGCCAAAAAGGTGTAAGGAAGTAATAAAAAACAATGAACTTTAGACCAAATATTAAAAAACAAAAAACGTGCATATGTTTTGCACAGCTCCAAATTGAATATATTCGTTCTTTTAGGGATTTCTTAGCTTTCTTTTCAATATTAAACTCAAAATAATACTTTCGACTCAGTATTTCATTTGAATTCTGTACTTAGAGCTATTAAAAATCAAAATCATTGTATTTGAAAAAAACTTGCAAATGTTTTGCACAATACTGTATATACTCTTTGGATCGACACTTAAGCCACGGAAGTTGGTGGTGGAAAAGAGTCAGCGATGGCGATGATTATTTGTGAAAAAAGCATAATATCTACACGAACAACACTCTCTCAACAGACTGACGATCAATGACAATGGTTTATCCATAAAAATAATGATAATATTATGAGGTTAAACTGAAAAAATTCGATTTATTATATTAAGGAATTATATTTTCGAGATAAAAAGTAGCCTAATAGCTAATCCAGGAAGTATATTATCTTTTCACGAAAGTCTCAGCCAAATCTGTTAAGTCGTAAAGGCGCGAATGAGCAACAAACATCTAAACATCCAAATATCCAAACACCCAAACTTTCACATTTATATGTATATTAGCATGATAGGAAGTAGGAGAGGGTAGGAAGTTGGATATGATGTGAGCTGTGAGTGGGCTACAACCCAGAGACGAGCACCTAAATAAAAATTAATAAAACGGTGTATGATAATACTGCAACATTAAGTGATAATGGACTTAAATACATTTTTTCGTTTTTGTGAACATTGAAACGGTTTATTACATTACTTTCACATGATGCTATAAACATATTTACCCTTCGCTGATATATCTTCATAAACTGCAGAATGGCGGACGCAGCTCCAGCCCGTGGTGGATTCCGTGGAGGATTTGGTTCTCGTGGTGGTGGTGGACGTGGACGCGGTCGTGGACGTGGTCGCGGTAGAGGCCGTGGACGTGGTGGAAAGGAAGATTCCAAAGAATGGGTTCCAGTAACCAAACTGGGACGCTTGGTTCGCGATGCTAAAATTCATAGCCTCGAAGAGATCTACATGTACTCGTTGCCCATAAAAGAGTTTGAAATCATTGATTTCTTCTTGGGCTCTGCTCTTAAGGATGAGGTTTTGAAGATTATGCCTGTCCAGAAGCAGACTCGTCCTGGTCAACGTACTCGTTTCAAGGCCTTTGTGGCTATTGGTGATAATAATGGACACATTGGTTTGGGTGTTAAGTGCAGCAAGGAAGTCGCTACTGCCATCCGTGGAGCCATTATTTTGGCTAAATTGTCGGTTGTTCCAGTCCGTCGTGGTTACTGGGGTAACAAGATCGGTAAACCCCATACTGTGCCATGCAAGGTCACTGGCAAGTGCGGTTCCGTTTCGGTGCGTTTGATTCCAGCTCCTCGCGGTACTGGCATTGTATCGGCTCCAGTTCCAAAGAAACTGTTGACAATGGCTGGTATTGAGGATTGTTATACCTCGGCTCGTGGTTCTACTGGTACCTTGGGTAACTTCGCCAAGGCTACATATGCAGCTATTGCTAAGACTTAAGGCATGTTGAGGCCTAAACAGTTGTCCGTGGACTTTTAAAAAGGCCCTACTTTAAAATAAAGTTGCAAACATAACCAGACAACATAAGGGTTAAGGACACAAATACCAATATAAAGAAATGGTTCTTATTAAATCAGTATCATAAGAACACCTCCTCACTCCTCAGATGAAGCAAATTAGATGAATTTCAGTCTTGCCACTGGTAATGCTGGTAAAAATTTCGCTGGAAATAAATGTAATGCAGTGTGAAACCGCGAGTTAGCTATTTTTTGCTGAGCTAAACATCGACCGTCACTTTCGCAAAGTGTATAAATTAGGTAAGATTAAACTCAAGTAGGTCTTCATCTCCAACGATGTAGTTGCCTAGGGTGGCCATTTTGATCCGAGCAATAGCCGGACATTCACTAATCAAGTGTCCCATCATCTTCCAGGAATATTGTTACTTCTTAGCAAGTCACAATTGTAAATTTTAAATGGAAAATTAAACCTAGGTGCGTACAAGATTATACTTTTTCATCCAATAGGATTATATTTCACTACAGTGGTGTTCATTTTAAATTTCGTGGGACTACATTGAAGTTAATTATTATTTATATTATTATATCTTCCGCTCCAGAGGATTTGCACATTATTTGTATGTTTTTATAAGTATTTGCATAAACCTAATCATAACGAAATTTAAAAAAAAAAAAAAAACAAACAACCAGATCGAAAACCAGAAGGAACATAAATCAATGTACCTAAGTGATGAAGATAATGGCTCTGGGTATGAGAGGATGTAAGATGTACCTGGTTCTTACAACTGGCTGAACAGGACTCTCACAAAATAGTTGAACCCAAACAAAATGTTGCAATAGCCAAAACTCATCGATGGATGGTATTTATTTGTACAAGGAAAATACTCGTGTATTCAAGTATGAATGTGTGAGAATGCAAAGCGAACAGTATGGCTGAAAAGAACGCTCCTATTTTAATCTGAAGCTAATGCTTATGTACTGCAGTGGAATTTATTGAGTGGCAGCCCAGTTTTTAGTTTTTTCACTTTTTTTCCTTGGAGCTTTTCGGGCTGGCTATTCTCCGTCTAACACACGCTCTCTTATGAGCCACATAACCCGGAATATATCGGCTTATGAATACTTTTTCTGCAATCTAATTGAGTTATTTTTGATATTACAGAACAGGTATGCTCATTTTTTTTTGTACATTGTATTCGCAGTAGATTCTTTAAAAAATGCAGTAGATTGAATTTGTTTATTTTAACGGGAAAACAAAGTATTTTAAAACAAAGTGGTTTGTATTACTGTTTCTAAAGGGTGATTTTTTAAGAGTTTGAGAACTTTTTTTTAAAAAAAAATACAAAAAATTCGAAAAAATGAATGAAATATTTATTTGAATCGATAGTTTGAACCTTGCAATTTAATGTTTAAAGATAATTTCATGCAAATGTTGACCGCGGCTGCGTCTCAGGTAGCCCATCCGCTGAGTCCAATTTTGGCATACTCTTTCACACATATCGGCCGGTATCTCACGAATGAATGCATGGATGTTGGCTTCCAGTGCGTCAATCGAAGCGGGCTTGTCCCTATAGACATTAGCCTTGACATACCCCCACAAAAAATAATCCAATGGTGTCAAATCGCACGATCTAGGCGGCCAATTGAACGGCCCGAAACGTGAAATTAACTGTTCACCAAACTCGCCTCGCAATTGCGCCATTGTTTCGCGTGCTGTGTGGCATGTGGCACCGTCTTGTTGAAACCACATATCATGCAAGTCAAGAACTTCCATTTCGGGCAAAAAAAAGTTTGTTATCATCGCTCCTAACTGCTGGGAACGGCGCCGAATCGACATTTCGCGGTCTTCTGTCACACTAGCTGATACGGCCGCAATATTTTCTTCACTACGCACAGTACGTAAACGTGTTGGTGGTTTAATGTCCAACAAAGTAAATTTGGTGCGAAATTTGGTCACAATCTTCCGAATAGACTGCTCAGAAGGTCGAGAATGCCGATCATAAAATGGAAGCAGCGCGCGATGAACATTTCGAACCGAGCACGAATTTTGATAGTAAAATTCAATAATTTGCAAGCGTTGTTCATTTGTAAGACGATCCCTGGTTAAATTGCAAACCAAACTGAAGCTGTTTGACAGTAACACAAGGTACTAAACACATGTCAGCTATCAAAACCAGTGTTGCCAAAACCAAACCAGCTAAAAAATCACCCTTTATTTTATTATTTCGGTTTTTGGTTCATTTAACCCTCTGCGACTGACGTGGTAGTATGACAGACACCATAAAATCGAAAATCTTGTGTTACGTCGTTATTTGTCATATCAATAAATGTCGTTTTACTTTATAAGTCTTTTTAATTTTATAAAGAGTAATTTAAAATAATAATGTACGATCTTAACTTTAAAAGATAATACATAGCTAAACGTAGGTATTCACCATCCACAAACGCCAACAATCTGTGGAGCCGGCATCGCGAAATCATCAAAGGGGTAGCAGAGACCACCATAGGCTACCAGCCACCACCCAAAAAGAGCCTTTGTTATGATGATGAATGCGTGCGTCTGAAAAAGGTGACAGAAAATGCACACGTGCAAGCGCTGCAACGCAAAACAAGGACAGCGAAAGAAGAGTATCGAGCCAGAAGAATGGAGGAAAAGAAGATCCTGCGTAAGAAGAAAAGGGCCCACGAATTCTCCCAGCTCAAGGATATCGAAGAGTCCCGCGATAGGAACAACATCCGGATATTTTTAAGGAAAGCCAAGCAACTGGCAGAGGGCTTCAAGCCCGGAATACAGGCTCTTCGAAACAGTGATAGAGACCTAGTCACCGAAGGGCAGGGAATAGTAGATGTGTTTAAACAGCACTTCCAGCAGCTACTTAATGGGCATCAGGTAGTGAGAGTGATAGAGCAAGAAGAGAACCCGCATCCAGTCTACGAAGAATCCATCCCCCCTCCCAGTTTTGAAGAGGTCGGCTCAGCTATCAAAAAGTTGAAGAACAACAAGGCCACCGGCTCTGATGGTCTACCAGCAAAGCTTTACTAACATGGTGGTGATGCTTTGGTAGGGTACATGCATCAAGTCATCAACCAAGTATGGGTGGATGAAGCCATGCCCGATGACTGGACTATCAGCTCTATATGCCCCATCTTCAAGAAAGGCGATCCTATGTCTTGTAAGAACTACCGATGCTTAATGTCGCATATAAGATCCTATCCAACGTACTGTGTGAACGTCTGAAACCTTTCTGCAGCACACTAATCGGCACGTACCAGTGTGGCTTCCGGCCCGGCAGATCGACGATCGATCATATTTTCACACTAAGGCAAATCCTGGAAAAACGAACGAATTTCAAGTTGATACTCACCATCGCACATGATAGCATTCATCGTCTTGAGCTCTACAAGGCGATGGTCGAATTCGGGATCCCGGCTAAACTGATCCAGCTATGCCGCGTGACGCTGGAAAATACGCGGTGCAACGTGCAATTTGGAAACAGTTCCTCCGAACTATTCCAAACATGCACCGGATTTCGGTAACGAGATCGTGTGATTTCTTTAATCTTGTGCTGGAACAGATGGTGCGCAGGGCAGGTGTGAACACGGAAGGCACTATCTTTCACAAATCTGTCCAGCTACTGGGATACGCAGACGACATGGACATCATTGGTGGCTCCCAGCGTGCCGTGTTAGAGTCTGTTACGGCAATTGAAGAACAAACGAAACGAGTTGGCCTTGAAGTGAATGAGGGCAAAACTAAAAACACGTCAACAAACAAAGAAACAACTGTCCACCGCCTAGGACAAAATGGCACTGTTGGCAACAGTAACTTCGAAGTGGTTAAGGAGTCTACATACCTCGGAGTAAATATCAACTCCACGAATGACAACTTAGTGGAGATTCGACGAAGACTTACCCTAGGAAACCGCTGCTACTTCGGTTTGGCAAAACAAATGGGTGCAAAACTTCTTACTCTGAAGACGAAATGCATGCTCTACAAAACATTGATCCTGCCAGTTCAGCTGTATGGAGCCGAGTGTTGGACGATAAGCAGGAAAGCAGTGCAGATTTTGAATATTTTCTCGAGAGAAATTCTTCGTCGGATTTTCGGTCCCGTATGCGAGGAGGGCGAATGGAAGAGAAGATATAACCGCAAACTCTATGAGCTGTACCACGATGTGGATGTAGCCCGAAAAGCCAAAACACGTCGACTACACTGACTCGGCCACATCGAGCGAATGGACAACAATGCTCCAGCAAAAAGGATCTTCGAATCGGGTCGGGAGCCCGTCCACAACATCCAGCCATCCACTGATTTAATACATTATATAATATTACTGCGGTGATTACACATCAAATTAAATGGGAAATTAGTCAAGCTCGGTTTTCGTCCATTATGATTGACGAATCACCAAATGTGAATCACAAAAAACAACTTTTCAGTTTTACGGTACATCTCACAAGATGGAAGAATAGAGATTTCTAGGCTTTTATAACGTTACTTTTAGTCAAAATGCAAATGATTTGACCAATCATGTAATGAATTTTCATGAGGTACATATAAGACTGCAAAGAAAAATTAGTTGGGCAATCATATGATGGTGCCGCAGTGATGTCCGGTTTTCCGTGATGCTTGTCTAATGGCCAATTTCATCGCATTTTATACTTATGCTTTAAATTAAGTATTATCGCGAGTATTGGAAAGCTTAACATTCTTGAATAGTCAATGTTTTGTTGAACTGCAGATTAGATATCATATAAACCTTAACCAAAATAGGTCTAACTTAAACAAAAACGTTCTTGTAGAGTGAGAGTTGGTAAAAACTAAAAGAATGGCTCTGGAATATAAATAAAAATACGGATAGGACAGGGCAAACTGTTCACGCGTTTTTTTAACTTTAAATACTTTGAGTTTTTACTTTCTACTGTTTTATTCTTTTACACGATTTTTTACTTTTTTTTTTTTGCTTCGGCTTCCCACCTTAAATCTGCACCCTACGCCCCTGCCACACACATACAATGGGTTTTACTCACATGGTTTCTTTCAAAATTCTACCAAAAGAAAATAGAAATTAATCCGTCATACTCGTAAGTCGTAAGCTCGTAAGTACAATAGTAACAGTCAAATCCCATATTTTAGTTCTCAATCTCATTCATTATTTTCATTCATCACGTTCTCCATATTTCAATTCGAAAAGAGTAAATTTTCACGTAATGCGAAATCGCGCAAAGCGAAACCGTGCAAAGCGAAGTATGAATTTCATGTAACTTAGGGTGTTGCGTTACTGAAAAATGAAATGTAAGCATTTATTAAAGCCGCGCAAATCGAATTTTAGTACACAAATCCATTTTGCGCAGAAGTAAAACCGCGCAAGAAGAAATCGCGAAAAGCGAGGAACCAGAGTATTGGGAAACGACACAACGTATGTATGTATGTATGTATGTGCGCAAGTGTTAAGAAAAAGCGGTGACAAAAGGGTTTCCTTGCATTTCTGTTCTTTGTTCAGTTTATTTCAAACACTGAAATTGTGAATTTGCACGGCGCGGCGTCGCGTCCGTATTGTTTCTGTATGCATGTTTAAAAATCTCATTTTTTGTTGAATACATACATACGTATGAATACATATCTACCTACAAAACACACTTCTTATGAGTTTATTTTTTAGTTACCCATTCCCTTCTACATTGGTTATTGTTATAATCGGTTATTGTTATCAATTTAACCAGGTCCCAAAGTGATCACATTAGGCGGCGTGCACTGTACGCCCACCAAGTAGAAGACACATGTACTTACACTGCGTGAGCGGTTACCCGACTGAGCTGGGTTCTGCACAAAGCTGAGACTGAGTGTAGAGTGTAGGAATAAATCTATGGAAACGTCGTTTATCTCATTCTACGCGTGCTTAATGCTTATACGTTGGGTTTTGGAAGAGATGAAATGTTTTTAATGTCTAAATTTCATTGCACGGTTTTCAGTTCAGAGTTCAGACCGCGAGCTAAGAAGTTTAACTTAAAAAACTAAACTTGCCTTGTCTTTTAGAGTGAGACGAAAATGGTTTTCCTTTCAGGCGATAACTCTAACGGCGGCTACGACGACGTTAACTAATTTTAATTTTAAGTTAATTTTTAATTTTTTTTAAATTTTAGTGGGGCGAAAGCCTCCATTAATTCGGCTTATTACAAGCTAAAACATAACTTAAAAACTAAACTTAAGAACTAAAATTTAAAATCTAAGGTTGAGGGGGATGAAGGAGTTCGGATTTAAGGTGGGAAGAGCTACTGTTGAAGTCGAAAACAGTAAAGTTTGAGTTGACATTCCGCAACATATGGGAGATTGGTTCAATGGAGCCATATGAGGTGCGGTGGGTGGGCAAATAGAAGAAACGAGGGCATCGTACATTACGAGGGTTAGTATTAAAGTATATGGAGTTGTAAAGAGATGTGCAGTCGATCAAACCTGAGAGGAGTCGATGAATAAAGAGAAAATCAGCTGCATTTCTGCGTTCCTCAAGGGTATTCAGGTTAATAAGTTTAAGGCGATCAATATAGGGAGGTAAATTAAATGGGTGGTTCCAGGGTAGCCCACGAAGATCAAAACGGAGAAAGCGACGTTGAATGCTCTCGATTCTTTTAACGTGAACTCTATGTAAGGGGGACCAGGCTTGACTAGCATACTCAAGGAGTGGGCGAACGAAAGTAATGTAAAGTGATCTGGTCACGTAAGGGTTAGAGAATTCTTTGGACCACCGTTTGACGAAACCGAGTGATGAGTTAGCTTTTGAGATTATCGCATCAATACGCGAACGAAAATTTAACTCTTTGTCGTACAATATGCCAAGGTCGCGAAGAGACTGAACGACGGATATAGGTTGACCGTGGAGAAGGTAAAGTCGAGAAGAAGACAGGTTTTTCTTACGTGACAAGATAAAAGATTGGCATCTAAGCAATTTTTGAGGCACCAAATAGAAAAACTGTCGAGGTCTTGCTGAAGGAGATTAGAGTCACGGGCGAAGAAATGACTTTGAAAAATTTTGTATCATCAGCATACAGGGAAAGAGAGGAGAATTTGATGACTTTCAAGGCCGTTTGTAGTTAATATAAAGAGAAGGGGGCCTAGATGGCTACCTTGAGGAACACCAGAGGTGGCCAAGAAAGGATCTGAGAGGACGGATCTGAAACGGACACTATAGAAACGGTTTTCTAGGTAAGAATATGGGTTCAAAACCGAGGTCAGACAATTTGAAAACTATTAATTGATGAAATATCTTATCAAAAGCCTTGCTGAAATCAGTTGCAATAACATCGACTTCGTTGCCGTTCTCTAAGGATGAGAGGGCAAAGGACAGGAATTCGACGAGATTTGTTGTGGTTGATCTACCTTTCAGAAAACCGTATTGGCTTGGGGAAATAAGAGACTTGCATCGAAAGCTTAAAGCTTCATATAACATGCATTCGAAGAGTTTAGGTAATATGGGAAAGTTTAGCGATTGGGCTATAATTAGTTACTTCATTCTTTAATCCCTTTTTATGAATTGGAGATATAAAAGAAGTCTTCCAAATATCACGAAACTCTCCTTGCGAGAGTGAAAGATGAAAGAGGTAGGAGAGGGGGAGAGAAAGGTTCGATGAACATTTTTTGAGGAATATGGCAGGGAGACCATCAGGGCCGGGTAAGAATTCATCGTCAAGTTCTTGTAATTTTTTGTCGATAATGGTAGGATCAAAGGTCTGAGATAGAAAGGGACCAATGGAGAACTTAAGAAGATAATTGAAATAAGAAGGGTCCGGTACGAAAGAGTTGTCCGCGAAAGATTGTTTAAAGTGCGTGTCGAAAAAGTTGGCAATAGTTAGAGGATCGGTTGATGATTTTTTTCAAAAGAGAGGGAAGGCGGGTAGCCATCGGATTTTCTTTTATAGTTGACGAATTGGAAAAATGATTTAGTGTTGTTTATTCAATTAGCTTGAGCGTTGTTTATGAAACGCTGATAGAGATTATTATAAAGTTGGGTGAAGTGAAGGTATGCACCAAGATAATTGGAGTAATCCGAAAAAGAATTGGTGCGCAGGAAAACGGCCCACAACTTATTTCTCTTGTTTCGTAAGGAGCGAAGTCTTCGATTGTACCAAAGAGGTGATGTAGAGGTTGTTTTATGGCGGGAAAAGGGAACATAAAGCGAAATAGAATTAAATATTTCCCTATAAAATATGGTGAGAGCATCATTTAAAGATAGGTTAACGAACTCAAAGGAGACATTGGTGAGAAAGGCATTAATTTTTCGAAAGTTAGCTTTATGGAAGTCGTAAGATGAGATAGTTGCTGAGGCAGTCAATTGGAGTGGTGAGTCGTGGAAAAATGACAGAACAAGAGGAGGGTCTTAGTTATCAATAGTGGAAAGAGATAAGGGACAAAGCGAGACTGAGGAGTTGATGGGATCTGTTGTAAGGATGAGGTCTAGTTGCCTGCCCAAGTAGTTTGAGATGCCACTGACTTGACAAAGGCTTGAGTCCGCAAGGCGATCTATGAAAAGACATTCCTTGTTCGAGTTGGCATTGGGAGCGATGAAAAAGGATTGATCATCAGATGGGATCCACTGCAGCTGGGGCAGATTAAAGTCGCCGAAAATTAGGATATCGTCGATGGAGTTGGATAAGTCAATAATTTTGTCGATCGCATCGATAGCAATTTGGTAGGATTCAATAGGTTGGACAGGCAGAATGTAAAAACACATAACGTATAGGGCCCTGCGGGGGAGTGTAATTTTTTTTGATTTTGGGAGAAGAAGAAGTAGCAATAAGAGAAGAATCAAGGTCATTGTGGATGGCGAGTAGACCGCCTCGAAAAAGAGAGTCAGCCTTGAGTTCGTCTTCCCGAAAGACGTTAAAAGTAGTAAGGAATAATTCCTGGCTCTTTATATTGGGGATCAGGTTGGTTTCCGTTAGAGCGAAGATATCGAAAGGGAGAGCATGAGATTGGGAAAAAACAGCACTGGTTTTCGAACGCAATCCTCTTACGTTCTGGTAGTAGAAGGTAAGAGGAATGTCGTTACGTAGAGGTATGGCGGAGGGTGAAGATGGTAAGTTAGTGACGAAAAGATTTATCCATGTCGGCTCGGCTACGTTGGAGGTGTGATACTCTTTTAGTCCATTACTTTTTGGGGAGACATATTTAGAATCTCGTGGTATCTGATGTAGAGGTTCTTGAGACTGGTTGGATCGGTAGGAAGGCCTTTCTGTTGGATAGATACCATGATGTTTGTTCTGGTTTTACCCTCAACGCAAACTGAATCAGATTTGTCATGTAGGTAAGCAAGGAAGAGCCGAATATCCTCGTAGACTTTTTTGTCTCTAATCCTGGAAAGCGCATAACGACATTCAGTAGTATCAGAAACGGTGGTTAGTTGTGCTATTTTAACTTTAGGGGGGGGAAAGGGATCGAGAAAAGGTGCAGGGGTTGAAGAGATTGTAGAAGAAGGTGCATTGGAAATGGGACTAGGTGCGTGATTGGTATTAGATGTGGGGTTAATAATATGGGAGCTAATAATTTTTTTTTTTTTTTTTATTATTTTATTTAGCAAAAAACTGATATTTAAATAAACATTTCTTACAAAATATATCTTACTATCTAAATCTTTGCTTCACAAAAAGTATAGTATGCTTCTTAAATTCATTAAAATTTTCTATATTTTTGATTACATTTGGCAAACCGTTAAATATTTGCAAACCCTTGCACATAATCATGTTACCTGGCCTGTAGTTCCTAAAGGATAGGACTCTGAAATCGTTCGAGTTTCTTAAATCATATGGTTGGACTTCATTAACATAATTTATATTTTCACATAAATAAGAGGGTAACATATTAAACTTCATCTTATAAATAAACACTAAAACATTAAATAAAATTCGCTGATTTATGCTCAACCATGACAATTTACACAACATAGTTCGTATTGAAGAGAATCTATTACATTGAAGAATAATCCTCATGCCTTTACTTTGCAATTTTTGAAGACGATCTAACATATACTCATTGCACATAAATATTACATTAGAACAATACTCAAAATGTGGTTTGATAATAGTATTATATACTTTAATTGCACATATTCTGGAAACATTCTTCCTGATTTTAGAGAAAAAATAAATTTTCTTCGCTATCTTCTTACACACATTTTCAACGTGAGGATTAAAACTTAATTTATTATCAATTATGACACCTAAGTATGTCATGTCTTCTACCACTTCAATAATTTCATTGTCAATAATAATATTATCAATGAGGTTTCCTTTACCGTTCAAAATCATAGCCTTTGTTTTTTTAATATTTAATTTAAGTTTATTCATTTCGAACCACCGCTGCAGTCTCACCAGATCCGAGTTGACCTTTTGAACTCCGTCGTCTGTAGAAATACCCGAGGCGAACAACAAGGCATCGTCAGCAAATAGAACCAATTTTGAATGTTCAATAACTTTTTCCATATCATTTATATAAACAAGGAATAATAAAACTCCCATTAATGATCCTTGTGGGACCCCAAACTCCACGTCTATCTGTGAAGAAATTACTCCGTTCACCTTGGTCCCCTGCCTTCTCTTAAGTAAGTAAGACTTGAACCAGTCAAGTTCTATACCTCTTATGCCATACTTCTCGAGTTTATTAAGTAGGATATCTTTATCTACAGTTTCAAAGGCCCTCTTCAGATCTAGAAAAACCGAAACAATGGTCCTTTTTTCATGAGTTTCTATTTTCCATTTAGTTATGACTAAGTTAATAAGTGATTCGCAATTTTGGTTTTTTCGAAATCCTGATTGGTAGGTAGAAATCAAATTATAGGAATCAAGATACTTCTGAAGTTGAATATACACTACTTTTTCCAAAATTTTACTTTCTAGTGGCAACATATTGACAGGTCTAAATTCTTCAACTTTATTCGTGTTTTTAATTTTTGGAATTGGGATAATAGTAGACTCTTTCCAGCAGTCTGGAAATATACCATTTCGTAGGGACATGTTTATAATATTTGTCAACATGCCGCCACAAAGTTCAAAAGTATCTATATACATTTTAATGCATGCAAAATTCGGATCTTTTTTATTATTCATAGTTTTAATTATTTCCTTCAATTCATTTATACTTAAAGTTTTAAACTTACAATTTAAATAATAATAATCACTTACAATATTCAAATAATTTATATCATTAATTTGTTTTTTTATATCTGCGATGCTATTTACAAAGTAAGTATTTAAAACATTAGCAATCTCTAAATTACCCTCGTATTTAGTATTATTATAATAAATTTCCTTAATTGATTTTGCGTCCTCTTTCAATACCAGCTGTTTAAGCATTCTCCACATTGTCTTTTGGTCATTTGCGTTGTCGATTTTTCCAGCGATGTAATTGCTTTTAGCCTTCTCCAGTGCAGTCTTAAAATGATTTCGCGCTGTTTTATAATGTTTCCAGTCGTTTTCGATAGACGACCATTTAGCAACTTCATAGAATCTAATTTTTTCTGATTTGAGTCGCCTTAAATTTTCACAAAACCACTGATTTTGATTAACTTTTATTATTTTATACTGTTGGAATTTATTAATTGTGCTTATGTAATTTCTACTAAATACTTCAGCCCAATGTTCCACGTTATTATTTAATGATTCTATTGTAAAGGGTTTGTTTCTTAGTTCATTATAGAAAGTATCACAATCGTATTTAAACACTTTAACTGACTTTTCTTCGTAGGCTTTCATTGCAGTATCTACCGTAATTACAAGACTCTCATGATTACTCACTTTTAACTGCGGACCAATACTAGCTTAAGTCTTTAATTTATAATTTACAATAACGTAGTCAATTAGTGATCGTGAGGTTTTAGATATTCGAGTTGGTTCATAAACAATTTGATATAAGGCATTGTCATTTATAAGAGCTTTAAGAGTGTTACAGTATCTATTATTACTAGACCAGTCAATATTTATATCACCCATTATTATGTGATCAGTTCTTTGTATGAGATCATTACTATCCACCCAGCTCGTAAATTGTTCTATGAAAAAACTTTCGGGATAACTTGGGGAACGATAAATACCTCCAAGCACAAACATTAATTTCTTAAAGTTCACTTTTATTAATAACCACCACAATTTCTTAGCAATGGATATGTTTTGAAGTACCTCGTACGACCAATAATCTCTTATGTATATTACAACTCCACCAGTATGGGACGATTCCGAGTCACACCTCACAGTATTATATTTTTTTAGTTCTATGGACTTATTATCAACTATATTTGTGACAGTTGTTTCAGTCGTACATATAAATTCAAAATTCTTTTCAGCAACTATTGATTCAATTTCACAGAAATTGTTAACAAGACCTTGAGCATTTAAATAAGAACACTGAATTTCATTTAATTGCTAATTGCTAATAACTTATTTTATTATTTCCAAGGAGCAACTGTCTTTTATATACAGGACACTCGATACTATATACTTCATGATTTATGTCTATATTATCAAAGTTTGTCTTTATTTTAGCTTTATAACAATTTGCACATTTTGGACTAACGCTTTTGCAATCTTTCACTTCATGGTCATTTTCACCACATCTTAGGCAGATTTTCTCACTAATACAATTTTCTTTCTTGTGATTATACCCTAAACATTTAAAACACCTTCTGACATTTACTTTCTCATACACCGCACATCTGTCATATTTGACGTATATTTTTTTTCGTTTAAAATCTGCTTTAATGCATTGCTGTCTACTTCTAATAGGACATTAAAAAGTGCTTTATTTTTGAATGACTTGAACACTTTAAGACATTTTAACTCAGTAAACACAAAATCGTTTTGGTTTTTAATGCACTGTATGATCTCTTCATCATTCAAGTTCTCACTAAGACCACAGACTAATATTGTTGGATTTCTCATCCTTGGCATGTAAACATCGTAAACGTCACTCAGTTTGTTTTTAATTTCATCACCGATTTTCCTCGTTGCTTCTTCACTGTCACAAGAAATGGCAACCGATCCATTTTTCCTTTCGTAAATGCTATTCACTTTTACCGAGAGCTCAGAGGGATTCACTTTATTTTTAATGTCTTGTTTTGTTATATCAATTTGCTGGTATATCAATTAGGGTATTTTGCTCCAGTTGTAAGATTGTAATTGGGAAAATAGTTGTTAGTGGGAGTATGTGTAGATGACTGAGAAGAGACGGTGTGGGAGATTGGAGTCAAATTAAAAGATACGCGTTTGCGTGGAGGTTTGGGTGGCACGGAGGAAGTTGATTCTGACTGCAAACTGAAAACCAGATCTTTTTTTGACATATGGCCGTTCGGCAAGTAGATTTTCATTCGGTTGGAATTTCGGTAGAGTGAACATGCCGATTTTCATTCTATGGTATTTCCGTAGCAGCTATTTCACTTCTTTAAAGCGAGAACTGCGCGTTGTTTCTTTCTCGACGACATCTTCTACAAGGTAGAATATGTGTTGACATAGTTTGCCGAGTGAAGGAAAACAAAAAAAAAAAAACCTGCTTCTATTCTATTCAGGATGTAGTTTTGACATAAATATGTATCGTCGTGACGCGGTGTAAGGTAGCCCTAATCGATGAACATGCTCACCGAACTTGTTCGTTTGCGTTATCCCCTACACGGCGAACACATTTGGCGAACATTCATTTCGTGTTGATTCTTCACAGTGTAAATATGTGCGATAAAGAAGCGCAATTGGTTGCGCTTATGGTTATTCATATGAGGTTTGCTCGTGAACATGGCCCTACATGGCGAATTTTGAAGCCAACGAACACGAAAATCGAAATTTTTCGCCAACAGCGAACGGTTCGCGAGCCGCCCCTAAGCGAGAAAAACATGACGAACACAAACAAGTTCAGCGAGCATGTTTTCGTTTAGGGCTACCTTTACGCGAAATTAATATTAAAACCGCGAATTCTTGTGTGCATGTGCATATGTATGCAAGTGTGTCCAATTTTCGCAATACTGCGCAAATAATAGGAATTCTTTAATTTCGAAGAAATTACTAATATACGCGATTATATGTACTATTAATACGATTAAATTACACAGAACTCGATTATCCGGGCGATGAACTATGTAAATGTTGGATCAGAAATTGTTATACATATAAATAGGCGAAGGCAAAACAGTTCAACCCCTTTTAACTGCCTTAAACTCTACATATTCGCTTGATTTTTTTTCATTGGAAAAGTTGTGAAGAGGGGCAGTGCAGTTAGGCTTGCCACCTTCAAGAAAATCTCGTGGAGCACTTAAAAAAAATAAAACCTTTTTTTAAAACTTAAATGCGTTTATTGCCCAATTATTACAAAATAAATAATAATAAAATAACAATTCAATGGAAAACGGATAAATAAATAGACTAGAAAGATACAAAAAAAAAAAAAAAAAAAATGCTTCTTCACTAGCGAGACTTTAAAAATATTTCTTGAGTGGATAAACATGTCAGAATAATAGCGAAATCAATGTTTATAAACATGTATTTCATTGACTCTCGATAATTTGAGAAGCTAATTATTATTCTTGACGTCATCATAAAAATCTAAACAGGATTCTCTTTGGTTAAAATACAGTAGATGACGGATATAAGAAAGTCCAAAAATCCAGAGAATTTCTTTCTCATACAAGTGTTTTTTTTATATAAAAATAATAGATGTAAGAAATTAACGTTTTTATATAAAAAGAATGATTAAAAGAAAGAAACTTTCTTATATTCTGTTTTAGTGCGCTTCTTTTTCTTATTTGGACTCGTCAACATTAATAGCAATGGCGTTTAATAATAATTTCATAAGGGTGTATACATAAGTTTGAGTTTTCAACCAAGGTATTTACACGTCACATTCAATTGGGTATTCACACGTGATAATTTCCTAAAGACGTTTATTTTTATATGCAATCAAAAAATTTTATACTAGAATTTGTTTTTTATATCCGTGTTTTTCTTATCAACGTTTTTCTTATATGAGTTATATTTAATACATAACCTTATGGGGATGTGTTTGGTGCTTAGCATATATAAGGTGCGTCCCAAAATGATAGAGCCAACGCGAAAATTCCCAGTACAAGCAATATGATAAAAGTATTAATGAAAATGAAAATGCAATTGTTTTGGTTTCTCTTTGAACTCATACTTATTTATCAATATTTATTTTTAATTAAATTATTTACATTTATTTTTACAAAAAGTCTTGCATTGTGGTGTCCCAAAAAGATAGTACCGTTGTGTATTTTTGATGTTTTTGAAATGTTAGCGTCCAATGAACCCACCTTTTTTTGAGATTGTGTTATACATTCTGTTTGTCATTGATTTCACTAGACCTTTTAATATTTCATCACTTATTTCTTGCCAATTTTTCATAACAGCGATCTTTAACTTATTCACGTTGTTAAATTGCCGTCCACCAGCATAAACCTTTCTTGCCAGAATACCCCACAGGTTCTCAATAGGGTTTAAATCTGGCGAACGTGCTGGCCATGTCATAAGGGAAATGTCTTTTTCAGAAAACCACTTCTTACTTGATGCTGCCACGTGAATAGGATCATTATCCTGTTGGAATTCATTAAAGTTCTGATCCAGCTCTTCAAGAAATAGTATGAGTGTTTCTTCTAACATCTCTTGATACTTTTCAGCATTCATTCTAGAAGGCACGATTGCCAAACGACAAGTTCCATACCAACTAAACGCGCCCACACAATCACACTGCCGCCACCATGTTGGCGTTTTGAGGAACAAAACTCCCTCCTTTGTTACATCATGGCAGTAGTGTGCCCATCCATCAGGACCGTCCAAATTAAACCTTTTCTCATCACTTCAAACAACGTTTCGCCATTCTTCATTATACGTCATATGATTTCGAGCCCATTCCAATCTGGCCGCCTTATGTTGAACACCAAGAGGTGGTTGCAGCTTCACTTTTTTGGATTAAAGCCGACCGGATGCTTCTACCAATCTGTGCGCGGTGGACTTTGTAGCTTCCATACCAGGAAGTGTTGCTACACAACGAATGCTATTGGTTGAATTACTCAACTCCCCTAAAATGCGGCATATTTGGTGGTTATTCAAAGCAGCCGGACGGCTTGATGACTTTTTTCCCCGGTAAGATGCGCCTAACTTTTTATGATTTGCAATTACATGTGAACGATTCAATAGTTTTCCAATTTCACGAGTCGATTTACCACTGTTTAGCAATTCGATTATTCGTCCTTGTTCGAACTCACTCAAAGACTTTCCTCTTCCTATCCTAATAATGCTTACGCAAACGCATAAAGATCGACACTGATCGAGTAGAGCAGAACTTCGCAAGTTACTACCACACTAAATTGTAAAACTAGAAAAATTTTACCGTTAGAAACAAGACAAAACACGAAATTCATGTGTTGGCTCTATCATTGTGGGACACTAAGTATGTGTTTGTGCGTCAAAATAACTATAAATAGCAACAAATAATTGGAACTGACCAGAAATTATAGTGAAAATTAATAATTTTATTTTTCATTTGAATTCGATAATTTTTTTTTATTTAGCAAACCTCTTCAAATAACTTATCAACATTTGTACTTGGTAAAATATCTTGTAACCCTTAAATGCATAAATATCTTAAAAGGTAAACAAAAAATTCTTTGGGGCCTTAGTTGCATAATATTATTATTGGTATGTAATACAAAGACAGCCATTCAAAAGTTATTCTTTGCCTGTGGATAAAAATGAGGGTTTGATGGAAATTCCCACCATCATGCAAAAAAACTTAAAATTGTTTACTTTAGGAATATTTTATTTTGTGTTATGAAAATTATAAAAACAATTATTATTTTTGTTTATTAAATTCGCATTCGCATTTGCTGCATTTTATAATGGAATACACTGTGCAATTAGTCGTTTCGCAGCGAAGGAAAGTTGTTACAAGTGGCCAATGGTTAACACCATCTATTCTTACATCCTTCGGAGGAACGGCTTTTGTGGGAACTCTTTTTTTCTTAGCATTTAATGCCTGTTATACCGACCCAGAACTGCTTGGCCGACCTCTCTTTGCAGATTTTCCCAATCTTCAAAGAACCCAGGCTATTTCGTTGCGAAATTTGTCCAAATTCAGCAGCTCCTTCTTTGTTGTTCCATTTCTTTCAGCAATTTGTTTCTAAAGAACCCAATCGTTGATTTCGGCCAAATCCAATAGGTGATAAAATATTCTAATATACCACTTCCTGCTCTTCGTTTTTATTTTATATCTTCCAAGGAAACTATTCATGAGAACGACTCCACCCATATGGATATTATACTCATGAACAGCTTTTGGGCAAGGAATATCAACTTTAGCATTCTACTTTTTGTTAAACCTTTTAATTGTAACAGCAGAAAGAGCTCCAACATATGATGACAGTAACCAGTTATCTTTCCAGATCGTTGCTGCCATTTCAAAATCCCCATACATCGTGACTCTTTCTTCATAAGTGCCGCTCGGAACGGATGTTTTCGTCAACGTTTTCTTGTCAGGCAACTTTGCATTCGGTAATCTATTTTATTGCACTGTTCCAAGACATTGAATGCCTTGAGTCGCAAACTGATGTATAAGGGGCAGTGAGGTATGAAAATTGTCAAAATGGTTTACGTTCTTTGGAATTATCCTGGTCAAGCGTAACACAACATTATTAGTCGGGCCCAAATCTGGTTCACCATCTGTTTTTTTTAGAGATGACTTGTCCAGAATAGATTTCAAAATTATAAGCATATCCTTTCAAGCTACAAACAGCGTACAGTTTGAATCCCCATTTGTGGGGTTTATTTGGAAGCTATTGCTTAAGATAATGCCAAATTTTTGTTGCACATATTTGTTCATCTACAGAAAGCCTTTGCTCTAGAGGTATGCTCGAAAACCTTTCATTGAGGTGGTCAATAAGGATTCCAAAAAAGTGCTTTATGTCTGCATCCGTGCAAGATGTTGTATTTTGGATGTTCTTTTGGGCAGAATATACGTTAGTTTCATATGTTATTTTTTCAATTAAGGATTGAGGGAAAAAATAATTAAAAATCTCAAATCAAGATCGAAATCGTTGTAGCCTTTAAATTCGGTTTTGCACCCTTGATACATTAAATTACTGGCTTTCCATATTAATTTGCGCTTGTCAAATACCTCACTTGCCCTTCGTTGCTCTTCCAATTGCACTCTTTCTTGCTCATAGCTACGGACTACCTCTTCTTCTTCTATCCCCTCCTCAACAACGGCCTCAAATTCTTCGTTTTCATCATCAGAACTTTCCAACATATCTTCAGATTTGTCACCATCATCAATTAATCTGAAGTACCGTTTAATATTATCTTCGGTAAGCCGACTTCGTGAAGATGCCATCTTAATAAGTTTCTTATCACACAACTTATTTGAAAAATTTCATATATTTGGATGTCTTTATTGCATGATGATGGAAATTTCTATCATTCCGTTTTTAACAACTATATGCAATAAACAATAATCCAATATAGGTATGTAAAATGAGAATATTCAAGCCAACAAACCTTTTTCCAACTAATAAAATACTTTTTCCTGACTTAACGAACGATATTGACTCTAAAATAAACACAAGAAAGATAACAACTCCTCACAAGCTAATTGTTGCACCAACTGTAACTTTCAAAGTGACATTTTGTTGCTTCTTTTAAATGGCAATGGCTACTATGATTGAAAATCAATGACAATTATTTTTGAAACATATTTCAGTCAAAAAAGCTTTGAATTTTGTTATGATATTATATGGTATATTTGGTAGAACTTAAAGTGGTTTGATGGAAATTTCCAACATTATGCATTTAAGCACTTCAATAACTGCAATTATATCATCAAATGTGCAGAACTCTGATTTTAAATTTAATTTGGGTACTTTAGAAAGCCAACATTCCTTCGAAAAATCGAATCGCTCACAAATATATTGTAAAGTTATTTTTATAAATTGATCAAAATTAGTTTCAATATAAGATCTTTCACTTAAATCTTAGATTTTAGACAA
Source organism: Brachyopa scutellaris (assembly GCA_949775065.1). Classification (NCBI taxonomy): domain Eukaryota; kingdom Metazoa; phylum Arthropoda; class Insecta; order Diptera; family Syrphidae; genus Brachyopa; species Brachyopa scutellaris. The sequence goes on along the minus strand of OX459113.1, from coordinate 38,592,186 downwards.
CTACTGTCTAGCGAGCTTCAAACCCATAAAAATATTGCTCCATACGATTATTTAATTTATCTTTAAAATCTTTCGAATGTCTGACAAGCAATCAAAGAGTATCATTTGTCATGAGAAGCTTCTTAACTTGCCGTTCGGAGTCGGCAAAAAACTGTAGGTCCCTGCCATTCGTGAAAGTAACATGCACACACAAATGGTTGCGAGAAGCTAGGCTTGGTTCTGTGTAGGACTGCTGACGCCGTATATTTATTTTTTTATTTATTTAAAATCTACAAAAATATCATGTAATCCGATAGCTGAACACAAATTGGACTCTAAATTTTTTGTAGTTTCGGAAAAAACTTAAAATATGAGACAGGAATAGCAAATAAACCTCAATTTTTGGCGGAATCACTTGATTTTTCATATTTATGTAAAACTTGTTGCAATGCTGGCCAAGTAAGTATGATTCTATCTATAGCAGGTAATAAAGACAACCATCTTGTTGTTAAGTGCCGAAGAATTTCCTTAAACTCAATATCCGAAAAGTTGCAAAATTCGATTAACCTTTGCTCGTCGTTTGGCGGGATTGGAGAAATGCGAGTAAATTTCTAAAATTATGTTTTCGATGTCAACTTCTAAATTGTTTATGGATTTCTTTAAAGAGTTGTTCAACATGTGAGCATAACTATTGCCTTTCAAAATGTTTTCATTTGCTTTTTTTAAATTTATGAATAGGGAATTGTTTTTCCCAAAATTAGAATTTGTATTGTCTGCACTTAAACATACGACTTTGTTTAAGCTACGATTATTTTTTTTGTAGTACACTTTTTACCATTTCATACATGCCTAAAGCAGATTCATTTGCATTTTCAACAAAATCCAATATTCTATTTTGAAAACCAAATACTTTATCAAAATACTGAACACAAGTTGGGAAACATTTTTGATTTTTGCTGTTAAAGGCATCAGTTTGATTTGAATTTGAATGTCAAAATAAACGTTTTTCGATATTGTTTATACCATGTTGCTTTTCTGCGACCACACGAAAGTTTTTTGGTAACATCTGAATCAGGAATTGTTTTTTTTAAAAGCTTAAAGCTACAGTCCAGCGAATTATATAACAAATTATGTTTCACTGCATGGAAAATGTGAGCAATTTCTATTGCAGTGACATTATCCTCCTGCGCGGAATTTTTTTTGGCGAATAATTTCTCCAAATGTTGGCTAGTTTGACCGAACATTCGGCTTCGGATTCGGCCACCTTCGGGCTTCGGCTGACAATTCAACCTTCGGCAAAACATTCGGCTTCGGCTAAATGAGGACGAATGTTTTGCCGAAGTCGAATGTTGAATTCGATTTCTGTAAAAATAAAATGTTTGTTTCGTTTTGCGAAAGTTGTTAATACGTTGACAATAATTCTGTTGTAGAAGTGCAGTTACAAGCTGATGTGTATTTTTATTGAAGCTACAGTGGAAAGAGTGGAAAGTTGTTAACAATATCCTTAAACGAGAAAAGAGTTAAGATGGTGTCTTCAAAATTGAAGTGGAAAATAATCTAGTTTCGAACACGAAAGGCATTCTTAACTACAATTATTTTGCTTCGGTTGGCACTAATCTGAAACATTGTGCCCCCGAAAATAATGTGCAACTTATATCCGAACTTAGTTGATGATACATTCCAAAAGTTTCTGCCGGTAACCGCACTTGAAATGTATAAGCGAATAAAAAGTCTACAATAAATACTCATGTACATCTGAGGGTATCACAACCGACATTTTAGGATTTGTCTGTCTGCGCTGAGAGTTGCTGAAGTTATAACTGTATTCAAAAAAGGTAATCCAAAATCCAGGCGCCACTACAGAGCTATTTCGTACTCTTAACATTTTCAAAACTTTTTGAAAAAGTTGTGAAAGACCGATTATTAGAATAATTGTGAACTCACCAATAGATACGCATTTTCAAAAAAAAAAAAACATTGGCGAATGACTGCTTTAACATTCGAATGCATAGTATATAAAATACCGTTAATTATACGAAAAACCAATTTTGTGGAAATAATTTCTGCCGAGAGTCTTGCTGTTCGGCTTCGGCTTCGGCCGAAGGTGATAAAAAAACAGAAGTTCGACTTCGACCAAAAAATGGCCTTGGTTGGACTCTAGTTCCAACCGAGACAAGCGATTGGTGCTATTTTCCATCTTGATGTAAACATTTATTCACTTTTTGTTTATTTACCTCTTTTTCTTTCATTCATACACCGCATGCGCACCGCAGCTGAACCTTGTGTGTTGTCTACTGAAGATATGATTAACATTACACGCTTTTTTTTTTTCAAATCTATACATATAATCACCCCAATCATTAAATCCGCCGGGGAATGATTCACGAAAATTCGAAAATCGGTATCATTGAACCGTTCCAATGGAATCGTCCACTTGTCGGTAATGTGAACAACTTTTCACTTCATCATTGAAAAGGAACGGATCGAATCTCTCCATATAAAGTTTCACGTTTCAGATCCGCGAGAAAATCGTAACGGATCCTGGTGCTTTTGCTGTGGGGTTGGCTAGAATTTTTTTTACCGCCAAAAACGTTGAACGTTGAAAGTGCAGAAACAAACAAATGGAATCAGAAATAGTGCGGGATAACGCCCACCATTGATCGATCTTATTTTCGGCCAAAACCAAACGGGACAGAATGCAATGCAATACAATGCAAACGGGACAGAATTCCAAACTTCTCTGGTGTGTTCACAAATCGGGAAGGATGAGTGTGTATAAATGTTCAAGTCTGGACTCGAAGCGTATCGTCAAAAGTCGCCAAAGTTATGTAAAATGAATCAAGTTGTAGTATAACTCCGCTTTTCGTAAGATCCGGCGGATTTAATGATCACGAACGACGATAAGTGAATGTGAACCGAATGAGTGAAGGGAATCTCATATCCGTCGGATTTAATGATAGGGGTTAATATGTAGACTTCGAAAAAGCTCTCCAAGTAAAAATAAGACTAGTTAATTATCCAGGCTAAGGTTTTGTTGTATTTTACATTGAAAACATATTGCGGAAACATGTTTAGCCTATATAGATTTGAAAAAAAAACACGCCTATTAAACTTTCTTGCTCTTCTGCAGGTGCTGGCGGTTATATTTAAAATTGACTCTAATATATTTGCCATATTTGTAAAATAAAATCGTACTCTTTGACTCTTTGAGAATTTTGTTTTAGTAATTATGTGTGTGGAGGACATTTTCTTTTTGTGGAGGACGGAGGACGGAGGACGCCACCTTACAAAGTGCAGTGTGTAATTTGTTTTCCTATATGTTGTGTCTAAGCCAGCGGCGTTTCTTCCGCACCACAGGCGATACCTACTAGTACAAAATAAAACGACGAACTCCGAATTTGAATTGTAACTCTATCTTTCTTTAACTTCGATAATTTCGGTTTTACTCTTCGTATGCGACTCCAATTAGTACAATGATTCTTTATGGAAAAAAGAGGGGTAGGTAGAGATAAAAATAGGATACAAAACAAAAGTGGACTGTAGGGGAATTTAATTATTGGATGTTTTTTACATTTTAAAATACTTGATATTGAACAGTTAGTTTATATTGACTTACAGATATCAGAAATATGTACATATGTAATGTACAGATCTGCAGATATACGAGTACGTACGTATATATTTCCATGTCGATGGCTTACTCCCTTCCCTAATATCAAAACTATTCATAGTGAATAATTCACAAAATCGAAAACGAGAGATGACAAACTAATAGCCATCATTAATAAAATGTTTCTACCTTAATGTACATACCCACCCACTCGTTCCGATATCTACACACGTACGTGTATACTACCTTCAAATGCTTAATGAAAATTACTTTGGACATCCGTCTTCTTCTAAATCTCCTGTCGATTCAATCAACGTGAAGCAATCCATCCAGAAGTGAAAGTTAGGAACTTTTCTGTTTCCTTGTTCGAGAATTAATGACACCACCCACAAAAGTTTCATCTTTTACAACGCTGCTATTATATGGAGTTTATGAGGACGATGAGGACGATATACCGACAACAGTGTCCCTCTTTACAAATACCACCACGCAAACACAAAGCCCACCAACTATATATTGTTGTGCATTTCCACGAACTTCTGTTGGCCCGTTTATCTTTCATAAATAAAATTCCACATCATTTCTCATAGTCAACAGGAATTTAGTGCTATACCCAGTTCTACCTACAAAAAGAAAATAAATCTACAGTACAATCCATAAGCAATCCCCACTCATTCTCCACCCGGAACGACAGGCATTAGGCTGCATTTTATATTCAATATAAGAAAATCTATAGAATCGACTGTTATCTCAGCAACAGTGATGCAGGATGGCTACAGAAATCGACGTTTATTGCAGTGAGAGGCTGCCCCTTTGCTTTTTAGGAGTAGATTGTATAATAAATTGATTCCTCTGCAAATGTTGGCAACACTATGTATAGCAAGAAATTCACGTTTAGGGTTAGAGGTAAATTTCTCTAAAATTGTAGTACATTGTAGTAAAATTTAAGATCTTAAAAGTTTTTTTTTGTTTTGTTTTTAAAACAGGTATCCCCTAAGCGATGGCAGACTAAAGTTCAATAAATTGAAGCGTGACCTAGCACCACAGAAGAATGAGCGCCTTCAAAGTACACAACCTGAAGTGCTGTATAGATGGATCCAAAACGGCGGACGGTACTTCAGCAGGAATTTTTGGATCAAGGACCAAAAGCTCCAAGTCAGGGAGCAACTTTTTGAGTATTTTCCAAACTGAGGTATCTATATGTGTTCCAAAATGCGTGCAGATACAACTCAACAGAAAGTACAAGATATAGTAATCCTATCTCACAGCCAGGCATTGTGACGAACAAAGAGGGACAAAGGCTAGAACCTTTCTGAAGGATGGGCGAAAACGTCATTCATGAATAACTCACAAAAAAAGAGGAAAGCACTATGGCCAGACTCCACAGTGAACTGAACTATAACTGAATTGAACTATAACCGTAAAAGATCTTGACTAGTCTGAACAAAAATAGATGATACAATAATAAATAATAAAAATAATTTATAATGTGTATTATGAACACAGTCGACTTTCCATAAGTCGAACTTCGATAATATTTAATAACTCGAATGAAATTGGTTGGCAATAGCGCCAAGACTGAAATTTACATGTAATGTAATCGTGACTTCGTTATCTGTGAGTAAGAATTGTCAAATTTCTTGTAAGTAGTGGTTAGAACATGCATTACTAGGCCGGTATATTGGGTGATACGAACTCAATGCTTAGATTTTATTTTTAGAAAAAGTAGTAGGCGCCTAAAAACCCAAAGAGGAAAAGCGTACGTTAACCCTCAACCGACCCTCATTTTTTTTTCCTTATCCAGATTAGTATCAGAAATGACCCTGCAGCTAAAATCTCACTTCCAAAAAAAAACGCAAACAACGAAATCAGAAAAGATTTCAGGTTGAGAAAGCGTTACCAACACCAAAAGTCAAAAATCAAAGTAATCTACTCGTATGTGATCAGGCATCAGGATCTAGATTCTAGATTCAATCAGGCTTTGGCTAGAGCTGGACATTTGCACAGAAAGTGAATTAGCGACTCTTTTCATTTTCATCTTTACAGCTACTGCAGAAACTGTTGTGAGTAGGCTTCTAGAAAATCTCGTGGAGGACTTAAAAAAATAAAACTTTTTTTAAAACTTAAAATGCGTATATTGCTCAATTATTACAAAATAAATAATAATAAAATAGCAATTCAATAAAAGCAGATGAATAAATAGACTAGAAAGAAACAAAAAAAACCAATCAAAAATGCTCCCTCACTAGCGCGACTAAATAAAAATATTGCTTGACTAAATACGCGTGTCAGAATAATAGCGAAATTAATATTTAAAAACATATTTTTCATTGGCTCTCGATAATTTCAGAAGCCCATTATTGCTCTTGACGTTTAATTTTTAATTATTTTTAATTTTCATTTATTGTAATAAGAGATATTTAACAGTATCATGTTAAAACAAGATATATTATCTTAATATTAAGTATTTCTCTTTTTCTCTTTTTTTCTCTTTATATTTACTGTATGTTGTTACGCTTTTTTACTTTTCCATTTCTGTGAGCATGGAATTGGGGAATCGATTTTACCCCCACTTCCAGATATCCGATCATCCTGAAATTTTGCACACGTATATAGTTCCGGAGACAATGTAATATGGGTTATTTGATGACGTTGTAATTGTAGATCCAATATGGCGGACGCTTTTTTAACTTCAATTTCTGTGAGGGCGGAATCTAGGGTTCGATTTTACACCCACTTCTAGATATCCGATTATGCTGAAATTTTGCGTATCCGGTGACAACTCAATATAGTATATTTCATGATCTTGTAAATCTAATATGGCGGACGCCCAAAGATGGAGGATTACCATTATCTTCACGACCTCCGAAATACGGGTATCAAATGAAAGGATTTGACAAGTAGAATACGATTAGCTTGGTGACGTGATTCTAAATTCAATATTGTGGATGCCATAAGATGGCGGATTACTTTTTTCTTCACAACTCGCATGACATGGATATCAACTAGAAGGTTTTGACGAATAGAATCTCAAACAATATTTTATGACGTTGTAAATCTAATCATCAAATGAAAGGCGAGTAGAATCTCAAACATATTGAGTAAACTTTCTCATATCCAATTCACCCAAGCTAATATACGTATAGACGTAAATTTGTAAAAAAAAAATTCAGATACTAAAAAGTAGAAAATAAATATAGAGATAAAAAAATATTATTTTTAAAACAAGTTTTAATGAACTAAAAAGTAAAAAAATAATTTTTTTCCGAGTCACCAATGTGTGACTATAAATTAAAGCTTGGGGCACTCAAGCTCGATGTAAAATTTGGCTAAATGACGATGACGAGGTCTAACTAAACAGTAACAGTGACATAAAGTGTGCTCTGCTAATCCTCGTTGCACATCGTATATGTGTTGTCTTATGCCTGAGCGCCCCAAGATTTAATCTATAGTCACACATTGGTGAATCGGAAAAAAATTATTTTTTTACTTTTTAGTTCATTAAAGTTTGTTTAAAAAAAAATAAAAAATGTTTGTGCAGTCTTGGACCAGAAAATGAAGGCATATATTATGCAATGCACAAACGACATGAAGTGAAGCTTTTTGAGGACTAAAGTACAGTTGACGTGCACTAAGTATGCATCGAAATCTGTTCTTCATAACTCCTATAGCCCTTTCTACAATGTTTCTTGTTTTGGTGTGTTTACTGTTGAATATGCTTTTCGAACTTCTAGCTTCTGCAGAACGATAAGGAGTCATCATCAAGGTTCTAGTGGATAACCGGTATCACCTCAATATCATAAAATGTAGAATAGATTGCATAACATTTCCTCACTAATACAAGCCTAGAATCGAAGTATTTGTCTCACCTTCCTGATACTTTGATTGGAAGTATCGTCTCGCGGCGCTTAGATTCCATATGTGCGCATCATGGTTGGAACCTGGATGGTGTGCATCAACACTTCTTATTTTTAAGTTGTTGTCACAAATCTAAAATAAATGGATATATCTGTATAAAACCCATGTAATTTACAAGTTCAAAAATTATTTTACCACCATCGCGTTTATGCTAAAGTTCCCTTTGCGATTGTAATATATCCCTTTTTCTTCCCTTTTTCTTCCATCGACACACATAATAACACCTGGAAAACTTGCCTTCAAATAAAAATCTCTTTTCGCAAGGTTTTTTTCCGCTTCGATGCTCTGGAGTTTTATCCAAACAGGAGAAAGCCTTCTTTGCAGTACGTTCAAAACATTTTTCAGTATTGCGGAAAAGGTCCAATAATTGCGAAACCAAAAGTTTCCATTTTTTATTTTTTATATGTAAATTGCAGAATAAAACCGAGTTTTTTTTTAGTTATTTATAATTTTATCGCACAGTTGATTTTCACACACTAGACAAATTTGACACTAAACAGCTGATTTCGAAAATGAGAGTGAGAGAGTTCTATGTGGCAATGCTTTTTGCGATTCCGTTCGGATTGTGTGATAGTATTTTTTCGTAGTTCATATCGTAACTTCGATTCATTGATTCTGTGATAGGGCTGATAATGTATGGAAAATCATGTCGACTAAGTGGCCACCATTAGAATGCATGCACTCATGGGCTCTTTTGATGGCACATTCCAATCAAAACGATCCCATATTGCTCAAATTTGGCCACCACAGCCCGAATAGGGCGTGCTGTTGGAACATTTCTAACGCCATAAAATTGCCGGTAAATAAAAGAGTTATCAATTTTTTACATAGAAAATAAACTTTTGGTTCACCCGTGCATACATATGTAAATTATGTTTGTACATTACATTTCAATCAAATTTTTGTTCAAACATGTCATCTATAGGGAAAACCACTAAGTTCAATTTATAAAGAATAGTATAGTATGCATGACTTCAGAATTTTTTAAAATTATGAAAGTAATATTACTTCCCTCTATGTACTTCCTTTTTAATATACAGCAAGTACTATTTCAGTGCGTGGACAACGCCGGAACTCATAAACCCATATTAACATAACACACATTGAATGTATAGTTTTTTTGTTTTGTTATGTGAAATACTGTAAGACAATTTCCATCTTTATTAAAACATAATGCTGTGTTCTCAGATATAGATGTATATATATTGACATGGTAAGACCTGTAATCACCTATGGCTATGGGGCAAAAGCATAGACAAAAAGAACCAGTCTAACAATTAAGAGAAATACACTTAATAAAGTACAGAGACTAGTATGTGTATGTGTATGCATTAAAGGTGCAATGAGAACCTATCCAACTGCAGAACTGGCGGTGCTATTAGAGCTAACTCCATTGCTATCGACAGATATGCCCAGGCCCAACCCAATTCTGATAAACGCTACAGTAGACGCGACATAGCAATAATTGCAGACAGTCAAGCAGCTAGCAATGCAATCGGGCCTCAGATCATCAAATATAGAATCGTCGAAGACAGGCTTAGAATCTTTTGGGTAATTACAACTTGAAGAGATTCAAAGCTTGCCATCGATGCCAGGTTATTCAAAAGTCTGGTTGAAATAGGTATATTTTGTTAAAACAGATGCCATAACCAACTCGTTACCTTAGCAATGCCTAAAGACAGGCCTGAAGAATGTCATCCCATGAGAAGCAGAGCATTGATGCTTAAATTTTAAAGGTGGTTGGAATTATGAAACAATGGCCATTACTTACTCGCTTCCTAGGCATGATTTTGTGAAGGCCGTGCTTTTCTCATACATACACATTCATGCTGGAGAATATTATGAACTATACTCTGTTCCACAAAATTGTCAGTACAGGGAAGATAGGACGTTTGCCTCTCATTCTGGTTGCAATAGCTTTCATAAATCTGTCCCTCTTTTAAGGTCTCACTGGGTTACCATAGTATGCATGAAAAATCGCCGCAAATCGCAGAGCAATACCCATAGGGCTTCCATCTGCTGATTTGAAAAAAAAACACAATTTGTTGAACGGAAAAAAGATAATTGTGTACAAAGTGGACACCAGCTCGATTTTTATGAAATGTTGGTATGTTGTAAAGGGCATGTTATCAAGTATTTTGGTGTATCAATGTTATATATCAGAAACGATTAGCTTACGAGATATAGGCTAAAAACAAAAAAAAATCACTATTCGTTTCCACGCCCAAAACTCATCTCGCGCAAATAACTTCATTATAAATCACAAAAATCGAAAAAGCGTTAAAATTCATTTTAACGGTTTCACCAGAAAAACAAGAAAGTTGAAAAAACAAAAGCCATGTGGCAGTACCCTCACATATTCAAATTAATTTTATTGGTTTTCAAAAGCACAAAATCCCAAAGCTCTTTGATAAAAACCACAGAAAAAGCATTAACGATTAGCATTAACTTAATAATGGTAACACTGTTTGATGTTGATACTTTCTATATACACAGCGATTCGAAGCCACAAATAATCATTCAGCCACCGACTGTGATGGTAAATAACAAAAACAAAACCTGTGTAAGTCAGTGCTTTGGATTTTATTTCAGTGGCGATTTCTCTAATTGAGTGCCGTGAAGACATGTACAGGCACCAGTGTTTTAAAAAAGCTCCCCCGTAAGGCCTGTACTGACAATATTTGTGAAACAGAGTATAGTTTTGAATTTATTTATCTGAATAAGTCTATAAGATTGATTATTGAGACATGACGCTTGGTTGCGTGTCCCGAGAGCTTAAAAGTTGAACCAACTCCATTATGGACAAATAATAAAAATAATAAATCTGCAAAATAAATAAAGTATTTGCTCCAGAAAAACAAATATCAACAACCTTACCAAATCAATAAAAACCACAAAACCCCAATTCAACGACATGCTGTTTCTCGGCTCTGCTTCGTCGCTGCTTTGTCTACATGCAGCGTCATTTAAATTATCGCGTTGTTAGCATATTTTTAAGCAAATCTCGTTTAAGCTCTGTCTGTTGTATGTACTTGACTAACAAATACAAAAGCACTCGATACAATCAATCCGCGTGCATGCTCATTAACAATTCATCCGCGCACTAGGTAATCATTGTATACTCGTACTCATATTATCGCTAATTTAGGTCGACCGTTGTGACAGCCTGGGATCGAAATTGATGTAACAAGCAAACACTAGCGTGAATTTGCCATTTGGTTTTGGACACCACATCGTTCTTCCAGATACATACTCGAATGCGTATTTGTCAAATAACCGTCATCATCGTCATCGTCATTGTCACTGGCTACGTCCGTCGCGTCAATGTCATCCTAAATAGGAGTGAATCCGGAATCCACACACATCCACTAGTTATAAATAGAACAATTTGTGCTGTCGATATTCCTAGATTCCAAGTGGTCTCGTCATCGGCATATCATTTAGATTTGGAGAAATGCATTTGAACGAACGCACGTCCTGCTGCTCAACTACTGCTCGGTATATCAGTTAATTATTTAGTGTTTGCTGAAAGTAGCACGTATCTGCAACTCCTACTTACTGCGTGCCGTACAACTACAATTCCTATGCTATGCTCCTTTGGTCGATGCCAATACTATCCAATGGTCAATATTAGCATAAATTAATTGAATTTCGCTTACAGAATATTCCAAATGGGGATAGGAGCTAAAGCATCAACTGGGTGATGTTCATAGTTGATACATACATAGGCATCAACGATGGTCTGCGTGTAGATATTTAAAATGCTAATCTGTGAGTTCATTCAGATCTAATATGTCATCCTTGGATGGATTCTGGTTCAGTGGTTCAGTTTTATTAAACTACAGAATAAGGTTGCCAACTTGTCGTATATTCGATTGGACAGTCATAAAAGTTGCCTTTTACAGTCTATCTTTCACAGAAAAAGTTGAAAAATACTTTAAACTCTTAAAACATTTTCAAACCCTTCCAATATCTGCAGCCATAGACGGCATTAATTACGAATCCGAATCATTAAATGTTTGCTTTCGTTTCGTTGTTGTGGATTGTACAAAATATCAATGCCGCACTTGGCAAAATATAAAATGGCCTTCTAGCACTTTGGACTACGCAATACACCAATACCGATTAGGATTTTTCTTTCAAAAATATTTCTCTGACCATTTTAGCTCTATAGGTGTAATTTTTTTTTTTTTTTTGTAATATTGATTACAACGGTAATGTTGCATACAACAACATTGCTCGGCTTCCGACCTCCGAAGATACGATCATGTCTCTGCCCTTTCGAAACGAATAGTCTGCAGCTCATTTGATAGATAGACTAATACAATTTCACTCGCTATGCTGCATGAATAACGTTCCCATCTATCATATATTTCGCAGGATTATCCTGTTTTTTCATACAAAATCCTGCCTTCTTTATTTTTCTCTGAAAATCCTGTAAAACGTTACACCTAAAAATTAATTTATAACCCGACTCAGAGTAGAAACTCTTTACATCATTCTTACGGTCAAAACCAATATTAAAATGCCATGCCTAGAATTTCACAAATTCTTCAAATCGACTCCAGAGGTGCTTCGCACAATTACATCGAATCAAAAATATAATGTACGAATAAGTGAAAGCACCGAACAGATCGAAAACGACTCAGAAGACGAGAGTTAGAACTTGGACTCGAAATTTTACAGTTGACATTCACTTGTATCCAATGTTAATTTTTAATTTATTATAAAAAATATGCGCAAAATATTGAAAATCTGTTTAAAAAAAACGGTAAAATCCCAAATTTTGCCCTTCCTGTTTTGAACAAAATAAATCCTATAAAATGATGAAGTTTGGTCATTTTATCCTGTATTTTGAATAAAAGGAGATGGGAGCAGTAGTTATACGGGTTGGGCATGAAATCCCACCTTACAAAATCCCGATCACAAAATCCCGACTGACAAAATCCCGACCACAAAATCCCGAATGACGAAATCCCGACTTACAAGATCCCGACTACCAAAATCCCGAATTCGCGCGCGCGAATTTTGAACTATTATTTTTTCCAAAGTCGGGACTTTGTAAGTCATGAATATGCGGCTATTTTATGTTTTTGGTTTGTATGAAAATACTAGCTGTCCCGCCTGGCTTCGCCCGAGTCGAAAAAATATAGTATTACTTACAGTACATACATATGTACATTGTCATTTAGTTCGAAGAATCGGACGCTCTGTCTGTTTGTCCATCTGTTTGCCTGTCAATCTATCTATCTATCTATCTGTCTGGCTGGCTGTCTCTCTGTCTGTCTGTCTGTCTATATTAATTTACCAAAATGTTTCATACTCACATTTCACCTGAAATTACGAAATTTTGTATGACAGGTACCAAAACCACTGGTTGTTGAGTAACCGCACTGATGCTATGCTGTATTCTACATTAAGAAAAACGTACTCCGAAAATTGTACCAAAATCGGTTGCTTAGTTTCTGTGTATATAAAAGACGAACATACATATGTACATACATGCATTCATTTATATATATATATATATATAGATCAAATAACTTGACTCCAGCGCCACCTAGCGGGATGAAATATACTTAACAAAGAATTCTCAAGCCTACCAAATATACACAAAAAATTTCGTAAAAATCGGTTGAGCCGTTCCGGAGGAGTTCGATTACAAACTTCGCTGAACTATTTTCTCATTCTTAGAAGAACGATTTGTCACACGATTCACTACACGACCCTCAACACTTAGCTCAACGAAAAAAAAAAAAAAAACGGAGAATTCAACTTACCAAAACACGCCCTATGAACCAGATACAAAAATCGTTTGGTTAAGTGCACATGATGAGAATCGAAAAGCGCTGTTCTTTTTGATTGGCGACGCATACTCTGACGTGCTAGTTTGTATGATACCACTCTGTATCCATGCTGCCACTTGTTCATCTACGATCTGTTGGTTGACGTACGACATTCTCCTCGGTCGCTGGTACACCGGGACCTCATCAGTTAGCAACAGTTTCATCTCTACTGGCGACTCTCTGCTACTGATCGGCGTGTGATTACTTATAATCGCCATGAGCTGCTTTCTCTCGAAGATTCCCAGATGATTGACGTCAATATTAGGCCCCTTCTCGAATTCCTCCCAGCTTTACAAACAAACTGCATCAAACTCAGTTTCCCCTCTGTCCTCAGCGACAGCCCTCATGGAACCCTCTAGCTCCCGTACCCCAACCCCTGGCGCACCACGCTCCTGCTGACCGAGTACTCACGGCTCACGTCGCTCTCAACATTTCCCGTGCACCTGCGTGCACCTGCTTGGCCTCTGCCTCTAAACTCAGTCTCGGACTCATTTTCCTTAACTTGTTTCTCCACCTTATCAGCAGTTTGCCTCTTTGCAAACCCTGCACCATTCTCTGTTATGGTTACGTCTATCTCATTCAAGACACTGTTTGCCTTTGGATGGTAAAGAGTTGTTTTTATTTGATTGAGATTATTGTTTTCATAATACCGAGATACCTTGCCAGCTCTTTAAAGAATGTTGGACTCTAACTGTCGCCGTAAGTCGCTCGAGATACGTTGTGGTATACCATAGCGTGAGATCCAGGTGTTGATGAATTCTCTGTCCACGGTTTCCGCTGTGATATCCAGTAGCGATACAGCTTCCGCCCATCTCGAAAAGCGATCAATCATGGTCAAACAGTAGCGATTTTCTCTAGAAGGTGGATGAGGGCCAATGAGGTCGATGTTCAAAGCGTTGCGCTGGATATTCGTAGAACTCCAATCACAAAACTGGATTGGCTTTGTGTTTCTGGCACCCGGTGTATATAGTTTGATAATTTCAGTGATGGACTGTGACATCTTAGGCCAAACAAATATCTCTTTTATGAGTGCGCTAGTTGCCTTCACACTGGAATGAGAAATACTGTGAAGTTATTCAATTACTCGATACCGAAGTGATTCGTGCACGAATGGTATTCTGAAACAATTATGTTTCAATTCATTTTACATAGAAAAAATGTCTTTTTTTGTTTGTCAACTAAATGTAAGAAAAGGCTTGGGCTGATTTTTTTTCAATGGATGGTGTTAGTGCAAATACGTACGAGTTATGGGCCAAAAATGGTCGAAACATTTGAAAAAATGGTAAAAAATGGGCATTTTTACGACTTTGAGGATGAGGATGCAGTTTTTTTTGGGTCGGTTTGTTTTGCACTTTTTTCTCCTTATCAATACCTTTGCTGAAGACAGAAAATAAATTCATATAGTTAACCGATATAGCCATGAGAAAAAAACCAAAAAAGTGCTTAAAACAAGGTTTGAGCCAAATATTGGCTACTTTCCAAAATTCAAACCAAATGCGCATTCTGACTGCGCATCGCATCGGTGCGTACACACACGATGCTTTTACGATGCGATGCGCATTCTGTTGCGTTGCGTTGCGCATCATGACATTTTGGAATGTTAATGCAAATGAGTAAAGCCATTACGAAAAAAAAAGCATCATGAGAATCTCGCGCGTTAGAAGTGAAACTTCTTAGGTTCTATAATCTGGTCTACAAAAGTTGTCAGTACAGCGAAGATTTGGCTCACAGTTTTGTTACAATAGCCAAATCGCCGCAATCCCCGTAGAGTTAACATCTCCTGATTTGAGAACAACACAATTCGTCGAACATCATAAAGATAATTATGTACAAAGTGGACACCACTTTTGGCATCGATGCATAGCGATACTCGAAAAATTAGGTACCCTCTACATCATACAAATATTTCATCCAAATCGAGGTGTTGTCCGTTTTGTACACAATTAACGAAATAGATCTTGTATTGCAATGTGCATTGCACAAGAAAGAAGTCTCATCTGCCAACAAAAAACTATCGAAATATTCAAAAGCAAGCTGAATTTTAAGGTTTGAATTAAAAACGACGTTATTTATTCTTCATATCTTTAGGAATATACAAGCCCAAGAAGTCGCATCTCGTATAAAATTTTTGTATGAAAACATTTTTACTCGCAGAAGAAATTGTATACTACATAAACCCCTTTTCATTGTGGTAGTATTTTTTCAGAGTTAAATATTTGGAAAGTTGTGTAGGTATGCATTATTATGCTATAGTTTCCTACACCATTCAACCGTTCAAACTCGGTAGAAGATTTTCAGTCGTTTCTTACCGCAGACCTCAGTCCCTTCGCCTACAAAACCGATTTTCTGCCGGCAAAAATCATCTCGTGTGCGGTGGCCCAATGTTTGCATGGTTGGGTTGAAAATAAGAAGTTTATTTTCTTGGCTTGTTTTGTTGTTGTCTGAAAATAAGAAATTTATTTTCTTGGCTGGTTTTGTTGTTGTTTTCTTCACTTGCTTGTACTTTTGATATTTTGTGGCTCGATATGTAGGTATGTGTATTTTTTTTTTTAAAATTTATTTTACTGTAGAAGTTGGATAAGGGGGAACGCTTCCCCCTTGATTATTATGTTTTGGTATGATAATTATGGTAATTATAGTACAAGCACTAAGAGCGCCACCACTTTACTGATACTGAATAGTTGCGGTAAAATCTGTTTACTTACGTAAACAACAATCGACAAACAATTGACTTACAGCGCGAATTTGGTCAAGAAGCAGTGCAGTGTATTTAACCTTCATATTATAGTGACAATAAATAATTTTTTTTTGTGTAATTAAAAATTGTAATGCCTGTATAAAATGTGTCAACAGACATTTCTTATTTCTTCAATATTTTCATTCATATGTACATACATTTGCCTAAACTTAATAAAACTTACATACATACATGTTTAAAAATTACCTTTTGAAAGCTATACGTACATGCATATATTTGTATAACTACACGCATAATTATACACACGTACATTTTTTTATTTATTTATTGTAAAATCAATTGATAGATAGATAGATATATTTTTATTTCGTTATAAAATTACAAAGGCAAGTCACCACACAATTTACAATACAGAGATATGATAAGATATGTACCTATATCTTTTAACTGAAATATTCTTACAAAAAAAAAAAATTACATTTATACTTTACAATGGATTTTTTTTGAAGGGAAACAACGAGAAAGCACCGTAGCGCAAGTGGTTAGTGCGTCGGACTACTGAGCCACCGGTCTTGGGTTCGAATCCCGCCGCAAACACCTAAAAGTTTTTCACAGTGCCCACCTCTTTCGAATGTCTGACAAGCATCAAAGAGTATCATTTGTCACGATTGAGCTTCTCAACTCGCCGTTCGGAGTCGGCAAAAAACTGTAGGTCCCTTCCATTCGTGCAAAAAATGTAACACGCACACACAAATGGTTGCGAGAAGCAGGCCCAGGTTCACCTCGAGCTGTAGCGCCAACTAAGTAAACAACGAGAAAACCCCTCAATTCAAGAGAAAAAAGAAATAGTAAAAATTATTAAAATAAAAATTAAATTAAGCAAAAGAAAGCCAATATAGCATATATTACAAATAAATTAACAAATAAATAAATAAATAAATAAATAAATAAATATATAAAGCAATAAATAAATAAATAAATAAAAAATAAATAAATAGATACTTAAAAATAATATCACATATGGAGAAATAAACATATAAATTAATTAACAAATAAATAGATTAACAAAAAGATAATATATGTAACAATGTAACAAATGAATAAATAAACAAATAATTGAATTACAGAATAATAAATTAACATGTAAATAAATAAATTAAAAAAAAAAACCAAAATAAATTAACAATTAAATAGACTAGAATCAATATTTAAGATATCTTCAAACATGTGGAAATCATTATAGTCTTTGATAGGTGGTTTTCAGTTCAATAATTAATGGATTATCAGAGTAGTCACATCTGATCAAGAACGTCTCGATAAGTTTGCGAATTCTATCAGATATCAATTCAACATTGGCTCTATTATGTAGATTGGAGTGGAGTGATGCCAAGGAAGGTTCAGCATCATTTTCAAAATTTTATTTTGCTGTGTTTGCAATTTTTTGATATGGCAATCCGCGCATTTGCCCCACACTTGACAGCCATACAGTAAAATTGCCTGGAAGATCACTCTATGTATTAATATTTTATTTTCGTTTGTCAGTGAAGAATTCCTATTTATAAATGGATATAGCATCTTAATAGCAATACCTATTTTATGTAATGTCCTCGCAGTTTGTTCCCTAAATGTAAGCTTTTTATCAAGATTAACGCCCAGGTATCTAACGACCGCCTCCCACTGTATGGAATTGCCATTTATTGATAAATTGGTAGACGGTAAGAAACAAGACTTTCTTTTTCTAGTGAAAAAGATAGCTTGAATCTTTTCCGTATTCACTTTTATTTTCCACTTACTATAATATAATATGTATTAATATTTCTGCCGCATTTTGCAGATTCGTCTCAATATTGGGACCGAATTCATGCGACGGGTAAATTGCAGTATCATCGGCATACACGGCAATTTCGCATTCCGGTAAGTTTGGGATGTCTGATGTGTATAAATTATATAATATCGGTGCAAGAACTGAGCCTTGAGGAACGCCTGCGGGAGTGTTGACTAAATTGGACGGACTATGATTGACGTATACTCTGCAACAACGACTTGACAGAAAACTTTAAACAATTTTACATAGAAATATGGGGTAATCGAAACTAAGCATTTTGAATATAAGACCATTGTGCCAAACAGTGTCGAATGCCCTTTCAATATCTAGAAGTATCAATCCCGTTGGTTTTCCTACGGCACGATTTGTCTTTATAGAACTGCAAATTCTGATAATTTGGTGGCCAGTGCTATGGTAACGCCTAAAACCAAACTGTTCGTTGGGGAACAGATTTTGGTCATTAATAGTTTTTAACAATTTGTCCCACCAGATTTTTTTAGAATCAAATTGTCTATTAAAAATTTTACATCTGCTTCGCTTACAAACTCGCTCGCCAGTGTCTCCATTACTGCAGAGTTCAATGTGTGTATCGAGTTGGATACAAGGGAGTCTGTATTTGCATCCCCTAGATGTTGAGCAACAGAATTATTTTGTGCGAATTTATCGCTGAGTACATTGGCTTTGTCAAAGTCGGTGTAGTATATGATAACACTACTTTCAAGACTTGGAATTTGCCTATTTCTATTTTTAACAATTTTCACTATGTTCCAGAAAGGTTTAGATGCCTTATCCAGTGAGCTAAGCTTGGAGTTCCACGCTTCATTACGTTTATTATGAATGTACTTAGCTATTAGATTGCTGAGGTATCGAACATGACTTTGAGAATCAGGTTGTCTATACCTCTGCCAGTTCCGCCTATGCATGTTTCTCAGTCTTATGAGTTCTAGTATGTGACCCGGGAGTTTCATACAGGAATATTTTTTTTTCAACTTTTGGTACACTACAATCAGCTGAACTTAGTAAATGTTGAGTGAAAGTCTTGAACATAGTGAGCTACTTTTTCACCCGACCATGGAAGTTGACAGAGGACTGGATTATGATCTGAGGACAGATCGCTTATGGATACTGGCTGCGAAATATGACTAGATATATTGGTAATAAATAGATCAAGTACAGAAGGACAACCACGAGAACCAGCTGGAATATAAGTAGGACTGGACGGAAACAGGACATGTACTGGTAACATAGTAACAAGATTGGACAAGACATTTCCCCAAGAATTTGCGCGGTTGCAGCCCCAGTCTCGGTGTCTGCAGTTTAGGTCACCTCCTATTAAAAATTCACCATTCAAGGTAAAAAGTTTTCTTAGATCGGACTTTAATCCAGATCTTCTTTCAGTACTGGAGATTCCACCTCCACCACCAGGAAAATGCACACAGAATATTTTCACTGCATTACCATTCCTAAGCTTGACTTCCACACCCAGATTTTCAATAAACTGTGTTTGCACACTTCTCAAAAGCCTATGTTGAATTGACCTCCTTATTAATATTGCGACTCCACCACCTCTTCTATCAATTCTATCAATTCTATAGCACTTAAAATCAGAAGTTGAAATTCGAATTGTCGAATTCAACCAAGATTCCGTGATTAGTGCTATATCAATATTATTAGCATTCAAAAAATTAATAAGTTCAACATGTTTGTTTCTAATACCTCTGGCATTCCAGGTAATAATATTTACATTACTATCTATTAAATTACTTAACATTAGAATACAGAAACTTAGTGGCTAATTGTGTGATGACGTTAAATTGTTCTACTTTATTTTTACACGAACCTAACTTCGTTATCATTTCCATAACGAGCGTGTTTAATTCTTCCATTGAGAATAACTCACCAGCAATGGATGCGTTGTTGTTGCTGCTGCTGGATGGCGCAAACGCTGGTGTGGTATGATGATGATCCCATGCTAGTTTAGTTTAGTTTTTAGTTTTTAAAGACTTTTATTTCATTATAAAATTATTGGTAACATATGTGTACAGAGTCTGATTGGTTTGGCCTATGGCCGTCTACCAGATTGACAATTATAGTTACTTAAGTGATATCTAAGAAAAAGAAAGATACATAAAATTCTATACAAAATATCGAATATTTACACAACTATAGTTATATACACAAATATACGTCTGTATGCGTATAGGATCACCTTAGAAGTCGCCCTCGATAACACGCTTTCTGTACCGTAGTGCGTTTGTGGAGTAATTGTATATGACATCCCAGCCCCGATCGCCGTTCAGGATGTTGAGTGCCTCATTTACTTCTAATCTGTGTGAACCAAAATATCTCTTGCGGTATTCTTTGAGAATTGGACAAATCGCAATAAAGTGGACCACGTCTTCTCTCTCCTTGAGGTTGCAAAGATCGCATAAAATTGGAAGGTCTGATCGATGTGGTATAAAATTTAGGTTGGCTAGTTCTCCTCGCATTTTAAAAATGGTGCTAATCATACTAGTCGAGTAGTGGTTTAAGAAGTATGTTCGCTCTCCAAGATTGTGGTTCATTTTGCTATAGTGTAGTCTATACTGAGATGACTGCGCTTCGCATTTTGCTTTAGCAAACATGGTACGACTTATTTCCTTCAGCAACATGTTGAACTTCATTCTTAATGATGTAGGGTCATCTTTGGAAGTAAACGATACGTTCAAGCCGCAGTTCGATGCTAGTCTCTCCCATTCTTGAACAAGGTTTCCTCTTGATTATAGAGCATGCAACAGTACTAGTTTCGGCAGTCTTTCTTGTCCCCATGTCATGACTTTCACTATATAATTAAAATGAAGTTTTAGCGTATCTAAGAATAGAGGTGGGCATCCTGTCTCTAGATGTAGCATATAGTTGGGAGTTCCACTCGGCAATTGAAAAATCCTTTTGAGAAAGTATCGAAGGCATTTTTCGACAACTTCTAAGTGATAATAACCCCAAGTTTGAGCTCCGTATGGAGGTAACAGCAGTACGAAATATTTTTTGTTTTGCAATATGAGTTACATATTTATTTTTAATGCATTAATCCCAGATAGATGACAGAGCACGTTTAGCTTCAGACGATTTGGAGGTGATGTGCTTTTCCATATTCAAATTAGATGTTATTAATACCCCCAAATATTTATACTCTCTTACTACTTCGATGTTTTCACCTTGGTAAGTCCATTTTTCATTTCTAGAATATCTCCCGCCGCCACTTCTAAATATTACTATATTCGACATTTCTAAATTGACAGATAAGTTCCACGTCTTGCAGTACTTTTCAAGCCTGTTGATCATCAACTGCATGCCATCTATTGTTTCGGCGAAAAATACGATGTCATCTGCATACATAAGAGCAGGAATCTTTTTTCGGCTAAACTCTATACCTCCACCTACTGCATCTGTAATGTCGTTGATAAATAATATGAATAGTAGTGAGCTTAAAATACACCCTTGTTTTACTCCCATTGTGGTTGCAAATTCCTCGGATATAAGATCTCCATCCCAAACATATGCCACGTTGTTGTCATACATCGATCTCAGTATGTCTATGATCTTGCTGGATATTCCTATATTGTACAATTTGTAAAAAAGCGCTTCACGGGCAATGGAATCGAATGCAGCTCGAAAATCCACAAAGAAGGCGTACAATTTTTTGCGTTTCTTTTTATACAACTTAGCTATATTAACAACCGTAAATACTTGATCTATAGTTGAATAGTTCCTCCTAAATCCAGCTTGAAATTCATGCAACACTTTTTTATTGCTGACCCATTCTGATAGCCTATTATAAATTAAAGCACCAAAGAGCTTAGCAGATGTATTTAAAAAGGATATGCCTCTATAATTTGACGGGTTACTGTAGTCTCCTTTTTTGTGCAATGGAAAAATGATCGCCCTTCTGAAACTTTCCGGGATAACAGCGTTATCGAAGAATCGATTGAACTCTGATGTGAGCGCTAATACGAATTCCATCGTACAGTTTTTGTAAAACTCAAAAGGAATGCGATCGTCGCCAGGAGCTTTTTTCGTCTTTGCATTTTCGATGACATTTTGCACATCTTGTAGCGTAAATGAAGAATCTAAATATTCATCAAAAGATAATGGGGCTGCATACAGGAAAGGGGGGGAGATTTGCGTCTGGTTCAGAAGTTTGCTAAAATGGTCCTTGAGTAGAGGTGCTCCTAGAGTAGAGGCTATCACATTTCTCCGCCCGTTTATAAGTCGTACAGCCTTCCAAAACTCTGCTGACGATCTTGAAATATTAACCACGGCAATGGTTTTTTGTGTAAAGGCCACCTTCTTTTCATAGCAAATACGCTTAAAGTCCCTGTTTGCTAGTCCATAGAGTTCTTTAAAGTTATCCGTATTATGTAATTTAAGAAGTCTTAAAAAAGCAAACGACTTATCCCTGGCATTCGAACATTCTCTATCGAACCACTTCTGTTTATATGCTCTAATATACTGCATTGATCCGTAGGTGGGGCATGCCTTTCTAATGATTGCCGTGAGTATCTGAATGTTTGGCAATGTGTTCATAGTAATCTGTCTTTGAAGTTCCTCATTTAGCTTGATTCGATATACGTTGCGATTTTTGTCGTTCCAGGTCAATTGCGGAGGAAAACTTAATGACTTCGTGTTTTCCTCAGCTACGATACATGCTACTTTGCATTTTATTTCGAGTGGCATGTGATCCGAAAACACTTCCGTGCCTATCTGAAAATATTTCAGTAGTGAGTTCCAATATCCGGAGATGATGCAGTAATCAATTACTGAGCACGCAGTTCCACGAACAAAAGTATACTGTCCACATGTATCGCCGTTGCAACCTCCATTTAAAAAACAACAATCGAATACGTCTGCCATTTCAAGAATTTTGGCTCCCTTGCTTTCGCAAACCTCATCTTTAGACTTCCGAGTCAGATTTAAAGCTGAAGATTTACACCCGCTAACAAAATTGTTTTGTGAAAGACCTATTCTACCATTGAGATCAACGATAATCATTAAATCCACTGAGTCCAGAGTTAAAAGTAAATCATTTAATTTATCGTAGTCACCAGTGACTGCCATTTAAATATACCGGTACCAAATTAAGTTCTTTGTTGTGCGTTTTTAAATCAAAAATGAACGATTCCGCAATCTGTTTAAATCTTACAGCCACTCCATTTATATTTTTACGAAAGCCATTGCCCGCCACTTCCCCTTCCAAATTTATTCGATTTTACTGCATAGATCCATTTTAATTCATAGTTTAATAATAAATGCTTAAATCTAACCTCTTCGTTTTTTAACACATGAGTTTCAAATAGAATAAAAATATCAAATTTTTTTATGTAATTAAAAAATTCAGCAAACATTAATTTATTTTTAAGACCTGCTACATTATAACTTAAGATTCGTAATTCTGAAGAAACAATATCGTTCTGGCAGACTGAAAATACTCATTGCGATGAATCATGTGTAAGTGCGGTTGTTATCTTGCTTGCAGCCGATGTAGATGGTTGGTTATCATTTGCAGCAAGACTAACTTCAGTTGACATTAATGAAGTTTCCCTAGTTTTGTTTACATTTAAATCATATTTAATTAGATTTTCAAGGGATGGAATCTCTCCAAAAATTCCCCTGAGAATAATCAGGCCGCTTTTTTCACCACACATCAACCCCTCTGAAGAATCCCAGGTTAGTACCTTATCAGCAACATAGAGTCTGTCATCCCTTAACATAATTTTTGCCTTCGAATTTAGTTCACGAAGACCTCTCATAATTGGCAGCAACTTGGCCCTTCTCTGGTGCATGCTGTGTGGGAAATCCTTGTGGAGGTGAATTTTTGTGCCTTTCAGCTTTCTTGCATTGCGCAGAACGCTCCAAGCAGCTTGTCGAGATTTCATTTTTACTACCACTATCGCCGTGTGTGGATTTCGGCCAGCAATACTGAAGGTGGATTCGACGTCAGTGTTTGGTCCATTTTGGTCGAGCAGTCCAGCGCAGACATTTTTTGCCTTCTCCTTCATGTCAACATCGCCTTCTGTAGGTAAGTGCACAACGATGTTACATTCTGAGTTTTTTTGCATCAGTTTATCTAGTTGTGATTCGAGAAGTTTATTTCGTTTCTCCAACCGAGAAACTTTATCAGAAATCTCCTCATGTTTTATTTTTAAGTCAGCCAGCTCGGAACACATCAACTTTAAGTCGGCTTTTGTTGCTGGCTCTTTGACGAGTTCTTTATTTTTCTCATCTAGTATTTTCTTTAGATTTTCGATACTTATTCCTGTTAAAGCATTCATTGTGCGTTCGTTTGTACTTTTACTGGATTTATTACGACGTTTTTCAAGCTGAGGTTGTTCTGGCGAAGTTTCTAGTAGGTTTCTTTTGCTCATTTATTGAGGTTAGTCTAGCGACTGAACTTACGCTTAAATATTAAGAGTCTTAAAGTCTAGAACTCACTCAGATAAAACTTTCTAAATGGTGACGATGTTCTTACGGTGCACATAAAATTATTCTTATGCAAATATTTGTACATTTACTATATCTTTAAACACTTCTTTCAAGAGGTCTTATTTTCCACATCTACTTTGACATAAAGTCGAACTGTCAATCCAATGCATTTGACCGAGAAACGCTGCTGCTCTCGACATTCACCCGCTTCACAGCAGATCGATTTGGACGAGATGGGAAATCGCTCATTGAGTGGAGAGAAATGTTGTTATTGAAGTTGTGGTTAAGCTTCGACTTGTTGCTGAGAGAAGAACGACTAGTCTTTTCTGTAAATTTTGCCCTAATTTCCAGGTATTGGTTTCTGCTAACGCATGCGCTGTCGGTGGGTGGATTTGTGACATTCGAGTTGTTGCTATCACATTCCTCAGTCTTGTGTGGGCCGGCACAGATAGCACAGTATGTTTTAATATTGCAGTTTCTTTCACCATGACCAAACATTTGGCAGTTACGGCACTGCGTTAAGCGATTTTTTTGCTTGCGGTAAAAGCTCCAACTGACTTGCGTATGAAAAATAGATCGAATGTTTTTTTTTTTAGTTCATTAAGTTTAACACTGCCACTTTCAAAAAATATAATGTAAAGTGTGTAGTGATCACTTTTTATTTAAATTTGAAATGCGCTACCTCATTGTAACGTGTAGGCCAAGTTCATAAAAGTAAAAATGCGGCAGCACTGCAATTTTTGCGTTCATTAATGTAAAAAAAAACTGCATTATCTTTGCATGACGGCAGTTATCATCTGCGTTTATACATATATGTAAACCAAATGACAGTCAAATTGCCATGAACTCTGCATTGAATTTTGTTTTGCTGCCGAATTGCAGGAAGATGGCAGGAGAAAATATGTAAGTAAAATAAATGAAAATTTAATAGATTTAACCAAAATAAACGAAGGTTTTTTTTTATTAATAAGTTAAAATATATTATTTGTGTTTTATAGAATGAAAGTGAACAAAAATTGTGATCGGATTCTGACATTAAACTATTTATTTCCATTCGCTTAGGAATGAAGTCCGAATTTATAGCAGGCCGAAACAGAAATCTGTTATTTGGGGAAAAGTTTTCTTGGAAAAAGAAGCTATTGAGGACGAGCCACGGCACAAGGAAATTTTAAAAGTGGAAAGTGAAAAAATTGAAGTGAATAAAAAAAGGTTAGAATTTCTAATGTCATTACAGCAAACATAAGAAAGAACTACCGACTGAGTTTTTGTTCTTTCTCAAAAAAGATGCTGTAAATTTAAGCTTATTTTTTTTTTTAACAAATCAGCTTTTTATTTAATTTGTGTGTTAATAAAATAGATTAAGTGTAAAATCAAAACCAGTATTCGGTAAACGGGTCAATGATCTGTGAACTGTAAATGTACAAATTTTGTATCAATGAAATAAACCTAAGAACTTACATATCGTTACAAAAAAAATAAAAGGTTTTTTTTTTTATATTTTAGGTTTTTATTAATTTTAGTTTTCTCTTCTCTTACAATCGCGTTAAAGAGGCAGGCCTAAAAACTCCCGGATCACACAAAGGCAGAAACACCAGCATTTGATTGGCCTCAATGATGATGTGATTCAAAATCGGGAGGCCTGCAGATATTTGTTGAGGTCGAACCAGCGAACTCCACAGGCGGGCCAGTAGGAATGTAGTGAAGTGGGAGGTTTGTGATCCTTATAATTCTGATTAGAGATGGGTCAATACTAATATTTTGTGATATTAACTAATACTAATATATTCGTTAGCAAATATTATAATATGTATACCGATACAAAATATCACTAATATTTCAGAAGACGATAATCTGTATTTCAGAAGACGATAATCTGTAAACATGCATCCAATTGCTATCTTGGCGCAACGTTTATATTCCAATATATTTTTTTTAGCAAGTAGTCAGCCCATGTCAAATCATATAAAATACGATTTACCTCTTTTCATACTATACACATAGTATATACACTACTTTAAGTGTCCTTTTCCTTTCGCTATTCCCTAAAAAAGGATCGTGCATGCGTCAATCCGCCACCAATATCAAAATACACAAATATTAGCTCCAGCCATCACTGATACGAATATCAAAAATATTCGGATACAGAAATATTAGCTTCAGCCACCACTGATACTAACACGAAAATATTAGGATACAGAAATATTAGCTCCAGCTGATACTGATACCAAATATATTCGTATACACAAATATTAGCTTCAGCCACCACTGACACTAATACGCACATACATATTAGGATCAGTGGTGGCCGAAGCTAATATTTCTGTATCCTAATATTATTGATATTAGTATCAATGGTGGCTGGAGCTAATTTTTGTGTATTCTGATATTTTTGGTATGTGTCAGTGGTTGTGGCCGTACCTACCAGGATAGCCAAAACACACGTCGATAAACTTTTGGCTATGATCACATATAGCCTGAAAAGGAATCATTTATCAAATATAACACAATAATCGACATTAAAACCTGACTAACCTGCATATTAAAAACGTACCCTTTCGATTAAAATAGCTTGTTGGGTCTATTGTGGGTGCTATTATGGGTATTTGAGTTCCATCTACACATCCAAGAACGTTTGGAAAAGGATTACTCCTTAAACTTGCTCTTGAATGTTAGTTTGGTAATTTCAATGAAGTTGAATTACTTATTTGTCTAAAGGAGCAATTGTTAGCGAGAGAGAGGTTTTGGGTAGACCAAAATTTGTATAAAAGGGCGGCCCAAACGATAGCTCAGCGCAGTCAGTGAATAAGTTTAGTATGCATACGAAGTATTTTGGAGCTGCCCCAGCATTCACACTTTTGTATGTGATTATTTTCATTGCAGACTTACCAAGCTCTTTGAAAACGTAAGTTTTTGGTCCCAAATTTCATATTGTCTATGTGCAAATTGAGAGAGAAAAAGAAAAAAAAGAAAAAGAGAAAAAATTATTTTGAGGCCGTCGTCTTTTGATTAAAATTGGACTTCCACCGGTTACAAAATGAATAATAGTGCAAGTTGCTCACAGTCGCAGGACACTGATACGGATCTACCTACAACAATCTCAAGTACCGTAGCTAAGAAAAAGCATGATGCACCAATGGTTAAATATTTTAAATACAATTTTGAAGTCAAATATCTAGATTATGATTCGTGTATGCATTTATTTATTTTTTTAGATGAAAACTCATGTCAGCATATCA
This sequence comes from Brachyopa scutellaris, assembly GCA_949775065.1. NCBI lineage: Eukaryota > Metazoa > Arthropoda > Insecta > Diptera > Syrphidae > Brachyopa > Brachyopa scutellaris. The sequence goes on along the minus strand of OX459113.1, from coordinate 38,564,615 downwards.
ACAAAAAATTGAAATCCCATTTTTCGAAACTTATTTCAAGAACCATTTTTTAACCCTCATCCTGTATTTTGGCAAATTTTGCCCAAACGCATTTTGAAACATAAAAAACTCGTGCGATTTCTATAATATGTATGCTACCAAATGTAACAAATGTAATTCAGTTATCTGTAAAAATCATTCATTTACGGAAATAAATTGTAAAAAGTGCAAATAATGCAATAAAATTGTGCTAAGAACAATTCGCCCAAAACACTGAATATGTAATTGTTTTTCTTTACAGGATGAGGGTTAAACAGGCAAGTGGACGTTATTAAATAAAAAAATTCATAATTAGCTTGAAATTTCTAAATTGTGCTAAGAACAATTCGCCCAAAACACTGAATATGTAATTGTTTTTCTTTACAGGATGAGGGTTAAACAGGCAAGTGGACGTTATTAAATAAAAAAATTCATAATTAGCTTGAAATTTCTCCATCAGTATTTCGTCGAACGGTTTTTATAACTACAAAGTAAAGTTTCGTGCTTTATTGTAACTTCGGTTTACATTATGTATTGCATGTATTCATATTCGGTTTATATACAATGCAAGTATTCATACAGCAAAATATTATTATTTATCGAAAGGATAGACAGAGGACAGGCAGAAGACTTTCGGTCTGTAGTGTACTGAGATATGGTGAGTTATCACATTGATTAATATTGTAATACCCCAAACTCTCATTTTACACTAGATGATCAATATGAAAAAAATATGAAAAACAAACTTCAGCTCACTACAGACCAATAGTACCTACCAAACTTATATTCGTCATAATTAATTTTTACATATCTCTTATTAAGCTATCTAGTGAGGATGAAAAATTCAAAATCTGTTTTAGATGTTTGTCGTGAAAACCCCAGCATGTGGTTATAAGAGGATAAATAAATGTGATATCAAACTTTTTGACTCATTTGAGAAGAAGTCACCCACAGCAATTCAAAACTTTAAAAAAAGTAAAAAAGGCAATAGCGCGTAGACCATCAACAGCGGAAAGTTTCAGTGAAAAAATTATAAAATTCATAACCGATGCAATGGTCCCAATTTCTGTTATAGAAAAACCGAGTTTCTTATGATGGCGTGTTCAAATAATGGCGAGAAAAACATACACTACTGTGTTAAACAGAACCTACACGAAAACTATATGAACAACATAAAGAAAGCGTTGCAATGTCAAAAATACTTCTGGAAGAAGAAAAAGTTTGTTTTTGATACACCAGCCATTATGGGCTTTCGGATGATTTTGAGCGTTTTTCTGTGGCGCTTGCGTTTTAAAGGATTTCAGGAGGAACAGCATACGCCGATGCATGCGTGGCTGGGAGGGTGCTCAGTCAGTAGTATGCGAACTCCGGGTACTTGGCAGTACTCCGGTTTTAGACTGTCTACCTTCAGTATTCCGATCTCTGCTGAGGGTGACATTTTTTTCTCGGATACTCGTGGGACTTTATGCCTAAAGACAAACAAACAAAAAAACTGACAATCGACCTTCAGTGGGACAAACGTAACATGGACGTCACGAAACACGATCCAAACGAGTTGAGAAGCGACTGAAAGGCTTGCAAATCGACAATGATACGCACTCCAACAGCTCACACACCCAAACAGACACTGACAACGCTTCATAGGCCTCGGCCTGTTCTACGGTCAAAAAGCACTTACGTGCCAACACAGCTGCTTACAGGAAGCTTCGATCGGCATTCCAAGCCCTTAGTCGAATTGAAAAAAAGGACAAGGGTACTTGGGAAGCTAGAGACCACGACACTCCACGACACCAAGTGGGCAACGGAAGTGGTCTGGAAGAGTAGATCTATTAAGGAACTCCCCACCACTATCGGAAATATAAAGAAGCAAGACTGTGCTTCCAAATGGCCTCGGTATCAAGAGGGTACTCCATCCACCTCTAAAAAGGTGAAGAGCTCTTCTTCAGCGCTCGGCTCGGATATGATACGCAAGCAGAGAGGAAAAACACACCCATCCTCCTAGAATTTGATGCCAGTGCCCACCATTCCATTTGGGGCAGTAGTAACACAAACGAAAGAGGTGAGTCACTTTTTACTTATTTTGTAGAAACTAGTCTTGTAAAATGCAATCGGGGTAACGATCCCACGTTTATTACAAAAGATAGGCAGGAGATATTAGAAGTAGCCTTATTTACTGACACTCCCAAATTAATAGCAGAAAAATTTACAGTATCCCAAAAGAACTCCCTTTCGGATCATTGTCACATATCCTTCAACCTAAGCATTACTGTTCCACCCAAAGCATCCCATAGAAACCCAAGAAGGACTGATTGGAACAGCTACAGAGACAACCTAGAAAAGGGTCTCAACTCGGTCATCGATACATCGCTCACGCCCGAGAAAATTGATTCCATGTCGCGGAAGATAACTCAGGCCATGAGCAAACCATTTAACATATCGTGCAACATAAGCAGAAACGCTAAGGCTGATAAGCCCCCATGGTTTTCGGCAGATGTCCTGAGACGAACTAGTCGAAAGTTTTTCAATCTGGCGAAGTCCTCAGGTAGCCCCAGTGACTTGGATAAATATAAAGTTAGCCTTAGGGAGTACAAATAAAAGATCAGAAAAGCACTAAAGCGGGCAATCTTTCTGCTCCAATATTGAGAAAAATAGCGAAGTTAGCGGGATCCTGTCCAAGACTCCTACCCTGCCAAGGTTTATTAGAAAACTGACGGAACAGACACTAAATCCAGCCAGAAATCACTACACCTACTACTAGACACCCATTTCCCGGGTAACGCAGCGGATTATGAATACACTTACGAAAGGATGACCTCAAATGGTCATTTCTTTTCAATAGAGGTTGTGAGTGAAAGCAAGCTCAAATGGGCCGTTAATAGCTTCCTCCACTTCCAATCTGCGGATCCAGATAGTATCATTCCAGTTGAAATGCAAAGTTCCTATGGCATTGTCGCACCCTGACTGATTAAACTATTTCATTCCTGCTTAGACTTCGGTTATATACCAAAAATCTGGAGGGAAGTGAAAGTGGTCTTTATACCAAAATCAGGAAAAACCTCTCACACCTCCCCCAAAGACTTCAGTACTTCAGACATATTAATCTCTCATCCTTTATGCTATCTTATCGCCACAATTGTAGCTCTTAACTCTAAACGAAATTTTGCTCAATAATATTCAAAGAAACGGCCAGCATCTGCGTTACTGGTGCTATGCGAACAACCCCCATCGCAGCTCTTGAAACGATTTTAAACATTCTCCCATTAGACATTTATGGTAGGGACATACCAGCTAAAACGGCGTTGCGATTTAAAGAAACCTCAAAGTGGGAACCTTCTAACTATGGACACGCCAGAATACTCTCAATCAATACCCTAAATACAGGATTTAAGGACTCCGCTCCTAGATTTCAACATAAAATATAGTACGAATATTCCCAACTGACAGGAATGGGTAGGAAATATTAGTCTAAACGACGAATCCGCATTGGAGATTTACACGGATGGGTCCAAGACAGGTGATGGCATAAGAGCAGGTGTCTTTTTGGGCCAGTTCAACCTGAACTTGTCCTTAGGGCGTCCAGATCACTGTAGTGTCTTTAAAGCGGAGGTGATGGCTATTCGTGGAGCCGCTGAGTGGCTTTCGATGAAATCGATGTACAATCGCGACATTTTCATTTACATCGATAGCCAAGCAGCTATAAAAGCACTCGAATTACCAATTATAAGATGAAAATTGGTTAGGCACTGCGCATCTCTAAACGAGATATCGAGCAGATGCATGCTCACGCTGTGCTGGGTTCATAGTCATAGCGATATACCAGGTAACTGTGAGGCAGACGAACTAGCCAGAAAATGTGCAAAATTGGGTAGTTCTATCACGGAAAATGAACCCCATGTACCAAATAGAAACAATAATGATAATAATATTTGGCTTCAGCAGTCCTAGGTAGAACCAAGCCTAACTTTCCGCAACCATTTGTGTGTGCGCGTTATATTTTTGCACGAATGGAAGGGACCAACAGTTTTCTGCCGTATCCGAACGTCGAGTTGGGAAGCTTTACATGACAAATGATACTCTTGAATGCTTGTCAGGCATTCGGAAGAGGTAGGCACTGTGAAAAACTTTAAAGGTGTTTGCGGCGGGATTCGAACCCAAGACCGCTGGCTCAGTAGTCCGACGCACTAACCACTTGCGCTACGGTGCCCAATAGAAATAGAAATAATAAAGCACAAAATCTCTACGCAGGCTCTACAGCAGGCTTACGAAAGATGGCGAAATCTTGACACATGTAGACATGTTGCGATAAGAGTCGGCTCATGTGGCAACATAATGCACCATCTCTGGTCTAAGTGAATCCAAACAATTATGGGGGTAGCCACCCAACCTTACCTAACCTAGCTTTGAAAAAGCATTCTCAGGTTCGTAACATTTTAAGAATTAAATTCGACGATCGACGATCTGGTGTGATTTTGTTATTTAAGATTAAGAGCCTTCTTTTAATATGCCGTTCCGACAGTCGAGTCGATCGTCATTATATTTTTTCCTGAACATATTTTAAAATGCACACATGATTTAAAACTAAGTATGATGTATGTATAAAATATTTTCATACTAGGCATTTTCGAAATGTTCTCAACTGTGGAATAAAGCACGACGCCCCAAATCGAGCGTGGTTATTTTTGAAACAGTAGGTTAGACATTTAGCTACCAAGTCGTGACAAAATGGAATTCAATGTTTAGATCTATAAAAATGGTTGTTAAGACAATGGAGAAGCTAGCTGAATTGTGTGACGAAATGTGCATTGCACTATACACTTTTATTGATATGGAATATTTGGAGGAGTACCGTGCTCTGATGGAGCCACTGGCATAGTGTGCGGACCTTTTGCAAGGGGAAAAAATACATTTTACGGATACCTTGTACTTTTTATTGTTTCCCTGAGAGTGAAATTTCAAAAATGGCTTCTCGCAACAATTTGGGACATTTTGCCAAAGAAGAAGAAAGCCCCAATGCAAAGGTTTAGCTTAATGCGGATTCTCATGATCCGGTTGTTTCTTCCGTAACATGCCGTTATATCAAATTGAAATGGGTAATAGTTTTACTACCAACATCTGGCAAAACCATGGAAGACGTTAAAAAAAATAGTACTGGAAAATGTTATTAAAAATTTAAATAAAGAAACACCAGTTGACCAACCGTCGAACCCGGGGAACATATCGTTTATTAAATTATCGAAAATTGGTAAATTGATAATGGTAAATTGAAAATTATGTGCTTACAGGAAAAGTTTTTTAATTCTTTCTTTTTTAATTAGATGCTGACTTAGAAGGCACACAGATGATATCCAATATCACAACGCAAAAGTTGAAAGTCTTGTCATATCTTTCAGATCAGGATAACGTTCAATTGATTGCCCAAATATCAAAATATTAATCATTTTTAAAATAAAATACAATTTTGCCATCTTCCGCTCCAGTGAAAAGGCTTTTTTCATTTGCGGGGATAATTAACGCTCCACACAGGAATAAACTTTCCGATGAACATTTTGAAAAGTTAGTACTGCTTAAGGCTAACGAAAAATATAACGTCTGATAACATTCAATTACAAATATACATACAAAATATATAATATTTTTCAGATTTCTTATATTTTTTTATATGTGTACATATATGTATATACAAACTATATCATCCATTTTGTTTATATAAGTCGTATGTTCATATCATAACCTGTAGATTTCTTAAATCATAGATTATACTTAAAAATATATATAATATGTAAATACATACATTCATATAATAATAAATTGTGTTCATACAATCATGTATTATAAAATAAAACTAGCCGTAACCCGGTGCGCTTCGCTACACCTATCATTTGAAAATTCGCACGCCCGGCGTTGCCTGCACACGTAGTCATTTGGGTATGATAGAAAAGAAGTAGTCGGAAGCAATCACTGCTGTTATATGTACATATTTTTTAACTTCAATTTCCATTTTTTTTGTTAAAGGGACATATTTGTTTTGAAAACGTGTTCCGATAAAGGGGAAATGATCCCATATGTATACAGAAAACATCAGCTGTCTATCTGTCTATCTGTCTGTCTATCTATTATCTACCCATCTATCTATCTATCTGTCTATCTGTCTGTCTGTCTATCTGCCTGTCTGGCTATCTGTCTGTCTGTCTGTCTGTCTGTCTGTCTGCCTATCTATCTATCTGTCTGTCTATCTATATGTCTGTGTGTCTGTTTCTACATATCTGTTTGTCTTTCTGTCTATCTGTCTGTATATCAATCTGTCTATCTAACTGTCTATCTATCTATGTGTCTGTCTGTCTGTCTGTATGTCTGTCTGTGTGTCTATCTGTCTGTCTGTCTGTCTGCCTGTCTGTCAATCTGTCTATCTGTCTGTCTGTCTATCTATCTGTCTGTCTCTGTCTACCTACATATCTGTCTGTCTATATTAATTGACCAAATGGATTCCTATTCACATTTCACCTGAAATTACGAAATTTTGTATGACAGGTACCAAAACCACCAGATGTTGAGAAAAAGTACTGATGCTATGTAGTATTCTATATTAAGAAAAACGTACTCTAAAAATGTTACCAAGATCGGTTGGGTAGTTTCCGAGTCTATAAAAGACCAACAAACAAACATACATTTATACAATAGATGAAAAAAAGTTTAATTACAATTTAATTACTTGTTTTTAATTATATTCTAACTAGGTACATTTATTTAGTTACAATTCCAATAACATTAGTGTATTTGTAATTATTTGCCGAATAACATATAATTATAATTAGAAAATTTAATTACAATTTCTCAATAAGTAAAATGTTATTAAATTACATTGCAATTAAGTATTGTAATTTAATTAAACCCTTAATTACCTATCACTGTTGGCAATCCATATTTAATTGTTTCTACTCTTCACCTTAATACGTTAATTTACTTTACTCCTTGGAAAGTTAAAATAAAAGTCTCTTTCGAATATGGCAACCCTGTTAATATGTATATGTACAAATATACCATATACATACATATGGTTTGATTCGGTCAGTTAGTGCACATCACTTAGAATGTGATTGAAACGCTCCTGGATATTGTATATATATTAGCTGTATGCAGATTACATGCACAGCCTTTGAAAGCTACATGCTTCTATCATAGAATAAGATTAAGGACGTGTTAATGAATTCAATTCAATGCGTGTGGTTATGTATTAAGTGAATATTCATTGTGCATGGCATCACCCATTGAGTATTAAAATTTGGAAGATGTTGTGCATGAACTGTGGTAAAACTATGCAAAGTTCTTTGAATTAGATTAGCACTTATATTAACATACACAAATATATTCCTTACCTTGTACGAGTACATACTTAGTATACTAAATGAAAATGGATTTTATTATAAGGTATTTTGTGATTGACACATCACATCAAGCATCAGTTTGGTTAACTCAAAACTATTCACCATGATGAATTCTGTGAAGTTTACTTTTAATACACTTAACATTCTACGTAAACTGCATGTTTAGGGTGTCTGGGTTCCAATGGGAATAGAGAGAAATTTTGAAGAATTGACAGGGATTCTGGAAGTGATGTGGTGTAGGAAAAACTCTGTGAATAACTGAAGGCAGCAATGTAGTAATAAAAAAATACATAATAAGTAAATAATAAATAAAAACTTGATAAATAAAAAAGAAGTAATAAATAGAGAACAGATTATAATATATAGTTAATAAAACGATTTGTTATGTTCTAAGAGTACAAAATCTTACTTATTTCTTTGTTGGTCGCCACAAGAATGAATGTACCGCTTACTTATGCTTGCCGACGAACTCGTCTCTCGTAGTCTTCTCTTAACAAGACGAAGTTTGAGAGAGAGTTCTACGATTAAGGCGAAGCTGTACTTTGATATTTGTGTATCAAATATCAGGTCATAAAGTAGAGTACAGTATAAGGTTATGCATTGAGTACAGGGTTTTTCAACAGGGACGCTACAAAAGTAGAGCGACAGCAAACGACGCCATATTTCTTGCCGCTCTTTTGACATTTCTCTTCAGTAAGGTTTGCCATTTCATGATGGAAAGATATTCGAGCCAACAACGAGTCGAAATTATTAAAATTTACTACCGAAATTCGGAGTCAGTGGCCTCAACGTTAAGAGCGCTACGTCCAATTTATGGTCGTCATAATCGTCCTAGCAGATCAACAATTGAGCGTCTAGTGGAAAAATTTGAATCCACAGGCACAGTACAAAATGTTCCCGTGCCAGTGAGACAAAGAAGTGCCCGTAGTGTCGAGAATATTGCTGCCGCTGAGACTTCAGTTGAAGAAAGCCCAAATGTGTCTCTCACACGTCGTTCTCAAGCGTTGGGCATATCTGTGACGTCGTTGTGTATAATTTTGCGAAAAGATCTTGGCCTACATCCTTACAAGATTAAATTGACGCAAGAACTGAAGCCGCTTGACCACCAGAAGCGTCGTATGTTCGTGAATTGGGCTGAGCAACAACTTGAAAATGATTCGGATTTTCATCGAAAAATCATCTTCAGCGATGAGGCTCATTTCTGGCTGAATGGCTTCGTCAATAAACAAAATATGCGGTATTTGTCAGGCAGCAATCCACACGTACTCCATGAGTCATCATTGCATCCCGAAAAAATTACGGTTTGCTGTGGTTTATGTGCCGGCGGCGTCATTGGGCCGTACTTCTTCCGTGATGATCAAGACCGGCACGTTACTGTGAATGGGAATCGCTACCGTTCAATGATAACTGGATATTTTTGGCCCCAATTGGATGATATGGACTTGGAGGATATAATCAGCATTGCCCCTGAAAAAAAAAATATCGTGCCTCATCGGCTGAAATACCGTGCCATTTTAAGCGATAGCGTGCCTAATCAAAAAAATATTTACAGGTTTTTTCATTTCTTTAAAATTTCAAATAATTTTCTCATTTAAGCAAACGTTTCTTTTAAAAAATGTGTGGGAATCTTTTACTCTAATTTCTTTTCCGATTGAATTTAGAATTTTTCAAGTTGGTAAACTTAATCTCATCGAAACACTTTTCACTTCAAGTAAAAAAATCAAATATGCAATCAAAGGTGATTTCAACATTTCTCACAAATCCGTTCTATCTCAAGAGTAGGTGCAGAAAAGCTGTCCAGCTCAAAATCATTGAACACAATGCAGATCAGTATCGCACAGAAAGTTTTCTCATTGAACACGAAAACGTTGTGCTTTTCTGTCCAGAATAGTCGCATTGAACAGACTTATAATCTTCTTTTAAATTATTTTTCAGGATTAAGTGCATTCATGCTATAATTTTGAACGAACGCGTCCGATTCTATTGATGATTAGTTAATCTCTGCTTACACTTTCAAATTTTTATCACTATGAGTTTAAGTTCCAGTCAAATAATGGAAATAAGAAAAACGTGCCAAAATTTATTTTTTCGTGCCTGCGTGCCTAAAGGAAATTACCATGTCAAAAAGGCACGATCGTGCCACATCGGCAACGCTGAGTAGCGCAAGTGGTTAGTGCGTCTGACTACTGAGCCAGCGGTCTTGGGTTCGAATCCCGCCGCAAACACCTAAAAGTTTTTCACAGTTCCCACCTCTTTCGAATGTCTGACAAGCATCAAAGAGTATCATTTGTCACGATTGAGCTTCTCAACTCGCCATTCGGAGTCGGCAAAAAACTGTAGGTCCCTTCCATTCGTGCAAAAGTATAACACACACGCACAAATGGTTGCGAGAAGCAGGCCCAGGTTCACCTCGAGCTGTAGCGCCAAATCAATAAATAAATTAAGGCATAAATGGGTTTATACAGCGGTCAATTTACCCAACGGCCGGCGTTGAAACGCATGATTTGGGCAGCCAATAAAGATCACCCAAACGGGAAATCACACGACCAGGAAACCACGCATGCACTACCTAATTGAATTTTTTTTCGAGTTGTATGGTTTGGGAAATCCTCTTGTTGAAACCAAATGTCATCCACATTACTTACTTAATTAACGAGCTCCCGACCCGTGAAGAGTGTCTGCGTGAGACACGGCAGATGATGTCGGTGTCTTCTGCGTATCCCAGTAGCTGAACAGATTGTGAAAGATAGTGCCTTCCGTGTTCACATCTACCCTGCGCACTATCTGTTCCAGCACAAGATTGAAGAAATCACACGATACCGCATCTCCTTGCCGAAATCCGGTGCATGTTTGGAATAGTTCGGAGGAACTGTTTCCAAATTGCACGTTGCACCTCGTGTTTTCCAGCGTCACGCAGCATAGCTGGATCAGTTTAACCAGGATCCCAAATTCGGCCATAGTTTTGCAGAGCTCAAGACGATTAATGCTGTCATATGCGGTTTTGAAGTCGATGAAGAGATGGTGAGTCTCGACTTGAAATTCGTTGGTCCTTTCCAACCTTGGTCCTTTGGACCGAACTATCCCCAGGGTAGAGCCATCCGACGACCAGACCGACAAATATCGAACACTTACAATCGACGCACTAAACGCACATAAGAGTAGACTGCTCTCGCGGCTAAAAATGCTTCACAGACAGTTTACCTACCGGAACGACTCGGAGATAAGGACACTGAAGTCGGTGATGAAAAACCTGAAACAGTTAATTAAAGAAAATTACAGAAAATCTGTAAGTTTGCATTGCAAATATGTTCCCGCAAATAAATAAATTATTCAGGAGAAAAGATGCGTCCGAATCCCCCATACGATAACAAACAGACAGATATTACTGACTGCTGGCATAGGTCCGGAAAACGTCGACACAGGCGACGGTTTTTTCGTGATCGAATACCCACAGGAGAAGGTGGATCTGATGAGCGCTTATTTCGAGTCGGTGTATACGGTGAATAACCCAGTTTGTCGTAACCACTGGCTTGAGAATGAAGCCTTTCTGAATCACTTTTATCTGCGCACTGAACTCCAGAATTGGCGATCTGAGAATAACGGCTTTACCGTATTCAATGATAAAAACCTTGCGAACGGCATAATCGCCGATTATCGAGCTAGTCCTCATTTGTTCGTGCAAAGAGATGAACTCTTGTATGCGAAAACCTCTGCTATACATATATGATTTACGATATGCTAATGGGAAAAAAGTTTGTCGTCAAATGTGGCAACGTAACTTCGAGTACAATCTTTCTTTCTTTTGGTGGCGTACAGATCAGGTCCAAAAATCGAGGTTATTAATATACTTTTGCAACGTGACTTCGATCGAATTAGGGGTTGCGACGATTGGAAGTTGAAGATCAGCTTCCAAAAGACGGAAACAATTCTGTTTAGAACTCCATTGACTAGGGCTTCTAGGGATACCAGAAAAAACTGGAAGAAATTTGCCATCATTGACCAGCACGGGCGACCATTGGCTGTGAAAAGTGTGGTTAGATATCTCGGTATTTGGCTCGACCAATACCTGTATTTTGATAAGCATTTAGATGCTGGTCTCGCTAAGGCTAAAATGACCTTTACTCTGACAAGAAGGCTGTTTCACAGCAGTCAACCTGACACCAGGGTGAAGGTCATGTGTTGCCATAAATCAGACCAATTATAGGATATGGTTGTCCGGTGTGGTTCAATATGTCGCCTTTCTACATGGAAAAGATTCGGGTTTTGAGAGGCAATGTCTTAGGACCTGTCTCAGATTGTACAGAAGACCAGAGTCCCAGTACATAAAATATTATCAGAACAAGGTCCTATACGATCGGGCACAACTGAACAGGATAGACGATTTTCTCATTAAGGCGATTCGAAGATTGATGACGAGGGGGTCGATGACGCGTTCTCCCAGGTCGGTGCGTTACTTTTGTAACATCCTAGCTTTTAAGTTAGGTTAGTTACGTAGGTTAAGGTCAGCTAGAGGGTCTTCGCGGAGTAGCCGGGCCCGCTATTACGATGCATCGTCTCCGTGAGGTGATCGACGCTGCGGCCTCGCTCAGGTATCGGTGCCGCGAGAGGGTGTCGTAATGGCGATGGCCAAGCGCCCGAGGATGCATTCAGGATGGTGACCACTCGGGCACTAGGCAACGAGCACTTACCACCCTAATTACAGTAAGTTCAGATTAAGTAGCTTAGGTTATTTAAGGTAGGTTAAGTTTGTTGTAGTTTTAAGCAAATAATAAAAAAAATGATATGGAACCCAAGTTTCCAAACTTTTCTTGGGATGTTCTTGTTAGATTAGCGTAGTCGTAATATAGTTAGGTTAAAGCCGAAACGCAATAGTTTGTAATTATAGAGTTAAGCCTAAAGTGCCCCCTAAGGGCCAGTAAGATAGATTTAAGAATTAGATTTAAGCATTTTTGTATTTTTGTCTAGTATGTAAGATAACATTTTTTTTTTTTTTTTTTTTTTTTTTTTATTGAAAATGGATTAATAAAAATGGCGCAAATTTATAGTCAACCCAACTCTATCAGTTTAACTCCGTACTAGTTTTAAACTTAAAGGCCTACTTTAATGTTTGTCTAATAATAGGGGAATGTGGGGACACCTGATCCCCCTTTTTTAATATGTCAAATATCTCAAAAAGTAAAACATTAATTGCCTTTTTATTTTAATGATATTTTAAACAATTTAATTGTTCATCATATTGTACAGTTTAATTGAGAAAGTATGTAAGATAAAATGTATTTTTTGCTGTTTTTCAAAAACTATCAAAAATAACCAAGTGTCCCCTATTCTGGGAGACTTGATCAGGGCTTACGGAAGACTTAATTATGGGACGATACAGCAAACGGTTCTGCCAATTTTAATGTAGGAAGATCATAAAGGGCGGAAGATAGTTCCCCATTGTGTTTAGGTATAGCACAGCACGCAGTTTCCAGTTCACAGCGCTCGCCTGAAGACATTTTGTTTATTTGTTTCTTCCCCTTGGTAGCAACCACTCTTTGGTTTATGGACTGTGGTTAGCCTAGTCTCGTCAATGTTCCATATAGATTCTGCCCCCAAATTTAAACTTTTTAATCATGAAACGTTAATTTTCGAAAAACTGCAAAGTATTGTGCTTATTGAAGCACAATATCTCGGGAACAAGTCTCCCCTACATTATAGGGATCAAATCTACCCCGGGGTCATAATTTTCTATTGAAAATTTTTCTAATACGTATCGATATTTATTTTAATATCAAACCTTCGAAGTCTTACCTAAATGAAACTGTTTTCGATTATTTTTAGAGATAACTCGTATTAATTATCAATACCTATGTTAAAAAAGCAGTTAAAATACTTATGAAAAAACAATTTGACAAAGAAAAACACGTCACCACAATACTGCTATCTGCGCGCGAGTTGTAAATTAATATTTGTCGTTTCCAACCAACGGTAAATAGTGTTTTGCCAGTGAGCAGTAAAAAAAATAAAATTCCCACATCGAAATAATAGCCAGTGATCAAGTCTCCCAAGGGATCAAGTGTCCCCACTTTCCCCTAGACACTTTTTACTATGCTGCTAAATAATTTCTACTTCGCAACGTTCCTATGAGAAATTTTATTCGAACACACATAAAAGTGACAGTTTTGATAAAAACAAACTTAGAAGTCTAGCTCCACATTAAACATTCAATACGAGGTTTGGGTGATTTTAACTTTAAAACGAGGCGCTAACGATAAAGTGAGCTTTATGACGACTAAAATTATGAAAAAACTTACTTCCGTACTAAAATAATTTAAAAGTGTACTTTAACCGACCATAAATTTGCGCTAATATTTTTAAAAGTGAAGTAAAGTAAGTTGGTTCTTTCCAGGATCTATCTTAGCGTGAAAATTTGGTCGATCGTCGATCTGCCGCGCCGGAAGCCACACTGGTACGTGCCGATAAGTGTGCTGCAGAAAAGTTTCAGACGTTCACACAGTACGTTGGATAGGATCTTATATGCGACATTAAGCAGGGATATGCCTCGGTAGTTCTTACAAGATATAGGATCGCCTTTCTTAAAGATGGGGCATATAGAGCTGATATTCCAGTTATCGGGCATGGTTTCCTCTACCCATACTTGGTTGATGACTTGGTGCATGCACCCTACCAAAGCATCACCACCATGTTTGAAAAGCTCCGCTGGTAGACCGTTAGAGCCGGCGGACTTGTTGTTCTTCAGCTTTTTGATAGCTGAGCGGACCTCTTCAAAACTGGGAGGGGGGATGAATTCTTCACTGACTGGATGTGGGTTCTCTTCTTGCCCTATTACTCTCACTACCTGATGCCCATTAAGCTGCTTACACACATCTACTATTCCCTGCGCTTCGGTGACTAGGTTTCCTTCACTGTTTCGAGGAGCCTGCGTTCCGGGCTTGAAGCCTGCTGCCAGTTGCTTGGCTTTCCTATAAAACATCCGGATGTTGTTTCTATCACGGGACTCTTCGATATCCTTGAGCTAGGAGACTGCGTGGGCCCTTTTCTTCTTACGCAGGATCTTCTTCTCCTCCCTTCTTCTGGCACGATACTCTTCTCTCGCTGTCCTTGTTTTGCGTTCCAGCGCTTGCACGTGTGCATTTTCTGTCACCTTTTTCAGACGCACGCATTCATCATCATACCAAGGGCTCATTTTGGGTGGTGGCTGGTAGCCTATTGTCTTCTCTGCTACCCCTTTAATGATGTCGCGATACTGGTTCCACAGATTGTTGGCGTTTGTGGATGGTGAATGCACATCGGAGAGTCTCTCGCTCAGGTGCTCTCTGTAGGCTCTGGCTGCTCCATTCGTTTTAACATTGAATTTCTTTTTCTGGGCGGTTCGCAGCTTTTTCTCGTTGGATAGTTGAGCTAGCTGCAACAAGATATCTTGCAATTAACACATTTCTGGCTAACGTTGCGAAAACGCAACGTGTTAAACTTTGGGATGTAAATCTTATCTGATGACGAGTTTTAATGAACAAATTTTGAGAGTTCATTAAATTATCAAATTGACCTGCTTTGGGTTTTTCTCAAAAATTATTTTTAAAGTTTAAATGTTAAGGCAGCATATTCAATGTTTTAGTACACTTCTCTAAACAATTATTTTTGTAAAAAGTTTTTGTAATGAATTCAATGAATGCCAACTAAATTTGTGCAGAAAAATATTGAAATAAAATTTAATAACTTCAATTATACGGTGAAAATCAAAATTGAAGAGTTTTACTATAGCTCTTTCAGCGAGTTTGAACGCGAATTTTCCGGAAAATGTTAGCTTTTCCAAACAATTTTTTTTTTTTGATTTTCTCTAGGTAACTAGCCCAAAAATAGCCAGAATCTGCGATTTCCAGTTTCTAGCTCAACGGAAACTGGTAGCCGCCGAAACTGGATTAAGGCACAAAAAACTGCATTATCATGTCGCGATAGCGAGCACCATTAACTGTTGCTGCCCGACCAAACGCATTCTTAAAGAAGAATGTTTCGTTGATGCCTTCAGCCCAAAATCCGTTTCATACATATTTTTAGGGCATAAGTTCATTGATGAGACGATTTTAGATCTAACTCAATGGATGGATGTGGTTATCCATTTTTATGTAATTACTGGGTAAGTGTAATTAAAATATTCGAATATTGTCTTAAGTACTGAAGGTTATATTCTACAGTAGAATAGTAGTCTTTCCTGCTATCAAAATATAATGCTGGAATATTTAGACAACTGTCCTTAACACAGAGTTCGTTGCGAAGATTTGAACGTAATTTCGAATTTATCCATCTATTTGACACTAGAATCTCCGTCCATCTGGGATCATTTCCCAGCGTGTTTCAAGCTGAGGTACACGCCATTGAGATCTGCGCCTTGATTAACCTACAAAGAGGCATCAAGGGAGCTAACATAAATGTCTTTTCAGACAGCCAAGCCGCACTCAAAGCTTTGAGCTCCTATTCTGTGGACTCAAGACTGGTAAAGTGCTGCTTCAATGCTCTCCAATCTCTAGCTACCCACAATAAGGTTAAACTTTGGTGGGTGCCTGGTCACAGAGGCATTGAAGGAAATGAGATTGCGGATGAACTGGCCCGATCAGGCTCTACTGCTAAATTCTCAGGTCCAGAACCCTTTTGTGGCATAAACTGGGCAACAATCTCAGCATTAGTTAACAATTGGGAACACAATCTCGAACTTTCTCATTGGAGAAATGTCCCGCGGCTTAGGCAAGCCAAATTGTTGATTAAGCCTTATACCCATCACAACGAACTTCTAAACCGCAATAAGAAGGATATTAGGTATCTAACAAATTTCCTCTCCGGTCATTGTCATTTACGATACCACCTGAACAAGTTAGGCCTGTCTAGCGAGACCGATTGTCGACTCTGTTTGGAAGAGGTCGAAACAGCCGAACACGTCCTTTGTGACTGCCCGGCACTTTTTGGGGTCAGACGACGTACCCTACACAAAGAACTGCTTAGACCTTATGAATTAAAAAATGCGTCAACCAAGGACTTACTCACCTTTATCAGAAAGGTGGTTTGTCGCGAGAGGTCTTGTAACACTAATGTTGAAGTTGATGGCAAATAATCGTCACTTTACCTACTTTATGAGTTATCAAATGAAATGGAGTAGCTATTGTTCTTATAGGTAGGTCAACTGTATCTTTTTGTAAGCCCTATTTTTACTATAAAATAGTTGAAGGTTTTTGTTCTAGCTACCGTGTTTTTAATTTTTTTTTTTTTTGTTGCTGAACTGAAGTGCATATGTTACCTAGTCATTTTTTTCTCCGATCTCTGATCAATCAGAAAATTATTTTCTTCTTTTTAACGTTACGTACCTACTTATTTATTTGGAAACAAAGTTACGGATGATCGGACGAACCACCCTATCTTTCTATATAAAAATGATCTGTTAGTTTGATATCTCAAAAATTTTAAAAACATCCGATTGAGCTGAAACATACAGAATATATATTTGTTATGAAGTCAGAAATGTTTGTAAATCTAAAGTTTTTCAGTTTTCCGATAGGTGGCGCTGAAAACTAAAATCTCAAAATTAATTATATTAGCTAACTTTTGACTAACGTGCATTTTTTGCTTCATAAAAAATATATTGTGTAAGTTTCAGCTCAATCGGGTGGTAGGTTTAAGAGTTTTTAGCACACTAAACGAACAACTTCTGTGAATCATAAGCAATGGCATATCTCTTAATAATACACAACTCTCCAGTTATCCTGGGCACCACCCATAGAGTAAGTTGAAACGCAACATCTGAGTTTCCTATCACTTCGTCGATCTGTCTGTCTCTCGTTCATGTCCTTCATGTGCTCGCGCTGTGTGTAAACATTATAAGTGTATTCATATCCCCTTTAGTGTGTGTAGATTATAAAAAAAATTTTATTTTTATGATATGAACTAACGATTGTTGGACCAGTTCATACAACCGAAAAGTTAGTATATCCTGTATAGTATAAAACAATTTTTTTTAAATATGTAGTTAAAAATTTTCAGGGCGCGGCCTCGGTATTGTTTCTGTATGCATGTATTAAAATCTTATTTTATGTTAAATACATACATACGTATGAATACATATCTACCTACAAAATACACTTTTAATGAGTTTATTTTTAAGTTACCCATTCCCTTCTACATCGGTTATTGTTATCAGCAGTTATTGTTTTAAATTTAACCAAGTCCCAAAGTGATCACATTAAGCGGCGTGCACTGTATTTATTTACTCGAAATAATTTCATGACATTTGATGACATAAACACTCAATGGCTGTAGCGAAGCGCACGGGGTAACCACTAGTCATTATATATATATATATAAAAATGAGCTGCTAGTTTGATACCTCAAAACTCATTAAACCGATTGAGCTGAAACTTACACTATATACGATATGTTTTATGATGATTGAAATGTTCGTACATCAAAAAATGTCTAGGTTATTTTTATGATATGAACTGTTGGGCCAGTTCCTATTATCTGACCGAAAAGTTCATACATCCGCATACATAGGTTTGTTTTTTTTTTTTTTTGAAATGGTTAAAATATTAAATAAAATAAAATGTAGGTAGCTACAAATGTTTGTGTTAAACACGGTCGAAAAAGTTGAATATTATTATATGGATTGTTTTTTTTAGAAAATAAAATAGTGTTGCCGGCATTTTGTTCTCTTCACCAGTCACTACTATTTTTAATGTCGGGAAAATTGATTCAAAATTATAATATTAACGTATGTATGTATGTATATCAAACAGACGAAATTTAAAATCGTTCAAATACATTTAGGTTACACATCCGATTCCAAGCACTTCTTGAACAATATTTGCAAATATGTTATGTACTCTATGCTTCAAGATGACATCGTTTGGTACATATATATAAGTATGTGTAATGATTTGACTAACGAATTACCAGCCAATTTTAGAAAGCACAACATATTGTTATTATAAGATTTTGATGAAAACAATGGCTAGTAAATTATTTGACACATTTTTTACAAAATGAACTAATAGAAAGTTTGCGCTCTCTGGTTCAGGCTTACGTGCAATAAAAAAGTCACCTTATTGCTTACTATTTTATTTCAAAAATACTATAAAGTTGTATAGTTTACGAGTCTTATAAAACTTATTTCAGTACAGTAGCAGCCGAGTCAAAGGTAAAAAGAGGACTAAATCGATAAATTTTTGTAATTTAAAACTCACAAAATTTACGAACTCAATTAAGTTTCATATTTCATCTCATCTTACCATTTTGCTTCCACAAAGTGTTTTTTCACTGCCCTTGAGCGTATATACTCATACCATTCCCTTATTAAAAATTTAATTATGTCCACAAAGTGTATTCAATATTTCCCCCTCTGCTCTCATCAAAGTTACCAAGAAAAAATTAAGAGCAAAACCCGCGCTAATGTAGTACCTACATATAGCCACCTTAAAAAAAGAGGAATTTCATTAAGGTAATATTCACACTTTCCTTAATCCGTTCAGTGGAAATTTAAGACTAGAGAAAAATGAACGAGCACACAGCCACACAAAAATAATTATTTTTCTTTAGGTTAACTTTCCCCCGGGGTACACTTAATTGAGTGTCAAAAGTGCGAGTCATCCGCGTTTTGTTGGTTCACCTTGCTCTGTGTGCGTAAGATAGGTCCTAAGCTTCAAAAAAGGCCATAAATTAGGATACCTACCTACCGCAAAGGATATTCGTATTTCTCTTTGAAAGTTTTCTCTCAAAAAATAAGAAACAGAAAAATTGTGTACTTTCTTTTCATATTCTTTGCATGTTTTTTAATGAAACAAAATGGGATTATTGTGGGTCGGTATCTACCGATAGGGAAAAAGATACAACAAGCAAGATAAACCCTTGGTGTCCTTGTCCATACCTTGCTCGGATGGAAATCACTGGACCGCATCGTAAAGGAGTCTTACTATATTCGGATAAAAAATACACAAGTCTGAGTGAATACCGCAATTTCCTTAATTTCTTAACTCTTTTAACTTTGACTTGGAAAATAACCAGCAGTTGAGATACGACAAGAACGACTTCGGCTACTAGTATATGAACGAAGTAAGTTATTTTTATGTTAACACTTTATTTACCCTTCAATGAATGGATTGGGATTGCGGCAAAGGACATGGGGTCCTTTTTTTTCCTTTTTTCCACCCATTTTCTTTTCTTGTTATGAGAGTGAGGCGGACTATACTTACTGCGAATGAATAAGAGAAAACCTCAAATTTACAGTAGAAAAAATATGAATCAGATGAGTAAAGTCTATAAAGCGGGATAAAAATCTTTGTCGTTTACTCATCATCAAAAGTTTTACGTTTTCCATTTTTTTTGTGTATGTATATATGTATGTAGTATATACGAGAATACATACATATTTGTGCGTACGATTGAAGACCATGGCGAATGGAATTCCCTTTAATACAATCATTCAATGAAATTGTAAAGATGCTTCGCTAGAGCTTAACAATGGAAAATTCCTTTTTTTCTCTTTTCGGGTACGGTACACCTCCTTTCAGAAAAAAAAAAAAACAAAATTATCAAGGTGCTATTGCGGACTAGGGATTTTATATTTTCCTTTCATCGAAGGTCTGGGTGAATCCTTTTTACGCCAATAAGGAGAGGGGAACAAATTACTTTAGTATTTTTGCAGACAATTGATGGGGTATTTTTTCTGTATCCACTATACATATCTACACAACCATTATTTATTTTAGATTGGTGTCCTTTTTTGGGGAGGTGGAAATTTGTACTCGCATAAGTAAAATATTGCAATTAAAATTCCTTTCCTTTATGGTGAAGTTATTTAAATAACCCATCGGTAGATGTTGTGCATTTAATTATTTGAGTTGACATGTTTTTTTGAAAAGGGTTCTGAAAATCATTTCTGACATTCACAGAATTTCCGAACATAGGAGTCTTGTTAAAAAAAAAATCTTTTGAAACTTGTGTTTCAACTACGATGGGCAGGGGATGTATGGAACTCTGTTCCTAGGTACTATTATTATTTCCTCGAATGCATATCTATATCTATCTTTGAAACTATATTCTAGATTTCCTTGAAAGTAACCGCTGATGGAATAAAAAAGGGTTTAGAAAGGTAGATGGGTGGTTTCTATTTAAACTGTCAAACATGAAATTCTAATACATATCTGGATTCGACGTCTTGACGGCGCGCGGTGCAAGTGAAATCCCTGTTTAATGAAGCGGAAGTATATGTAAATGTACATTATATGGCAAAATTGCTCTGTCTTATAGACAGCAAATCACAAATCAAAACTTATAAAAAAACGTAGACAGTCCTTTTTATTTTGGTAGGTATTGTTTCGAAATTGAATTAACTTTTTTTACTTGTATGTATGAATAAATCAACCAGGCAGACGGTAAGGCCATGCTAACTTTCGACTTTGTGAATTTATAAAAACAAAGAATGTACATGAATTAATTAATCATAATCTAATCTAATCTAGTTTGTTCGGTGGTAAACCACAAGGTAAGGTGCCCAGAATTGAATGTTTCAGTGAACTAAGTAAAATTTCAAATATAACATGGTTAAAGCTCAACTACGTTGAGGACACTGCTCCCGCGTTATGCATTAAATCAGGAACTTGTTTGACAATTTTTCAAAACTGATTTGTTTTTTATTATCTCCAACTCCATTAAATTCATTATCCGTGTTTTCAAAATGTTGTTGTTAGTATTTCGTTAAATGATTTTAGTCCTTTTTATTGAAACCAATTTAAACTAATTACATATTTTCATTCTATTAGTATTTCCTGAATTTCACGGGTTTGAATATTTTTATTGCTTTTTTTTTTAAATTGCAATAGCATTATTTCCTGTAAAACAATTATCACATGCTTGCTTGTTTTGGACTATTTGGGCTTGGGTTACCAGAAATGTAATAACGGGTGACATTTGCAAACAATCCGGCTAACGGTGATAATTGCTGAAATGTACATATATGTGTGCATAATGTACATATACATAAATTGCAATTTTCGATTTTGTGTTAGTCGACAGTCTAGATTGGGAGTGTTCGAGGTAATTACATTTTTAATTAGTTTATAATGGCCCTCATTAAATTTTGCAAATTTTCAACATCAACCTCAAATGAGTTTTTTAATCTGGCTGACAACCTGAAAACCTCTAAACAGTCTCTATGCATACCTTTAGTATTCATGAATACAGTGGATGTTGCATCGGCAGTTGAGTGGCCAAATTCATTGTCATGTTCGAATCCTTGGTTTTTAAATGGAGGTTTTGACTCTTGCTCACTGCTTCCATAAGGTCCATTTGCAGTTCGTTTGTATATCATGGATAAATCACTGTGCATTGACTAAGTAGTTGTTGAGCTTGTAAGATGATTCTGTACCCATGATAGACTGCATCCAACATGAATCTTGAATGAGTTTGCGGTTCCTGACCATGATCGCTATGTCCTCTACTGAAGATGCTACCGCTCCTGGCATATTATCCACAGGCATTTGAATCAGGTAAAAAAATTTTTTTTATGAATTTGATCTTACTTTGATTGATGAATTACTTAAGTAGAAGAACGTACAAAAACATACCTCCGCTTTCACTGCATACATATGTTATGAAAAACAAAACATATGGGAGGGGGAGTCGGTCTTCAACACCCACGGAGCTACAGGGTGGTCTAAGAAAGTTACTACGGAGAACGATTGTTATGAACGATGTTATGAGAAAAAAAAACATATGGGAGGGGCGCTTTTCTCTGATCGAAAATACCACAATGACTTCGCTACCAAGAGACGCCATAGTAAAAAGATACAGCTTAATGAAAAAATGTACGACAAAGCTGAGTACCAAAAATGAATGTACCACCAAAATCTCCATACCAACGGACAAGTATTGGAGCATTTTCCAAACAGAGGTTCATGCAACCGAAAAACTTCAACAGAAAGTTCAGGAATTATTTCGGATAGCCAGGCAGCCATCAAGGCACTGAGCTCAGGGACAATCACCTAAAAGTCGGTGTGGGAATGCCTACAGTAACTAAACAGAAGTAAGTTTTAACTGTGGATGATACCGGACACGATTTTTTTCAGCGAAATAAAACTATAGTTTTAAATTAGTAAAGCAGTGTTTTTCAATTAAAATGTTTGTGGTATAAGGACCACTAAAAAGTGTGATTGCAAATACGGAAATTGAACCAGTTTACAGATGCACAAGTGTCATGAGTGTAAACTGGCCAAATAGAACGCAACGAACAAAAGTGAATAACAAAATATCGGACTGTGCCACAGTAAAAATAGGGGTACCTCAAAGTTCAATACTAGGAACACTTCTATTCATAATAATACATAGATGACATGCCGAAGATGGTAAACCAATGTTAAATCGTGCTATACGCAGACGATACACTAGTGCATGTTGAAGGAAGAGATGAGGAAGAATGTAAAACCAAACTGAATAATGACCTTGACCTTCTATATATCTAACACTTTAGGTGAAAAGAACAAAGTCACAATACAAATATTTGTGCCCGACCACATTGGAATTGAAGGCAATGAAGAGACAGACAAACTAAAGCGGACTACCCTCCTTTTTGCGGCCAGAGCCACTTCTGAGGGATTTGCGAAAACGTTATCCATGAGTAACTTAAGTCGGGAACTATAACCGATAAAGATTCAAACTTTGTTTTAGTCCGAGCAAAAACAGACTTATAATCCTAACAGGCTTTCTGACCAGACACTGCAAGCTGAGAGAACACTTTACAAAACTGGGACTAGAAGAAAATAAATTCTGCAGATACTGCAACGAAGAGGTAGAAACCCAAGACTACCTTACAGGGGTGACAAGCTAATTAGCACACCCATTGAAATTTGTCTTTCTGGCGACAAAACGCATTAAAAAAGTTCATTAACGCATTCCAAATACAAATATTTAGTTTTATTTGAACACATTATTATATTTTACGAAAAATAAAAAACAAAAATAGAAAATGTAACTATAATTTCGAGAAAAAAAAAGACAATGATCAAGATCAATGCTTTATGGACGTGTTATTATGTGAGGCAACTGCTCTCTAAAATGATACTTAGAGAGTCTGAAAAGTAGTGAGAACAACTTAAAAGTAATTTAAATGTGATTTTGGCTATTCAGATTTATTTAATATTCGATTGGGTATCCTTTCTGAACAATAACGGCAGCATATCTCCTGCTTAATGACGTCATTAGGTCAGCACAGACTTCAGGAGGAATTTTGTACCATTATTCCCGAAAAGTGGTCCATAACAAGTTTGCCGTGGTTGGTTTTAATGTCATTACATGTCGTTTGAAGATGACCCATACATTTTCTATTGGATTGATATCCGGGCTTTGTGGGGCCAAGTCAGAACGGTAATATCGTTTGCATCAAACCACTCCTTAACTGTGCGGGACGTATGGCATGGGACATTGTCTTGCTGAAACACAATTTGCCGATGTGTTACAAGTGGAAAATCATCATAGAAATGTACCAAATTGTTGGCCAATATGCTCTGGTACATAAGCTCATCCATTTTTTGAAGATATGGCATTTTCCGAAATCCAGCCGTTGTCTTCGATTAGACTATGAACCTTCGTTTTTTTGAGACTCTGGCATCCTCGAAGATTATTTTGCAAAAGCCGAGCTCTAACAGTCCTAGCTGAAATATTCACACAGCAATTTTGGTGCATTTGAGCTCTTATTTCCATTGAAGAGGCGAAGGGGTGCCTAAGGGTATGTCTGACTATCGGAATATTCTAATGTTTTTCGGTCTTTTTTGACCTAGATTGTTTCTGATTTGCAAAAATCCCACGTAAATGGTTATGCTTAAGTGCATTCTGTACTTATTTTTGGTGAAAAGCCGATTAATCTTGCAATTTCGGATATGTTCTGCTCTTTTTGGTGCAAATTCGGAATCTGACTTCTTTCTGCCTTAATTGAACTCTTTTTTTCCATATTTATTCTCAAATCTCAAAAAAACAATGAACAACCAAGGGAGATTCGAAAAAAAATAGCTCTGATCACATACTTGGAATTTTTTCAGTAAAAACTTACTTGAATGCTTGGGTATACTAATTAAAATGCCACAGTAAAACACAAACACTTACGGTAAATCTTATAAAGCACGTAATCGTATTGCGAAACGATATATTTTTTGTCGATTAAGTTTTGTCATTGATTAACGTATTTGTTCGCATTTGCATTTGCAGCATTTTTTCGCTTATAAGTAAAAGAAATTGCAGAAAAAAACATAAGTTTGAATTTTCATTGGGGTGTGCTTATTAGCTTGCCAGCGCTGTATAAGCAGATGTGAGGCGGTCTATAAGCATGTTTCATAGACAAAAAGAAAATTCTCTTACTAAACCCGCTGAGGATACTAAAGCGGCCCATACACACCACACTTGTGTCGGTGTGCTGAAATGTGTGGTGTGTATGTGGCAGTCCGCGCACCGATTTTGCGGTGTGCAACACTGTGTGAGCAAAATCAAAACATTTTGATTTTTTTTGTCGGTGTTCCTAGAAGTGTGCTGTATATGGGTTGGTGCGCTCACGCTCATACAAAATATGAGTCTTTGTTTGATCGCGATCGTGTTAAAATCGGATAAAAAAAATTTTTCAACAACATGGCAATCAGGGATTTCGAATTTCGGCGCTCAATGATAAAAATGTATAGAAATTTGCATGTTTAGAAAATTGCATCCGGCATGTGGGTATCTTTCTTTTTAATAAAAGTTCTAATATATCATGAAGTTCCTCGAAGTATCCATTCTAAAAAAATTTCCATAATCTTCCGGAATTTTCTTCAAGTTCTCTTAGCAGACCTATGTGCGGAAACTTATTTCTTTTTAGATGCCGATTCTTGCACCAAACTCGTTTTTTTTTTTCTTTTTCATTTTTTTTTCCAGATCAGAAATGATTATTAATGCGATGGCAATAAGTTAGAGTCGCTTATGTCGAGTTAATGGGATTTTAGCAGCTATGTCGACTTAAGCTACTTTACAAATGTCATATTGGTCAAAAATCAATTTTGCGAAGTAGCTTAAAATAACATAAGCTATTTTTCCAATTCTGCCGCGGCAAAAGTCGTTACTTAAGCCATATTTCTCATATAAGTTAATAAAGTAGATTTTTAGCGGCTGTGTTGATACTTTTTAATATAAAAACCCAGCAAGGTACACATTACATAGTATTTAGTTATGCTAAATTGTATTTATCTAGCTCTGGTACTTTTTAAAAAAAAAATAATTTTTTTTTTTTGCTGTACTGAAAAATTACCAAAAATGGACATAAGCTACTTTAACTTATTGCCATAGAGTGATGTGTATTGTGTATACCGCAGTGTCACTTTTACTGCTCCTAGTACTGTTCCTTCTCCGTCGAAGACCGATAAAGAACTAATGTGTGCGAATATTGTGTGATGTGTATGGCGGAAAACGACACCGATGCTCACACCGAAGTGTGCACACAAGTGTGGTGTATATGGGCCGCTTAAGATTCATCAGACTAACTGGATTGGTCGAGAGTCCATAGACCGGGAGATTCAGCGGTCTCCAGTTTTGAAAACAATAGATCTAGTATATGTAGCTCGCAATGTACACATCTCTCTTTTCTTTATTCATTTATACGGGCCCATCCAACCCATGCGTGCAATATCAAAGTAACTTCCTGGTAATATCCGCACCATAAACTAGTTACTGAAATGACATAACTCTAACCCTACCTTAAGCTGCCTGCTGCCAATAATCATCGTGTAATACGATTTTATTGATCCTTTATCCCATATACAAATGCTAAAAGCACAAAGAATTTCTTAATCAACATCATCATCTGAATAAGATGAAAGCCAAAGCGAGACAGACTTGAGAAGAAATAAAACAGAATAAATCCCGCGTGGAATTTTCTCCTGCGATCCTGGGTAAGTAGCGGAATTTACATTTCACTCCTATCATTTCCTATCAAAGTCGTACAGCATTGGGCATAAAGGATATGCGGAATAAAATAAAACGTTTTTGCCTTCTATATAGCAGCACCTTCTGAGTCCTCTCCATTGGCAAGGAGACGAGATGATATCCTGGCCTTTAATGCTGCCATGCCTACGTTTCAACTGGAATCCCATTGCAATTTTGAACGTTTCTTGGAGCGGGTAAATAATTCCTGGAATTTATTCTAGAATTTCGGTATTTTGAATTGGTACACATATTACTTGTCATATTCACCCTATTTGTGTATGCGTTAGGTATTCGAGTATATTTTTATATCATTGAAATGCGCATTTCATTTTCATATTCAAATAAAATTGATTACGGTCCTCTGATTCTGAGCTCACCGCATTCGATACGATCAATTTCATCCCCACCTTCAGAGAGTCCTTTTCAGGTGTTTTTTTCTCCTTTTTTTTTTGTGAAATTAATACTCCAAAAAAATACCGTCAATTTTGTGTGTTATTTGTTTTTATTTGTATGAGTTTTGTTTTTTTTTTTATTTATTTTTCTAATAATAAATATTTACATAACTAAAAAAGTGGAAATAGTAGTTTTCTGTTTATTTTGCTATTTCTTTTGCCTTAAATTTACAAGATTTTTTTTTGAACAAAAAGAATTTACAAAATTTGAAAATATTTTATTTTCTAGAGTATATTTTTTTCATCGCTTATTTATTCACATCACGTTCGTTTAAAAGTCTGCTACTGTGGGTGTGTATTGGGTTTTTTTCTCTCTATGACATTTTAATATTTGTTATTTTGTTTAATTTAATTTTTAACAGCTTGTACACATCAATAAATCAAAAAAATAAATAGTAAAAAATATACACTCGAACCCGCTTTAATGAAATGAGGAAAAATCTTGGTTTCTTATATCAAGCTAGCGGATTTTTATATAAGTGTATTTCGGATAACTGAATCAAAGTTTCGTTAAAATGGCCCAGACCACCATACCGTGAAAATAAAAAATATAACCTTCTGGTCCGTTCAAATTGAATTTATTTTTATCCGAAAAGACAACCTTGCCCCAGTCATTTAAAACACCTCCAGTTTGCACATCCCATGTCATGTGATCATTGCAAATTGTAGTCCCTGTTGCTTGCGTGCAGGATTAAGCGGTGGTAATAACTTACCTTTCTGCTAAATGTAATTCTATCGTTATTGATCCAAACAAGGGGAAAAAACAAAGATTAATGGAAATATTTTAAATGCGTCTAATCAGGAAAATTTTAAAATAAGTAAAATTGCAAACAAATGTTCTGACGAGGAGTAGCTGATAAAATCGTTTAAAATTAAGGAAACAGAAAATGTGCTGTGGCCGAATCAACGGACTCGTTAATGAGTTACTCGTTATCGAAATGTGACAATTTGGCATTGCCGCAATATAACTGTAGCAACAAAAAAAAAAACAGAATTAGTCGTTTTTACAACTTTTCAAGAGAGCAGTTGAAAGGTTTGAAAATTATGCGTCGTATAAAAAAGTTGTTGATACAGAAATAAAGATGAGAGAAAAAATATTTTTATACAATTATTTATTGTTGCGTTAGTTTCATTAGCTGTTGGAGCATAAGAACATATGTCAAAAGCTTACGGAAAATCTTTACTTATGCTGTTTTTCCGTATGCATATTTGCAGAGAAATTACTTATGTTTGTTTTTTTGCTGGTCTATAACTCAGCAACCGTTAGAGATACAAATAAGAATAGAATATGGCAAATAGAATCGAATTTAATTGCGCATCCGTTGGTGTAAAAAAACTCGATTTCGACATAAGTCGACTTACAGTGCAACTAATGGCATAAGAAAAAAGAATAAAAAATAAATTCATCTACTTTTTATGAACAAACATTAACTTTTTCTTATTTTGTTTTATTAACTATTATTTTAGAAATAAATTTAGACAAAAAGATAAACGTTAAATAAACATTTTGAAATAATATTCAAATATATACGAAAACGGCCGGTCAAAAAAATAGTAGTGCACTAATGATTTATCTCTAAAAAAGACCAAAAGTCAAATTTAGTTTAAGATTTCAACCATAAATAAAGTTCTTGTTACTTACCGTAAATTTAATGCTAAGTTGCAAAACCTTTCTTCGAGATACCTGTCGCAAAACGTCGTTATATGGAGTTGGCCACCTTTCTGCCGCTATCGACCTCCATGATTGCTCCACAACTGCCCAAAGGTCATTCCTGTTAGTTGATTTACAACAAGCAAAATTCTTCGTAACGTCGCACCAAAGGTTCTCAATCGGGTTCAGATCTTAAGACGGTACTTTAACCCTGTTACCAAAAAATAAGTACCTAGCAAGTTTGCTAGTATGCTTGGGGTCATTGTCTTTGTTGTCTTTGACCCATATCAGAGGTATTTCCCCTACCCTAGATATCAATCCATTATTTTTTCGAATCAGTAGATGGGACCAACACCATAAAACGAAAAGCATGGCCAAACCATCATGCTAGATCCTCCATGTTATGTTGTCTTTATTGTAAATTGTGGATTATATTCGGTATTTGGAGGCCATCTTACATACAGGCGAAATCCCTTTCCGCCACCAAACACGATTTTGGATTCGTCTGACCACAAAATATTCCTCCATTTCTCTACCGGCCACTTTAGGTTTCTTTCTTTCGGTTTGATTTACACTACTATTTTTTAGACCGCAACTGTATGTTGTTTTTCCTTGTGGCCACAGATATTATTTTATTTTGAAACGTAAGCTTTTGAGTGCCGTCATCCCGATGAGGTTACTCGATCATTCGATAACGAGGCCTATTCACTCACTCGTTATCGAGTGCGGTAATTCGGCCGCTGATATTTGTCACTTCGATGACGAAGATACACGTAAAAAATGACGAAATCAGTAGATGTATTCAAAGCCTGATACATTTTCATTTGTTCATTTAAGCGGAGCCTTTTCTATGAAAAGTCATAAATTTTTTTGTTCAGTTAACCGAATTTTAAACTGAAGCGTGTTTCAATAAAGCGGAGTAGTTTGTATGAAATTTGTGCAAACGCACACGGAGACGGAATAAATTTGTCATATAAGCGGATTCTTCAATTACCCTAGTTTCAAATAAGCGCGTTTGACTGTAAATATATTTAAATTTATTATATTTTTTTTTTTTTTGCTTATTCTAAATATGTTTTGATTGCAGAGGAGGAACGACCTACCAAGATGTGTATTAGGCCCCTATCATCTATCGATTGCAGATTTTGGCATTGTATATTGTGATTTTGATCGATATTTGTCCATTTGACAGTCGTTTGTAGTCAATCACAAATTTCTAGTCGATGTTTTGTCTTGGAATAAAGTTAAAGAATTTTGTGCGTATGAAATGTAAACAATTTCAATAAAAATAAAATGTTCAAAAAAAAACTAGATCATTAATTCAAATGCAGGGCGAAGTCTTAGGTTACAAAAAAATGCAATTGGAGCTTCTGGTTTAATTTATGGAAACAAATCCTGATATCGCGAAGGCATTTCGTGTAATAACCCAAGGGAAAAGACGATAATATTAATTACTTCACTTATTCTGTTTAGTTTAATATCACAATATGATGAAATAAAATGAAATTAGTTGCAATTTAAATTTATTTTACATTTATTTTTATTCTACAAACTATACGGACATGGATCTAAGAATATTATTCCTGATTTTTACCAATTCGTAGTTCCGGGAAAGTTCTTCACCATAATATGGTACATTCACTTCTTCGCTACTATTCGTCTATTTCTTGACCATCGCTAAACCACAACTCAATTGAAGGTTGGACTAATTAATTTTAAATTACTTATTTAAGTTACACAATACCAAAGCTAAAATCAATCGACGCAATCGACAATTGTCGTAACGATCGCTGATCGATACTTACAATAGCGGCCTTAGATTAGCATTTTTCTAATAAATACAAATACTTCGGTCTTTGCTGACCGGTTCAAACCACACCACTATATGGGAGCCTAAAACACTTTATTCACAATCAGGACACTGTGCTAGAATATGGCGTTGACAAAACAAATCAGACCTTAAATCCTAATCCGTACTGAATGGTCTAAAATGGTCGACGAAACTGGTGCTAAAGCCCTTGGGGTCAACCCTAAAATAGGTAGATACTATTCCCAGTGTGTTCCAAGCTAAAATCCACGCCGTAGCTAATCTGTATACCCACAACAAATCGATAGTTTTGTCGCAATATTTGTGAAAATGTACTCTTCATCAGACGAAGAAGAAGTGCTTTTATTTCTTGCCTTAGACTTACAAGATGAAGCAAATTCAAGGTTGTATTTCTATCATAACATTTTAGAATATTATTATATGATATAACTTGTTAATTTTTTCTATGAGAAATAAAAAGATAATCAGTTACATACCACTTTATTTTAATTCTATTTCAATTTCGTTCCACACTTCCTCTTTCTATCTCACATTTCTATAATCTACGTGTGATAGATCGTATAAGATTGGGAATTTTTTAACAAATTCAATATACCCCATATTCACTTGAAATGCGACAAACCCGCGATAGCGACGAAAACGCTGCATGCAGCGACACTCAAAAAAATCGCTAAAAAATCGTTGTCGCTGCGTCAAATAATCATGTTGTTGTGGGCTCTCTCATATTTATTTATTTATTTATTTCCGTCGCTTCGCACAGTGTGCGATTTAGCAAATTTACCGAGATAAAATAGGAAAAATCAATTATGAATATTTTTATTGTTAAGATGATTTTAGATGAGCTGATACACTAGATAAGCTATATAAAAAAATTATGACGATATACATATGTATATACAGCTTGTGTTGGTAATCAGCCAGCAAAAGCAACTGTCTACCGACTAAGCTTACTGCAATCGGAAGTAGTCTCTTTTCGTGAAACTTTGTGAGTTCTATTTTCTACCTGCGTTAATAATTTGCAAAAAAAAAATTAGTATGGGTATTTTACATCAAGGTATGTACTTTATATTTCACTATAAAAACAGTTTCTACTAAGATTTCGTAAAGTAAACTGCACCGACAGATATTGGTGAGTTATTTGCAAATTAATTAAAAATTTTGCGTTTATTGGACTACAAAAACTTTTGCATGGAATGTGTTTTATACAAGGTGACCCAAAAACACTCACCCGATGTTGTTTTGCTATATCTTTAAAATCAAACGACATAATATCATAATTTATTTTGAATGTTTATTTGATATTAGAAAATTCAGAATGACTACAACATTTGCGAAGCAAGTGATTGTGACGGAACTAGAACTACGTACTTTAGGTAGAACTAAAATTAGGTAAATATGTTTCTTTTCATATTTAATATAGTCGTTCGGGGCAATAGTGCCCATTTTGGACTTCGGGCTTAAATTCTGACAAATTTACAACAGATAACAAACAAAAGAGCCTATTAGTTGGTAGCTCTATATTTTAGGAACAAATTAATACAAAAATATTTTATATTTTTTTTAATGTTTCATAATGTTGAAATTTGTGGCTGAAAAACGTTTTGAGGGAAATGAAGAGATGATTGTAGCTGTAGATGTTTTTTTTTTTTTTTTGCAGATCCTTTATTTGTATGTTTATACATAAAAGCATACATATTATGGTATTTCATTGGTCGGCGTATTAAGTAAAAAAATTGAAAGATGCCTAGGGAACACACGAGTGATCATCATCATTCAGGTTCAGGTAACATTGGTCGTTTATATGATCTTGAATGTCCTTGTCAAGTCACATTATTATATTGATGAGAGCTAAAATTGATTTGGTTTTCTTCAATATTCATTGACAATTGATCGTATATTGGGTGCGTAAATAATAGGTACTTGCCAATGTTGTAATTTGTCAAATTGTAATCGAAGTGACAAGAAGCGAGATTTCGACCATTTTCACGGGACTTCTTAAGGGGAATTCATACGAAAATGAGTGTTTGTGGAAAGTGAATATAGTTGAATGAATGGATAAAGATTTGGAGCTA
Organism: Brachyopa scutellaris; assembly: GCA_949775065.1. Lineage (NCBI taxonomy): Eukaryota > Metazoa > Arthropoda > Insecta > Diptera > Syrphidae > Brachyopa > Brachyopa scutellaris. The sequence goes on along the minus strand of OX459113.1, from coordinate 38,532,237 downwards.
AAATTGTATGAGAAACTGCGGGGAAAACTACTGGCAATTGATGAAAATGCCACATTGATCGTGTGTAACCCATCATAAGCAATGTCACACTGAGTGTGTGGCCCATCATAAGCAAAAAAATAAATTGATGTAGGTAGTGATAGAGGTTTAAAACTTGGCTTCATGGATTGCATCCGACATAGATCAGGAAGAATTCTTGCTTTACATACCTTATTCTGCTACGATTTTTGCATTTTAATTCATAAAGTAGACTGGGATATACATATAATTGAGACTGGAGCCAAAGATGACACTATGGATGTATACAGCTGTACTTCGTCCAATTCTCAACTACGGATTCGTAGTGTGGTGGCCCGCTCTAAGCAAAAAACATGACATTAGCAAAAACAGAAGAGTCCATGGAACCTACCTACCTACCTATACCTATAATACATACTCTTACGGATGTCCTTTTTTATACATAATGAAAAATGTACAGTTATTCACTTTATCAAGTTCATGGGCCTTTCTATTCATTATTTCTAGAAGTTTCCCACTGAGAGGTTTCTTTAAGTCGCAACTCCGTTTTAGCTGCTATGTCCAATTCCATACATAAGTACGGAATACTGATACTGTTAAATTTTAATTCCTGTCTGTGCTAACATTTGCTCTTTTTATTCTTTAAAAATGTTACAGCTTACATTTTCCGATAATAAATACTAAATAGAGTGCAGTTTAGATCGTCATGTACATATGTAGTCTGCGAGTACTTAAAAAAAAGGATTTCTGTAAGACGCTGCGGTTTCCTCCATATCTAGAAAGATGTCGCTTGGGAAGAGTTGGAGGGAGTTGAAACACATAGCAGAACTCCGAACAAGATGGCGCGCAGGCGTAGTTGATGTCTTTGTCATCCGATGGTTGACAGGATTTAAATAAAGTAAGTTGCGGTTTCCACAGACTATTTTAAAAATTATTGCGCATCTGATATCGAAAACCGGTGGTGGCGGTGGAATCGCTTTTTTTGTAGTATCCAGATAATTACCTAACGTCAGCTGAAAATTATAAAATCATTGTTTTTGATTGTATCTCATTATTATTATAACCATTATAATGCAATTGTTTTTTTTTTTGTAATTCTAAATTTATTTAAAAGTAGAAGTAAGTCTAATTTTTTTTTGCTTGTTATTATTTCCACTAAATATACATACATTATATCTCACACTTAAGTTATATTATACACAAAAATTATTATTTTTTATTTATTTTTCTAACTAAATTTACATTTAACCTTATTCGATTTGTTTTTCTTTCGTTTTTTTTTTTTTTTGCTACTTGTCTTTCATTTATCTACATATGTATGTATGTAGGTATTTATGTACATTGTCTTATAATTATGATCTACTTTTTTGTTTAAGGTGAACATGCTTTTAATTTTTAATTTGTTTTTAATTTTTTAATCAAAAGTCTATAAAAAAATTGTTTTATTTTTCACTCTCCGTCCTCATCCATTTTGTTACATTCACTCGCTGATTTATTTATTTATTTTCATTTATAAGCTTATGTATTTTTACTATGCTATCTGGTCGTAATTAATTGTCCAGCAGTTAACTGATGTTCAATACCGTTCCCCACCAATACTTCAGCCATATGCTTTAGAATGTGAAAATTCCGACCGATATAGAACAAGGATGAAATAGCTAGCATCCAGTTGGGTATATGGAGACGGGTGGCGTGCTCATGCTGCATTGCTGCACGATGTTCGCTCTTAATAACATGAACGTACACGCTGTCGGAATCTGCAAAGGAAAAAAGGATAGGGAGATGATATAATAATAAATCACATTATACAGCATTAGACAATTGCATATTGTATGATATTAATTAAATCTTGTATAAGAATAATATTTTTAAAAAAATGCATTAACATACTTTGCGGACGGTGGCCATGTTCCCGAAGCGACGCAACGTGGCAGAGTTCCGAAAACAATCTCGAAATAAGGTTTTAATGAAATTCAAACAGCTGTAAATCTATGCATTTTAACCATGGCCATGGACCATGACCGCCTATGGGGTTGAAGATATTTTGCATATTTTATCGTGTGTAATACAAGAAAGAAAGAACAGATAAATTCCTCATTCGTAATGAATTAAACATTCTTATTATCACACCACCTAAGATAACTTGCAATTCAAATTTTTTATGCAATCTTCATTAAGAATACAAAAAAATTATAAAAAAATATCAGTTTCCACCTTGGATTTCTTGCAATTTAACAATCACGTTAGAATAATAATTTCATACGGAAAATGAAATCGTTTCATAGATACAGTGGGTCCAAAATATGTAAAGAATGTTCAATTAGGGATTTCACCCTAAAAAGTGTGAATAAAACAAACTCGCTTAAAAGAATTTGAGAACTTTATTTCTTAATCAGCAATGTGGATAATTGCAATTATGTAAAAAAAAGAAAAATGTTACCCAAATGTTCTTCACGGCAGCAGACCTTCGTCCGCTTGTCTACATTTTTGGTGACGCTGAGGCATGATTGCGGGTCAATTTCATAAATGTGTGGAATCATCTCGTCACTCAGCTCTTGAGCGGCGGTTGGCTTATTGGATTACACCCTCCCTTTCAAATTTTTCCCAAAGAAAACGTCCAACGTTGTCAAATCACATGATCTGGGCGGCTAATTGAGTTGTCTCCTGCCATAGTTGTTTTTGCATATTGGTATTTGTAGCATACTTTGAACCCGTCTTGTCGTGCTGTGTATGTGTTGGTGGTTAATGGATCTTTTGAAGCGAGTGTCATCACAGTTTTCTAGACATAGCGTCAGCTTGAAAATCTGTTTTCCGAGAGTATTCCCCGGATGTGCCTGTTGGGCGTCTTCTTTTAATGGTATCTTGAAGTTTTTGTAGCAAGTATCCCGTATCTCAACTTGGATTCGACTAAGGTATAGTAAACTTGTTTTTGGACCTGGAGTGTTGAATAATTGTCCAGATGATACAGAGCCTTTTTGAGATCTGAGCGAAGTTCGTCAATGTGCTCGTCCCGAATGAAGTGACTGTCGATGTGACTCTTAGTTATCTGTAGGTTTCAACCACTTTATTGGTCTTATTTGAATCCTTTGTTGAGTTAGCTTATGATGTGTCCCGCAAATATGCATCATCTTTGATTTAGAGGGGTTTAATACAAATTCGTTGTCGTGACACCACTCCAAAGCTTTATCAAACTCATATTGCATTATTCTTGTAGCAATATCAGGACACTTGTGTTCGACGACCAACGCCGTATCATCTGCGGATGCAAAAGGGCTGCTATTTTGAAGACGCGAAGCAGCTCGTTTGTAAAGAGGGTGAACAATATTGGTCCCAGTTTCGATCCTCGTAGTACTCCAAAAGTAACCGGTGTATCGTTACTGCAAATGTCTCCCGCCTTCACCCTAAAAGATCTTTCACGTAGGTAGTCTTGCTAGCAGTCAGCTAGTATTCCTCGGATACCTAATCGATTTAACGCTGTTATTAGTTTTTCATCGAAAATAACCACCATACTAAAACCAGGCAAGGACTCTACAAGATCAACATCGTACAGACCAATAAGTTTACTTCCAATTATCTCAATAACATTTGGAAAACTGCTTTTGACCATAAGGAAATAGCCATACAGCAAAAAAGCATTATCCCCGACCACCAATTCGGATTTCGTAGACAATATTCAACGATTCAACAAGTTCATAGAGTGACAAATAAGATCCTTAACGACCTCGACGAGCGAAGATATTGTGTAGCTGTTTACCTAGAAGTTGCTAAGGCATTCGATAGTGTTTGGCATAAAGGACTCCTTCAAAAATTAAAACGAATGCTACCAGACTACTATTCTCTTATTAAGAGTTATTTAAATGAGAGATTATTTTAGGTACAGAACAATGACGGATATTCAGGCTTATGCAAAGTAGACGCAGGTGTTCCCCAAGGAAGTGTTTTGGGACCAATATTATACCTTTTTTATACAGCTGACATACCCAAACACGGTGATTCTTTCCTCCCAAAATTGCCTTTAAACGGCTACCAACGTACTACAGGACATAGAGGACATAACAGCGGACTGGTTCAGCAGATGGGAAATTCAAGTCAACGAAGATAAAACAATAAAAGTAATTTATACCACCAAAAGAACCTTTAGCCCTCAAGCCATTCACTTAAACAATAAGCAAATCCCGATCCACAATCATTGGAAATACCTTGGAGTTCATATAGAAAACAAATTGACATGGAAATATCACATAATACAAAAACGAAATCCAAAATTAAATTTGGACAGCTGTCCTGGCTCCTGAAAAAAAATTCAAAACTATCAATTGACAACAAGCTGTTAATATACAAGACCATAATCAAACCAATCTGGACATATGGAATACAAATATGGGGTACCGCTAGTACATCAAATGTAGCCATTATTGAAAGACTGCAAAACAAAATCCTTCGGACAGTTACAGATGCTCCCTGGTCCATATCAAATGACACTATACATCGTGACCTTGGCATACCTTCAATCAACGAAGAAATAACAAATATGAGCACACAACACATCAGAAAGTTGTCCACGCACACCAACAGCGCCCTACAAGCTTTACCCTACCAAGAAACCATATAAAGAAGACGTCTTAAGAGACGCAGACCCGTAGACCTTCAACAGCGATAATTGAAGAACCACAAAGGTGGTGAGGTATTTTTTGTCCTATCCCCCTCGATTGGGTCAGTGCATAATTTATATTTTTTCATAAGTCTCTCCGTTTCTGTTGTTGGGTCACATAATCACCTCTGTGCACCAAATACATACCTCAATATTTAACAAATGAGAGTGTGAGGACTGTGACATACGAACAGACAGACTGACGAAGTCAGTGAAAAAAGTCCGTTTTCAGGATGTGTATAAGTGTTCATAACACTCGAAGGAACTCTAAAAACGTAACGTCTGTAACCTTTTTAAATAAATATTTTGTAAGCAATGTTTATGTTATCACATACTGCCACACATGCATACACACATAGTCTTAAGTAAAAATAATATTTTTCTAGTTGTAAATGGGTAGAATAGTGGTGGTATGAAATTTATGAACGGTAGTGTATCTATAGGTTAGGTACAGATGTGAACGTCAGTTTTCTTACTTGTTCAACGTGGTCCGTATCGCGATTTTAGACCGACAAAGCAATATGAGCAAAACTTCAAGTTAAAATACTCAAGATGTATACAATGTATGTTTTTTTTATGTTTTTTACGAAACTTCAACCAATTTGAGGGAGCCAAAAGTACATTAAACTTGGAACTTTTTCCGCATATTCTGACACCTAGGATAGGATGCAACTTTTAAGAGGTATCAGATTAAAAAAAAAGCATTTTTTTTTTGCCATACTAAATGATACCCCCTAGTATACATAATATACATCTGTACACTGCAGCTCACTTGATTTGAAGCAGGCAATTTTGGGAAATGAAAATGATCTATCTTTCGATATATGTTAGATCCACAACAATTAAAAACCGGCCAAGTGCGAGTCAGACTCGCGCTCAAAGGGTTCCGTAGTTTTAAGACTAGTTACATACATATATTTTGTTTAAATAACTGTTTCGTTTCGTTTCGTTAACACAAACGACCCATCTATATTCACTTTACAAACTTATAATCAGTAATATTATTCACTATGAGAAATTGGATAAACATTAAGAACGCGGCTGAGTGTGTAGCTGAGTTCAGGGGTCTCAGGTTCGTTTCCTGGCAAAATCCGTATTTTATTAAATTTTTTTTGTATGGCAGCACAATTTTGGATAGCCTTTAATTTTTCCAAAATTATTCTTAATCGAATAGTGATAATTTCATTGAAATTGGTCCAGTAGTTTACGAGTTAATCGGTTGAGAAATTGAATTTTTCGACATAAAATTGAAATTTCCGACGCGAATTTCTCAAAAACTATACAACTTACGAGACTCGCTATATTTTTCTTCAAAAATGTGGTTAATCACCTACGAACTATGATTTTTTCATATTTTTGAGTTAAGTAGTTTCGGAGAAAAAGTTCTGGTGCTTTTTGTATGATATTTTTCACACATTTTTGGCAATAACTCCCAAAGTTTCTAACGGAAAAAACTGAGCAAAATATCTCTGTTTGGACCCCTTTCGAATGATGTCCCACATGGTATATTTTTCAGAATTTTTTTTTCCAGTTCATATTCATATTTTACAGGGTAAAGTTGTTTCACAATATTTTTTAGTAATATTTTGTCCATGTATGTGGACCACCATAATGAGTATAAGTGTGCCAAATTTCAAGTTTCTAGGAAGAACGGTTCTTGATGTTTTTATCGTGACAGACACTTTTGAGTTAGAGCGAACGATTCCGTATTACCATATGGGTACGGAACCCTAAAAAGGATGGTGAACGAAAGAGTGGTTTGTGCTGAACGCAACGGTGAATTCTAAAATTGTCAGAAAATAGGCTAACTGTACTTTTGAGACATGTTATGTGAATCAGTCAAATTCGCATGCAATTAAATTAGTTCATAAGATTAGAAGCAGTCAAATTACTATCGTGGTTTGTGAAGAGAATAATTGTTTGTTTGTATAAAAAGTTAATATTGTCAATAAGAAAGGGTTAGCTTTATTTTAATTTTTCAAGAACGGTAAAAATAGAAATGAAAATAGACGATTACCATTCGGAAAGCTTGCACAAGCATGCTATCATTGGCAGGATCAATCGAAGTAATCATGCTGTTGGTTATCATTAAAAGGATCCAAAAATTTACAAAAAAAAATACAAATGAAATGTTTTCACGGCCCATAAAGCTGCGGAAAAACGAAAAATTGTCCGATTAGCCATCAACTCAGAGGTTTCAACAGCTAAGATCGGAGATGCAGCTGGTGTTACCGCAAGTAAATCTACTGTTCGTCGTGTGATTCGTAGTGCTAAACCCCACAAGCAATTTAAGCGGAAAGAAAAACCACCACTTAATGGTTCTCGAAAAGGCCAAAGCTTACAATTCCCGAATGATCATAATGATCTGGGATGTGCAAAAGAAAGTAATCTGCTTTTCCGAAGATCCACGATCTCTTCGGATATTTTAGCACGACAGCGCTCCTACACACAAAGCTCATATTGTTAAATCGTTTGTTACTAGTAACAATCTTGAACTTGTTCCATGCCCACAATATTCGTTAGACTAAATCATACTAAAAGTATACGAAGGTGGAAACCAACACGATGATAAAGAAGCGCTTATCGAAGCCGTTAAACTTGCCTGGAATGAGATTTCACTCAACTATTTGATCTCATTGTAACTACCTCCAAGATAGAATTGTTTAGGTTATTTTAAAGAAAGATGATTCTATTCAGTATTAATTATTGTAACTGGAGTATGAATTCCAAATAAAAATTAAATTTTCATATAAAGAAACCAAAAAAAACCTAATTTTTTTCAATCATTTGTAAGGTGCTTCTAATCTTTTGAACCGATTTAAATGAAATGATTCATTGGGCAAAAAGGTCTTCCAGGTACCGCTATGACGTTCTGAATTTTTTTAAAACTTGATTATGAATTAAATACAAACTTCTCTAACTTTCACCATAATTTTTTTTTTTTGCTTCGCTGACTTATGTATAACAGGAGAAATATCAATTTTATCTCCCGAAGTTGGGTGCTTCTAATCTAGTGAATCGCAGTGTATATTTGTAACTCTTGTACAAATGACTACAAGTAAATAACCAATGCGGGCATAGACTAACTCTGTTTGCCATACTGTTCGACTCTGCAGAGGGAAAAGTTTTCGTTTTACCACAGTCTATTCGATTTGAACTACTAACTCCGACCCCCCTGATTTGCTTTCAATTGAATGTCAATCAGACGCAACTGTCGACCATCTCGCCTAAAGTGAGTGATAAATCACTCTGTGTCCGGCTGTTGTGGACAGAGGGGAATAAACAAAAAAAAATCGGAGTTTTGTGAAATGAATTTTAAATTGTTTTTTTTTTGTGCTACGATTTTTAATTTTTTTTTTTTTGTATGAGTAATTTTCCTTCATTTGTTTGCAGTTTCAGTATGTATGATACATGAGCTGATTTGAACAGAGTTCCGCAATTTGTCCGCTATTAAAATCGATTATCTTTGTTTGATTTTATTGTCGGCTGCAGAGCCACAACTGCCACGCCGCGCCGTACCATCCATCTGGACCTGATCAACTTTTTGAAAGTGGGTATGTGATTGCGTTTTTTTGTCGGCTTGTTTGAGGCGAAAAAGTTTATATCTGTTTTTTTTTTTTTTTGAAGAAGAAATTCAATTAAGATTGTTTCGATGAAATTGGAAATTGATTGCCACAGTTGGTGAGCGCACGTTTAAAATTAAATTAAAAATGAATATATTGATACGTAGTACAAGAACGCTGAGCTATTTGGGTAGAATTCGCACTAAAAAGAAAAGCAGTACCAAGGATAATAATGGAGGGAGTTGCGTGGCATAAAAACGATATGCAAAAAATATGACCGTGTAACAAAAACGATATTGGCGAACAAAGGCAAATTTAAGAGTGATTCTGATGGGTTTGAAGTTTGTTTTGTGTTGTTTGTGTCATAGAATGTAATGATTTAGGTACCTCGCCATACTCCTTTTGAAACAGCTCTCAAAAATAACAGTCTGTTGGCAAAAATGATGTTATGTCCAAAATTAATTTCAGACCAATACAATTTGGAAAAAACCCAATATGTCCAAATCGATACCCACTAGACATCTGAATGAATGTATTTGTTTAGGAATGGGATACATAATATACCACTTTAAATAGTAAAATGCAAAACAAAAAAAATCACTGGTTTTTGTAACACACGCACTCTCTCAATTCAGCAATATTATTACCGTTTTCTCTTTTGTCAAATTATTTGCCTAGTTACTTATTCCAAATACGTGATTAGGATTGCTTCGTGCTAACATATAGCTATGTATTGTATTGTAATCGTTTGATCATCTCTAGTTCAATAACTGGATAAAGAACGCAATTTTTTATGTATGATAAGTAAAGGCAGGGCTGGGAACAGATACAGATATGTATGCATTATGTCTTGACGTTTTGGCGGGAAGAAAAGTTAGATTGGAAGAAATTGCTAACCCACCTCCGTCACTTTTTTCTTTAATAGTCTATGGAAAATCGTTTATTCCTCTTCATTTTCGGACTCATCGGAGGAATCGAGAGTCTCTTTCTTCACCTTCAGAGACTTTAACATTAATTTTCAGAACATTTTGTATGCTGTCAGGGTGCAACATTCTCGTCGAACCATTTCATTTTATTTACGAACCGTTTGTAATTTTATGCAGTCACAAAAAACTTATGACTCCTTAAACTCAATACTATGAAAATTTGTTGCTCCAATTTTTTTTACGCTAAATGCATTCTCAAAATTTTTACTAAAAAGCTTTTTTTTTCAAAAACAATTTTTTCACGTACGGCTTACAGAAATGGTAGTCATTTTTATCAGACAAAATTGATAAAAGAAGTGCGTAAGAATCTCACGCGTTAGAAGTGAAACTTCTTAGGTTCTATACTCTGGTCCACAAAAGTTGTCAGTAGAGCGAAGATAGGATATTTGCCTCTCAGTATTGTTACAATAGCTTGCATAAATCTGTCCCTCTTATAAACACTCACTTGATTGCCGTAGTAGCACAGGCAATAAATAAATGAAAAATCGCCGCAAATCGGACAGCAATCCCCGTATATCCTGATTTGAGAACAACACAATTCGTCGAACGAAATAAAGATAATTATGTACAAAGTGGATACCACTTTTGGCATCGATGACTCATTGCATAGCCGTATTGGTTATTTATATCCCAATACATAATAAATTTGTTAGACGAATGACTGTCATAACTATCCAAGTATTTATTGTTAGCTTCTGAATACTTTTTTGAACATTGACTTAATCCTCCACGAATACCTCTTTCGATAAACATTATCATGTGTTTATCGTTCAGAAGATCCATGCATACATCTGTATAAAATAGCATTGTATCCCGAATATAACCTGGGAGTGAATAATAATGTGCTGCATAATAATGTGTTTTAACAGAATTATAACGAAATTGTTCAAAAACATCAGCTAATAAAAGAACATTGTTTTTAAATATAAATCGGAATATTCCCCCAAATTGCTTACATTAAAGCTAGTCCAGACTTTTTAAGCATGTAAATAATCTTCATTGCTAATGTCTTCCTTATTTAATTTATTTATTTATTTATTGTAAAAGAAATGTTTTTCAGGTAAGGAGTCTTCTGAATATTTTTCAAAACTATTCAAATAATCATACGGATAAACACCCTTGCGTTTCAACAGATCTCTTTGACATTGCGTTAAGTGGGGAAATTCAGAATCAAGTATTGGAAAATTATTTAATAAAGCTGATAATGAATCTAAGCTACTTCCTAAAAACCTAAAAGAATCAATAAAACTCAATTAAATTTTTCGCTTAAGAGCAGATACTATAGCCCATGCAAAACAAGCATTACCTAAATTTTTACGAATGCATGCTTTCTTTGCAGAAATATCTTGGGGTGTTTTAATGTATGAACTTCCTACAAATGGCTTACACAGTAAAACTTGTGAATAGTGGAATGCTTCGGTGCACATTTTTTTTTCTACTATTCGCAACGTTTTTTCCACTATCGGCAACCTAATTTCTTTTACTATTTTTCGATAAATTTTTATATTGGAGTTCAGAATGTGTACTTGCTGTATGAAGCCGCTAGCAGAATGAGACACACACGAAAAGAAACAATTGAAATGTCAAAATTCTCGGAAAAGGAAACGAAGCCGACAAAATGTTAATGAATTTTGGCGCATTCATATCTTGATTCTGCTACTGAAGAGTGAATTTGTATGGGGAAAAAACAAAATTCATTGAAAAATTTTCCAGTATTCAGATTTCGCAGGTTTGCACTATATAAGAGTGAGTTTGTATGAAGAAAATGAAAATTGACATCCAAAAATGTCCACTATCCAGGTTTCGCAAGATTCTTTTATTCGCAGATTCCACAGCATTCACTTTGATGTTCAGGTACTCGTACTCGTTCGCCTTTTAATTTGTTGATTACATGTGGTCTGCAATCCTCCAAAAAGATTTTAGGATCTGTATGATATAAATTTCTAATCACACCTGATCTGATCCTGTACGAAAATGCAGCGTGTGGTAAATCGTCCCATACCAATGAATCAGCAAGTTGTTGTTTTTTTTTTAAGACTTTTTTCTTATGATCTGGCGAAAAAATTCTAATTTTCCGATTGCAGATGTAAGGCAATACCTTTCACCAGTAGTCTTAGCAACTTTCTAACAACTCTAAGTCTTTTTCACAATTTTTAGTGTTCATTTCATTGTTTTCATCACTATTTTTTGGTGAAAACATATCAAATAAGGCATAAAAAAAATCAACTACATCTTTCTTCATAATACCTTTTAATACCTTCTTTTACTTTTTTTACTTTATTTAATTTTTGTTAAATTATTGATAAGTTTATTATTTTGTTAATTAATGAATTGTTATTTACTTACATATTTTTTGTTAATTTTTTTTTGTTATAATTTCTGTTTTTTTAAACATACATATGTACATACATATTATTAAACTTTTTTCTTTCTTCTCTCTTCTTCTTTTTTAATTATTTATTTATTTATTTATTTATTTATTTATTATTATTATTATTATACTATTATTTATTTATTATTATTATTATTATATTATTATTTATTTATTATTATTTTTTTATTTATTCTTAATTTATTTATTTTCTGTTCATTTATTTATTGTTATGCCCATTTAAGTATTTTTCATTGTTTGTTAATCAAATTACCCTTTTTCTGTGATATTTTTATATTTAATTATCATTATCTTTATGTACATGCATTTTGTTGTAAGCATCATTTCTTTTTTTTTATCAAATTGAGGGTTTTGTACGTTTTTTTCCCTCAAAATAAATAAATTCCCAATTAAATAAATAAATTTAGAAAATGAGACAATGCTTCAGTAGAAAGATACATACATAGTAATATCAGATCTCTGAGTTTTAAACTGTGCAGTAGTAATCCATTGTATTTTAAAACGAAATAAGTATCTGTCTATCTATCTATCTATCTATATCAAATAAAATTATGTAATGTCCTTGAATATGAATACATATATAGAAGCATATGCACAATGATCTTGAATACCCCACTATCCACCCGCTTGCTCCCCCCTCCCCCCCCACACACTTGAACCAACACCAAAAATAAACAATCTGATCTGGATGAGCATTAAACTCCGCTTGCCCCCCCGGTACTCAAGTTCAGTCATAAAACAAAATAAACAAACATGAATCTTCGTTGACCCTGGATTTTATGACATATTATACATACACACATATACTTACTTAGGTGGCGCTACAGTTCGGGGTGAACCAAGGCCTCAACCAACAACCTCTTCCAGCTAGCCGCTTCCAGTTGCGCACGTCAAGTTGGCTAAGGTCTTGTTCTACTTGTGTGCGCCACCTTAGGCTGCGCTGACCCTCCGGGTAAGAGTCGAATATTCTCCGAATCGGAGCGTTGATGTCCATACGCTCTACATGTCCTAGCCATCTTAAACGCCCAATGTGCAGTTTTTTGACCAGGCTAATGTCGCTGTACAGCTCGTACAGTTCGTCGTTGAATCTTCTCCTCCAAAACCCGTCAACGCAAACGGGACCGAATATCCTACGAAGGATTTTTCTCTCAAAGCGACCAAGGAGATCTTCATCCGCTTTCGATAAAGTCCATGCTTCAGCTCTATATAGCAAGACTGGGATGATAAGGGTCTTATATAGAGTCTCCTTAGTCGATCGGGAAAGGACTTTACTGCTCAATTGCCTTCTTAGCCCAAAGAAAAAGCGGTTGGCAAGAGTAATCCTTCGTTTGATTTCCGATGCGATGTCATTTTTTGATGTTATGGCAGAGCTGAGGTAGACAAAGTCCTTTACTACCTCAAAGTTGTAGCTGTCTATTGTGACGTTCTGTCCAATTCGTCGATGTTGGGTGTCCTTTTTTGTTGACAGCATATACTTAGTTTTGCCCTCGTTTACCGCTAAACCCATTTTGGCCGCTTCCATTTCCATGACAGCTCGCTGTGTTCTACCAATGATGTCAATATTGTCGGCGTATGTAAGTAGTTGAACGGACTTTTGAAAGATCGTTCCTTGTGTGTTGGCTTGTGAGTTTCGAACAATTCTTTCAAGTATGATGTTGAAGAAGTCGCATGACAGCGCATCACCTTGTCTGAATCCTTTTTTGACACTGAAGGTCTCGGTGAGGTCATTACCGACCTTGATGGAGCAGCGAGCTTTCTCCATCATCATCCTGCACAGACGGATGAGTTTGGCAGGGATGTCAAAACTAGACATGGCTCTATACAGTTCATCCCTCCATATGCTGTCATAGGCGACCTTGAAATCGATGAACAGGTGGTGGGTATCGATTTGGACTTCTTGGGTTTTTTCCAGGATCTGCCTGAGTGTGAAAATTTGGTCTATGGTGGACTTTCCTGGCCTGAAACTTCACTGATAGGGGCCAATCAGGTTGTTGACGAAAGGCTTCAAGCGTTCACACAATATGGCAGATAGGATCTTGTAGGCGATGTTCAGGAGACTGATGCCTCTGTAATTGGAGCAGTTGAGAGGGTCTCCTTTCTTATGAACCGGGCAAACGATGCTGAGATTCCATTCATCTGGCATACTTTCATCTGACCAAATCTTAGAGATGAGTTGGTGTATGCTCACTACCAAGTCATCTCCAGCTGCTTTAAATAGCTCTGCGGGTAAACCGTCAGGTCCAGCAGCCTTGTTGGACTTAAGCTTGGATATTGCTATCCGCACTTCGTTTTGATGTATATACATACACACATATATAAGATAAAATAAATGACAGCATAACGATGACCTTGGAATTGTTTATATCTTCCATCTCTCTCACACACACATCATAACGATGACATTGGATTTGTTTTTTATTATTGATGACGTCACTTCCTGGGCCAGAAAAAACATAGCTCTACTAAAATTATATATTACCTATATTAAATCTTGCATTCTGGTAACGGTTTGGTCAATTTTGTTATTTTAGTCACAAGGCGATTTGTCACCGTATGTTCAGGATAAAATTTGTTGAGATACCTATGATTTATGAGTTGTGAGTAAATGTGATTTTCCTACTCACTTTCCCCTACATATTTACGAGCATGACAGCTCAATGTGTTTTTCCATTTATTTTATTGATTAGGTCATGTTGCCCCTCCGTGGAGCATTGGGCATCCACAACGCCTACACGCCATTTCGTCCGATTATCTAAAAATGTATCTAGCTCTCACCATTCACCAACTCTTTCCCAAATGCCGAGATTCTTACTCAATACTTCCGCAGCAAGTTAACCTAGGGTGTTCTAATCTTCTACTGACTTTCATTGTCACTTTCTTTTTCACATAAAGATGTCAATAGGTGTCTGACTCGTTCTCGCGGAAGGTTGTTCGTTGTAGATACGAAACGAACATAAACAACAATAAAAACACGATGCTGTTATTTACAACTTTGCGAAGCAACGCGTGCACGGGACTGCTTCATAATGATCGATATAGCCACAATTGTCGTTTTTGTTTGGAAATGAAAGTGGTAGCGTTGGACTGGTCTCTCCCTGTACTTTATCGTAGAATCTTATCCACCAAATTTCTTAACCCGCAAAATTAATTTTGCCTTTAAACTGTGTGCTCATGATTTCGATAATAAAGTTGACAGAATTTACCGCAACGATGCCTTTAGTTTCATAATTAGTAAAGGTAAGGGAGTATACCTTGTTAAACGTTGCGTTGTGTGTACAAAGTGGTTACGTTACGTTGTCGTTATCAATACTTAAACATAAAACATTTCCATACGTGGCGTGACTTGGTTACTTTGTCGTTCGTCTCTTGTTTTGTCACTTCCTTTCGTGTTTATACTCTACATACTTATGTACTTACATATGTATGTTCATGTTTGTCACTGCCTATTAGCCTTTGGAATATTTCCACCGAGGTTGTAGAATTTTTATGGATTATAACATCGTCGGTTAGCTGCAAAACAAAATCTTCAGGATAAGCGATGATAAACATAAAAGCCTTACTGCACAATTTGCTTTCGTTGTAACTTAGGCTGACACTCAAACTGTCAATCATCTTTCATACGAATGAAGACACATTGAATGCTTGAAATCTCTCTGTGTTTGTATTGTGAAACAAAGCGAATCTTTATTATCCTTCTTATGCTGCATTTAAACGAGTGATATATTCATTTCATTAAAATTAAAATCTTACACACAATGCATACAAAGAAAAATATTATTATGCTAATATAAATTGTGCGATTACGTATTATAAATTTATAGAAACGAAATAAAATGCAATACAATAATTTTGCCATTAACCCTAGAACACTAAACATGATTCGAATCGACTCACAAGGTACAATAACTGAGCATGCCCAGTTCGGATGATGCACTAGCGTACCGACACCGACCCGACCGGCCACCTTAGTTTCCATTTCCACTGTTTGGTGCCTCTTGATACGCCGCCCACACAGTGGACCGACTCCATACATTTTGAAGTGAAAAATTCAAATCTTATTTTAAATAATTATTTTCGGTCAAAAATTAAATTTTTTATGAAATTGTAAAGGAGTATAGAAAAATTAGAATAAAAATTTGCTGATTTTGAACTAATGGCTCGTTTTATTTGCTTCACTAAATTGTTTTCTGATTCTGGTAACTCCATCCTGCTTAAAGCGTATTGCAGCAATTTCTCATTACGATCAAATTAAGAATCTGACCACAAAATCTCACAAAAAATCAATACGGGGAAGGCAATAGCGTGTCCCTAACTACAAAAAAAAAATTGCACTTATTCTAAATTTTTTATCTAACAAACTAGAACAAACACGGATTTGAGCGTTGACTCATAAGAAAGTAAATACAACTTGCTGCCATTTTTTTTAAACAAAATTGCATTTAAATTAACAATTGTATTCACAGTTATCTGAAACACATTAAATGCTCAAATAACCAAGATCAACTGTGGTAAATAATAGATCACTGACTTCGGTGATTTGATTACTCTCTAATATGTTGGGTTAGCGAGCGACAATACATATTTTTGTGGTCAATAGTTATCCGTTATTGATAAATAAAAAAGAAAATTGCATATTTTGACTTTAGTTTTTTCACTTCTAAATGTATGGGGGTCCACTGTGCGCCGGCCGCGCCATCTAGGTTGTGTCGCTACCGTCAGTCTGATTCGTGTGACCAAGGTTACTAAAATGATCAAAGTTACTTTTAGCTTGTAAAAAAAGCTTTATTCGTTGAAATCGAAAGTTGCTAACATTTATTTGTAACTGCATATATTTGTATAGGGGAAACTGGGGCACATTTGACACTTAATTTTTAAATGTCTGTATTTACTAAAATTATAGATTAATTCCAATCCATTTTTTTAATATGATGCGTTGACTATTCTAGATAAGACTCACAGAGAAATTTTACTTTTATAACAACTCCATCATTTTTTTTAAATTAGTTTATTAAAAAAAGTCATTTTGTCAAAAGTGCCCCAGGCACGGGGCACCTTTGACTTTACAAGGGGAACATTTGACAATTGCAGGTTTAACTCATAATCGTATGCATAAAAAGTATCAGCGGGTCTATTCTGCCTGTTGTTTGAATAAAAAGAAAAGTCAAACATTTTTTTAACGATTTATTTTAACAATATAAAGAAACCTAAATCAATAAATCCATTTTCTTAAAAAAAAAAATAAACCATAAATATTACTTCATTTAAAAAACAATTGGTCCATAAAGTCCTTAAGAATAATACATAGGAACATTTTTAAATATCTTGTTTAATATAGAGTTTGCCGAAGTCAACGTCAAATAAATATTTTTGACGACAGCGAGAAGTTGAGGCTGGATTTGTGGGTTGTGGCAGCTTGACTTTGATTTCACTGCTTAACGTTTGTCGCGGCATATATTTAATTTGAAAAGTGAAACCTTCGTAAAAGCTACTTCCATTACCCGAATCTGACCAATCTTTTAATGGGTCCTGCTTTTTCATACGCATTATCAATGTGGTTCTCATTACCCCATATTTTTCTGCTGCTGATGTTGGCGTTTCAAGTTTTTTTACGTATGTCTGAAATAGCCCTCTTCACCTTTTTTTCCTCGATTGCACACATATTTGTCTTTCTCTTGTAGATTCTAACCATATCTTTAAAATAACATGAATAAAAAATTAAAAACACAAATATTAGCATAACAGATCAATGTGCGACACATTTATCAAATGTCAAATGTGCCCCATTTGCAAAAGTCAAATGTGCCCCAAAGGTTCTTTATAACTTTTTTAATGTTTTTTTTATATTAATGTTTAACTTTCACAAAACTGGCTTTAAAATATTAACATTTCAATAACAGTGCTATCATAATATTATTTCACAATAAAAAAAACTCTTTTATTTTATTCGCAAATCTCTTACATACCGGTGGTCAAAAATTACATCAAAAATCCAAAAATCACAAAAACACGTATTACCCGAAGAAGAGTTGAAACAAAACTGATAAAGTTCATAACGTTTCCTTATATTAAATGAGGCTTTGTTCGCCATCCCAACTTTTCTCCTTAAAGCCTTAAAGGCTGCGTTTATACCGAAAATCGCAAAGTCAAATGTGCCCCGGTGTCAAATGTGCCCCAGTTTACCCTACCTACGAAAAATAAAAGTTAACTGTACTGTTTTACGTTTTTTAAATAAAAAATTTAATATGTATTGAACAAAATGCCTTTGATTTACATATTTACACTTGTTTTGGGCACGGATGAGTCGATTCGACTCATGACATGCCGCTTAACCTTTAACTGGGTAGGTGGAGTGCTGACAACACCCCAAGCCATTTTTGTTCAAAAATACTATACTTTGCGACTGACAATACCCGTTGTCGGTACAGTACCTTCCTGTTGTTTTCTATTATACAGATTCAGATGGTTTTAAAAAGTTTAGTTGTACATACAAGTAAGTCGTGACAGACTGTTCAAGCTGCAATGGTGCCTTCTACCCAGTTGTGTAATTTTTTTAATTGGGTGAATTTGAAAAAGATCAGGAACGCATTCAGTGCTTATTGCAATATATAAGTGAATATTCAAGTGAAGAGCTGGACTTAATTGATACGGATAATGACGAATTTATTAAAAGAATTTTATTTTTTTTTATCTTTTCAAAAATTAATACCGAAAGGACTTTTTTCTGGAAAGGACGACTAAAAACTATATCAAGGGGTCCCAAAGCTAATTGTTTTAACAGTGATCTATCCCAGAATGATATAATAATGACAATTTGACCATAGAACCACTTTTTAGGGAAAAGCTAAGCGTAATAAAGTGAAATCATGGTGGAGTGTTGTCAGCACCGCCACAAAATAGCCTTTCAATTCCAAGCCAAAGGCAATTAAATCCTTTAAAGATATCATTGCGTTGAAAACTCAAGAATTCTTAAAAAAAACGAATACCTAACGTTTGTCGTCGGAAGAGCGTTGTAGATGCCAGCGCCTTGTATTTTAATTAAAGATAAATGCATAAAAAAGTATTATGTATTAGTTTTTAAATGTTTGCTACTAAATCGAACATTTCATGTGGTACAACCAAATAACAGTAGAAGGATCATGCTGTTATTTATTCACACTTTGAACATTTGGTGTGATTCAACAAGGTTTGTCGAATCTGGCGGTTCTTATTTCTATCCAGAACCACATTACTAGAGCATCATTTTGCCTAATAAGTAATGCGACTGTTTAAGTTCGCGCGACGCACAGCTGGTTTCTAAATAAACATGAAAGCGACATAAGACATGTGTAAAATTAATTCTACAACAGCATCCATTTTTAATAAAATGCTTTTACACTGCTGCGATTTAATGTTATATAACACTCAGGTAGTTCTCATTCTGCAATTTCTTGTTAGAGGTCAGTTAGGCCCCTCTCGATTAGAAATACATCAACGTTTGCATTAATTTATGGAAACTCCAGGCTTCTCCGTCTGCATTTAAACTTTTACATGAATTTCCAAGCACCATCACCTGTCAAACCTTAGCCGTTCGTTGATCCTATATAGAAATTAGATATTCTCTTACAACTCCAACACCAATAACGCACCTGTTTATACATATTTGTAAGTATCTATTTTAGGTTAGGTACACTCTTCCGTTATTGCCTCTTGAGGGCAAAAGTAAACATATAGAGCTTTCCAAATTTGCAATCCTCCCAAGCTTGGTGAGTGAAAGACGACATCACAAGTGCTGGGTTTTGTGAAGCGGAATATTATAAAAAAAAATCAAATTCCATTAAATTATATGTTGTTGTGGTTGCTTGCTTTGTTATTCTTTTAGATTACGGTCGCACAGGTTAAAAGGTGCGTTTGCTTTCTAATTAATTCAACCAACAGGAATACCAAATCGGAAGATCCTTGTTCAGCCCAATGAAGAGAGCCCTGACCCTGTCCCTGTCGGAGCATCCTTGCCGAAATCCAAACTACTAACAAATTCAATTAGCAAACTTTGATTGGAATTGTGTCCTTGAATATTTTTACATCTCTTTATAGGCGAGAGCAAATTAAGACCGAACGGCATCCTATGATATAATCTTATGCATTCGACGTGTGCCTGGAGTATATGCAGGTCTTAGGGATTTTTTGTTTGCAGATGGTTAAGATGAAGTTTCACTACGGAAAAGGCTGATGCGTTCGGATGTGACATCTGAAGGCCCAAGGCCCGGTGAGATTTTTATTATTTTTTTCCCGCTGTTTCTTCCCCTCTTGGCCGAAAAGAGCATCAATACTGGAAGTGAAGTCAATACCAATTAATGAAACTTTAACTTTGATGTAGGAAATTCGATTTGATACGTGTTGGGACTTGGGATTGTATTCCTATATACTAAGTTGTTCCCTGCTGCGATGTATTTTTGTAGAGATGTGTACGTGCTTCGTGGCGAACACGGAACACGTTTAGCAGCAGTTATAAAAACTGACATGGAACAGATGGAAAACAGTTCTTGTTTCTGTTTCCGTTTTTATTTTGTGCACAAGTCGTTAAAGTTTCTTTTGAAAATAAGGAATGCGCTACATATTATTATTAATGCAACAATGAATTTATAGAATTTATGTTTGCTTGCAGTTTTGATGCCTGCCTGTAGCCGTGGTTGGATATTTACTAATAACCGTATTTTTCTTTTAGAAATACCTACCCCACCTTATATTCCAAATATTCTAGTGTTGATTCCAGTTTCTCTAACAATATTTTGTTTAGATGACAGATGTCAATTTAAATCCAAAGGTCAAATTAGATCCCCATTGTGTGGACTGCATACTATCGACAGAGATAGACGGCAATTTTGTATTGTGCTGATTGCACACCCACAGTGCCAATAATGACAATAAATCATCTGGTTGCGCGTTTTCCGCAAGCAAGGTGGTGAGTAATGCACTTCAATGGTACCAGAAGATCACTTACGATGCACACGGATGAAAATATTCAACCTGTACTGGAAAGTGTTCATGACAAGGATAGTCAAGAAATATCAGCGGATTGATAATGCAATTGCATTGCGGAAGAAAGCAGTGCAAAATCATAATTTACAACCACCATTTGATAGTAAACTTACCTTTTAGAGGTTTCGTTTGCAAACAATACTGCAGATTATGGGCTACGGAGAATCCAAGAGCAGTTCATCAGCCATAATTGTACCTACTTAAGTTCGTTGAAAAAGCATTCAACTAAGTGCAACATACAATTTTGAGGAATAAACACAAGACATGAATGATGTTAGGATCACTGAGAATCTCTTCTGGAACCAGAAAGTATATAGAGGTTGAAGAATGAGAGGAGGTACAGATTCGCAGAGCAGTTAGATAGGGATGCATTTTATTACCGCTTCTTTATAATATGTGCTCTGAGGTAATCTTGCAAAACTCAATAGTAAATTCAGATATAGAGGTTTAGACTTTAGAGGATTCAAAATCAATGGAGCCTGAATCAACAACATCAGGTACGCAGATGACGCGGTAGTAATGGTAAGTAATATAAACGAATAAAGTATTTGCATGAATAAACTTAAGGGGGCATTCCCTTTAGAACGCTCACGCATTTCTTAACAGTGTTTTTAAAGGTGATAAAATAATAGAATAATTTTGAAGTTGTAACATAATTTTATTCGAACTATGAAAACAAAAAAACAATTTTTTATGCACAAAATGGCGGCTCTGTTCAATTTCTCTTCAAGTGTCTTTGACGTCCAAAAGTGCTGCATTTTTCTGTCTTTCTGTATTTATCTTTTTACCAAGAAAAAAATTTATTTCTATTTCTGACACATACATACATGGGATGGATAAACCTATAAAATCATAAAATAGTATAAAATTAAAAATTAAGTAGTGTAAAGGTGTTTACAGTGGATCAATTTTTACTTACTGCGCCGTTGAGCTCGCATTTATCATAGTATAGCCATGACATTTTTTTCACAGCTTTTTCAATGTTTTGCCTTCATTTTAAGCCCAAAATCTCAAAGCTTTATTAATGTTGAGATAGTGAAAAAATTATTTGAAATTACCCTTCCCACGCGATCCACTGTGTACCATGGGTGTATACAGTGAATCAGTGCATGGTACACAGTGAAACAGGGATTTAAAATTTATTCAGTAAAAACATAAGTTTTTTTCATAACATATATGTATATATTTATTAATTCGTTTTATTGTTTAGCGATGGACAAAAGAATAAAAACGAAAATAAAAACTTTTCAAGTATTAATACAAAAGTAAATAAAAAAACTTAACAGTTCTTGTAAAAATATCACAAAACATTACTTTTTTGTACGAAAATAAAAGAAAAATAAAACTGGTAATTCAGTTGCTCATTATTATTGCTAGCGAACATCCGGATTTGAAAAATTAACATGGATTGAAAATTTTTAATTCTGGAGCCTCTTAATGCTACCATGTTCATGATTCACTGTGTACCACTTTCAACTGATTCACTGTGTACAATGTTGTCATTTCGCAAAAACATGTTAATAATTTATAAAATATTTCACCAAAGTAAACAAATCGACAAAAATGATTAGGTCTATATAAACAAAAGTACGAATATGAAACTCAAATGAAGTTACAATACGCACTTTTTTAATAAGATAATAAGATGCAGAAAACACAAGCACACGAGGATAACCACCTTCGACAATGCGATCGCGCAGACCGTTAGTCTGTTGCGAGGGGAAGTAAAAATACTGTTTTTTCGATATTTTTCATCCTCAAAGAGTAGTTTATTTAAATGAAATTTTTAAAACTTAAGGTTTATCCTTCCGGTAATGATATAGGGAAAAGACTCCAAATCGATCAATAACTTTTTAAGTTACAGCACGAGCAGTTTTTGAAAATACGGATTCGAGATAATGGCGTTTAAAGTTTCACTTTACCATATGCAGTATGAAGGGTAAAGTACCCTAATTCGAACACCCCGCAATAGCGAGCCCTCTGGATGAATTTGGCTCAAAAGCTAAGGCCCTGCTTTTCAGACAATAACTGTTTCTTAACAGAAAAAATCCCTTATATCTTTTCTTTATATCGTATAATTCATTTTCAGTTAATTCGTCTTCAGTTGGTAAGAAAAATTCAAAATGTTCAGTACTGTTTCGTAAGTAAAAAAAATGAGTGTAATTTGTGAAATTTCTTAAGAAAATAGAAAGTTTAACCAACAAGGTAAGTGATTTTCTTAAAATTTTAGTTAGCTAATTAAGGCTTAATATAACATTCTTATTGTATATTTTATTATTTCAAAAGAAAATATTAGAAAAAATAGTGATTTATTAAAATTTGTTGGGGGCTCGTTACTGGGACGAAAAAATAAGGAAATCCAATAGCGAGCGGGGGGGCTCAGTTTTGGGTTACCACAAAATAATCAAGTTCCAGTAACGAGCCCAGGTGATTTTCAACATATTTTTACTAATAACATCTCTTATTATTGTTTTATTATTGTTTTGCAATATGTGATAAGTATTCAAGTATATTAATTATAAGCTTTGCCATAAAAGTTGTTACATATAGATATAATGCTCTTTGAACTGTAAAAGTCTGTTTAGGTATGTATTCATAACTAAGATAATGCCATTTTTGTCCGACCGTCCTAGATTAGTCGCTGTAGATTCAAGATCAAATTAGATATTTATAAAAACCCGTCAACGGACACGATGTTGATGATGTTTATACATGAAAACCTTTATTTTTACGAATTTTATTTGTCCTAGTTGATGCTGTTACATACCAACTACAAAGCTACCAATTTTTTATGGATATTTTATAATAATGTTTCATATTATAGGTACTTTTTTAATGTGGAAATACATATGTATGTATAATAATTATAATTTTATATTATATTTTATAATTTTTCTTCTCGTTATTCGTTCAATTGCATAAACTGCGTAGAGTGTTGCGATTTGCCTCCCTCTCTGTGTCTCAATATAGTAAAAGTAGAGACACCTACATTATAATAGGAAACCATCAAGCTTCCTTTATGTGTTATATTATGTATCATTGGTTTAAGTCTTAGGTCAATAGTTATGCGGTAGAAATATGCCACGAAAATTCGCTGCGGGTATAACACTTTTGCCATCAATTATTCAATTTTTACTCTCGTATCTACTTTTAGGCGTTGTGATATTTTTCTAGATATGTAAACAGTAGGGTAGTTGAAATTAAAAAATTAATTTGAAAAAAACGGTTGAAGTAGGGCAGTCGTAATAATTATGGTTCCATCTACACTTTATTCTCAATGTTTGTGATTTTATTCAGATTTTTCTGAGCGATATTTTCGGAGAAAAAGCTCGGGACAGCAAGTTGTAACGTTTTGTGAAAATTTGTTAAGAAACTACCCCCCCAAAGTCGAAATTCAGCTTTTTAAGTTCTGGTCTGTGTTTAGGACACTAATTGCTACAACTGTTCCAAATTTCAATAGTCTAGGTTAAGTAGTCTCTGAGAAAAAGGCCTGTGACAGACAGACAGACAGACACTGAACTGATTCCATAAGTGTTCCGTTTTGGTACGGACGGAGCACTAAAAATGGTGGAAAAAAAATGTATAGTAATTCATCAATTGAGTACGGCTGGGCCGATTTGGCTCAAATTTTTTCTCAGTTGTTCGTAATTTCCAGGAGAAGGTGTTTACGAAAGAAAATTTTGGGAAAACCCTCCGGAAAAGTCGGAAATTTGGAGAAATCGAAATGTATGGAATTTTGTGTGCAATTATTCCGGTATGGCTTTTCGAATGGAAAAATATAAAATTCTTAGTGGAGAACTAGGAAAATCCCGAATAAACGCGAAAAATGGAAATTTTTTTTTTGACGAAATTTTGCATTTTATCGAATGATTTGATGTAGATGTGGAAAATTCGTTGTGAAGCTTGGAAAATCTCGGATAATTGTGAAATTCATTGTGATTAAAGACGTTTTGCGTGCATTTTGGGTAGAGGAGTTAACGATATAAATAATAAATGGCGCTGTGCTGCGATCAATGCCACAACCCGATAGATGGCGTTATACTTTGACTAATGCTGTGCGCAATTCGACAGGTATCCAGGTGCTATTTTTCTTGCTGAGATTGATTCGAGTTTTGCGTATTATTACACTGATTCCGAGTAGTCGTATATCGTCAAACGCTTCCCGTCATCCCGAAATCTATTGCTGCTGATGAGCTTTATGCATCCCTGAAATCGTCTTTGTGGCGACATGTCAAGAAGTTGAAATTGACCACGAACATGAGCGTCGCATTGCAGAACGACCCATCGGCTGCTGAATTCTCGAGACAACTGCTGGCGACTAGATTGATATCGTTCCCGTCAAATTTTTGCGAGTTCACATCGTTGAAGGAGGAACTCATCAAATCTCGATTGGATTAGTGAACGGACAGATAGACAGACAGACAGATAGACACACAGGTAGATAGATAGCCAGATAGGTAGACAGCCAGACACACAGATAGACAGGGAGACAAAAATACAGACAGATGGACAGACAGATAGACAGGCAGACAAATAGATGATGATGATGTGAAGCTCCTATTTCAGTATGTACATATTCTTAGAAACACCGGAAGTATACCAAAGTATGCATAAGGCATAACATGTACTTTTTACTTTTAAAAACCATTTTTATTGTTCAATTTTCAATATTTACTTACATACTAGACAAAAATGCTTAAATCTAATTTAAAACTAACAAAAATTACTTAATTTAGCTTACTGGCCCTTAGGGGGCACTATAGGCTTAACTCTATAATTACAAACTATTGCCTTTCGGCTTTAACCTAACTATATTAAGGCATGACGTGTATGTATGCATGTAAATATTAACAAAACTTGTATGTTCTACCTGTATGCGCATGTGCATAGTTGAAACAACTTATCGAGAAAACAAATTGTTGCGAAAACCGTGTAAAACAAGGCTTTGGACCGTATTAAACGAAAATATGTCGCAAAAAGTGAACCGTGTTAAAACGAGGCCGTGCTATAAGAAGTACGTGTTAAGTGAGGCCCAGCTGTATTTCAAATTGATGATATTTTGATTGCGTTTGGCATTGCTTTGGCGACAAGAAAAACGTCTTGGACCGTTTCTGCTGAGGCGGTTGTCAGCTATGTTGCATCAGAAATATGTGTGGTTACCTAATCTATTCAAAACGGGGAGTTTTTCTGAGCTTTGAGAGCGTCTGGCAAGGACATGGCGACAAGAAAAACGTCTTTGATCTATGCCCCTATTCAGGAGGTTCTATACTGTTATTTAAGACTTAAGTCAAGTGGTTATTACCCGTATTATTCCTTGTGCATTTTTGATGCACTATTACTCTCTTTAAATTCATATTTTGTATGTATGTGGAATAGGTAACACATCCCCATTGCCGCCAACACAAAACATGACGAAACAAAAGAAGGAAGTTAAAATGAAGACGTAAAGAGAAGAAGCAGAGAAGTCACTGAACGATAAGACGAACACAAAATGAGAGGACGATAAGACGAGCGAAGACGATAAATACGGCGATAAATACGATAAATTAATAAAAGCTGGTAAGAAAGTTCTTGTTGTTTTGTCCATTAAATTGCATGCGAGCATCCCAAATTAAGCTGGAAACTTAGCTTCGACAACAATCCTGTGTTGGGGGAAATTTTGCAAGCTTTATAAACTCCCACACCGTTCTCAGCTTTAGCAGAGAAGTTAA
The DNA here is from genome assembly GCA_949775065.1 of Brachyopa scutellaris. Taxonomy (NCBI): domain Eukaryota; kingdom Metazoa; phylum Arthropoda; class Insecta; order Diptera; family Syrphidae; genus Brachyopa; species Brachyopa scutellaris. The sequence continues at coordinate 38,505,901 of OX459113.1, read as the reverse complement.
CAACCAAACGGTTCGGTTCTCAGCTTTGGCATTTAAGCTGAAAACCACACTGTTCCCAGCTTTAGCAGTGAAGTTAACAACCAAACGGTTCGGTTTTCAGCTTTGGCATTTAAGTTGAAAACCACACTGTTCCCAGCTTCAGCAGTGAAGTAAGCAACCAAACTGTTCCCAGCTTAGCGGTGTCACCAACCACAGATCAATTACACTGAGAAAAATTGTGGGCCGAATTTGTTTTTTCTTGCTTTGATTTTTTTTTTCATTCACTATGCCAAGGAAAGGAAAGCCAGCAAATAGCACCGGGTTATTAGAGGATGTTGATAACGTTTCGGATATAATGCGTCAGTTTATGAGAAGGGAGGCAGATTTTACGTGCAGAGAGATCTTATTGGAGCAGCAGGGGGCGGAAATTCGACAAGCGGGACCTAGCAAGAAAAACGAAGCAGCAAAAAACCAAATCCTGATGAAGCCAGCGATGGGGAAGACGACGAAAGAAGAGCGGCGGAAAACATGGAGCTTACGCTTCTGCGAACGGAAGTCGAGCGACTAAGATGCAGAAGTTCTACGAGTTTCGAAGACGTGCTTAATGCTGTTCCAGTTTTTACGGGCAAGGATGACTATGGCGTTGAGCTGTGGATCAAAGATTTTGAGGCGGCAGCAGAGGTATTCGATTGGGGAAACGTTCAGAAGGTCTTGTATGCAAAGCGACTCTTGAACGATAAGACGGCCGAAGACGAGTTGGCGCGATTATTTAATTTATTTCACTATTTACATTTCCCTTACATTTCCATTTACAATTGAATTACCTTAAAACTAAAAATGAATATTATACCCTACCAGTAAAACGTACTAATAAAAACCCATAAAAAGAATATTAAAAGTGTTAGTGTATTTAATTGCCCGCAGGAATCCCTACATGTATGTATATAAATTATCAGATATGATATGGCTAAATAACTAATTTAGTAATTAAGATACCTACAAGGAAAATAAAAAAAGAAAAACCATCACAGAAAAAAAAGAGAGAACTTTACAAAAAATAAGAATAATGCTTAAGTATAGAAAAAGAGTAAAGAATGAAAATTAAGAGTTTAATGTTGCAGAAGAGAAATGTGAAACGAGTGCAGCCCAGTAACCTTTTAGAATGTTCCGAAATGTGATTATATCTACGAAGGCCTTATACATATGTAACGTACTGCATCGTTAAAGGCTACTTGCAGTATCCGTTGAGACAAGGAGTCAAGACCACTATAGACAACTTCAGCATTGGTAATAATGGGAACGACTAAGGTTCTTATGATTTTCCGTCTAGTTTCAGTAGGGGTAGTCAGCAGTTGACCAGAGCTTGCGAAGACATCCGTGAATATGAAATACGTATGACAACGTTGGTGTGATTATATACCCAGAAAATTGGCGATTTATGATAAAGCCAAGAGAGGTAAAAGATTTTACAAGCTTCAATTTGCATTCTGATACCCATACGTCTGTCTGGTACAAGAGTGAGGTCGAATATCCTGTTTGAAATGTGTATTATTTGACACTTTGCAGGACTTAGCAGCTATCCATTCATTATCGACCAAGAATATTATTTGAGACAAATCTTCATTCAGATTGGTGATGAGTTCAACAGTACTACTCATGGGCTGGGCCAAATGGAGTTGTACGTCATCAGCATATAAAAGCATGGAAACATGTCTGCAAACAAAAGGCAAATCGTTTATAAATATGCAGAACTGGCATTGATGAATGATGCTGGCACGGCAGCCTCCCATCCAGTTTTCAGTTTTCCAAACTAAGCGCTCTGATCATGCGCACTATTTCAGCAATGGGCTAGAAATCGATTAAATTTCTGCATGCTCTGATGGGGGTTAATTTTTCAAAATGTAAGGTAATCAAAATAGTTAATATTCCCGTCGTCCCAACTAAGTCCTCCACCTCTATGCTTCACCGCGTTGACTACTTTCTTTTTGTCTAAATTGGCATTCGATTTTCTTCAAACCCGTTCACGGCCGTCTAATTGGAATACATATGTAACAGATGTATATGTATTAAATTTACTTTCCCCTGAGAAAATAACATTGCCTCAGAAGTGCATAATCTTAAGTTTTCGTAAAGTTCAACCACTTCTTTTGATTTGCTTTGCTTTTAGGATGTATTATATTTCCTTGTCGATATTTTCACTAAATTCTGCTGCTTGAAACGAAGTTTTTTTTTAATCCTTCTTTATTTTCCTTATAAGTATGCTCTCTTCTCGACAGGTACATAAGCTTTCGTTGACGACCGATATGAGGGTGACCTTCAAGATCCGGAGTCTTTGAACCGTTTCACGATGCTGAAAATAGTAAATAGTTCGATTGCAACCCGGAGGGTCAATTATTATAACGACAGATATACTGCTTGTGTTGACAATCAGCCAGCAAAAGCAACTGTCTACCGACTAAGCTTGCTGCAATCGGAAGTAGTCTCTTTTCGTGTAACGTTGTGAATTCTGTTTTTTACTAGCGCTTATTTTGCAAAAAACAGTTTACTGATATTTAACATCAAGTTATGTACTTCACGTGTCACTATAAGAACAATTTCTTAGACAATGATTTCGTAAGTTAAACTGAACCGAAATGTATTGGTGAGTTATTTGCAAATTAATTAAAAAGTTGTGCGTTTATTGGACTACAAAAACTTTTGTATGCGATTGTCCGTCGTGATTTTATATACATATTTTGTAATCTATGTGTCCTGCACATATAAATAATAAAACAACTAAGTGCAATAAACTGCGTTTCTAAAAACTATTCATGGTTTCTCAGATATCCTTCTACGTGTATCAATGGAATGTGTTTTATACAGGGTGGCCCAAAAATACTCACCCGATGTTGTTTTGCTATATCTTTCAAATGAAACGACATAATATCATAACTTATTTTGAATGTTTATTTGATATTAGAAAATTAGCAATGACTACAAGAGTAGCGAAGCAAGTGATTGTGACAGAATTAGGTAGAACTAAAACTACGTAAATATGTTTCTTTTTCATATTTAATACATATTTCACAATTAGAAATATATTTTATAAAATAAACGAGTTGTTTTATTTATAGGTACAAATAATTTTGTCCAGCTAAATTTGCAAAATCGCACACTGTGCGCCGACTTAAAATATGCCCAGTAGTTTGATTTACGAGTATATACACATATGTATGTTTGTATGTATGTGTAACGATAGTTAATGTTTAAATTACACCTACGAGTAATTTTACAAATGGCTACACAATATCCCTTCGTCCGTCAGTCGGCATACATTCATATTTGCATATTTAACCCTGGGAGACTTGAATACTTTGTTGTAGATTTGATTTCAATGTCATGCGAAGGTCGTTGGTGACAGCTAACGACAGCGATAGTGGATGGGATGGAAGAGTGCTTCTTTTGATCTAAATAACATAGGAAGAATTTACCAGATGAAATCAACGATGTCATCTACAGTTTTATATTTTGCCTAAGGCATCATAAACCGTGCTCACCGACCAACCCTAGGCAAGGGAATGGATCATTGTAATTAGGTAAAAGCCCTCCCCGTCTCTTCCTGTTGATTGATAGCACTATATGAAGATGACAGTTAATATGTGCTTTAATTTATCTTGATGTACGCCAGTACCTTAGGTGATTCGATTTTTGACATAAATGTACATACATACGTAACATTAGCAAGTCAGTTTTATGAGCGATGAGATTTATCAGACGTGTAATCACACATCGAAACATAAGGATACAATTTTCATTACCGCCATTATAAATCATTGAGTGATTTTTGTTCACATAACGGTGGAGTTAGCTATAAAAGTCAAATGGAGCAAGTAACTAAACCCGATTACACACAAACATGTGTAAGAGTATATAAATGTATATTTATTTGACAGTGCACAGTCATAAGAAGCGAGTTTTTATATTCTTAATTTTCTGCTGATGTGGTTGAGCATTTATTGTGTCTATGGGTTGTGTGTGTTTGTGGGCGAATTTAATGTAAAAGTTTCTAGAAGTTTATGTTCGCTTTGTCGCGACTGTTGCGAGATAAGTGTAATGAATGACTTCTTTCGGTGAACAAGTTCGGATTTTATTAGATGAGGATGTTAGTCACATACTCGTATGTGTGTAACTCAATGTATAGAGTTCTTTAAATGTTTTATTATTGATTGTGATTGCTCGATGAAGCAACGAAAAGCACTGTCTTTCATGTGTCATTTTTCATTGGTGATAGGTTGAGCTTTCCTTGTGAGTGGAACAAAAGGCAATAAATATGTTTGTTTAACTTGGAAAAAAAACTCTTTCACTGTGTATTTTCTCATAATCACTCTATGTATTTATGTACAGACAAGATATGTTTTTAATTTGGATGTGGTCGAATAAGCGTTGAACGTGGAAAATAAAAAATAAATATAGCTTGTATCTAAACACAATTTAGTTCCTTTGTACAATATCAGTGGAAGCATATAAATCTACATATTAATTTACACATCTTATTGTGTGATGAACAGCGTTTGGTTATTAAGCGACTCTCTCGAATCCGAAAAATATAACAAGTAAACGATTTTTTATCTCTTCTAAGTATGCATGTATACATATATATGTACATGGCTATTGTAAAAAGGGTTGAAAAATACAATTCCGTATTTCAAAATTAAACGACATACATAATTATAGTGAAATCTCCCATTACGGACAGCTCCCTTAGACGGAGCGATCCTTTAGACGGACAAATTTCCTTAACCAAGCTTTTATGTTTCAGATTACATACATTTCACGTTCCCTAACCGAAAACTGTCTTGATCGGATATCTGTCAGAAATTATTTAATTTATATTCACCCCAATTATGAAAGTCGTATTTCACATCGAGTCGTACTCGTATCGTATTGTATTTCGTTTGTTATTATGCAAGTTGAATACGACCCCATATAAGCTACTGCATCTTAACAACGCATCTCACCGCACTTCAAAACGCACTTTCTTCTGTCAGTGCTGGCTTCCTTGCCGTGCGTCGAGGACTATCTAGGGGTAAGTGTACGCATGATGTGGGGTAAGTGTGCGAATGGGAACATTATATATATTTATTCATAAAACGTAACATATCGATTTACGGATGTATAATTTTCACTTCTACCAATTCTATCTAAAAAATTTAAAAAATTTATATGAATACAAAAGTGAATACACAATGTAAAAATGCCCAGAGAAAGAAAAAGCGTCAGATAAAGAGCGAAAAATGAACGAAGAAGAAAAAAAATTACGTATACGCCACATTGTCCACAAATATATTGTAACAATTATGTTTCAATCCATTTTACATAGAAAATACGTTTTTTGTTGTTTGTCAACTAAATGTAAGAAAAGAATTGGGCTGATTTTTTTCCAATAGATGGTGTTAGTGCAAATACGTACGAGTTATGGGCCGAAAATGGTCGAACATTTTGAAGAAATGGTAAAAAATGGGCATTTTTACGATTTTGAGGCCCTGGATGTAGTTTTGTTTGGGTCATTTTGTTTGGCACTTTTTTTCTCCTAATCAATACCTATAATTTTGGTAAAAACAGAAAAAAATTCCTATGGTTAACCAAGTATAGCCATTAGAAAAAAACTAAAAATTGCTCAAAATAAGGTTTTTACGTTAGGCAGCCAATCTGGCAAAACGAATGATGCAGAGTTTCTAGTTTTGGTAAGTTCTTTCAGAATCAAATCTTAGGCCCGATATTTGTTGCACTTTTTGCAATACATATTTTGTTTATTTTGAACAAATTAACACCAAATCGAGTGTAATCGACTCAAGTATAATGTATATGTAATATATTCAATAAATAGTTACCACTCAATGTGTTATAATACAATCACTGAACGCTAACACGATTTTAAAATTGAGAAATATTTTAGTAAAACTAGCTTTTTTTTGTTTAGCTTCTCTTCACAAAACAAACAAAACTGAAACGTATTAGGAATCAGTGTAATACAAAACCGACAGTTTGATGCTATGGAAATAGAGTTGATTCAAAAAATTCTAATATACTGAAAAATCCAAAATCAAAAAAAAAAATTAATATTTTTATCACATTTTGCAAGCAAAATAAACTGCTTCTTTTTATTACAATTCTAAATGCTTTATGTGAACAACACGGAATATTCTCACAAAATGTTACTTAGAAGCTTAAGATTACGACCTTCTGCTATCAATTAAATTTAATTAAAATTATATATTATACATTATATTCTTTAAATTGGAGCCAAGCTAAGAAGTAAAATGAAAAAAAAAAAACAGAAAAATAAAATAAACTAAAAGATCAACAGAGCATGGAAAGTATACCATAATTTAATTTCCGCACGTAATATCGTAATATTTCAGGACTCAGCATTGAGTCCTTGTCGACTTAGATTCAATGCCTCTAAATATTCTATGTGCGCCCACTGCCTTTAACTTATTGCAAACAATTGTGAGCGTCTAGCCTAAGGCATCCTCATATATGTACATATAGGTACAAATATATGTACATAACATAGTTATACATACTCGTTTTATATGAGGAAACCTTCGTCGCCTATCGTGTCGTCCTTGCTTAGTCGTGGCATCGTTGATTACTTTTTCCATCTCATAATATCATCATCACCCACCCTACTCAATCAGTGATATCAATAACACTTCCCTGGTTTGCCTAGACAACACCCGAACTCGTACCTACCTGTTCTGTTTGCAATTTCATAGGCAACAGCGCCAGCTAATGAGAATTGAAAATGCGAAGTGTCAAGAATTCGATGTGTATTTTTTTCTTTTTTCTCATTGTTGTTGTTTGTTCCCTTTCTATACAAAGACAAACACATACTTGTACCCTTGTATATATTTACATTTTTCACATAAGCATCATATCTTTGTTATCTCAAAGCAGTGGCAATGGAGTAACAGAACCTCGTCATGAACATCACTACTAACTTGGTCCTAACCATCGGTTATTGGGTTCTCATAGATAAAGCGAACTTTTTTAAAGTGTCAAACTTTAACCGACTTTTTTGACAGAACGTTAGTATAGGGTGCTTTTTATGTTCCAGGTCGATGTTTTTTTTTAATAACTTTTAAATGAAATACAATGGGGGATTCAGGCTTCGGTGTATCTAGTCGTATACAAGTGTAAAAGTGTATTTTTTTTACAGCTTTACACCCAACAGTGAACGCACTTTTTCGTATTTGTAGCAAGCCTGAAGCTTATGTCAAAATAAGTGAATTTTTATTTACAAAATCACAATTTGCGAATTTGCCAAAAACCGAAAAACTAAAATGACATTTACTGCTCGAATACAATGCATGCTGCTACCGCATAGAATGCCACGCTGTCAAAGTGGAAATACATATACAGGGTGTTTCCAAGTTAAATGTCAAGACTTTGGCAACTGATTCTTGGTTTTATTCTTAGAAAAAAATCGTTCTACAGTAAGGGTCTATCTCCAATTTGAACATCATTTATCGAGAATTTAAGAAAACACCTACTTTGGTGTACCTGGACCCATACTAACTCAAATATCTCCGCTAATACTTACTACAGAAACTTCTTTTATGGCTTTAATTTTAGAAAAAATAACACCCCTTTTTAACTGCGTTTAAATAAATTGGATACTTTTTGCTTTCTAGATATTTTATTTTGAAGTCAGTATCCTAAATCTTACCCATACAGTTTTTTAACTTTTAGGTTGCTTTTCTACAAAAAATGCGTAATAAACATACCGTTTTATTATTTTTTCTTATGAACGTAACAATTGTTAACAAAAAATGTGTAGTAAGTATTCTAAAAAACTCACAGATTTTATGATACTTGGAAAACACCGCAGCAGGTAAAAGGCGAATAAATGATTTTTTACCTATTTTTTTAACCACAGTTGGCAATTTGTGCGATTTTCTAAGTAAATCATAAGTTTGCAATTTGTTTTGCAAATAAAGTATGACCTTACGAAGGTTTCAAAGTATGCTCATTTATTAGAATACCCGTCAAAACCCTAATTTCCATACCATTTTCCCCTTAACATCCCAGACTCAAACCTAACTGAGTATGTAGGCCTAGTTGGAAAATTTAACCAGGAAAAGTGGTATAAATGATTAGAAAAAAACACTCGATCCATCAGTTTAATTTTTGAAGCCGAGGTTACACAACGGTTGTTTAGAAACGGTATTTGAAATGGCATCTTTTACAAACTAAGAAGACGCAGATATTATCTACGTTTATGGGCTGTGTGACGAAAGTTCCAATAGAGCACGACAAAGATACCGTGAGCTTTATCCTAACCTTAACTGATAAATTGAATTTTGTTTTATAATCATTTATACCACTTTTCCTAGTTAAATTTTCCAACTAGGCCTACATACTCAGTTAGGTTTGAGTCTGGGATGTTAAGGGGAAAATGGTATGGAAATTAGGGTTTTGACGGGTATTCTAATAAATGAGCATACTTTGAAACCTTCGTAGGGTCATACTTTATTTGCAAAACAAATTGCAAACTTATAATTTACTTAGAAAATCGCACTAATTGCCAACTGTGGTTAAAAAAATAGGTAAAAAATCATTTTTTCGCCTTTTACCTGCTGCGGTTTTTTCCAAGTAACATAAAATCTGTGAGTTTTTCAGAATACTTACTACACATTTTTTTGTTTATAATTGTTACGTTCATAAGAAAAACAAATAAAACGGTATGTTTATTACGCATTTTTTGTAGAAAAGCGATCTAAAAGATAAAAAACTGTATGGGCAAGATTTAGGATACTGACTTCAAAATAAAATATCTAGAAAGCAAAAAAAGGTATCTAATTTATTTAAACGCAGTTAAAAAGGGTGTTATTTTTTCTAAAATAAAAGCCATAAAAGAAGTTTCTGTATTAAGTATTAGCGGAGATATTTGAGTTAGTATGGGTCCAGGTACACCAAAGTAGGTGTTTTCTTAAATTCTCGATAAATGATGTTCAAATTGGAGATAGACCCTTACTGTAGAACGATTTTTTTCTCAGAATAAACCGAAGAATCAGTTGCCAAAGTCTTGATATTTAACTTGGAAACACCCTGTATAGAAACTCAATAGTGCGCTCACAATGATGTAGTTGCCGCGTAGTATGCCGCGGCCGCGTGTTAGAAGTTGGCCAACTTTTAACTTTTGCCGCGTCGCGTTTGACAGCTCTCTTAAAAATTAAAGAAATGGAAGGGGACGACTTAGAAAAAGATTTTGAAAGTGTAAAAAAAGTGAAATATCATCTTACACCCCTATTACAGTTAGCGAGTCGAACGAAAAAGTTGGCGAATGTGACTATTTCGTATTACGGTTAGCGACTCGCCGAGATTTCATGTGACTCAAATGTCAGAGTTTCGGCAAATTGCGACTTCACTCTATTACGGTTAGCGAACGTTCGACTAGAAATCTATTTCTGCTGTCAAAATCAGTCGAATGGAATTTTCTGGTGACTAGGTAGTGCAACAGTGTAATGAGTGGAAGAAAAATGAAAAACTAATAAAATTACTATTAAATAATATTGTTAACAATAAAATAATGTGTTGGAAAATATATCTCAATCTTTTAAAAACCATCCTCGCCAGTTTGAAAAATTGGTTCTGTTGATGGAGTCGGTCGAGTTAAAATAGCAAAAATTCAACAGCCACTTGCCAGAATTAAAAGAAGGACCTGTTGACATTCTCCAGGAAATTGTGGATAAAGAATAGATACTTGAAGCAACCAAAATCACCAAGGAAAGGTGCAAGAACTAACAGACGTGATCAACATCTGGAAAGGAGTCGTCCATTGGAGAATTTTCTTCCGAGATAGAACCAACAATGGAAAGCAAAGATCTTATTGCTACACTAGGCATTCCTTCTGATATCATTGAATACACGTATACATAATTATTTACCAAACAATTATAGAACAATGTATTTCTTTTTTTAAATAAACACTTAACATTAGTACAATATTTGTGATGGTCTAACTGGTTTCCCTGAATCGAATAATTTAGGATCTTTTCCAAGTGCTTCTGATAATAAGGCATCGTTGTAGAATTTTGATAATAGTTTTTCTACTTGCTCTTGCTTTGCTTTCCACAAGTCCGGTGATATGTTGACCAGAGACGCGGCCAGTGTATGAACTCTGAAACTGCGAAAGTAACTAAACGTTCTTACAGAGAAGTGAAATTCTGAGACAAATCATCACAAATAATAATTTTATTTATTTTCTTTAACCACCGAAATCAATTTAAAATTTTATTTCAAATTAAATTGCAGTTCATTTCACAAACAATCAAAACCATTCTGCTCTGACACTTCACAGCTGATGTTTGAAGTTTTTCCTCAGACAGCCCTGAATTCTCTTAGCGAATGAAAACGTTCGTTAACCGTAATACCTCGACAGCAGAAATTCGTCTGGGAGTTCGTCTCGAGTCGAACGTTCGATTCGCTAACCGTAATAGGGGTATTATCTAATATATAAAAATCTCATGTCACGGTGTTTGTAATCGAACTCCTCCGAAACGGCTCGACCGATTTTTATAAATTTTTTTTGTGTATATTTGGTAAGCATGAGAGTTCTCTGTTAAGTATATTTCATCCCGCTAGGTGGCGCTGGAGTCAAGTTATTAACAACTTCTATATTTATGGAACAAAAATGCTCATATTCAAAATATATGTTGGTTCAGTGCAAAAAGAGCAAATTATAAAATCTGGACCCGATAGGTGGCGCTGGAGTCAATTCATTACTTAGGTGGCGCTACAGTCCGGGGTGGACCAAGGCCTCCACCAACAACCTCTTCCAGTTAGCCCGGTCCTTAGCTAACCGCTTCCAGTTGCGCACTCCAAGTTGGTTGAGGTCTTGTTTTACTTGGTCGCGCCACCTTAGGCGAGGTCGTCCTCTGCTGCGCTGACCCACCGGGTTAGAGTTGAATACTCTCCGAGCCGGAGCGCTGATGTCCATGCGCTCTACATGTCCTAGCCATCTTAAACGCCCAATGTGCAGTTTTTTGACCAGGCTGATGTCGCTGTATAGCTCGTATAGTTCGTCGTTGAATCCTCTCCTCCAAAACCCGTCAACGCAAACGGGACCGAATACCCAATGATGTCAATATTGTCGGCGTATGTAAGTAGTTGAACGGACTTTTAAAAGATCGTTCCTTGTGTGTTGGCTTGTGAGTTTCGAACAATTCTTTCAAGTATGATGTTGAAGAAGTCGCATGACAGCGCATCACCTTGTCTGAATCCTTTTTTGACATCGAAGGTCTCGGTGAGGTCATTACCGACCTTGATGGAGCAGCGAGCTTTCTCCATCATCATCCTGCACAGACGGATGAGTTTGGCAGGGATGTCAAAACTAGACATGGCTCTATACAGTTCATCCCTCCAGATGCTGTCATAGGCGACCTTGAAATCGATGAACAGGTGGTGGGTATCGATTTGGACTTCTTGGGTTTTTTCCAGGATCTGCCTGAGTGTGAAAATTTGGTCTATGGTGGACTTTCCTGGCCTGAAGCCGCACTGATAGGGGCCAATCAGGTTGTTGACGAAAGGCTTCAAGCGTTCACACAATATGGCAGATAGGATCTTGTAGGCGATGTTCAGGAGACTGGTGCCTCTGTAATTGGAGCAGTTGAGAGGGTCTCCTTTCTTATGAACCGGGCAAACGATGCTGAGATTCCATTCATCTGGCATACTTTCATCTGACCAAATCTTAGAGATGAGTTGGTGTATGCTCACTACCAAGTCATCTCCAGCTGCTTTAAATAGCTCTGCGGGTAAACCGTCAGGTCCAGCAGCCTTGTTGGACTTAAGCTTGGATATTGCTATCCGCACTTCGTTTTGATCAGCTGGATGGGAGTTTTGGCTGTGCCTTCCAACCGTCCTACCAAAGATGTCCTCTCTTCCTATCTTGGCGTTAAAGTCGCCTAGTACGATTTTAACGTCATGTCTAGGGCATTGCTCGTATGTTTGGTCGAGGAGCTCGTAGAAACTATCTTTGGTAGCGTCGTCTTTTTCTTCTGTATAATAATAATAATAAATAACTACCTAACAAAATAAAAATGATCACTTTTTCCGTAAATTAATTTAGGTTTCCATTAAGAAAGCAAATCGTAGTCCTATGTACATGTACAAGCCGTTTTTTTATGCTAGACGTACATATATGTGTAATGTATTGTGCTACATACTTGCAAATGCATACATAACAGTATGTAAATGAAATCTAAGAACAAAAATTATTATGCTATCAATTGCAAAAAGCAAATAAACCAACATTTCTTTATTTCCGAAATTCCAATTTTACATTTACCCAGCTGTTACAGTCAAATGTCAAATTTTCGTATGAAAGAGCGAATGGATTCGCTCCTTTCGTAAGTGAGCAAAAGTGGACGAAAACTTAACGAATCGAAGCGAAAAGCTATTATGGTTGTACAATACAAATTCCTTGTGTTCGCACAGTTTCGTACGTGGTCGTACGAACCCATTCGACTATTATAGTTCAGCCTTTAGTCTTTCGTTTCCAAGTGCCATATGTTTCCGAACGGGGCAAATTATTCGGTGCTTAACCATTTGAAGAGAAAGCTTTTGCATCATATTTGAAAACAACAACATCACACAAACACTAGATATCTATTGCCGCTGAGTTTGGATTTTTGATTGGAAGATTTGCTTCTCTACAACTACACCATTGTGCCTTGATGGCGGATATAGTCTTTGATGAACAGAGTTCGAATATACTCGTACGTATCCTCTTTGTGAAAATTAATTCCCAGAACGTGAGCGACTGGAGTGAAGTGTTTGCATGACGACGAATGGAGTGGTGCTGATGTGGGAGCTTTTGTGTGTTCATTTTATGAATAAAAATTTTAATGAAAATCTAGATGGAAACTTATCGAGCAAACTAACACAAACTGGGGCACACATCGGACAGAGGACTAAGTCACCTGACAATGTTGGTTTGTTAAATTAATGCTGTAGGTACTCGTACCTATTTGTGTTTTTTAAAACTAATTTTAGTTTGTTTCGATTTGAAGTATTATCTCGGCTAATATGTAGAATGAATGCCCATAAGAGCAGAGGAGAATAAGGAGTGTTTTTCATTATTCAAATTAAATTGATATTCTGTCAAATAATGTTTTTTGATAACAGCCAGCAGGGCTCCTTAGAGCATCAAACTATAAATTATGAATTGAAATGTATGCATGAGAAATTACAAAAAACAATAAAAAGGAGGTGAATGTTGCAGAATTGCTCATTCGGCAGGTACTACAGCAGGTTTCTACTACGATACACTGAACAAATGAGAACCCTTCAAACTAGGGTATTACTTGCTGGGCAGTCATATCCATAAACGATTAAAACCTTCCTTCATCGGAAATAGTCATTCTGGTGGATAGCCAACCAGCCCTAAAATCGATTGAGTCAAGCACAGTTAAATCAAAGACATTCATAAAATGTCGCGGTGCGCTAAAAATGCTATAAGCCACCACAAGTCCACAAAGTCAGACTATGCTATGCTCCTGGATACAGCAATATTGAAGATAACGCGGTAGAACATAAGCTGGATAATGTGTAATCGGCTTTATGTATAGACCTCATTACTGCTACTGACCGATATGCCATGATATGATATTGATTCTCGATAACCGAGTACCGATAAATGAATCGACTCCATGTGGTAACACAATGGACCTAAAGTATCTAAGTAAATCCAACTCGAGTGATGGGGATAACCACCGTAATTCTTTCTTTGCCTAAGCTGCAATTAGATTATCGTAAGCAGCATTCGATTTTGTTGGAGTCGCGTTCGAGCGGTTTTGCGTTAATAGGTTTTATATCTGCTTTACGATAATTTCTGTACAACGCACGATTTCGAAATTCGCAAAACTAAATACCGCTTCAAGCTACAGGCGTTCATAGGTTAGGAGTATGAAAAATAATCAGCCCAATTCTAAATAAAAACTCCAGGGGAATTTGTTACTTTTTCCCATTTCTCCTATTCTAAGCAATCTTCGAAAATGAGAAAAATTCTCGGAGAAAAAAGGCGCATCACGAATTTCAAAAAAGGGGAGAATGTCATTTGATTTCCCGCATTTTTATTCCCCAAAAAATGTCTAGGGAGTTGAATGTAAAAATGTAAGTAATTTATTTTTCGTAAATTGGCAGGGACTGGGAGGAACAAACTGACCCAAAAAAATTGCATCCAGGGCCTCAAAATTGTTAAAATGCCCAGGGAAAAAAAAGGGTTAGAGAGAGAGCAATGAAAACAGAAGATAAAAAATTACGTATACGCCACAGTTTGTTTCTCTTAATCAATACCTATAACTTCTCTGAAGACAGAGAAAAAAATCCCCACGGTTAACCAAGATATAGCCATAAGAAAATAAGGTTTGAGCCAAAATATTCATATGGTTATAAAATACGTAAGGCAGCCAATCTGGCAAAACGAATGATGCAGAGTTTCTAGTCTGCCTTGAAATGAATTCATATATTATGCAATGCACAACAAACGTTTACGATTTTGGCTGCCTTTGTCGGACTGTAATACAGTTCCTTCGCACTTAGAAGGCATCTCCATCTATTTTTTAGCACTCCATTGGTTCGCTCAATGATATTTCGACAGCGTGAGTGGACCTCATTAAATTTGCTATCACTTGAACCTACTGCGGGCGTTCTATGAGGAGTCAAAAGCCACGGCTCCAAAGGATATCCGGCATCTCCTAATTCAAATGTCAACGTTTCTATAAATCTAACAATTTCTGTTTATAAACTTTTATTCTTTTCTTTCTTTTATTCAAGAAGCCAAAAATTCCTTATCCCTCGTAAATATTCCTGCTCAAAGTGCGTCCTCAGCTTGCTTGTATTCCAAATGAGGGAATCATGGCTTGCACCGGGATGGGAAGCGTCGACATAACGAATCCTCAATTCGTCATCACACATATGTAAGTAATTAATTTAATTTTGCAATTAAAAATACCACAGCACTAATAAGACAATTTACCAGCATAACATTTAAACTGTAGGTTCCTTTCCTGTTATAAAATTAATTGAAGGGGCAATAATCCGGACATGTGTGCCGTCAATACATCCAACAATACCGGGCATGCTATATTTGGTGTAGAATGCTAACGTAACGTTCCTTTTTTCTTCGACCGTTTTGTAGACACTTATCCAATGTGGACATAGCTGTGGTTCCAATACATCTAGTACTTCTGTGAGCACTTTGCTGAACGTAGATTGGGCCAGACCAATATTATGGTCTATTCCAACACCCGTTTGATATCCCCCTTCAGCAAAGAAGCGCAAACAGGCGCTCAGTTTCACAATAGGGGATATTGTAAAACGCTTTCTAGTCGGCTGTCGGGACGCTGTAAGCAACTCCAACAAATACATGAAGGCCACTTTATTGTCTCTATAATACTTATGAAATCTAATAAAGAGAAATGTATTAATATTAGAAAAATAAAATACATTTGCACCTACATACGTACAATGATTCAGGCAACTCCAGAGGATTTGTGTTATCCCGTAAACACCTCCTAATAGCCCTCGGCTATTCTTGTCGGTTGTCTTCAGCATCCACTTCTTCTGCCAACAACCTGAATGCAATGCTATGCATTTTTTTTTTATCTTTTTCACAAATTTTTTTCAGAAAAAACACAACCGTGGAAAACTACATCTACTACATCTAACAATTAAAACACAAATCTTAATTTTACCATGAAAACTAGCAAAAATCTCTTAAATATGAGAAACTTTGACAGAATATACATATCAAAAAAAAAAAATACCCCAAACCATCAATTTGTGTTCAATACAATTAATTTATGATTTTCAACCTGTTATGTATCAAATGCAAGAAAATAAACGTAGTGCTGTAGCTTTAATCGAACAGCCAACGAATAGTATAATAGGCGTGTTTTTTTTTAGCCTATATAGAATAAACATGTTTCAGCAACATGTTTTCAATATAAAATACAACAAAACCTTAGCCTCGATAATTATCCAGGCTAAGGTTTTGTTGTAGTAAGCATTGAATTTTTTTTTATTCTAAAGGGTGATTTTTTAGCTGGTTTGGTTTTGGCAACACTGGTTTTGACAGCTGACGTGTGTTTAGTACCTTGTGTCACTGTCAAACAGCTTCAGTTTGGTTTGCAATTTAACCATGGATCGTCTTACAAATGAACAACGCTTGCAAATTATTGAATTTTACTATCAAAATTCGTGCTCGGTTCGAAATGTTCATCGCGCGCTGCTTCCATTTTATGATCGGCATTCTCGACCTTCTGAGCAGTCTATTCGGAAGATTGTGACCAAATTTCGCACCAAATTTACTTTGTTGGACATTAAACCACCAACACGTTTACGTACTGTGCGTAGTGAAGAAAATATTGCGGCCGTATCAGCTAGTGTGACAGAAGACCGCGAAATGTCGATTCGGCGCCGTTCCCAGCAGTTAGGCCTTTGTTACAGCACTACGTGGAAAATTTTGCGGAAGGATTTGGGCGTAAATCCTTTTAAGATACAGCTGGTGCAAGAACTAAAGCCAGCCGACCGACCACAACGCCGAATTTTTGGTGAATGGGCTCTTGGAAAGCTGGCCGAGGATCCGCTTTTTTATCGAAAAATTGTGTTCAGCGATGAGGCTCATTTTTGGTTGAATGGGTACGTAAATAAGCAAAATTGCCGCATTTGGAGTGAAGATCAGCCAGAAGCATTGCAACAGCTACCAATGCATCCCGAAAAAGCCACTGTTTGGTGCGGTTTATGGGCCGGCGGCATTATTGGGCCATATTTCTTCAAAGATGATGCGAATCGCAGCGTTACTGTCAATGGTGAACGCTACCGAGCGATGATAACAAACTTTTTTTTACCCGAAATGGAAGTTCTTGACTTGCATGATATGTGGTTTCAACAAGACGATGCCACATGCCACACAGCACGCGAAACAATGGCGCAATTGCGAGGTGAGTTTGGTGAACAGTTAATTTCACGTTTCGGGCCGGTCAATTGGCCGCCTAGATCGTGCGATTTGACACCATTAGATTATTTTTTGTGGGGGTATGTCAAGGCTAATGTCTATAGGGACAAGCCCGCTTCGATTGACGCACTGGAAGCCAACATCCATGCATTCATTCGTGAGATACCGGCCGATATGTGTGAAAGAGTATGCCAAAATTGGACTCAGCGGATGGGCTACCTGAGACGCAGCCGCGGTCAACATTTGCATGAAATTATCTTTAAACATTAAATTGCAAGGTTCAAACTATCGATTCAAATAAATATTTCATTCATTTTTTCGAATTTTTTGTGTTTTTTTTTTAAAAAAAGTTCTCAACCTCTTAAAAAAAATAGGGGATATTGTAAAACGCTTTCTAGTCGGCTGTCGGGACGCTGTGAGCAACTCCAACAAATACATGAAGGCCACTTTATTGTCTCTATAATACTTATGAAATCTAATAAAGAGAAATGTATTAATATTAGAAAAATAAAATACATTTGCACCTACATACGTACAATGATTCAGGCAACTCCAGAGGATTTATGTTATCCCGTAAACACCTCCTAATAGCCCTCGGCTATTCTTGTCGGTTGTCTTCAGCATCCACTTCTTCTGCCAACAACCTGAATGCAATGCTATGCATTTTTTTTTTATCTTTTTCACAAATTTTTTTCAGAAAAAACACAACCGTGGAAAACTACATCTACTACATCTAACAATTAAAACACAAATCTTAATTTTACCATGAAAACTAGCAAAAATCTCTTAAATATGAGAAACTTTGACAGAATATACATATCAAAAAAAAAAAAATACCCCAAACCATCAATTTGTGTTCAATACAATTAATTTATGATTTTCAACCTGTTATGTATCAAATGCAAGAAAATAAACGTAGTGCTGTAGCTTTAATCGAACAGCCAACGAATAGTATAATAGGCGTGTTTTTTTTTAGCCTATATAGAATAAACATGTTTCAGCAACATGTTTTCAATATAAAATACAACAAAACCTTAGCCTCGATAATTATCCAGGCTAAGGTTTTGTTGTAGTAAGCATTGAATTTTTTTTTATTCTAAAGGGTGATTTTTTAGCTGGTTTGGTTTTGGCAACACTGGTTTTGACAGCTGACGTGTGTTTAGTACCTTGTGTCACTGTCAAACAGCTTCAGTTTGGTTTGCAATTTAACCATGGATCGTCTTACAAATGAACAACGCTTGCAAATTATTGAATTTTACTATCAAAATTCGTGCTCGGTTCGAAATGTTCATCGCGCGCTGCTTCCATTTTATGATCGGCATTCTCGACCTTCTGAGCAGTCTATTCGGAAGATTGTGACCAAATTTCGCACCAAATTTACTTTGTTGGACATTAAACCACCAACACGTTTACGTACTGTGCGTAGTGAAGAAAATATTGCGGCCGTATCAGCTAGTGTGACAGAAGACCGCGAAATGTCGATTCGGCGCCGTTCCCAGCAGTTAGGCCTTTGTTACAGCACTACGTGGAAAATTTTGCGGAAGGATTTGGGCGTAAATCCTTTTAAGATACAGCTGGTGCAAGAACTAAAGCCAGCCGACCGACCACAACGCCGAATTTTTGGTGAATGGGCTCTTGGAAAGCTGGCCGAGGATCCGCTTTTTTATCGAAAAATTGTGTTCAGCGATGAGGCTCATTTTTGGTTGAATGGGTACGTAAATAAGCAAAATTGCCGCATTTGGAGTGAAGATCAGCCAGAAGCATTGCAACAGCTACCAATGCATCCCGAAAAAGCCACTGTTTGGTGCGGTTTATGGGCCGGCGGCATTATTGGGCCATATTTCTTCAAAGATGATGCGAATCGCAGCGTTACTGTCAATGGTGAACGCTACCGAGCGATGATAACAAACTTTTTTTTACCCGAAATGGAAGTTCTTGACTTGCATGATATGTGGTTTCAACAAGACGATGCCACATGCCACACAGCACGCGAAACAATGGCGCAATTGCGAGGTGAGTTTGGTGAACAGTTAATTTCACGTTTCGGGCCGGTCAATTGGCCGCCTAGATCGTGCGATTTGACACCATTAGATTATTTTTTGTGGGGGTATGTCAAGGCTAATGTCTATAGGGACAAGCCCGCTTCGATTGACGCACTGGAAGCCAACATCCATGCATTCATTCGTGAGATACCGGCCGATATGTGTGAAAGAGTATGCCAAAATTGGACTCAGCGGATGGGCTACCTGAGACGCAGCCGCGGTCAACATTTGCATGAAATTATCTTTAAACATTAAATTGCAAGGTTCAAACTATCGATTCAAATAAATATTTCATTCATTTTTTCGAATTTTTTGTGTTTTTTTTTTAAAAAAAGTTCTCAACCTCTTAAAAAAAATAGGGGATATTGTAAAACGCTTTCTAGTCGGCTGTCGGGACGCTGTGAGCAACTCCAACAAATACATGAAGGCCACTTTATTGTCTCTATAATACTTATGAAATCTAATAAAGAGAAATGTATTAATATTAGAAAAATAAAATACATTTGCACCTACATACGTACAATGATTCAGGCAACTCCAGAGGATTTGTGTTATCCCGTAAACACCTCCTAATAGCCCTCGGCTATTCTTGTCGGTTGTCTTCAGCATCCACTTCTTCTGCCAACAACCTGAATGCAATGCTATGCATTTTTTTTTTATCTTTTTCACAAATTTTTTTCAGAAAAAACACAACCGTGGAAAACTACATCTACTACATCTAACAATTAAAACACAAATCTTAATTTTACCATGAAAACTAGCAAAAATCTCTTAAATATGAGAAACTTTGACAGAATATACATATCAAAAAAAAAAAATACCCCAAACCATCAATTTGTGTTCAATACAATTAATTTATGATTTTCAACCTGTTATGTATCAAATGCAAGAAAATAAACGTAGTGCTGTAGCTTTAATCGAACAGCCAACGAATAGTATAATAGGCGTGTTTTTTTTTAACCTCTTAAAAAATCACCCTTTATATAGGCTAAAAAAAAAAACACATCTAATGTCAACACAGCACCGCTGTGAGCTGTCACAATCACAAGTCACAACGCTCTACTCGGCCGTTGCCCAGGCGTTTACGATATCTACGATATAACGCCTGAGGTAAAATTTAAGAGCACCCCATATGTTTGCATTGTTTCTACTCTATTCGTCAACGCGAGACCGCTCGAACGCGACATTGTGAATTGGACTTAATGTATCACCTAAGGAAGCACTCATTTTCTAGAGCGCCCATTCACCACATCTTTCACCACGTATATTTTTCCCATTAATTTTTCTATTATTTTTTTATTATCTTCCTGAGATTTTTGCAACACCTGCTTATTCTATAGTCAGGATTTAGATGAAGCGAATTTTCCAGTTTGTCGCCTCTGTTTGTTGATGAAGGGGTTGAAAAGAGCAGGGAACGAAAATGTCGTTTGGGTCGCTGGAATTCCAGACGATTTCTCTGTTCTCTTTTGTTTTCTTTCCAGTTTTTGAGATTTGCTTGTGTGGTTACCATAGTAACATATGCGAATTGAGCTAGACAGGGCTGTTTGTTGTTGTTTGTCGTCCGGAAAAAATCGTGTCGTGTGTACAATCCATACGAGAACAAAAGAGAATTGAAAAAATATCGCATGGAAAATTCGCTTCATCTAAATCCTGACATAGCAACACAAGTTTCATTGATCCAACACACTTTAGTAGTAAGCACAGGATTAACATGTGTTTCTAACGGTGCCTTTCCAGCATATATACATACATACCATATATATAGGGTGATATACGCTATTTGGAATTTTTTTTCCAGACTCAGAGGACGACTTAAATGAATTTCAGTGTCATCAGCAAACATGTGCATCGAGCTGTGTTTTACAATGTAAGGCAGTCCATTTACATATAGAGAGAAAAGTAACGGCCTTTTGGCAGTCCACATGCATGAACTTCTGAGAAAAATGGCAGAATTGAATATGGCCTGTATTCTACAACCTTTCTACTTGAATTTATTGGAAAAGGAACAATTTTAGCCCCTTACCACTACGAAGGCAACAGATTTTGTAAAAATAGAGTTGAAGATATGTGGTATGGCAGTATATAACATACAGTTAGTCCCAAAAGTAAGTATACACTTCTTATACTCCACAAATGTTGCCAAAAGGAAATTTCCTTCAAAAATGTTTGAACTACTATATAGAATGGTTCGTCAAGTTCATCCAAGTGTAAGACAGCAAAAAAAATGTACTGTTATTTGACAAAGTAGAAGAGAATCAAGGGAACCTACATATGTTCGTCCCAAAAGTAAGTATACAGTTGCAATATTTCGAAGCTCCTTGCACAATAAAGTATTCTCGTGTTATTCTCTTAAATTATAAATGTTGTAAATTTTGTAAATATTGTTGTAACGAAGTGATAAAGCTCTGTAGAGGGAAATTCATTGTGATTGAAGATAGCGCTGCGAGGAAAATAACTTTCTACTTACCTTAAAAATTTAATTATTAAGCACCTTATGGATATCAAATCAATTAGAGAAATAGCAAAAACGTTTGACAAAAGCTCCGCAACAGTGCAAAAGGTAATAGTAAAATATAACAATACACTTATTGTGTTGTGGAAAATAATCCTGCATCAGGGTAGGGTGCCCTCGCAAATTTACGGAGCAAGAAAATCGTCTTATCGTCCGGAAAAATGTGAAAGAATCTAAAGTCAAGTTCTCCTATAGTATTGGAAGATGTAATTATAGAAATAGGCAAGCCGTGTCACAATTATACCATTCACCGAGTACCTTATGCCGCTGGATATCATGGAAGAGATATAAGAAAGAAACCATTTATCATCACAGTCGACCGACAAAATGACTTAATTTTACCAACACCTTCGAAATCCATGAACACGCCTTGCGAAATAAGGTAGTTTTTAGTGATGAAAGCAAGTTTAATATCTTTAGATATTACAGTCGTGGATAAGTGTGGAGAAACACCGAGCTTGATTCAATAAATACGGTAGGAACATGCCAGATGCAATGTAATGTTTTAGGAGTGCATAGCAGCATCTGGTGTTGGCAACTGGTGTTCATTGAATCAACGATGAGCCAGTATAAAAAAATAAATATTTGGCATCAGCAGTCCTAGGTAGAACCAAGCAGGGTTGCCGCGAGCAAATTCCAAAAAGCGTCCAAAAAAAGGGGTCCAGAAGCAAAAAAGGGGTACCACTTATATTCGCATGAAAAAATTCAATTTTTCGAAAAACTGTATCTTATTGCTGAACTTAAAATAAAATAAATATTGGGAAAAAAATGTATGATTACCTTAATATTTTAAAAAAGAATTTACATGATAGCACCAGTAAGTTAAGCTTGTGGGGTTCATTCGTCGTTCAGCAAGACAATGATCCTAAGCAAACGTCACTTGTAGTTCAAGAATGGCTATTGTACAATGTACAATGTACGAATTGAACTGAAAACCCCACCACAATCACCGGACTTGAATGGGATCATCTAGAGCGCTTGGATACGAAAGCGGGAAACTAAGGCTAAGGACGATCTCAAGACAGTTCTTAAAGAAGAATTGTCCAAATTCGGTGCAAGCAGGATAAACTTGGTAGGTAAAATACCATCAAGACTAAAAGCCATTATTAAGGCTTAAGGTTACTCTACAAAGCATACAAAATAAGTATAAAAGCATAGAATATAACAAATATAAGTATTTTATACAGTGTATACTTACTTTTGGGATGTAGTTTTTCGACTACTTGCATTCAGATATTATTTTTTTTATTAATTGTTGACTTATTTTTCAGTATCTGTTGCTTTTTTAATTAACTAATGTACATCTCTATATATATAAATATATATATGTATATATATGTAAATAAACTAGCTGTAACCCTTGGCGCTTCGCTCCACCTATCTTTTCAAAAATTTGCCCGCGCACATAGTTATTCGGGTATGATAGAAAGGAAGTACATAGTAGGAAGCAATCACTGCTGCTCTATTTTCAACTTCGATTTCCATTTTTTTCTCTATCTGTCTGTCTGTCTATCTATCTATCTATCTATCTACCTATCTATATATCTATCTATCTATCTATCTATCTATCTATCTATTTATCTATCTATCTATCTATCTATCTGTCATTTCCTGTTTTTTTTTTGTCTATCTGTCTGTCTGCCTGTCTATCTGTCCATCTGTCTGCCTGTCTGTCTATCTGCCTGTATGTCTGTTTGTCTGTCTGTCTATCTGTCTGTCTGTCTGTTTATCTGTCTGTCTGTCTGTCTGTCTATCTGTCTATCTGTCTGTCTGTCTGTCTGTTTGTCTGTCTGTCTGTCCGTCTGTCTGTCTGTCTGAATGTCTGTCTGCCTGTCTATCTATCTATCTATCTGTTTGTCTGTCTGTCTATATTGATTGACCAAAATGATTCACATTTCACCTGAAATTAAATTTTGTATGAAGGGTCCCGAAACCACCGGTTGTTGAGTAACCGCACAGATGCTATGTTATTTTCTATATTAAGAAAATCGTACGCTAAAAATTTTACCAAAATCGATTGGGTAGTTTCCGAGTCTATAAAAGGCAAACATACATACATTCATTTTTATGGTATATAAATGTAGATCTAATAACTTGACTTTAGCACCACGTAGCGGGTCTAGATTTTACAATTTTCACTTTTGGCACTGAACCAACATATATCTTGAATATGAGCATTTTTGGTCCATAAATATAGAAGTTGTTAATAACTTGACTCCAGCGCCACCTATCAGACCCAGATCTTACAATTTTCTCTTTTTGCACTAAACCAACATATATTTTGAATATGAGCATTTTTGGTCCACAAATGTAGAAGTTGTTAATAACTTGACTCCAGCGCCACCTATCGGGTCCAGATTTTATAATTTTCTCTTTTTGCATTGAACCAATATATATTTTGAATATGAGCATTTTTGGTCTATAAATATAGAAGTTGTTAATAACTTGACTCCAGCGTCACCTAAGGGGATGAAATATACTTATCAAAGAACTCTCATACCTACCAAATACACACAAAAAATTTCATAAAAGCCGTTTCGGAGGAGTTCGATTACAAACACCGTGACATGAGATTTTTATATATTAGATTGTTGTGCGTTAATCTCATAAAAACTCGAGAACGGCTCGACCGATTTGGATGATTCTTTTTTCGTTTGCTCGTCTCTATACAGCGGTGGTTTAAGAAAAAATAAAATTCGGAAAAACTCAAAGGAGAATCCAGAGAATAGAAAAAAAATTTAATTTGTGTTTTGTGTGGGAATTTCGTATAGGAATATTCGAATTTGGGAACGTATTTGTGATTCTGGTAGACGGTCATAGACCAAACTTACAAGACTTAGAGATTATAATAATAATAATATTTGGCTTCAGCAGTCCTAGATAGAACCAAGCCTAGCTTCCCGCAACCATTTGATTGTGCGCGTTATATTTTTTTGCATGAATGGAAGGGACCTACAGTTTTCTGCCGTCTCCGAACGGCGAGTTGGGAAGCTTTACAAATGACAAATGATACTCTTGAATGCTTGTCAGGCATTCGGAAGAGGTGGGCACTGTGAAAAACTTTTTAGGTGTTTGCGGCGGGATTCGAACCCAAGACCGCTGGCTCAGTAGACCGACGCACTAACCACTTGCGCTACGGTGCCCAGACTTGTAGATTACTTTTTTATTTATTACATTTACGGTGAATAATAAAAGTCATTTGTTTGTGCTCAAATATTTTTGCGAGAATTTGTGAAATCTAATAGATTTAAAATTGTTTTTTCGTAAAAAAATGTAGTGCATTTTGAGAACACAAAACTTTGTTAAGCGCGAAAAATGTTGACATATATTAAATAATGTGTAAGTTTGTTGAATATATTACATAACTAGCTGTTTTGCCCGGCTTCGCCCGTGTCTAAAAATTATAGTGTTACTTATAATACATACATTGTCATTTAGTTCGAAGAATCAAATCAAAGACAGCTTTGCAAACTACCAACATGTACAATCCACAAAAGAAGTGTGGATTGTATTTGAATTTGGAATTAGTGACATTTCGGAAGCAACTGCAGTCGGTAGAGTGATTATATTTTTGCATTAATTTAAATAAAATTACGTATATATTTTAAAAATCGGTCTTTAATTCACACAGGATGTTAAAGAACGCGAATACGAGGTTTTACTTCATTGTGTGTATGTATTAGTTTTGTGCTTATCGTGACAGAAGTTTGACAGGTAAAAGTCTGACATTGAGATTTATATATTAGTACATATGATATATGAAGTATGATATGATTAAAGGCATTAAAATGAAATACTGCTATTAATTGAATTATATATTTGACGAGTATAGTATAGTTCAACTTCTGTTAATCGAACGTGAAAAAGTTGTTAAACATATCTTTCTAGAGAGTCGGTCAAAGATAAAAGTTTAATAAAAAAAATTTGAGAAAAATGCATTAGTAAAAATTTTAAACAAATTTTCATAATTTTTAGTTTAAGGAGCCATCATTTTTTTGTGGCTTCATAAAATTACAAACAGTTTTGTATGCGCTATTGATGAATTGCCTCTCTAATTACAAAACTGTTTTATAGCTATAACAGTTCAGAAATTATATCATTCAAAGTGGCTGTATGTACCTACCCCACTTTGACGGGCTATAACTTGGAGCGTGGTGCAAATAGAAACCCCCACTGCCGTACGATTTTTTGTTCACCGGAACTTCAGGAATCTCCACTTAAAGGAATACCTCTTAACTGGGACACCCTGAATATCATCAATATCAGTCAATATTTATTATATTACATTGTTCTTACGAGTAGTTGAGTACTTAAACAGAAATGTTTATCGCATGAAATTATGTAGTGAAAGCGAAAGCGTATTTTTGTACACATCCTTCTACTCCAGTAATTCATCAATCAAAGTAAAATAAAATTCATATTTTCTTAATCTTAACTAAGACACTGTAATAAGAGCTCAAACTCTTCGCGCAACATACCGGAAAGGGAAGAACAATGTCTGCTGCCGGGCCAGCTAATGTTTATATAACATTCCTTTTTCAAATCAGTGCCATCATATCGAACAACGACAAGGCGTTACTGCAATGAAAATTCTTCAGTACCCAGTCCCAGGAACTACCTACATCCTAAATAGAAAACGATAAAGCTGATACTTTCAACAGGCTTGCGCTCCTTTACTCGCTACTAAAATGCATGACCATAGAGCATACGGGTATGGTGTATCTAAATAGAACAGAATCAATAAATTAAATAAAGATACTCACTTGAATTACTGGGCGTGCACGTGTAGTTCCCAGAGTCCGACGGCACCACACGAGCTATCACTAATTTGCTTGTTTTTGTCTGGCGTTCGGTTAGAACATTGATTCCACCACGCTGTGAATAGTTAATTAAATCGCCATCCTTATACCAATAGATATAGGATGGTGGGGCGGGTGCTAGTGTTGCAATGCATGTTAAATTTATATCACTGCCACTTTTGAAGAATAGCTCAGGATTAGCGAGAATTTTCGCTTTGGACACTGAAAAGATGGAAAAAATCGATTTTAGAAAATAAAAAAGAAAATTTAATTTAATTTTGACAAATCACAAATGTTCCACGAACGTGTTATTTGTTCCACGAAATGGAAGGGACCTACAGTTTTTTGCCGACTCCGAACGGCGAGTTGAGAAGCTCCTCACGACAAATGATACTCTTTGATTGCATGTCAGACATTCGAAAGAGGTGGAATCGTGTAAACACTTTTAGGTGTTTTGCTGGGATTAAACCCGGGCAGCATGCGTAGTAGTCCAACGCACTAACCACCACGGCCACGGCGAGCATCAGTAATTAAATACTTTTATTTAATTTTTTAACCTGTAACCTGTTCGTTTGAGTGCTAAAAACTCAAAAACTTACCATCCGATTGAGCTGAAACTTACACAATATATTTGTTATGATGATTGTATTGAACACTTCAAACATCATAGAAAGTGTATAGTGTAAGTTTCAGCTCAATCGGATGGTTAGTTTATGAGTTTTAAGTTATCAAACGAACAGCTCATTTTTATATATAAATATAGCAAAACAATGAAAATATTTAAGTTCAATGAGAGGACAAATTCAGATTATAAAAAAAATATTGTATAAAATGTATATAGTTATTTATTAGTATTTGAAAGAGCTTTGAATCTCGAAGGCATCGATATTGAAGTAGTGTTCTTAACTGGTTTCGAGCGTAATATGACAGCCATTCCTTTACAACATGAGAAGTGTTCTTAACCCTAAGTTCCTGTTGAAAGTCAAACGCCACTTCCAAACCCAAATTTTTTATATAACATACAAAGGTAGATTGTTTTTCAAAATGTTAATATCGGTCTATTAGCTATTACAGACTATATAAAAACAACATTTTTCAAACCAGTAACCGCCATAAATGTACATTTTCTCGTAACAAGTAAACCGTATGTATACTTTTTTGTGCTTATTTTACTTATAAGCTGCTGCAGGGGAAAAGTAAGGGTATTTTTCTAATGACTAAACAGTGAATCTATGCAAGTTTTATGTGTGTAAACATACCCTTGTCGCTTGTCACTCAGTGCGTGGCCTTAGCCAAAGTCAAATTTCTTAGCTCTTTCTTTAAAACCAGCCGCAGTAAGGTTCTTTAAAATCGATTGTATTCTAAGCAGATTGAAATTCGCTATTCTTTCCTTTAAATTATATTTCTTGAAATTGATTCAATGATTTATATATGTATATCGGATATTTCGGATCCGCCATCTTGGATTTTGCAAATCTGACTTCAGATTCGTGATCAGCGACCCCAAAACCCCTTAATACCAAATTCGCTCCAAATCGATTGACTTTGTAAAAATCGTCATTTATGGTCGCCATCTTAAATCTGAACTCCGCCATCTTGAATTTCCTTACTTTATCGGTCCTATCTTTTAGGCAAGGATTACACTTGTAAGTTTTACTTACGACTTACGTAAGTCTGACAGAAGTTACTTACAGGACCGTTTCCACTATAAATGAACTTACGGTAAGAAACTCTTACGTAAGTTAAAAGTAAATAAAACTTACGTAAGCACTTACGAAACCATTTACACTATGTTACGAGGAAATTACGTGTTGACAGTTTGTTTGCGCATCAAAATAACACCAGTTAGGAACATAAATGTCCTTTGACCCGCTGCCACTTTTTTTATTTTTATTATTTTTTAACTCTTGAAGAAACTGGACCTTTAAGTTGTGCACTTTTCTATTTATTTCTTCTGCACTAGTATCGAAAATGTTGGCGATTTCATTTAATGCACTGTTCCTTTTATTTCTATGTTTATATTCACAGGATGTGTAATCCCACAAAACACTATTTGTTTCAAAATGTTCGATAACTTTTAATATCTCTGTCCAAATTCTAGGAGCCATTTTGCGCGGAAAAAACAAAACTGACAACCGAAAATAATTTGAAATAATTTGAAACACGCTCAAATTCTATTTCTCGTAAGCAGAAAACTTACAGGTGCTGCCTGCGTAAGCTGTGAGAATTCCGTAAGTGATTGCGAACGCGTTTATACCGTTTAAATTTTCTCCCAACTTAGAGCTTACGTAAGTTGGAAATATTTACTGTAAGTTACTTACAGAGCCGTTTACACTGGTAATTTGTTCACAAGTTACTTACGTAAGTAACTTACGGAAGTAAAACTTACAAGTGTAATTCTGGCCTTAGAGAAATCGATTATGCCACCAAGTACGAAGTATTAGCCTCCTATCGTAGGTGGCTTATGTCCAAATTTACGATTGTTTGGAAAAAAAAAAACAAATTAAATTTCACATTTTTTCTGCTTTCTAGCGGCAGTCAGAACAATTCTGACCCCGGATTCGGAAAGGGCAGAAAAAATTACTATAGAACATGTTTCTTAGAAAGATTTGGTTGATTGACTCACTAAACAGTAAACGATTAAAAACAGTAAAAAAAATGTATGCCATTTGGCATGAAACGGGTTAAAGAGTAAACTTAAATTAAATTTGCTTCACTTATACATATATCGCCGTTGAAAAACTTGTTAATCGTGGAAACCATATTCGATCTGTTTTCTTTTAAAATCAGTAAATTCTAAGTCAAAATAGTACACTTGGGTAAAATTATTTTGTATTTATTGGAAAAATAGAGGACGAACGAGGACAATTAATAAAATTATAGAGGACGGTTCACGCCAGGTTAGGTTAGGATAAGCACCTTATGGAAAGTAAGAGAAAATAAATATATTTGACACCTGATTTGACATACGATTTGACACCTCCAGATTAAATTTGCATTATACCATCTTCTTCTTGTTGTTCTTTTATTCATGTTAAACTAAAATACTATCATCACTCTTAATGGAAGATCCTTCAAAAATAAGCAATCGTGCTGTTTAGGGCTTATGCTACGCAAATTACAAAATATTTAAATTGATGTAGACAAAAGCTGAAAAGAAATTGGTGTGAACAATAAATAATTGTCGACATATGTGGTCTACTCGTAGTCAATTATATTCTCTACACCGAGTAATTTATACGGCACAACGCTACTACACAGTCAAAAGGATCCAAGTCACAAATGCCGCTGTCATAGAAATGGCAAACATACAAAAGAATGAGCAAAATGGATTCAATACCATAGCATTAGATATTAGAGTACAAGAGAATGAAAAGTGATATTCACCAATTTGACAAACACAACTACTGGACGCCATTCTCACTCCGATGACCAAAACATTCATATGTACATAAACCACCATTCATTCCTATGGAGGTACAGAATATACTCGTTCATAGTGTACATGTACATGTACAAACAAGAATAGAATTACATTAATGCCATGAGCGAATTAAACTGCTGAACTATTACTTGGATTTCGAGGTGTCGTCATATCGTATGCTACTATTAATCAAACGTACCAGTATGTGGAAGTACGTACGAGTAGCTATTCAAACTGTGCCAGGAAGACAAATGGGAGTATTCCGAAAAGGCTATGTGTAATTCCTTCGGCTTATACATTCATTGTAAACATTAAATACAATGGAGACTATTTAGTAGAACAA
Organism: Brachyopa scutellaris; assembly: GCA_949775065.1. Classification (NCBI taxonomy): domain Eukaryota; kingdom Metazoa; phylum Arthropoda; class Insecta; order Diptera; family Syrphidae; genus Brachyopa; species Brachyopa scutellaris. The sequence goes on along the minus strand of OX459113.1, from coordinate 38,475,800 downwards.
AAGCTCATTAGCGTTAAGCAGTAACCGATTACTGCCTTACTGACATAGACTGGTAATCATCTGGAGAACACATTTCACGTCTTTTATTATGTGTCAATTGTTGAGTTCATTGGAAAATGGGAGTAACAATTGAGTTGTGGAGAGTTTGTCAATATTAAATTACGTGACGTAATGTTTGTGCCACAACTGAGACATAATCTGCTAATCGCTTAGTAGAAAAAAAAACATTTTTTTCTTTTCAAGGGGATATTGTAATAACTAAAAGCAATAACAAATCCGTTCTTTTCAGAGCACGGACAAGCTATATGTATGTTCATAATTCCAGAAATTGAACCGAGTAACAAATTTGTGTTGAATGCGCCAATAGTTTACATATTTTTATTCCAATAGATGGGTGCTTCGTGATGTATAGTCACTGCTCACTTAGACTAAACGGATTGGTCCATTGGGCCCGTTAGGATATTATCCTGGAACCTGTTAAGAGACCGCTGATTTAAAACCACCCAAATAGAGATATGAATCTAATAAACGCTACGAAGTAAAGATTGTTGTAGAATTAAAAAATATTTTGAACCGTTAAGACATTATGCCGAAACTGAAAATAAAGCACACTAGAAGAATAAGTCCGTTCACGTACTTTTTGCACCAAACATTCGTATTCTGTCAAATTTCGAAGAGTAGGGGTGAGATTCTTTCAAAAGTATGAAAATTACGAAAAAGTAAATGAACATGTTGAACAACAAAAAATTAAAAATGTATGTGTTCTGACAGATTTGACAGTCTTCTTGAGCTAAAATTCGCAGCATTCTGAAATTTCTTATGCTCTCGTGAGCACTCTCTTATATGAACGACTATAAAATTTTTCAGAACGCAAAGGGGTTTTCGTTACTTTTCGTAGATTTTCGTAGTTTTGGAAGCGAACGTGAACGGACCCTAAAAAACCCTGAATAGCATGTATATAATATTTTTAATTTCGTTAGGAACAGGTTATTGAGTTTGAATAAAAACTACTACTTCATAACTATACCCTGTTCCGGTAGTCCGCCATGTTGAATTTCGAATGACGTGACTTAGCGTATTGTTTGTCTTGTCAAACACTTTCATTTGATACCCATATTAAGAAAGTCGTGAAGATAACGGTAGCCTGCCATCTTGGGGTGTCCGCCATATTGAATGTTTCTATGACGTCATATAACCTAAGATACTCTCCGAGTCAAATCAAATCCAACTACACTCTATTTGTTGAAATCGGTTGAGTAATTTAGGGCTTAGGCTGTAGCTGTAGCGCTATCAACTTTTTTTTCCCTGCTCTCTTTCATCGTTTATCCCTCCGAATGCGTCTACCACCACGAGCGCTCATTCTTCTCTGTGAATTTTTTTGCTTACTTTTGTCAATAATTGTCATTTGTCATTGTCAATAGACAAGTAGGCTGTTTTTTTTAATTATTTTATTTCTATACCCCTTTAAAGTTCCCCTCTGTGAATATTTTCATTTCATTTGAGTTTCTTTTTACTGCCCTACTGCTATAGCCCATTTAACGCTGAGGTTAGGGTGGCCCTGTATGAATCCCAGAACGTTTCTCAGCTCAATTTTAGTTAAGTCCTTTAGCTCATCAAAGAAGTAACTGTCAAAAGTCCTCATTCCTCCGCTAGCAAAGCCGGGTCAATCCCATAGCAGGTGACGAACAGTATTAAATATCTTCTTCATTATTGAAACCTCGGCGGCAGTTGTTGTGGCAGATCTCAAGATGTTCCGCATGAGTACGAATGGCACAATTCCCAGTAATTATACCAGAGACGGTAGGTATGCGCTTGATTAGAAAGACCGATTCCTTGTTATCGTGTACTGGCCACAGATCCATAAAGATCCATTACTACTGGTAGCTTTATTGAGTGCCTTATTCTGAAAAAGTTTATACAGAGAGTCTATCGGAATTCTGATAAAGGGGAGGGCCTGTCAGATAAGCATCGCCAACCCCTTTCTTGCAAGTTTGTCCACTCTTTCGTTGCGTGATATCCATAGAACCTGGTACCCAGCCACATTGTGTTAAGATATCTTATTTAAATGTCTCTTGCATTTACCTAGTAGTAGAAGTGAAATGTTCTTTATTTCATAGCAAAAACAAAATTGTTTAACTTAATTGTTTTCAACTTTGACGTATAGAGTTTAGGAGTTTAAGTCAAAAAAATGTCGTCTATCAGAAAGATTGTAATTTTCTTTGTTTCATTTGCAACTGTTATATTTTTTATAATCTTAAGTATTGACTTTGACAATGTAATTTTCGCGATCCCCTAAAAGTCTATCACAGGATGGCACCTAAACCGCCACAATTTCCTCAAAGCATTTTACTACCCTGAAAATATTTAGAACGAGTTTGTTGTTGATTTGGTCTACCTCTTCCAGGTTACTGAAGAAGTAGCAGCCTAAAATGCTTCTACGAGTGCGTGCTAATCCTGGACATTCGCATAGAATATGTTCGATATCTTCTGCTACACCTATGTCATTGCAGTATCTGCAAATGTCCGTATCTGTGACTACGAGCCTTTTGGCGTGTTTGCCCAGGAGGCAATGCCGATGAAGTTTAAGGAATTCACTAGACTTCTTGCGGTCCATTGCCGGTCAAAGTGCCTTAGAGACCCTATGTCCATGTTAGCCCTTTTCATAAGACTTTCTTTTACCATTGACTTATTGCTACCTAGTGGTATGGCTCTGACTATCTTATATATATTTATACTGTATAGCCAGTGCATCATTGTTGGCCTCAGGCCCCATATTTTTTCTGCCACTCTTTTGCAAATTAAGAGTGTAATATAAGCTTTCCAGAATAATGCCAAGATATTTTGCTTTCTCGCGTTTGATTTCGGGAGTTTAGTAGGTGGTATCTGGTGTTTGATAGTGAAGAGAACCAGTTTTAGTTTTTGAGGATTGAAGCTAATACCGCCTCCATTAATTCGTCTAGTATATTCAGGAATTTACCTCGGGCTATGATGACCACTTTATTCGCATAAGCAGTGACGCTAATGCCCTTTGAGTGTAGCTCAGCAAGGATGTCATTTATGATTGTGTATACTCTTGTTCATATTATGTTTGTTGCAAAAAGCGATTTTACTGATGCATAGTTATCTAATTTAGCTAGAATCTCAACATGAGAACTTTTCTAAAATAGTCAAATTTTTCGAATGCAAAAGAAAACGCAAATATATACAAATAATGCTCAGACGAGTATTATAATCCCTAGAAATAGCTCCAATTAACCCCCCACACACAATAAAAATATACATACATACATACTAAAAATTTCTGATTAAGAATTTGGGTATGTATTTCATTAATAAGACGTATTGCGTTTATCAAAGGTTACTTTGGGTGCAGTTCCGAATAGTACTCATCTCCGATTTTCTTAAAATGTTTTGTATGTATAGTCTTATACGTCAGAAGTGAAAATCCAAAGCGATTTTTGGCGCAAACTACTGGTAAGGACTAAAAGGACATACAAAGTTTGAAAATCCTGGGGAAAAAAAACAATTGTATCAATGTACTTTTTTTTACTACTTATGCCCCCCCCCCCCCCCCATACATATTTCATTGTTTATGCACAAAACTTTGCAATGAGTACCTGATGGCAAATTAACGAAACGAAATTATTTGGCTTTATTTCCAACTTGAATTTGGCCTTATTTCGGCCAATTTGGCATTATTTCCATTTCTAAAGCGAAATAAGGCGAAATTTGAGATTTGGTTTTATTCGTTGGGCCTTATTTCACGTCACTGCCTCCCTCCCCCTCTATTTCATTCAACAACGAATAGCGGAAATTTGTTGACATAGGCCGCGTAATTGAATTATGTCAAACTATTGTTGTGTGTTTCTGGAGAAATAAACTGTTCGTATTAAGTAATATGTTGCAAAAATATAGCATGTTTGGTACCGCTGAAAAGGTATAAATGTAGTTTCGTAATTTAGTAAAAAACAGTACCTTGATACAATTGTTTTTGAAAAATAAGACCTTTTCCCCTAAAATATGAGCACATTTTCCAAATTTTGATTTTATCTTGAAAAGTTTTTAATGGATTACTAAGCTTTTTATTTATTGAAGGTCCTTAATTATAGCTTTAATTTGAGGTATCATTGTATATGTTCGTGTTATAGTTTTGAGGATATTTGAGTTTTTTTCCCCAGGATTTTCAAACTTTGTATGTCCTTTTAGTCCTTAGCAGTAGTTTGCGCCAAAAATCGCTTTGGATTTTCACTTCTGACGTATAAGACTATACATACAAAAAATTTGAAGAAAATCGGAGATGAATACTATTCGGAACTTTATCTGTTACTTTTATTGCTGTATATAATTTCTTTAGTGCTGCATTATCTTATAAAATCCATATTTTAAACTTTCTGTTTTATTGTGTAGTTATCATTTAAATACATACTTTTATTTTATTGATATAAAATATAAATACAAACTAGGTATGTATGTTGTATGTAAGAAAGGATTAGAAAAACAATAAAGCTAATCCAAAGTAGAAAAGCTGGTACGGTCCTCCAACCAATTGTAATCCTTGAATAAACAGTCATTAAAAGTGGTTTTAAAATTCACTGTTGGCCATAGGATAAATAAACCCCTGTCAGTTCTAAACAGATACTCGAGTTACATTTGAAACGGACTGAAATATCTACTATCCGAAATTGTTAACGAAACCTAAGTCCTCTGGCAATCTGCAGTTGAATTTAATTGCATGTGACATCGTAGAGAATGAAATCGTTTGTGGATTATGCAACCACCTGCTACGTTATAGAGCGTATTCTGAACTACACCCACCACTCGTCATGAGATCTACGGTTAATCCTCTTTATGGATAACTCCTGTGGTAAATAAATTCAAAGCGCTGACCACTCACAACATACGAGTATATTGTGGACGATCCAACTTGGTTACCATGTGCGAGCGCTTAGTATTGGTGTAGGTACTCCACCAACGCTGTTGAAGGAAACTGCAATGTATAGATATATGTTCCTGTGCTCATCCTTTTAACCCCCGATATAGGTATTTTAGAAGAAATTGCGGCAATTAGTTCCGTATCGTTCTAAGCAGCTTACCAGTAGATATACCCTCCTATACTACCTCCACTTCTTAAAATCCGCTTGGTCCATAATTATTTATTTAACGAAGCGACAGCGTCCTCCTACACACATATACATATATATGTTCACATGGATGCACTTCTGTACAGTGCAAGACAATGGCAGGATGGACTGTGTTGGACAAGCATTGTCCCGTGATGCTTGCGTCATTAGCTAAAATCTGTAATTTTCTGTTCTGTTCTCGGTACTTTTTTTCAAATGGCGTCTAAATGAGCAGAGACACAAGGACACCATGAGTTGGTACCTACTCCTGCTGCTCGACCTTACACCAAACAACTGCACTGCAGTCCATCTAATTGAGTTTGAATGGATGCATGCGCTAAATGGGTTAGGGGCAAGGATACTTTCCTGCGAATACACAGCAGCCCACTACAAAAAAAAGGAAGTCGGTTGCAGCGCAGCCATTTGGGTTTCATTGCATTCACGATTACGCGGCTAAAGGGGAGAACTTTCATCGCGATTACTACAGCTGTATCTATAGCTGGACAAAGTTAAACAATACAAAGAGGGACTCCCTGTAGCCACTATCATGGTTGCCTGCTACCATTTTGCTGCATCAGTCCATAGAATGAATGCATCTATTCAAGTCCACACATGTGAAGCCAACTTGGTGTCATTTTGGTGCAGCGGGTAAGATAATTGGAATCCCTTGTAGTTTTTTTTTTATCTGATGTACAGCAGCGCAATTCTTTTGTTTGTCGACTTATTCAAATTTAATTGCTAACATTTCGTGCCTTTGGAATGCTGTCCATCGGTGTTTGTAGTTTGTTCAGCCAAGGCTCATGAACAATGTTGCTCGGGCTTTGTTTTCGGCGAAAGGCTGAAATAATTTACTGTCGAATACAAAGCGATTTTTTTTCTAATTTCTCCTATTTTATTTGATTTTCTATTTTCCGGGCAATTTGTCGATTGTGATTGTTTTCGATGAAAGTGCTGAATATTAGCTTTGAAAGGAACTGCTGTATTTGTAAATAGGAGAAAAAAAATCCGCTTTCGTTTGTTTGACGCAGTTGAAAATTGATATTTTTAATTCTGCCATTGCGGAGCAGCAGATTCAGACCTTTAAACGGCTCTTGTTTCAAAGGGAGAGTTGAAAAACAACTCTCTAATACCCCTTTAGGAATACTAACGTAAGAGCGGAATGAATTATTCAACGCTAAGTTAGTGAGTGATTTATCAAAGCCTTTACAAAACAAAGGAATTAGAAAAGCAGGCCCGAATTGGATGATATGGATGTATATGATGTGTTTCCAACACGATTAAATAAATAAAAAATTGCCCATGGCATTAGTTATGGCTATATAAAAATAGCCGTGCATATGATTTCAAAACCGGCTGCAATGTTAGAATGATAATTCAGTCTCCTTTCCTTAGATATACTTGGCACAGTTAAATTATATAGGTGCACAGCTATGGTCGATAAAATATGTATGAACTATGCACTTTCATATTTTACTCTTTTTTTTAATTTTTTTTTTTACCCCTTTCGCACTTTTGTACGTTGTATGCAATACCTTTAGGTCAGTGATACAGTTCGTTAAGCGAATTGTATTTCATACTATTTGAAAAAGAAAACTTCGTTATTCTTTTGCGTTCATCGAAACTACTTGGACAGTTAAGTTTTTTTATTTATTTATTTATTTAAGTAACAAACCTTCGTAGACTATCAAAAAAATACCTAAACTTTAACACAATATACAAATAATAGAAGTTTAAAAAATGGCTTCCTGAATAATACACTTAAATTAATTTCTGTTCAAATACAGATCGATTACATTTGTGTAACGGTTAAAATGTTTGCAGGGAATATAAATTTTTTTGCCGGGAATATAAAAAATAATCAATCCTAGGTCTAAGAGCTCTAGAAGGAACATAATTTTGAAAAGAAAAGCACAGTCGGTATGTGCCATTTTGACGTCTGATTCGAAATAAAAGAGACTTAAACGTGATTACTTGAATCTTTATTGATTTAAAAATTATACTGGCGATCGATAAGAGATTAAAGAGAAGAGTGGCAGAAACAAGAAATTTATTTGTCAGAATGACAATGACAGTAACAAGTCACTACATCTGGTGGTGAATATAATGATTGCCCAGTGGCGTAGGTAGATGATTTAAACCAGAACAACGTCTCTGTCAAATATGTTTCAAAAGTACGTTCTTCTGCATGATATAGGCTTTATACCAATTAATGCGCACCAACTATTATATGGGCACCGTAGCGCAAGTGGTTAGTGCGTCGGACTACTGAGCCAGCGGTCTTGGGTTCGAATCCCGCCGCAAACACCTAAAAGTTTTTCACAGTGCCCACCTCTTTCGAATGTCTGACAAACATCAAAGAGTAACATTTGTCTCGATTGAGCTTCTCAACTCGCCGTTCGGAGTCGGCAAAAAACTTTAGGTCCCTTCCATTTGTGCAAAAATATAACACGCACACACAAATGGTTGCGAGAAGCAGGCCCAGGTTCACCTCGAGCTGTAGCGCCAACTAAGAAGAACTATTATATGATTGTAAGTGAACGAATCAATTCTTTTTTCTTTTGTTTATTTATTTACTTAATCAATCATTATAAACATAAATTATATTGGGTATGGTATAACTCGCAGTGTTTTTCTCGCATTTTGTTATTTCGCTGCGATCATTTCGCAGTTTATTATTTCGCATATCAACAACTCGCATTTTGTTTCTTCGCATTTGTTATTTCGCAAACTTTTATTTCGATTTGTAATTATTTCGGCATAGGTTATTCTGCATTTAGTATTTCGCTTTATTTTATTTGGCAAAATATTATTTTGTATTTTGAATTTGTGAAGTTCATAACATCTGTGTACAAAAGGGAAAACAGCATAACTATGAACATACATATGAAGAAATTTATAGACGTGAATTGACTTGTGCTGTTTTACTCAATATACTTGAGACGCATCACAAATCAGTTTATTGTTCCGGTTGAATTGGATCTCATAAGTGGATTGTGTTGTGAAGGAAATTAAGAGTGATAGCGATTAGTAATAATAATTAATTATATTAAATAAGAACAAAAAATATTAAATAAAAATAAAAAAAAGTGTTGAAGTGCAAGTTAAGTGAAATGAAATCACGTGCAAGCAGAATTTTGGCAATGGCAATTAGAACAAATTCGAATCGCACATATGTAATGGGTAACGGTAAGAAAAATGTTTTGAAGATAGTTTTTAAGCTTGAATGAAGTAAAAAAAAAACCTTTAAAAAAATATTATTTCTTTTTGTATTATATTTAAATTATTTTTGTAAGAAGTTAGTTTCAATAACAAAAGACAGGAGTTAAGCCCCACAGTAATTATTGTTACATTTTGTGTTGCAAGGGAGGGATGTCAGATTGGGACTCAGATGACTCGGTTAGTGATCCTTATTATTATGTTTCTTCAGACAATGATGAAAGCTTGGAAGGGTGGGGTAAAGTTATTGAAAATACTGTTTCACAATTTTCTCAAAATATAGAAAAAGATTCTGTCGAAAATAATAATCCAAGTCGTGTCCCAGAATTGGATACTAATATGGAAGAACAGAGTTCTCCAAAAACTGTAAAGAATGTAATAAAAAATCGACAAATTCGGCGAAATAAAGGATTATCTTATGAGACAAAAACTGGCAATGTTGTTAAAGCCAGAGATATACAATTTTTATCTGCATGTCGGAATAAATGTAAAGACAAAATTTCAAACGAAATGCAAGAAAATATCTTTAGTCGCTATTGGAGCTCAGGAAATTATATTTAACTCTGTATTGACTATTAAAGAAAAAGCAACGACCCGAACCAAAAAACCAGGCATCAACCAAAAACATTGGCAACAAACTACTCAATATTCAGTTGAGTTTGATGGCAAACAAATTGACGTTTGCAAACAATTTTTTCTAAAATGTTCTGGTGAAACAAACAGTTGTATACGAAGTGTTTTTGCAAAAAACATATACTCTTCCGATTTATGTGACAAAAGAGGATCCAATAAACTTTACCCATCCAGGATTGAAGAAATTAAAAATCACATAAAAAGATTCTCAATGTATGAGAGCCATTACTCAAGACGAGACACTTCAAAAATATATTTGCAACCTGGTCTTAGCCCAAGACCCAGTATCTATAATTAAATATTCACAAATTTTTCGTGAAATGAATTTGAAAATTAAATCCCCTAAATTGGATACTTGCAGAACCTACGTAAGTAAGTTGCCAAGATTTCAGTGTCTCAAACAACCGAAGAAAAAGAAAGTTTGATCGAGCTTCAAACAGCTCACTACAAGAAAGCAGAGGATGCTTATACTAGCAAAAAAACAGATAAACAACTTCAACAACAGCAGACCATCCACGACCTAGCTATAGATAAGCCATATTGCTACATGTGGTATGAAGGGTTAGCCAAAAGAGGCGGAAACGAGATCGCATCATGTTTGTATGAGCACGTATCACGAGTACCTGAATGTATTCACAACTTAATTTTTTAAGACAACAAAACGGTGAGTAAAACTCAAGCAATGACAATAATTTAGGACAACAAATTTGATGATGAATTAAGTCTCTTGCGACATAGTAGTAAGTGCCAGATTGGTTCAAGTGAATCTTCCCTTAGTTAATCGATGTTGATGGTCCGAAAGTACATTGTTAACATGAAAAACTATTTTATTATAAAAAAAAAATTTGAAGCGCATAACGCGTGAACCTTTTTTCAATTTTTTCAATGCGCTGCAGATCCTTGTTGAAATGGGGAGACCATATTACACAGCAATATTCCAGAACTGGACAAACTAACGAGATGAATGAACAGGGATTTTAATATATTAGAATCTCGAAAATTAGAAGAATTCCTAAATAAAAATCCAACTGCCATAACATCGAAAAATAACATCTCGTGGAAAATTAAACGAAGGATTATTCTTGCCAATTGCTGTTTCTTTGGGTTAAGCAGGTAATTGAATAGTTAAGCCCTTTCCCGATCAACTAAGGAGAATCTATATAAGACCCTTATCATCCCAGTCTTACTAAATGGAGCTGAAGCATGGACTTTATCGAAAGCTTTATGGTCGCTTCGAGAGAAAAATCCTCCGTAAGATATTCGGTCCCGTGTGCGTTGACAGGTTTTGGAGGAGAAGATTCAACCACGAACTGTACGAGCTGAAAAGTGACATCGACCTGGTCAAAAAAAAAACTGTTTAAGATGGCTAGGACATGTAGAGCTAATGGACATCAACGCTCCGGCTCGGAGAATTTTCGATTCTAACCGGGAGGGTCAGTGCAACAGAGGACGACCTCGCCTAAGGTGGCGCGCACAAGTAGAACAAGACCTCAATCAACTTGGTGTGTGCAACTGGAGGCAGTTAGCTAAGGACCGGGCTAACTGGAAGATGCTGTTGATTGAGGCCCTGGCCCACCCGGACTGTAGCGCCACCTAAGTAAGTAAGTAAAGTAAATAAAAATCCCCACAATGCATTAGCTCTTGATATTATATAATCAAAATAATTACTAAATGATAAATGTAAATCAAAAATTACACCTAAATCCTTTTGGCTGACTGCTCTAAAGTACGCAAAGTTGTAGCTCATAATCAAAGATAATAGGCATAACAGACCTGGAAAAAGCAGTTACGGCGCATGATTGACTTAAATATCTTCACGCCATCAGCATACATTAGACAATTTGACGAATTGTAGTTGTATTTCTTTATTGTAGCAAAAATTATACATTTTTAGAAACTATTGCAATTTACAGAGATATGGTAAATATGTATATATTACCTTACTACTGAAAAATTAATATTGTAATAAAAATATAATTCAAATAATATAGAAGGAAAAACAAGTAAAAACCTACACCAAACACAATTAACAAAAACAAAAATGTGTAGCTAGATATTAATCTATGAACTTTTGAAGAGGGCGTTCCTGTAAATTTACTTGATTCAAATAAATTTACAGGAACGCAACCACAATGTAAAAAATAAATAAACAAATAGAATAAATACTGATGTATATACTACATGTTAAATTATAGCGCTCGAACCACTTTAAAATTCTTGCCGAGACTTTTCAACATTTGCCAAGACATGTAATTCTTGTTGAGAAATACCATGGCAGATTTAAAATCATCTTTAAGAGCTTGTTTTGCACAATCTGTAGTCTTTGAATATAGCAATAGCACAATTACCCCCAATTGGTGACCCGTATAGCATAATAGCTTGAAAGATTACCTTGAAAATAATAATTCTATTTTCCTTACTAAGTTTTGATTTCCGGTTTATAAATGGAGAAAGAGTTTTAATTACAATATTACTTTTATCAATCGTTTTTTGAATCTGTAGACCAAAGGTTAACGTTTTGCCTAGATAAACTCCAAGGTATTTAGCACTTGATCGCCAGTCAGTCTGGATACCAGACATAATAAGTCTATTGAATGGTAAGAAGCAGGGTTTTCTTTTCTTATTGAAAAAGATGGCCTGGTTCTTGTTAGCATTTATTTTGATTTTCCAGTCAGTCGCTGAAATAAGTTTCAATGGTATTAAGTGCAGATTGCAAATTGGTTTCTAAATATGTTGAAATCCATTATATCTAAAGAAAATATGCAAGTATCATCAGCGAAGATAGCAGTATGGCAGTCATTAAGTCGAGGAAAAGCCGAAGTGTACACATTATATAGGATTGGGTCCAGTACAGAGCCTTGAGGTACACTCGCATTGATGGACGTGTTACCTGATATACAGTTATTTACGTTGACTTTAAAGGTACGGTCTGTTAGAAACTATTGAACAATTCTTATTAGGTAAGTTGGAAATTCCAAGCAAAGAAGTTTATGCAGAATCCTGCATGCAACACGGCATTTTCAACATCCAACCATACTTGTGCTTCTACCTAAGGTGAGATTGGTCTTGATGTGATTTGTAATGCGATGAACTTGGTTGATTGTGTTATGGTGTGATCTGAATCCAAATTGCTCTAATGGAAAGATATTATTTAGTTCGATGTGAGAAGTCAGCTTTTTCTATATTAATTTTTCAAAGAGCTTGCTTGATCACTGAGGAGAGGTCATTACTAAAAAGCAGAAATACCAGAGGTCCAAGATGTTTAAGTTAAAACATTTTATTTTTGTAAATAAAGGAAAATAGTTTTATGATAGAAGAAGTATGTTAAGAAAATATATTCTGAACAGATATTTATAAGTTTGATATACATATTTTCAGAAAAAAATCGCAATTAAAATGGAACGCAAGCAATACTCCACCGAAGACTGATTTTACAGTAAAGATTTAAAAACAAAATTCCGAAATATTGCGATGGTTTCAAAAAACATATGTTTACCAATACACTGAAGCCCCAAAAACTTAAGGATACCAAGGAAAAAAAAAACAAATAGCGACATATAGAACTGGTAGGCATATTATTCGAATGTCTGAAGCCGCTAGAACAATTCGAAGAAGACTAATCGAAGGCCACCATCGCAAGCAAACACATCCGAACCACAGGAAGCTTGGAAAAATATACCTGCGGGATCTTGTCGACTCAATGCCCAATCATCGGTGTGACCTGGTGATCAAAAACAAGGATCAAATATTAAATAAAACATATAAGTAACATAAAATAAATCAATTTTTCTGAATTAATTTTATTTTTACTTAATATGTATTATGGGATCACCACGTAATCCCGAACGACTAAAATCTCGAATGGAATACATCTCCAAAATTTATTTGATAAATCTCGAATGGACAAAATCTAGAAAATACAATTATCTCGAAAGACTTTATCTCGAAAAAATGTGCTTTCGAGATTTTTAAAATCTCTTCATTTTACTGGAAAAGTAATTAAAACGGATCCAACATGTAAATTCTGTTACTTTTTCCAAAATAATAAAAATTCAACAATCTTTTTACAACAAAAACAAATGTTGTTAGCACTCAAAATATTTCTGTATATTATAAATGCATTGGTATTATATACATATATGTATAAATATTTGAAACTCAAGTTGTAGGCAATGACCCTTAAATATCCCATATAACTTTTTTCTTCTTTTTCGTCCATGATTTTTAAAATATTTTTTTCTTTTGGATATTGTAGGTACAGATAAATGTGTGGACTTCCTCAAAACTTGTATTGGTAAGCTTAGTTGTGCTTGTTCAGTACATGACCCAAAGGAAGGCAAATTTATTGGTTTATATATTTTTTTTGAAAAACCATGTCCACGTTGATCAGATTTTAGAAGACCTGTTTGTATTGAGGAAACTCATTTGCATGCATGAACAGTGAATCAAACACTTCTCTATATAAATAAATCCAGAATTGATATTAACTTTTGAGACAGTGGTAATAATTCGCGCGCGCGGATTATAGTAAGCTAGCATTTTCGTCTAGTGTATAAACATAAACACCTAGGAAGATACATCCTACCTGGGCTGACATCGCTCAGATCCATTGATTTCTTGAAAACACTGGAGCTTACACGACACACAGAGCGCTTTTCTTGAATCCACATAATACGTCTAACCTTTTCATTCCACTGCACAAACCCCTTTCACTCACACAAACCCCAAACCTTTTCTTTCCCCGCACAGTTTTAAGAAGGGAGCAAGCACAACGGGCCCGACTTGCGGCCTACGTGAAGAGCAGAAATCCGTGCTCACCCTCAAAAACCAACCAGAGGTGAGGTGAGTGAGATGAGTTACGTAATGGACCCTCGGTGGATGGAAATGGTTTTGGAAGAATCTGTAATAGCTTGAGTTAGGCGATGGAAAAAGAACTGAGAAATCCTACCGCGATAATCTGGAGATCATCGTCACCGTAGGAAGGTAGTAGATCTCTTCGAGGTACGTAGAACCAAAGAAGAAGAAGTGCAAACAAAGTTAAAAAAAACTTAATTAAAGCTAACTTAATTTCTGTATTTTTTTTTAATAAGCCTTGAATAGTACCTATTTCAAATCCTAAGTCTGGCAATTTCTCGAAATGCATGTTCAATTAGAATAAATTGTTCAGTCCCACAAAGGCTCTTAAATTTATTTGTAGCTAAAAAGCAAAAAAAATAAATCCTCCATCGTAGTCCAATCTTTACTGCCACATGGAAAAAAATCAAAGAAGCAAATATACGAGGAGCGTATAAAATAAATGCGCTTAAATTTCACCGCAATGATTACTTCATGATATCACAATCTCAGTGGAATCACACCACAAGCTGAAAATCGAACGAGAGTATTCGCCACGCAGCACTAAGGCATGCCACCCTCTCAGTCTCAATTTAAAGCTACTCCTCGTATCGAAAGTCGAGGAAAGGTATATTACCCTAACGGTTTTACGTGAGTTTGTGGGTGCATATATTGTAAAGTGGCATTCTTTATTTTATTTTTCTCAATTTTCTCAACGAATGCCCTCCTTTCGGCAGGATTAAGCCAAAAGTCTGGTAAAAGAAGACCAAAGGATTTGTTTCCTTTTTTATCCTCTTGTGCATCTAAAGTATGTACATAAGTACATATATATGTTTGTATATGTAGGTCTATATCTATAGAAATCTTCATACCTACATGAAGTAGCAATGAAGAGAAATTGTTATCGCATTACCACTCAATTGCATGGGAGAGGAAATGTCGATTGTTGCTAGCATAGCTGCCAATTTGTTCGCAGCTTAGAGATCGAATTTTTTATTCCATTGTTGGAGGTTGCAGTATTTTTTTTTTTTGTTTTGTGCTCTCAATTTATATGAACTTACCTACAACCGTTAGACGATACGCCTGACTTATTTTCGGCTCCGTTGATACCTGACATTCGTAGATACCCGAATCCCTAGGTTGTACCGAAACAATCTTCAATATCCATTCATCGGTATCGTCTAGATGCATCGCTTGGAAACGTTGATCGTTAGTATATGTCATAATGCCAATGGTCAGTATGTGTAAATCTCGTTTTCGTATCCAAGATACCTGCAAAGAAACAAATTTAAAATTAAAAAAAGGTTTTGAAACCGGTAAGCAAAATTACACAGTATGCATGTGTTGGAGTTTTCGGTGCTGATATGAAAATGTCTTTCCTTATAAAGTTATGGTTTTACGTTAAGTTACTAACTTCGATAAGACCGATAAAATATTCAATAAACTGTAATAACGGAAATAGGTATAAATGTTTGCTGGAACGAGCATTTTTAACCCTTCTGTCAATGACTAGGTCTGGCCAGACCTTTCGGACTTTCAAAACCATTTTTTTCTAATTAATTATGTAGCTATCATAACCAAATTTCCTGACTTTGTCAACATTCATATTTTTAATGCTTTAGTATAGACAAATTTTTTTTAGATGTAAGTGGGTGCACAAAAAACTAGGATTTTCTAAAACAACCCCTAGAGTCAATGGAATAGGTCTGGCCAGACCTTGTATGGAGAAACGTGTTTATTTCCTATTTCATGCGGAGAGAACGTCTTTTATTACTTGCATATGTCTGCCAGATAGTAAGTTTTGATAATCGCATCATAAAGCAACAAAATATATAATTTTTTAATTTATTTAGAACATATTTATTACCATGCCCAAATATGCACACGAGTATTTATTACCTGGTGGGCACCGTAGCGCAAGTGGTTAGTGCGTCGGACTACTGAGCCAGCGGTCTTGGGTTCGAATCCCGCCGCAAACACCTAAAAGCTTTTCACAGTCCCCACCTCTTCCGAATGCCTGACAAGCATTCAAGAGTATCATTTGTCATGAAAAGCTTCCCAACTCGCCGTTCGGAGACGGTAGAAAACTGTAGGTCCCTTCAATGCGTGCAAAAATATAATGCGCACACACAAATGGTTGCGGGAAGCTAGGCTTGGTTCTACCTAGGACTGCTGAAGCCAAATATTTTTTTATTTTTATTTATTACCTGTGGTTTTCCGCTAATTACTGATGCTTACGGCGTATTATACATCCGGTCACTTGAGCATTTCCTATTTGATTGTAAGTCAGAGTGCTGTAGAAGGTGCTGATTGACCAAATACAGAGCCAGCGGGAGAACTGTTGTTGCTGACAACTTCTTCACAAGTTTTGAAGGAACTATTCAACGGAATAAGAAATGCATTCCTAAAGAAATGCTTCCGGACCATAGTCGCCTAGCACAATCTACTACCTTTGGACTTACGGATAATGTCGCAGCAGTATCTAATGTGCCAAAAAAAATATAATGCAGTAATTTTACTGTCATTACTTCATTATGACACAGTTGGAGAAACAAAAAAAGCCACAAGCTATTCTGTTTTACAACAAACACAAAGTAGGCATGGACGTCATGGACCAAATGTTGGGAGAATATAACATACATGCAAACGACAGACGAAGCGATGGCTATTACCTTTTTTCTACAACATGTTGGATGTAGCAGCATTGGCATCTTTCATAATTATTACTTGAATATTGTTCTGTTGTTTGGTATCCGTTTTATTCAAATGCAATTACTCGTATTGAACGAATCCAAAAATCTTTTACAAGATTCGTTGTGAAACAATTGAAGTGGAACCTTAACTATAAGCCATCATATTTAACGAGATGCGCCTTGAAACGTTAGAAAAAAGACGGTCTGTTCAATGTATAATGTTTGTATATGATGTTTTCTCTTATCGCATTAAATGTCCTGAGATTGTTCATGCTTTTCTAATATATGTTCCCGAAAGAATAATGCATCCTCGTAATTTTCTTTACAATCCAAGACATAGGTCTAATTATGGTTCCAATGAACCATTTACTAGATCTATTAAATTTTTTAATTCACTCCCAAGTGAGATAGATTTAAATCTTCTAAGAACTGAATTTAAATTATCATTGCAGCATTTAGTTTATTAGTTAAGAAATTTATATTGAACTGTTAGTAATCTATTTAGAGTTAAGCTCAGTTGATGAATGAATAAATAAATAAATAAATAAATAAATAAATAAATAAATAATTTATAAAAATGTAAACTATGTGAGAGCGAATAAAACCAATGCACATCGACAATTTCTGCATTCTTTGATTGAGTAGTTAGTTATCCTCAGATCGAAGCAAGGATGAACAATCCAAAGATTATAGGACTGTTTTCCGTTCGAAATGGCTTCCAAACCTTCTTTAGAGCACCATTACAACAAAGTATTCTTCAACCTAGTAGTAGCCAGACATCAACGGCCCAGTAAAGAAGTGCAGAATTTGCAAAGTAAACGACCCAACGCAAAGCAATAACAGATTTGTAGGCACTGCATGCGAAGAGCCTGTCTAATTACAACTCAGTATTCTATTACATAAATGCCATAAGTGTGAAAATCAACAAAATACTTTGTAATATCACTATGTATTATGAATAAAAACAAATTTTAACCACAAAACAATTAATAACATGCCCAAAATAACAAAAAAACGTAAATTATTTCATTGTATTCTAATAATTTCCATACAAAATGTATGAAGGTGCAGCCAGACCTATTCCATTGATGGGAAGGTGGCAAAACATCCATTGACAGAAGGTTTAAAGTTAAAGAATATTTTTGGACCTCTATGCTAAATTTTTCAACAAGACAAGGCTCCTATTTACTGTTTCAGTGTAGCTAGAACTAGAAGCTGGATTCGTTCACCGGATCGAAATCGTCTGGGCCACATTCTTTCGAAAAGTTTATGAAGCCGGTTATATTTATATATGTATATACCCCAATCAAAGCTATCCATGATGATTGGATTGGACTGGATATTTATTATATTTTGCATTTTGGTACTAACGAACTGCATTATAGAACTAAAATGGTATATCTTGAGAAAAAAACTTCGTAGCGAAACAAACTAAAATGGGAATGAAAGGGAAAGCGTAGTACTAAAGGATGCTTTAGTAAGAAATTACTCTAAAAATTTGCTTCAAATATCGTCGAAAATATCCTTAAAAGTAATTATTCACAGATTGATGAGAGATATGTAGTAAAAACGCAAAAAGTATGCCAAATTCATTATATTTAGGTATGGATGAATTTATCAATATTTAAATTAGAGTTTTCTTAAATCAATAACTGACCATCGCAGTTTTATAAAACTATTCCGTTGACAACCATTTACCATATTTAGATGAAGTGCACCACACATCTGTGTTCCTTCATCCTTCATAGCATATAGCAAAGCATCGAGTTCGAAGCTGTTTTTAAATTTTTTAGAAAGTATAAGTAATTTAAGTAGTATAATAACTTTGAATAATATTTAATAGCTTCAAATCAAGAGCTTAGAATTGTTTATTTTTTATTTTTTGTTTTTTGATTTCGTGTGAATCGTAGCATTAGCAAATACTACTAAAAACATTGAAAAAAAGACTAGACTGATATAAACCGTAGGTTGTATGCGCATCCGATGCTGTTGACGACTATGTTCGTATATGACTCGCAAATACGACTTGCATAATTGGAGTGAATATTTAAAAACGAAAAAATGTATACATATCTTTTATTGTTTTCCGTTATCACAATGAACCACTTTTTTCGGGCCTAAGATTTGAGCATTCATCCTGAAAGTACTTACCAAAACTAGAAACTCTGCATCATTCATTTTGCCAGATTGGCTATCTAACGTATTTTATAGCATCGTGAATATTTTGGCTCAAACCTTATTTTGAGCACTTTCTCATAGCTAACAGCTATATCTTTGTTAACCGTAGGGATTTTTTTTTATGCTTTCAGCAAATTATAGGTATTGATTGGGAGAAAAGAAGTGCAAAACAAACTGACACAAAGAAACTGCATCTAGGGCCTCAACATCGTAAAAATGCCCAAGCCTTTTCTTACATTTAGTTTATAAACCAAAACAGACCTATGTGCTATATAAAATGAATTGAAACTTAATTGTTACAATATATATATAGTATGTATTTGTGGACAATGTGGCGTATACGTAATTTGTTTTCTTCTTCTTTCATTGTTCGCTGTCTCTGATGGTTTTTCTTTCTCTGTGCATTTTTACGGTTTTGCACTTTTTCTTCTAATTAATACCTATAAATTCTGAAAATACATCATGTGGGATATCATTCGAAAGGGCCCAAAGCAATATTTTCAATTTTTTCCGTTGGAAACTTTAGAAGTTATTACCGAACATGTATGAAAAAATACCATATCTCCGAAACTACTGAAGTCAAATATATATAAAAATCATAGTTTGTATTTGTTTAACTAAATATATAGAAATAACTATAGCGAATCTCAAAGGTTGTATAGGTTTTGAGAAATTCACATAAAATTCAAAAAAAAAAATACGGGTTTCGCCAGGAAACGAACCTGGGACCTCTAAACTCAGTAGTACTGCGTCAAAAGGAGAAAAACCGACGCGCTTCACACTCGACCACGCAGTTACAAAATTTCATCATAAAAGTTCTTACATAAATAATATGAGCTTGCAAATACTCTGTTTTGTCATCACGAATAAGAATAAGACAACACTAGAAATGAGCTGACGCTATATCTTGCATCCATTTGGTTTAAGACCATTGATAGAAGAAATTTCTACGAGGGAAAATACGAGTACTTCAATAGATAATATTTTTACAAACATCCCGATAAAATTTGGTGTAATTCACATATTTTTTAGCTACCATAAACAGATATGAATTAAATTTAGTTAGGCGCTTATTTATTTTTTATAATAGTTTTTTAACTTATCCAAATTTATATTTTCCCACGGAACCCTTTCAGCGCTAGTCTGACTCGCACTTGGGCGATTTTTTTGTTAGCTTCCGCTATGGAAAAATGCGATTAAAAAAAAAAAAGGATTAATCGCTATAACTCGATTTTTTTCAAAAATCCCTCTAACTCGCACCTGTGTTTTTATCGCCCGTGAAAATCCGACGAAGGATTCGACTGTCTCCACCCAGAGCAGATTCGAGATCGTGATGCATGAAAAAAGCAAACGCTTTTGGAGAAAAAAAAATGGGATTGCAATGAGGTAGAATCATTCCGCTCAAGTGCGATCAGTCTGCTGGACCCGATGGTCTACCTTCCATTATTTTAAAAAATTGCATCGAACATTTAACCACACCCCTCACTACACTTTTCCAACTTTCTATCTCCCACGATATCTTTCCAATGCTCTGGAAGACTGCTTATATTATCCCCCTACACAAAAAAGAGCCCCAAGAACGAAATCTCTAACTACCGTCCCATTGCTAAGCTCTCCTGTATACCCTAACTCTTCGAAAGTATTATTTACGATTCAAGTTCTTCTACTGCAATTCAATCTTCTCTCCAACCAACTTAATTGAGTCGACGTGATTGCAATTGATTTCTGTGAAGTTTTCGATAAAATATCTCACTCTATAGTCCTTCTTAAACTTAAAGCTCTTGGTTTCCAACCGGGATTTATTGCATGGATTAAATCATACCTCAAAGAGCGTCAATACGAAGTGCATTTTAGATCCTCTGTTTCAGACCCGTTTTCAGCCATTTCCGGAGTTCCCCAAGGTAGCCACCTGGGCCCACTTATCTTCATACTGGCAATCAATGACGTTGAATGCATTTACAACAACTCATCTATTCCCATCTACGCTGGTGACATGATAATCTTTAGACGCATATCGACCCCAAACAACTTCTCATATTGGTGCCAAAAAAATTTCTTGGTGCTAAATGTTAACAAATGCCAAACTATAACCTACTCCCGTAAACTTCTCCCATCAATTAAAAAATAAATAAATATAGGGTTCAAAATCAATGGAGCCTGAATCAACAACATCAGGTACGCAGATGATGCGGTAGTAATGGCAAATAATACTTACTTAGTTGGCGCTACAGCTCGAGGTGAACCTGGGCCTGCTTCTCGCAACCATTTGTGTGTGCGTGTTATATTTTTGCACGAATGGAAGGGACCTACAGTTTTTGCCGCCTCCGAACGTCGAGTTGAGAAGCCTCTCATGACACATGATACTCTTTGATTGCTTGTCAGACATTCGAAAGAGGTGGCAACCGTGAAAAACTTTTTTATGTGTTGGACCCGGACAGCATGCGTAGTAGTCCAACGTACTAACCACCACGGCCACAGCCACCACTCATCAATTATGCGTTTATATTTCATCGGCGACGAGCTTGTCCCCTTTGTTTCACAAATGCGCGACTTGGGTGTCCTATGTGACAAACAACTTAATTTTCGCTGCCATATCGACCAAATTATTAGCAGAGCCAATTCCATGCTTGGCTTCATAAAACGGTGGTCTAAGGTATTCTGCAATCCCTACGTCACGAAATCTGTTTATGTTACTTTCGTTAGGCATATTCTTGAATATGCTTGCCAAGTATGGTCTCCCTACCAGGTTACCCATTCGTCCAGAATTCAAGCGATTCAACGCAGGTTTATCCGTTTTGCTCTACGTGCCCTTCAATGGAATGATAGTCTTAATCTTCCCCCATACGAGGATCGTTTAAAACTAATTAATTTCCAACCTCTCGAAAAACGTCGTCTCGTAGCTGAAACACTCTTCATCCACGAGCTCCTAACTGGCAACATTGACTGTCGCACGCTATTCCACACCATTTCCCTTAACACAAACCCACGTAACCTCAGCTCTTTACCACTCTTTCGCCTTGATCTTTACCGCACCAATTATGGTTATAACGAGGAAATATCTAGAATGCTTCGCATGGCGAATCGAATGAAAAGATCATTTCATGATGTGTGTGTTCAAACAGTAGGTACAGATATCCTCGATTCCTCGCCGTCGCCAGGTTAAAATAAAAGAAAAAAAAACAACACAGCAGGAACAGAAAAAAAACCGGTTTTGGCGACCACATGAAATCATCTCCACTGATGGTCGTTGGTAAAATGTGGTAAAATCCAACGATATCTAACATATACATATGTACCTACTTTTCTTGAATTGTGTGACATTTTTAATTGAATGCACATTTTAATTTAATGCTTATTTTTCAGCTTCGGTTAAACGTACGAAGATGATTTTTATCTTTAAGTGTTTGTACAAATTTGAACTTTATAATAAAAGAAATTCCATCCCAATCGGCCAAGGCATTCTAAAGCCAGGAGCTAGAAGGTATTCGTAAAAATACTCTCTGCTTGGATATTAGCTTAGATCTCCGCTTTTAGATAGCAGACAATGATAAAAATATCATATGTTTTAATTCTGACTAATTGCAATGCATTTGTGAAAACCGGAGTCAATTTCGTGCAGTATTTCTTAAGACAAATCGGTACAAAGTCTTTGCAGTCGAAAAAAGTTACATTTTAATTATAACTAGCTGACGCGTAGTCGCCTTGCTTCTGCCATGTTTTTCTGATTTTCAAAACTTGACCTATTTCCTCGTATTTAAATGATTTTTTGGTAGGTCCAAACATTTGTCGAAGCTGAAGTGTAGACAAAATGTTCCTTAACTTTCTAACATACCAGGAAATCGGAAACTCTAATAGACCGGTTTTTTGTTAACATTCACTATGAAAAAATGGGTTTTCAAAAAAAGGATTAATCGTTCTAGCTCAATTTTCTCAAGAATCCCTCTAACTTGCACTAATTTTGATCGCCCGTGAAAATTCGACATAATTTAGAGAAATTCGCCTATATTGTCTCCACCGTGTGCAGATTCGAGATCATGATTAATGCGTTTGCTTTTGGAAAAAAAATAAAAAAAATTGGATTGCAATGAAGTAGAAATCTTCCCCCAATGTAGAAGGAATCTTCCGCGGCGTGCAAAAGTTTTACCGCGATCGGATGAACGATGCGCGAACAAATAAAAAAGGAACACACAAACATTACTTTTAATATACATAACATATGCATACATATATATAGGTACACTTATTATATAAGATTTATTGAGCGCGCATTCACACACTATGACGCCACCCACAGCTGCACGGCTGTTGGCTGCGGTCTCCACTGAACTATTTTGAGCATAGCTCAGCCCCAGGATAACGCCGGAAGATGATTCATACCTCAAATGAATCAGCGGAGCATTTACTAAATTCACCTATGTTTTTGTTTTTCAATCCGATAAGCTACTATTGAGCTAGGGCTGAATAATTATAATTTTCCTTACAGATATGCAGTTTTTTTCAAAGTTTTGTAAAAACCATGTCATTTTCGGGGATAAAAATTATAAAAAATGTTGACCAAGAACATAAGCAATCACTATGTTAAGTTTCATCAAAATCCGTCCATTAGTTTCTGCGTGAAGCGCGTTCAAACTGTTTAGATATCCTCAATTCCTCGCCAGTTCAAAATAAAAAAAAACAACACAGCAGGGACAGAAGAACAAAAATCCGATTTTGGCGCACACACGAAACTATCTCCACTGGTCGTTGGTAAAATCCAACGATCTAAGCTTTTCTTGAATCGTATGTCATTTTTAATTGATCGTTAATTTTAATTTAATGCTTATTGTTCAACTTCTGTATAACGTATGAAGATGATTTATATCTTAAAATGTTTGTACAAAATTGAACTTTATAATAAAAGAAATTTCATTCCCATCGGCCAAGGCATTCTAAAGCTAGGAGCTAGAAGGTATTCGTAAAAATACTCTCTGCCCAGATATCAGCTTAGATCTCCACTTCTGGATAGCAGATAACGAAAAAAAATATCCTATGTCTGTATTCCAGACATTTTGCAATCCAACTGTGAAAACCGGATTTAATTTCTTGCAGTAGTTTTTAAGACAAAATAAACAATAATTGAAGTCGAAAAAAGTTACATTGTGCCCCAGACAGGTAGCAGGCGAAGAAACATCGCTCTCGTCATTATTCCTCTTGAAACTGGTTAAAGAGAGCTTTACTCACACTTAGACCAGGTGAAAATTCCATAGGTCATAGCACCTCATCCAGAACAATTTCCCTAAGAAATTACAGTAGGAGATTGGGTGGTATGAGTGGTAGATCTTCTGCTGCAATTTGGTATTTGCCCTTTTATGGGTTAATGCCCCACATTCCACTTGAATGCATTCTGTAGTTTCGCTGGACTCATTGCTGAATCTGACTGGGTATTCATCTGATAGACCTAGGTTCCCTTGAGTTAAAAATGACCCGTAAGGAACGCAGTCAGGATGCGAAGTTTATTCTTGTCAAGGCCAATTCAAGCTTTGACAAAAATAATAATAACATCTTTAAAAAAACAATAAAAATATTTAGTTTACTTTTAGGCCTAGAATGATAAGCGTTTATCCCCTTAAAATGTCGAGAATTCAATGGTGGTTAACTGTAATGCATCAAAAACTTAGTGATGTGAGCTCTCTGCAATTCGAACGTGAGCACCTTCCGCACATCCTTTAATCTGAAATTCTGTTTTGTGGCTTTCTGAGAAGGTTTTTTTTTTTTGTTTTAAACACAGCATGAATGTAGGATAATCCTTTTTAATTTTGGCTTTGCACGTGAACCATCTACCAGCATTTTAACACGTCTCATGTGGCATGCTGCCGTCAAAACTAGCAACCTAAAGATTATGACCAAAATACAGAGAATAGCATGCACTGGTACAACCAGCGCGATTAGAACAACGCCAACAGCGGGATTGGAAACAATTCTCAACCTCCTGCCTCTAGATCTCTACATGCAGGAAGCGGCAGCAAAGAGCGCTCTCAGAATAAACCAGTCAAAACACTGGAGACCGAATGCATATGGGCACACCAAGATACTTAGCAACTATCTCAATGGTAACGTCAACTCAGACTACACTGTCCCATACTTAGATTTCGATAAACCCTTCTCGTGGGCCTTCCCAAGTAGAGAACAATGGGAGAACAACGAAGTATCAAATGAGTCTAAATCCATCTACACTGATGGGTCAAAAATGGAAATAAGTATAGGAGCGGGTTGCTTCTCGGAAGATCTAAGAATCAACAGCTCCACACGACTCCCAGACCACAGCAGCGTTTTCCAAGCTGAGGTTCTAGTAGTGACAAAGGCTGCCCAATTGGTGTCAATGATGACAATATCCCGAGAGGATATCACAATTTACATTGACAGCCAGGCGGCCATAAAAGCATTAGCTGCTACGCAAATAACATCTAAGCTTGTGAAATGTTGCCACGAAGAGCTTAAGGTTCTTGGCACGCAGCACAACGTAAAACTCTGCTGGGTCCCTGGCCACAGCGGGATACCAGGCAACGAAGCCGCGGATGAATTGGCCAGAAAGGGCTCAGCCCTGGATATAGAGCAGGCAGATTACACGGTTAAGCCTCCACTCTGCAACCTCAAGGCCAAAATCGAACAAAAAACACTATCTGAAGCTGATAGCAGGTGGAAATCACTAACTACCTATGAAATATCAAGAAGGATGTGGCCAGAGTACGATAAAAGCAAAACCAAAAAACTTCTACAGGAAGATAGGAAATCCCTGTCAATACTGATAGGAGTGTTAACTGGCCATAATATGCTAAGATATCACACGAAAAAATTACGACTCAACGATGATGACTTATGCAGAGGATGCGGTGACGAAGAGGTTCACGAGGACACAACCCATTTCCTCTGTCACTGCCCTAACCTCTGCCAACTAAGAAATAGAACCCTAGGAACATTTTTCTTCGAACACATCGACGAGCTATCTGACCGTTCACCGTCAGGTCTGCTCAAGTTTGCCAGGAGATCCGGATGGTTGGAATCAAGCCACTGATATCACGGGTGGGAGAACACTATGGGTATCACAATGGGTTCACATGAACCTAAGTGTGATGAGGATCTATCTATCCTCATCAGCCCGCTTACCTAACCTAACACGTCTCATATCTTTGTGCTTTTCATTTGGTCCATCACAAGATTTAAAATACTTTAAGGACCATGATTCGGAAGGCCGAACAAATTTAAGAGAAAAGGAAAAAAAGGCATATAATACCATTTTGGAATTAGTTGGATGTGTTGCAGAGGCCCTGTCAATGACCTATGACCTATGTAGGTACATACAATTGCACATGTTTATATGTTAGCATGTATTTTTACTTACCGCACGATCGCCCAAATTTCTCACTTTACAGTGTAACTTTGCCGTTCGGCCAACTGCTGCTATAATCGACCGTTGTGTTGTGTTTTCGAAATACGGTTGGGTATGTTGTCCTTCGACGATGGTTGACAGCTCATTAGAGGTTGTCCATGATTGTTCTGTACCTGAAAAGTGAAAACAGAAAAAAATTATGTACATACAAAAAAAAAAACAGATAAAACAGATAAAAATAAAAAATCTGAAAACCTAATGAAAATGTTCTACTCCTGTAATAGAAAACCACTGACCGACATGATTTATACGAAACTGATTTCTTCTTTTATGACCAATTCTATTGGTTGTTCTGGTAGTTGAAGGCGTTGGTGGTGGTAATGGTATTTGTGTGAAAAGATATAGCAAATGAATGGAAAACTAATATTTCATCCATTCAGACACAACGAAAAGTTAGGTGGTCCTAGTAGTCCTGATGTGAAATAAACTTATGGGGTTATAAGTCTGAGAGAGGAATTTATTTGGATTTATTATAGTCCTAGAGCTGGTGCAAAAAGCGACAGGATGTGGCAGGACTAAAAGGTGATTTAATTACTACCGTTTTACAAATTGGATATACTGAGTAGGGAAGTTTTTACACTGCATTCCGTGATTATTTTTGTTTGTTTCTATGATGATATTTATTAGACCGTATGACAGTCATTATTATTATATATTATGATCAGAATTTCGATTCTCTGAAAGGACATTCATTAATTATTATTTTTGTTTTATTTTTTTTTTTCGTTTCAATTCTATCTAGTTTTACGAGAAATAATAACTGACGGGAAGAATTTTCGATGACTTTCTTTGTTGTAAATATGTAGATAGGTACATACATAAGTTTCGTTTTAAGATCTTTAAATTATCGAAAAATGTAGAAGCAAGCAAATAAAAAAAGTTGTTAATTTTTTTTAATCTTTATTGAGTTTTATATCGAACTTTCAATCCCTTACCGCGGTGGGGGGGGGGGGGGGTGGGAGTATATCTCCCATTCGATAACGAGTGAGTGAGTAGGACTCGTTATCGATGATCGAGTAAATGATAAGTAAAATTATACTAATGATACTAGTAATACCAAATTGTCACATATCGATTACGACTGCGGTAATTCGGGCCCAGATGATGATGATTGTTGAATAGAACTTTGAAAAAAAGTGTTTCTGTCAATGGACAGCCAAGATGGCGAGTTGTGTATTATTCCTGATGGTGTTATTAATGGTAAACAACTCAGTTATGGATTGGTTGTTAGAGCTGTCAAAGACTAAGAACTGATTTTAAGTATAATCAAACTTCCCTATCGCGAATCCGCACGGGACCAGAAAGTTGATTCGTTTTTCGTTAGGTTATAATTTTTTTTGTCAACTTTTCCATTTTTCTTCTAAAACAAAATCTTTAGAGGTTCAAACAGATTAGACGGAACGCTACTCCTCATCTCCAGAAGGGTTTGAAATACACAATTGATGAAGAAATTTGTCGTTGTGTGTATGAATATATTTATGTACATACTGCAACAACATAATGTTATGACGTATACAAAAATCTACGAAAACAAGTTGTTGACAAAAACAAGTGCAGATGTTATCCACTTGACTAGTGTTATATTTTAGCTCGGTCAGAGATGCCATCAGCCAACCCACCGATGTTTGTTCTTCAGCTTTAGAAATAACAGGGAAGCTGAAATTTGTTTTTATAATAAACACACAGATTCAAATGGCACTTTTTTTTATTATCTATTCACAAAATTATTATCATTATATAAAAAGGCTAAGGCAACACAGTTCAACCCAGTTCAAAAAAGTTGACCTGCCTTAAACACAACATATTCGCATGATTTTTGATTTTTTTGTTGGAAGGTATGATACATTGGTCTTAAGAAAATTTCTTAAGTCAGGACGAATGTCCTATGGATAGTGCGTTGGGAAGAACATATTCCAGTGACCAATGATTTTTGAATTTTTTTTTTTGGTTCTATAGCTCACTATAGCAGACCAAAAATTTAAAAAAAAAATGGTAGGTTTTTGTGGCTCGGTGTCAGGAGGGTAAGTAAATAAATTATACAAAAAATTATGAAAAACTGAGAATTATTTATTCTAAATTCCAGACTAGTAACAATATAAACGAATCGGAGTTGAAGATTTAAGAGGGAAACAGACGAGATTAGTTGGGATTCCTTTATATGTAATTTTTTCTTTAAATATTTGATACACTTCTTCCTTCTTTAAGCAGACTAATCGGTTTGAAGATGTAAGTCTGTACATCATCAGTAGATATATGTATAATTGAGTGGACATATTTTAACTAGAGATGTCGCGAATAGTGATTTCGCCGAATACCGAATATTCGGCCACGCTCTCGGCCGAAGCGCTGAATATTTGGCAGCCGAATGTTCGGCAAAAAATATGTACGTGACAGGTCTAGTTTTAGTTCTAACAGTACCGGGAGGATTCTTCTCCAATCCGTTAGGAAAGAAACACCAAAAAAATTTTAAAACCATTGAAATACACAGCAATCTCTGGAAATGTTTTGAGGAAGTTACTACAGACAATATTCAAAATGATGAAGATGTAGAAAAAGTGGCATTCTAAATGAAATTGATTTTTATTTAAAAACTGTTCGCCAAGATCGGACGGCAGACCCATACAAGTGGTGGGCAGCAAACGCAAAAATAGTAGACAAGTCTGACCACATTCGCTAACTTTTTTCTGTCGTCTACTGGCACTAGTGTATAGTGGGAGATTATTTTCAGAAGCTGGCATTATTAATGAGGAGAAGCGCAGTCATCTGCTACCAGCAAATGCTGAAAAAGTGAACTTAATTCATCACAATTTACCACTAATAGATTTTTAGTATTATAACAATAATTTAAAAATAAAATTGAGACATTTTTTAGTAAGGGGAGAGGGGGGCACATTTTTTTCAGATATTGATGTTTGTTTTCAATTTTTATAAAGCCTGCGTTAAGAATGGTAAATATAACTTTAAATATTTTATATTAAGTTTTGTAAGCATTTTATTGCTGTTTAAAAAGCGGTTACTGCACGTAACCAAAAGATAACTTACTAAGACACAGAACGAAAATTGTATTACTTATTTTTCTATATTTAGTATTTAAAATATTATGATACAAAGAAAAGAAAATTGTTTTAGCATTTGAACAAAAATCCAATTTTTCGTTAATTGTTCACCGAACAAATAAATCACTCTGAATGACACGAGTAATCAAAGTATGCAAATGCACAAATTATCAATTCCGATGCATTCGCAACTGATCGAGACGTTTTTTATCGTTTTAGAATGAGTTTCAGTTACTATAGAAATCAAGTTGGTTTCATCACAAAACCACTAGAAAAATAGAGTGAAATTATTTAGTATACGGTTTCACAGTGAAACCACTAGGAAACAAAGGGTTAAAGTGTAAATCAAAATTTCCAGATGGCGATACCCTCATCTTTTGGCGTCAATACTTTCGGGGGTTCCCTCAGTCGTCGTCTGCCAGTGGTGGTATGTGCAAAATGTATGCACAGAATTTCATTTTACAATTTTTTTTTTAAGGGCGTAGCGGTTCATTAAGTCCATCATTTAGTATTTAGTATTTAAAATATTATGATACAAAGAAAAGAAAATTGTTTTAGCATTTGAACAAAAATCCAATTTTTCGTTAATTGTTCACCGAACAAATAAATCACTCTGAATGACACGAGTAATCAAAGTATGCAAATGCACAAATTATCAATTCCGATGCATTCACAACTGATCGAGACGTTTTTTATCGTTTTAGAATGAATTTCAGTTACTATAGAAATCAAGTTGGTTTCATCACAAAACCACTAGAAAAATAGAGTGAAATTATTTAGTATACGGTTTCACAGTGAAACCACTAGGAAACAAAGGGTTAAAGTGTAAATCGAAATTTCCAGATGGCGATACCCTCATCTATTGGCGTCAATACTTTCGGGGGTTCCCTCAGTCGTCGTCTGCCAGTGGTGGTATGTGCAAAATGTATGCACACAATTTCATTTTACAATTTTTTTTTTTTAAGGGCGTAGCGGTTCATTAAGTCCATCATATACAGGGTGGTCCAGTTTGAGTTACAGATATTTTCGGATCTGATTCATTGATTCATACTATGAAAAAAATCGTATGAGAGGGGAGATTTATCTTGAACTCCCACTGAGCTACAGGGTGTTTAAAAACGTTCCTTCAAAGAAAATGGTACCAACAGTTATTCAATTATAATTTCTAGTGTATTAAACTTAGAGCAACCAAAGTAGGCTCGTTGAATGGGCAATTGAATAGTGTTTATAACAGTTTAAAACTATTATCATCCGTAATTTATTTTTCGAGGTATTGGTATTCAAACACAGATTTTTTTTGATTTTATTTAACCAATTTTTGTGAAAATCTCATTTATCTCGGGAAAGTGTGCTTATAGTTTTTTTTTACTCATATTATTTTGATGCGCCATAATGTCACCTACAGATTTCTTTGAATTACGTTTATATTTTCTTTGAATTATAGTGAACTTTTGTATTTTTCGATACTTGTCATTTTTAAAAATAAAGTAGCTCATGAAGCTCCTTTATTTGAATTTTCATATGTTAACAATTCGATTTTGCATAAAAGGGAGATTGTACTCCATACTTTATTCATTCTTTTATTAGTTGTGACACGGTAAGGAACTGGTTGTGGCTGGGTAAATTATAATCCTACATGATAGTTAATTTGGTCTCTGGGTTTGATTTGCTTTGCTACAATTAGACAAGTCAACATTGCAATATTAGGGACTGTGGTGCATGCCGTGAAAACCGAAGTTATAATTAATTGTTCAATTTTACAAAAATAGAAAAATAATAAAGAACCTGCTATACAAAAATAAGGAAGAGTCTACAAGGGTGTTTAATTTTTTTGGTGATGATCTCTGTAAGTAGTATTTATTGGAGGCACCATTTCATTTGGAATAAGAATAAGGTAAGCTTTTTGCTAAATATTTTATACATTATTTGTTTTGCTGAATTTTCTTTCACTACGCATGTTGAGGCAGGTTTGAACAAAACGGGCGGGACACTTTTGAACACGTTCTAAGGTGCATACCTTCTAATTTAAGAGTTGATCCCCTTTTTGTTGAATTCATTTCTGATGGTATAATAATAGCCGTGTTTTTTTAAAAGTGAGTACATACTCACTTTTGGAATCATAAAAAAACGGGTATACTCACTTCTATACTCACTTTTTGTACAGCTGTTTTGTGATTTTCAAATTGTCACATTTCTATAAATTTTTGACATAATTAAATTGTTTATCTATGTTTACCAACGTTTTGATGGTCAATAGTTTGAAAATATAGATGCATATGTATTTAATTAATATATTAATATCAAATGTTCAAATATTTAGTATGAGTTTCAGATATTTACATTTTTGACATTTGTTTCATATTTTTTGCTTGATATCTAAGGAGAATAAGCACACACCTTTTTTTGTTTTTTGTTCTATAATTCACTAACGATAAATTGGTTAAAGGGATTTATGACTAAAAATGCTACTACGGTGAACTATTCTATTCATTGGTCCATGTTATAAAAAAACATATAAGAGTGTGGGTCTATATTCAACACTCACGGAGCTATGCACATGGGGATTAAAAAAGTTCATTCAGAGAAGTAGGTAGGTACCAATAATTATTATTCAATTCTAAATTCTGGTGTATTAAGCCCAGAGCAACCAAAGTGGGTCCGTGCGATAGATAGTTGATCAATGTTTATCACAGCTTCCCATGGCTGTTACAGTTCCAGCTTTCATTTTCGAGTTATTGGTCTTCAAACACAATTTTTTTTACATTTTTTTTTAATCAATTTAAGTGAAAATCGCATTTATCTCGGGAAAGTGTGTTAATAACTTTTATTTTTTTTCTTATTTTGGTGCGCTATAATGTTACCTACAAATTCACCATACAAAGGGCTTATAGTTTTGCATGTACAAAGGTATTATTATAATTTTTTTTAAGCCTTTCAATTCAATACAGCACGAAAAAATATTTTTAATTAAATGCTATCAATCTGACCATTATTTCCTAACAAAATAAGTTCATATTTATAAAATAAATGTATTTTAACCAATCAGAAAAAAAGCACTGCATTTATCAACTTCATTTAAAAAAAAGGAAAACTTATGGACACATCCAATTACAAATGCCAAAAACAAATTTTCCTCCAACCTTTAACCGATTTCAGCGCCATTGGTATTCAGAGTCTGAAACTGCTGTACCAAGTAAAGCGTTTACTTGGAGAATTTTACCTAGTGTTATAGCAAGCGAATTTGTTTTTGTAGTGCGGGTAAATTGAAAAGTGAGTACGTACTCACTTAATAAAAAACACGGCTAATGTTCAACAACTACAAAAAAACAACTACCGATCTTAAAGCAAATTACATCAAGAGTACCAGGAACTTCAAGATGTTTAAGTTTGATTTTTTTTATAAAAAACAAATAAATTGTTTATTTAAAATGGTTTTAATTCAAAAACAAATATTTGATACATTTAAAAACAAGCGCACAGCCACTAATTTAATGTCATAAACCATTAAAATAGCTACAGTTCAAAAGTGCCCCAGACCTGTTCAAAGCTGCCCCCGCTTGGGGCACATTTGAACATTAGGACTTATCTTGTTAAAAAGAATTAAATAAATTATAAGCCTTTATTGAATCTACACAATAGATCAATATTTCAAATATATTGGTGTTAAGGAGCCTTAAAAGGAAAAAGTGTTCAAATGTGCCCCAGTCTCCCCTACATATGAAACTCTTTAGTTTGAATGTGTTTATTTTGAAATACATACGTACTTCCTTTTCGAAATGAGCACATATAATTTATTTTATTCCCTATCGGCCTTAACAAAACCGCAATAAGAATACAAATACAGAAAAATAACCAAAGAAAATTATTTGAAATTACTACAACCATTTTATTAAAACATCTATGTACTTCTTAAAATTCTACCAACGATCAGAGGGAGGTTCACCGTTTTGATCTTAATATTTATGCTCTGATCGAAATGACAACAACTTTACGATTAAGTTGCCTTTGATAAAAAAAAAAAAATACCTCTTTGATGTTTCTCTGCTATTTTTTTTGAAAAAGAAAGCCCCGAAGAGAATTCCCATCAATTTCCTAATGAAACCATTTGCATTCAATGTATCCACTACATACGACCCAAAAACAAACAACCGCAGCTACGCCATAAACAAATGCTTAAAGCAATTTCCATTCCATTGGAAAGTAAAGATACGAATATGTGCGGATACGTTGATACGAAGATACCTTCTATCGCACTCATACTATATATGGGGAAAGAAATAACAAATAACAGGATGCGCATACCGTGCAATAGTTGTTATCCTTCCATTCTCCTCAATCTGCAGGTCTATCAATTACAAATCTTCCTGCCGCCCACACGAATAAAACAACTGTGTAGTTAAAGGTACGAGTGTGAGCACAACAAATTACACCAGAAGGGTGTGTGTTGTTCCACACAAAACCAAAAACCCCATAACCACATTTGGTCCGATGAAGTCTCAGCTACGTTCGAAAAGTTCGCAATTTCAGAGTAAAATTTACGAAATTGCACAAAAGTTCGTGTCAACCCCCAAGTAGGACGATGTAAAGCGACAACCTTCCAGAGCATCCTCCACTAAATAATACCACCCAACGAACATTACACTCTCTATCGGCGTTCGTATCTATCTCGTTTCTAACCAAACTAAACGATGACAGGGTGTGTCTAAAGGTATTATCCATTTAACCAAATATGTAGCCAACCATTGTTTCATTGTAGCACCACACACTAACTGAATATTGTCTTCTTGAGCTTTGTTAATGGATTTAAATATAAGAAGATTGCGATGAAGATTGCCACAGATGGGGGCGCTGAGCTTGGCTGGTGAGCTATTGCCATAGATGGGTGGGTTGCGGTTATGGTGGTGGCAGGTGGCCCTAGTACCCTCTGGCAGGGTTTATTAATATCCATTGTACGAGTAGTACAACGGACCGCCCCTGTATACCACTTTGGTAGTGTGAATGCGAATGCGAATGCGAATAGCTCTTTGCGGTGGATGTGGTATTGCCTTTTGCAATGTGTTACTTCCGCTTGATTATGTCTCTCGAACACTGACAACATCCTGGTGTTGGAGTTCATTACTTTCAACTTTCCGTACCTAAGCGCGAAGAAATTAGAAATGCAAATGATAATCGCAGCGAATATAAATGAGGTTAAGATACAGATGGGCGGGCGGAGTTCATGAAATGGGGACGTATTTCCCTGTTCATTTTCATTGTTAATGAAATGACATTTCAATGTTACGTGTTCCATGTCATTTGTCTCCTACCACGCTATAGACAGAGAATCCGGTATACGCTGTATATCTTGATCTAATCTAGTTTTCCTTCACAATGAGAGAACTCAATCTATGTAATGGGAAACACACAGAGCCAAAAACAAGAAAAAGGGACAACGTCTGTGGTGGCGGTGGCCACACCAGACCATATATTTCTTCGTATAACATTATCAAGGCAATAATAAAGGAAAAATTATTGTGTGTGTGGTCCCATTTTATTTGTATCCCTTGCGATAGATAGACCGAAGAACAAGCACCGAACCGAATTGAAATTGTCCAGATAGAGGTTATCCTGTGGAACTTATGTACAAATACATTTGTTTTGTTTTTTTTTTTTTTTGTAAAAGGACATTCGATTAATGTCCTTATTCCGTTCATAATTCCCAAGGTTGAGGCAATAAAAACTCTGGTAATTTGCGTATACGAGTATGTGTGATATATAGCTAAAATGTGTTGTAAGTAAATTTATTTTATTTTTATAGTGAACAAAAAAGAATATTAGAATAAATTTATAGCATTTTTGTTTTGATATTTT
Organism: Brachyopa scutellaris; assembly: GCA_949775065.1. Lineage (NCBI taxonomy): Eukaryota > Metazoa > Arthropoda > Insecta > Diptera > Syrphidae > Brachyopa > Brachyopa scutellaris. Next base: position 38,440,795 of record OX459113.1, on the reverse strand, counting down.
TGGGACATAAACTATTTTGTGTTTTGAAATTGCTTTTGATAAACCTTTTGGATTATTTTCTTTTCTTCCCTGGACACGTGCGTGAGATACATACCACTACAGCGTATGTACATTCATATATAGATATGATGTTGGCATGTAACACAAGAAGGTTTAACCCTTATCTTGTACACATAGGTCAAAATTGCCCAAACGTACCTTTAGTAGTTCGTATTTCGCTTATTTTTAATATTTTTACGTAAAATTTCTTGACATTTATTTTTTTAGGAAATAAATATGTTTAACTAGGTATAATAAACTTTTATCACATTTGTTAATTTATGAGATTTTATGATGAAATTTTTTCAAATAATGATTGCTACCAGTTTTGTCAGTTTCTTCCAGTGTATCAAAGAAGTAACTCCCTAAAAATTTCTTACGAGAAAAAGCAATGACCTCACATCCTCAAGGGATATGTTTGACATCCTGTGAAATTGCAGTGCTTGACATGTTTTTTAAGAGACATTGCCCGGAAAGTATTCTTATTAAAGTTGTTAACTTTGCACTATTTAGTCCAAGGATTACTTTGGTGCTTTTGTAGTCGAAAGCTGACCAACGAGCCTTGGACACCACATGCTCCTCTATTCTTGACCATCTGCGCCCCGTCAGACTTAAGATTGTGTTCTTTAATTTTGCCCTAATGCCACATAATGGTGGTGTTAAATGCACCATCTCGGTTAGAGGCAATGCCCCCCTTTTCTTGCTGAATCCGCTAGTTCAGTTCTGTCTATACCAGAGTGTCCTGGTACTAGAGATTGCAATCCCGGGACCCCGGTCATTTTCTGGTCCCAAAAATAGAAAAGAAATGTTTCATACTTATGCTAGGTTTTCACTTGTCGATTTGCAATTGACAAACGACGTATTTTAACGTCAATTAGAAAATTAGAAAGTGGAAATAATGAAAAACTGCTTATTTATCATTATTTTCAATTGCCAATTTTCTAATTGACCTAAAAATACGTCGTTTGTCAATTGCAAATCGACAAGTGAAAACCTAGCATAAGTATAAAACATTTCTTTTCTTTTATTTTTATGTTTGTTTTATTTTGACATTTTGACGGCATTGCGCTATGATGCCTTTATATTTTGTCGTGCACGGTACCACATCAGAATATGAATGAAGCAATATCGAAAACATAAGAAAAGTGTTAAAGGAAATGTCATAAAAATCTCTTCAAACGCTGATTTTTCCTTTTCTAATTTCGACTTCGACTTTTACCAACAACATAAATTGCTCGCCGCGATTTGTTTCAACGTGAAACAGTGGTTCAAGATGCATATTGAAGTGTCGCTTAAGAAATATGTATATTGCTTTAACATTTAATTCGCTAGGTCGCGTAAATACCTTTATGAGTCCCAGGGACTTACAATTACAAAATCTTGTTTTTTTTAGTAATTAGGAAAAACTTTTCAAAAAACCAGCTTTTGTTCTTAAAGCTTTAACTATCTGCTGACTAAATTAAACAATGACATTTATTAAAGAGTAACAATGTCTTTATTTTATTCAAGGAACTTTCAAAGTCTTCTAAATTATTCTTGTTGAGAACACATTTTTAAAAAAACAAAAATATATATGCTAAAAATCGAAATAATATTGAGATAATTCATTTAACAAATCAAAAAATTAACGCTTATTTCACTATAAACACAAAAAATACATGTCGCCATATAAAAAAAGAGAACGTGCAGAGACTCAACTGCCTAGCTTATACTCTTTTTGCATATTTTCCTTAAGCAATCCAGACAAACTGGCTGCTTGAAAGTACAACAAGTTTAGGCAGTTTTAGTTCTTTTTTTATAGTAGCTGATGTTGCAGTATTTTCACCCATCTCTGGACAATTGTTTTTGTACAGCCATTTGCCCGGGCCCTATATAAACTCTAACGCAAATACCTACCTGAGTCCATGGGACTCACTGACCCTCTAAAAGTCACTCTTTCACTTTGGGATAAATAATGCCGGGCTAACTGTAAGTTATTCGATAAAATGTAAGTATTTCATCATCGACAATGTATCCAATAAGTCATATCTAAAATCATCCATTGTAAGGGTGGCGTTAGCAACCCGAAACCCTGAAATAATTCATAAATCTCTCCTACATACGAGTTCATAAAGTGAAAGAATTTGCAAACTGAAAACGTATATCATGACAGTGTCACGTACTGTACACATGTCGAATTGCTGAGAACATACATATACAACATGGAATAAGGATCATATTTTTATTTCTATGCTGGGTATGTAAGTGTTTTTGTAAAATCACTTTAGCCAAAGACTTGACATACCTAGTGTACAAGATTTTGCATACAAAATATTGATAAAGATAAAAAATTATGTACTTAGACAAAAATCTATATTGTTTATGTGTATACAAATGTACATATGTAGGTACGAGTATAATCACATACATTATGTATGTATTCATTCACTTTTTGTTGTCAAGCCGATTCTGACCTGCCCATGGCAGCTTTGTGTTAGTCTGTGGCGAATCAAAAATCATAAATTGCAAAGTTTAATGAGAGTTTGTGTATTGATGCCAAACGCAACAACTCAAAAGGATATCGGTTCGAGTGCGACAAAGGACAACCACTATTCAAAAACACACACACCCTTCGCCTATACATTGTTAGTTTCGATATTCCACAACCTTGCTGCATGCATTTACAATCGATTGCAACAGACAGACAAAGCGGATTTGGTGGAATAAATTCTGGCACAATCTAACCTCCTGCACTCGTATACCCTAACATATTGTACTCGTATCAGTGGCAAATCTATGCCTGCTGGGTACAATGGATGGCTCAACATGACGAATGACAGATACCATTTCTGTTTGGGAATTGAATACGATGACAAATGGATTAAAACGAGAAGACTGAGCGCGCAAAGTCAAAGGACGACCACACAGCGATGACAATGGTGTCTGTGCTTTGATGACATTTCCCTCAACACTAAGAGAACTTTCTTGTGGTTTCCATGAGACTCTGTGTGGAGCAATCAATTTGTGTTTTGCTCGAGATGCGACGATGCTGTCAAATGCACTCCAGGGTTTGACCTGTCATTTTGAACGTGACCTCCGACTTCAAACTATTACTTGCTTTTGGGTGTTTGAGTGCGGAACACCAAAAAGATGATGAGTCCTTTGAATTCGATTTGTGTCTGCGAATAATTTTTTTTAATGACTGATTCGATGCTGTGTATGTTATCATCGATAGATTCACTGGAATGTTTTTTATCACAGCTTGTCTCTGATATGAAAACAAATTTTACAGTCTGTCGTAGCGTTTCTCTTATTGAATGAAATTGAAAAATTATATTCTTGAAAGTATTGTCCATCGCTAGCCACTTCTTTTCTCCATATTTCAGGCAGGATACGAATACCATGTCGGAAGAGCGCCTCATCTTTAGATGAAATTCACGAATCGACCCATTGGACAGGCCATGAGTCATCGATGGGAACAAGTGATAGTCAGAAGGAGCAATGCCTGAAGAATACGAGCGTATCCAAGTATGCGACGTGTGAACTAGCATTGTCATGTTGGAAAATCATTTTTTCGTGTCTTTCGTAGTATTCCGGCCGGTTTTCATCCAATGTAGCGATCTCCAGTGATGGTTTCATTCGGCTTGAACAGCTCATAGTAAGTTCCACCTTTCTGATCCCACAAAATACAGAGTATGAGCTTGGATCCATGGATATTTGCCTTCACCGTTGATGTTGACGATTTGGTTGGCTGGGCTTAACCCATAATTTGGGATTATCGTAGTGTCATCCCCAGTGACAATTCGATTCCTTCCTATTCTCTCGTTGAAGTAGCTGCTCACAGGTGAAAAAACGCCATTTGCCATCCTTGCTGAGCTAGATTATGGTCACCATAAACTTCCACTAAAAAAGGCTGACTTTCGGCAGCACTTTTTTCACAATAAAGTAATGAAGTAAAACTCCCCCCGCGAAAGATATTTATCCGGAAAAAGCTCGACATAGTCAAGTTGTTATTCACGCTCCAACCAAATGACATACAGTTGTGGCCAAATAAATGTCATCACTAGCTTAAGTGACGAAATCTTAAAAATATGCAGAAGTTTTCTTTAAATTTTTTGCTTACATGCCAATATATCGGCAAAAACTGGTTTGTGCCATATATGGCACACCGTACATTTAAGGGTTAAGATTCAGATTAAACTCTTCCATAAAGATTTTTGCTTTCCCGTCATTTTGAGTCCAATCCCGATTTTCTTTGGCTAATTTAAAACGAGCAACTCGCATTTTCTTGGTCAATGAAGGTTTTTTTCTTGGCCTACCGTACTTTTTTTAAAAAAGTATTTAAAGTATCTACCACAACGTGACTACATCCAATTCTGGTGAAATAGTCCTTGAAGACTGATTTTCGCATCTTACAGCTAATATAACACTTTTTTCTCCGCACGTTAAGTGTGTGGCCACAAGTGTATATACTGAAAAAAAATTTATTTGTCTATGTCTTGTCTACACATTAATTTATTGAACACTAGCTATCCCCCCGGCTTCGCCAGTGTCATACATTGCCATTTTGTTCGAAGAATCAAAGACAGTGCGAACGCACCCCAAGGTTTGCAGTCTATCAATATATACAATCCACAAGTGTGGATTCTAAGTATTTCTAGTTTGAATAAATGATATTTTTGCATTAATTTAAATAATGTTGCGAATAAATTAATTTAAAAATCGGCCAATAATAGGCACAGGATGTTAATGAACTGGAATACGAAGTTTAACTTCATTGTGTCCATTAGTTTTTGTGTTTGTCTAACCGTAAGATTGACAGGTAAGAGCGTCACACTGAGATTTATATATTAATAAGATAAGATTATAATAGGCTTGTCAATTAGAAACGCTTTTTATTAGCCAAGCAACAATTAATTATCTATGCTCATAACAATAATAGGCATACTAGTAAACACCAATTAAAGTACAATAATAATGACATCATTAAACCAAGTTAACTTAACACACCTCCTGCCTAGGATCAATTGTTTCGAATTTTTACAATCCACAATTGTGTCTATGAATGTTCATCAACAATTATTCAAATTCATGCCAAAGTCCCCGTCCCTCTAGGCGAAAATAATCTACTTAAACTGATAATAATTTCACGGTGCCCCACAGTAACCAAACACTTCACGCAAACAACTTTGCCGGAGACAGTAAGATAGATTAATTTCTTTGAATTTTGTGTGACAATTTAATGAGAAAATCCAATAGCCTGAGTCCTTTATTGAAAATAGATCACAATGAACATGGGACTAGGATTTTGACCGTAACATTAATCACCCTCATATATAATGTATGAGTGGCTAAGGTTCTGTACGAGTGCCCATTTAATCACTCAATAGGCATAGCCCAATTTATCTTGGAAATAAATAACATAAAATCTTGCCACAGATGAAATGGAGTATTCCCCAAATTGCAACAATAATTTATTTACAATTCGAGACGATACAACAACAAAAAAAGTATCCTGTCAACGGGCAAATATAATAACATTCATCAAATGTATTTCAATTAATAGATGGATGGTAGATATCCTTGAGTTGGTCTTTTATCTTAGATTTTTTTTCACTTTCCAGAAAACATTAAATGGAAAAAAAATCTGAGCATAAAAATGAATTACTTCAAAGAAAAGTTTTGGGAGAATTTGTAAATTTGAATTGAATTTATGTCATATATGTACATATGTACTGTGGAAGACGATTGGCAAAGATTTTTAAATTAATTTCTCTTGTTTTTTTAGTTTTCATTTTTTTTTCAATTTTCAATTTCAATTTTTGTTTTCTTTTTCGGATGAAGAGATTTCGCAGAAATAACGGTTGTAAACTATATGAAAGAAAAAAGACTCTCCATTTCAAAACACAAACAATGAGCAATGCCCACCGGCAGCAGTTCTTGCAACAGCTATGCTTTTGAGCAGACCGATATTCTTATGTAAACTGCGATGAGAGTTATGTAATCTCTCAGTTTTTTTTTGTAGATATGTATGAATTTATTTCGTTTTAATATAAAATAGATTAATACCGCATAGTTTACACTTCAGAGATATGATACTACTATGTATCTGTCTACTGACACATGAAACATCAACAAACAACTTTTTTTTGCGACACGTTTAGCAACGACTGTCGTTTTAACATGAAGAGCATATCTTAAATTTATTAATTGAGTTTACATAATACGTACTCTTCAAGTAGATATGGATTTTCCTTATTTCTTTATTGAACAAGCATTAGGGTAGAATGACTGCGCCTTAAAAAACGATGTATGGTAAGCTGGAGTATGTTCGTTAAGCCCGTTTTTAGTATGAACCAGCTTTTATAGAATAACGCCCTTCTGGCTGAATACGCTATTTAACGCTGAAATGGAATCCATTGTAGTATGAAAGCTAAAGTTAGTCACAAAAAAAAAAAAATACAAAAATTGTTTTGTGTTTTTATGTGCTTCGATGTTATTTTTCAATATGGATATGTCAGCATATAGCATGGCCAATTTTAAATGAATTGATGATAGATTTTTATGTTTTTATGTATATTTTTGAATAATCTTAAGGTCAAAATTCTTGTGAGGTTCATAGCTTAACCCTTCGATTAGTGACAGTTCCGATAGCAATATACAAGATGTAAGGTCCCTAGGGACTTAGAGGCCTTTGTGTACAATTTTTCAAGAAATGTACTGTATTATTATTATACTAGTTTTGCCTTAATAGTTTTGTATATTTGGTTATATAAAGTGCGTAAATGCATATTGTAAAGACAAATTTGTAAACATAAAAAAAATCCTAGGAACCTTCTCGCCAATCGGAGGGTTAAATATCCAAATCTCTTTCATCATCAAGCTCCTCGGCACTCTCCTCCTTAAAAAAAAATATTCTGGGAGAATATTTCTTAATAGACTTTCAGGATACACATATGTCTTTCTTCCACGAATATCTATAAGGTATGGGAATCTATCCAACTTCTCAAATAATTCCAAGCGCACGTGGCAGCACAATGGACCTTCTTTCTTCTTTCGGTGGCGCTACAGTTCGCTGTTAACTAGGCCCTAGTTCTCGCAACCATTTGTGTGTGCATGTTATATTTTTACACGAATGGAAGTAACCTACATTTTTGCCGACTCCGAACTGCGGGTTGAGATGAGAAGCTTCTTGACAAATGATACTCTTTGATTAGGTTCGAAAGAAATGGCACCGCTGGAGAATTTAGAGGTGTCGCACGAAAACGTTCGATATGTCAGTCAAAGTGGTAAGTGATGCTATTAAGAAAAATCAGCAGCTGAGAGACAGAGCAATAACCTAGAGTTTTGGAACTAATTGCAAGTTTGGTGGTACTGCTAAAGTGATTTCGGCTCAATTTTCTATAGATCAAACAGAATCGCCTCCTTATTGGGGTGAAATTTTTTAACGAATGCATTGCATTTTTAACGAATGCATTGCTGTCAAACAAGGTGATCAGAGACCGAGAAATAGCACTCTTCACTCACGGCTCAAAGATGTGCTATTTTTAAAAGTTTGTCTGAAAATTGAGCTCAAAATCTAAATATCTAATTTTCAAACCTAAACTTCAGGTTTTGAGCATTAGATAGAATATAATGGTATGAAATTCGCGTGAATTTAATATATAAAATATATTATAACAAAATCGTTTTTTTTTTTTTAATTTTATTTTCTCAAATTTATAAACTAAAATTTTATAAGTTTCCTTTCTGCAGTTCTCAAGAACATATTATGTAGAATGGATGAAGGGTTTGGATGCCCAATCCAGAAATGTCTCCAAAAATCTAAGACTTGCATGTGCCCCATCTTCGACAAAAAATGGCCCACACCCCATCGGGTACCACTTAATTGGGACTCCTTTTGGGAATAATGTCCCTGCTCCTATAATAGTGAGAAACCATATGGTGTTATTTCTCAAATCTATATGGTTTTAAGTCGCTTGTGAAAGCGTCATAATGTCATATGGCATTATGTCACATGGCCTTATATCATGGCATCGTACGTAGACACAAATAGGAACGTTTCGTTAAGATATTTTATCCTTCAAACGGATGTGCTAAGAAAGGGGAATTGAATTTCCTCTGGTGAGAGTTTCCGCATGGGTACAAAGCTACTTTTAATATATCATGTTCTACATTTCATGATGACAATTTTCCTTCCCAACGGACGATGAAATCTTACCTTAAACATCTGAACTACATCACCGATGCATCCTTCCTATCGCAAGGAAGTATGGACTTACACCAAACGGTTCATAGTTATGAATCTGTGCAAGCAATATGGATATGAGCATTAACACAGCCGAGACAAAATCGCTCAGCTTAACTAATTCTTTCACTCAACATTGCTGGAAAAGTCGAAAGCTGTCTTGATTTGAAAAGCATAATCAGTATAACAAGACAAGCTAGAGCTACGTTCGAAATACTGTAAAATATCTGGAAAAGCAATGTTATCACCAGAACACAGCTATAACTTTTCTATTCCAATACTGAAGCAGTACGTACTTGGGAGGTGACAACCATTGCCACTATATACCTGTTTTTAAATGTCTTGGATTTTCTTCAAACGGGCCAGACACCTTTTGACATCATTATACGAAAAGAAAGTGGTAACGGATCGGTCACACTCTGGGGCGAAAAGAAAATTCTGTTGCAAGATATCCCATGTCATAGAACCCACTAACCCAAGCCGGCATATGAGCTTGTCTGCGACGTCCGAACTTGGCGCAGAGTTGTTGAGGAAGTCTTTCGGCGTTCGGAAAAGAATCCGAGAGAGCTGAGACACGTTACAAGGTACGATGCCTTACGCGTTATGCGACGCCCCACAGAGGGGTAACATAACTTAATCAAATCATAGCTTGATTTGATATCCCTAGTTGTCCTTACGTTGCTCTGCTGCATAACTTAACTACCAACGTAACTAAAATTTAGAGCGTCTTAGCTCTCTCCGCTGACAAAATCTGGTCGACAATATAAGTCTTGAAACTTAATCCAAAGTTTATTTTTATTTTTGCAGATGATATTAGGAAAAACGCTTACAACATTTTCCATGAAAGCCTGTAGCGACAATTTTCCTAAAACTCAGCCTGGGAATGAGTTATTCAGAAGTCCTGCCCCTAGATCTTTCAATGTAAAACATTATCGATGTAGCCCACTTTGCTCCCAAAGAAATCAGAATTTTTCTAAATTTTATTAAAAGAAAGAAACACACATCCCTGGAGTCTATATTTAACTTTTACATATTCATAGATGCCTCGCACCGAGTCCCGTCACCACCTACACCCTCCGTTGAATGTATAGCAAATAACCTGCAGGGGAAGCTAACAAAATTCAAAACAAACTTAATGTTGTTAAATTCACACTCAACATATTCATACATGAAGGTCATTTGTTCATCATTCAGCATTTCCGCCTAAAGGCGGCTAAAAAATAAATAAAAATAAAAATAAAACAGGAAAGAGGTTCAATTTCTTTGGTTGGTCTTCTCCTTTCATTGGAAGTAGCTGCTTTCTTCACAAGGTTGCGATAAGCTTGGAAAATATTTCAAGAAGATATCCCGGCATTCGTGCACATACATAATAAACAACTAATATATCTCATATGTATGAGAAAGTGACAGGAGGACGAGAATAATAGCATCGCCACATCAACAAGAATTCAACACATTCAAGAACACAAAAAAAAATAAAAATAAAAAAATATCCTTCTACCGGTGTCACAATATGGAAGTAAGAAAAAAAAATTAAGGATTTAGTAGGTATGTGAAGTCATTTGTATACGACTGCGATGAAAGCCATGTGTAAACCTCGGGCTTACTTCTAACACAATAAATGGGCTCAGCCTTTACACTGCGGAAAGGTATATGCCCAGGATAAGATACACGCTATAAAGAGGACAATTTAAATGTTGAAACATGTACACAAACATGGTTAGCTGCAAGGATGAAAGTTAACTAGATAGATGACGGTTTGCGTTGCTTAAATATTTGACGACCTATTTAATTCAGTAAGATGAAAAATACATTACGTTACTCTGGCTGTTTATACTATATCGACCGACGCGATAGTGTCATGGCAAGGACACAAACTGAAGAGCAATGTGGCTTTGCTATGTATTAAGGGCAGTCGTATGGAACATATGTTTTATTGTCAGTCATACGGTGTGGGTAGTACAGGTGTGTACATTTCGGGGTGAAATGGGAATTAATTTTCATCTTTTGAATTTGGATTTTTTGTTTGATTTTCAATTGAACTTTAAGGAAGTGAACAGTAAATAAAAGTTGTGAGATTTGTTTGTGTTTATTACTTTAGGTGGCGCTACAGCTCGTGGTGAACCTGGGCCTGCTTCTCGCAACCATTTGTGTGTGTGTGTTATATTTTTGCACGAATGGAAGGGACCTACAAATGTTTGCCGACTCCGAACGGCGAATCGAGAAGCTCATTGACAAATGATACTATTTGATTGCTTGTCAGACAATCGAAAGAGGTGGCAACCGTGAAAAACTGGGCTGGGATTGAACCCGAGCAGCATGCGTAGTAATCCAACGCACTTACCACCATGGCCACGGTGACCACTCAGGGAAATAGCTATAAATCCGATAAGAAGACTTCTTCTCTAAGCTTTGTGCTTCGCAAAACTTTAGAAAAGGCTCCCCGTTGTCAAGAATCCTGCCTGCATCCACATGATCATAACAAAATGTTAGCGTTATTCAATTCGTGAAGCTGCAAAATTGAATTTCGTCATTTTACTTGTGTGGATGGTAGAAAAAACTTTTCCAAAGTCTTGGTCAAAAGTGCTTGCATTTTACTGGGTAAGAAATAAGGCAAGTAACATTTTAAACAGTTCTGATAATATTTAATACCTATTCTGTGGGATCTCATTTTAAAATTACAGACGCTGATGCTGAGCCATTTATAAAGTTGTTTTCCAAAAACAGGAAAAGAAATAGGTAGTCGACCCGAAAATGACAAATTCTCAAGAGCAGTAAATAAAACAAACTGAGTAATTTTAATCTCGAGCTTTAAATTTATTAGTACTTTGCTATAATTAGTTATATTTAAGCTTCCGACGCATTGCCCCGGCGTGTTTTAAAACTCCACAAAGTTTGAGGGGTCACAAATCCCCGAAATTGCGAAAAAAGTCAAAAGATGCCATGAGATGTTAGATTTTTACATCAACAATATCCAAACGGGACAAGCGGATTATTATTATAACTCCATCGGACAAAAAACAAAAGTTCAGCAAGTCGTCCACGATTTGAACTCACCGATTTCTTTCTGACGAGTCCAAATTCTAGACCGCCTGTAGCCCAGACCTTAATCTCATAGAGAACCTACAGCATCCTGGAGTCAAAAGATGGCATTCGGCAAGTTTAGCAGAACATTAAAGGAGATTACCTCAAAAACTTGATACTTACTTACTTAGTTGGCGCTACAGCTCGAGGTGAACCTGGGCCTGCTTCTCGCAACCATTTGTGTGAGAAGTGTGTATCAATCGTGACAAATGATACTCTTTGATGCTTGTCAGACATTCGAAAGAGGTGGGCACTGTGAAAAACTTTTAGGTGTTTGCGGCGGGATTCGAACCCAAAACCGCTGGCTCAGTAGTCCGACGCACTTACCACTTGCGCTACGGTGCCCACTTGATAAGATCAGTGAAAAACAGGATTTATGGAGTTATCTTGCAAAACGGACGAGAAAACGGACGTTGTGGGTGACTGTGGCGTAGTGGTAATCGTCGTCGCTGGTCACGCTGAAGGTTCACGGTTTGAATCCAGATGCCGCCGAAACATTTTTTTCTCACGAAATAAAAATAAGTTGATCAGTTTCAGAAGTTAATGTCAAAATGTTAGTAGGATGCTATGGCTAAAGAAATTGATCGCACAAAAACAATAATAGGAAACATCTGGAAAAAAAACTTCTGTGAATCATAAACAAGGCCAACACTTTCAATAATACACAACTCTCCAGTTGTTCTGGACACCAACCATAGAGTTGGTTGAACCCTAACATCTGAGTTTCCTATCACTACGCCAATCTGTCTCTTGCTCGTTCTTGTTCCTCATATGCTCGCGCTGTATTGAACATTATTAGGGTATTCATATCCCATATAGCGTGTGTAAATTATAAAAAAAAAAAAATACGCATTACTGATACTAAAATTTTCCGTATATCGATCTGTGTAATCGAAAAAAATTAGACGATTTACAGTCCCTGGCCATATTATTAGCCCCACTATAGATTTAATGCAACATCTCAATTAACAGTTATTTTAATTAGGTTTTCGAATATTGTATTGCACTTAAATTAATTTGTATGCAGAATATAAACTATTTCCTACTTTTTCATGGAAATAAAACAACGTATTTGTTGAAAATAATTTTTTTTATTAATATTTTCAATATTTTGGTTATTTTTGTTATTTTTTTCAATATTTTGTTGAGCCTCAATTCTGCGCGGCATACTGTCAATGCAAGATTGGACTGTTTCCTGCATTTATGGGTGGTGATTCCACACGTGAATTATTTATTCTATAAGCTTAGTTTTTGTTGTGACCGCATCTTTAGCCACTTCCCCTTCATTAGCTCCCACACGTTTTCAATTGGGTTCATATCAGGGCTGTTACCCGGCCAGTCCAACATAGGGACGTTTTCTTCCCTCAAATAAGTTTTTACAGACGAGGCTGTATGGCATGGAGCTCCATCTTGCATAAAAGTATATGGATCTCCATTCGGGAATCATTCTCTGACCTGCGGCACCAACCGATTCTGCAAGACTTCTTTGTACTGGCCTTGTCGCATTATCCCTTTTACCACGTACAGACGTCCTGTGCCTTTGCCACTGATGACTGGCCAAATCATCACTTTGGTAGGATACGTCACAGTCTGAACGATGCAGTCGGGGTGAAATTTTTCTCCACTGTGTCGACGAACAAATTGGGCTTTGTTGTCCAAAATCTCAAAAGTTCTTTCATCGCTGAAGCACACCTGCCAAAATCACAAAAAAGAAATAAAACTTCTTAGAACATGACTGAATTTTAATTATTTTATCGTTTTCGATAAATTTAGTATCAAATTACCGATCTCCAGAAGTCCGCGTCCTTATCTCGCAAATGTTTTGCCCAATACAAACGCTTTGTTTCCATTACAGCTGTTAACTTTGGCTTCCTGGCGGGTCTGTGGGCCTTAAAACACAAATCTTTTAGTTTTCTGCACTCAGAAGCATTGATATTAGCTTCTTCCAATTGAGTTTTAATCATCTTTGTGGTTGCAAATCTGTTTTCGACGCAAATTTTCTTTACGCATCTTTCTGACCTTGGTGTGAAAATCGGCTTTCTTCCGCATCTGCTCTTTCTTTTTGGGCTTAATTGTTCACCACATTAAATTTTTTTCTTTATCCGTCTCACGCAATCCTCAGATACGCACGCTTTTCGAGATATTTCTCGGTTAGAAAAAGTTTTTGTGTTGATTAGCTTTTTTACGTGGTGACAGGTCTCCTCTCTTACCCATGGTTTAAATATCACAATTTATATTTTTGTTTGTCAAAAATGTTGTTAAATAACAGTAAAGAAGCACACAATAAACAAACAATACAATTCAACACTGGTAATAAGCACAGAAAGCATTTAAAGTCACACAAACAAGTCCGAACCGCCAGAATGCGAAAATGCGACTGAAACAAGTCTGTACTTGTTTACGCTCTGTTACCAATACTTTGACATTATGCATGTATAATGCAACTTACCCAAATAAAAAAAAAATAAAAAAAATAGAACCATAAAACAAATTTCATAAGAAAAACTTAGTTTCTGTAACGTTAAAAGTTAAAAATATTGCGTGTAATCTAATAATTACAATAATTCTACAGTGCGTCTAGTAATATGGCCAGGGACTGTATAGCTATTTCCATGCATTCTTTTTACCTATTTCTGCAATACGAATATTCTTTTTCTAATTTTAAAATAATACAATTGCCTACATACATACAGTTTAAAACCTTTAAATTAAACTTAATATAAATTAAATTTTGAACAAAGTTTGTTTGGATTTATAGCTATATATATAGCTATATTTGGATTTATTAGCTATTAAAAAAAATATTAAAAAATTATGACTGGGAAAGAGCATCCAGCAGTTTACTTCTTATAATTATTAACTGATTACTGCCCGAAACTATTTTCAGCGAATTTCGAAATGAAACTTTAAAAACATTATTCTAATACGTATACCTACCATATGAAACGACGAATGTAGAATGCAGACATGTCATGTTTCGAAAACAAACGATTCATTTATCCTGTGTAGCAAAGTACCTCGACCCGCTGTGCTTCTTCAAGTTGTAACGGAATTTTATATGAACGAGGAAACATGTAACACATGTTTATTGTAACGCATGTTTATTGCTAGTTTCATAGTAGGTACATACAAATATACTTCAACAAAACGTTTCATAGAATTCAAATCAAAACAAAGCAAACTTCGCAAAAGTCCAAGTAAAAAAATGCTTTAGAAAAAATAAAAATGTATGCAAAACTTTATTAGCTCATAAATTTGTAATATTAATTTTTTAGAAACATAAACATAATTATAAAAAAAAAACAGTAAATTTTTATGTAAAACAATCCGACGAAACGTAAACTTTGTAAAGAATGCTTTGGGCTATGTTTACCCCCAAAAAAAAGGAAAGAAAAGCTTGTTCAAAGGTAATGTACCCTACCCAGACTCCGATGAATTTGTGTGTTTTTTTTTAAATAAATAATGTTAAATAAATTTGAGTTGCTCAAAGTAGGTCAAGGTATCCACCAAACTTTGCCTTTCAGCTCTGACAATACCTATACACTGCTGTCCATATGAAAAAATTGATACAAAACTTTTTTTTTTATTTAAAATTCAAAATTGACACAGACTGAAACATTAAAATACATATCTATACATTTTTAATAATACATTGTCTTTTCTAATATAATCAACATTATGTACTATGTACATACATATTTGTAGCCATATCTGCAAAACTAGGTAGGCGCTAGCAAAAAAAGGTGAAAGATTGGAATATTTAGATAAACAGATATATTTATTTGGTGTCGTAAATTTACAATATAACAAACATAGCGAGGGTTAAAGTGCAGGACCTCGTAAATCAAAAAACCCCAGAAAAATATTATTTATTTATAGTAATCAGTAAAAGCTCAGATTTTGGCATTTTTAGTTTACTAAAACATTTTACAGGAAAAACGAAAATCAAAACCTCGTATAATATTTCCCGCCAAAAAAAGTAAGCAGTACCTCGTAAGTCGACTACATTTTAAAGCAAATATTGAGAGTTTATGCTTATCTGAGCAAAAAAATAATTGTTTAAAAGAAAGTTTTTTGTGATTCACATTACATTACTTAATACAGAAATTTGATATGAAAATTCTACATCATTCTACTGAAAAATTATTACCATGATATGGTACTATCCACAATCCAGCAATAACAAGAAACAAATAAAAATACATTATGATACTTATTTTTTCCACGCTAGAAACAACACGGTTAGCAATACCACCAAAACCAAAATACGTACTAGTTGTTGAATGGTCGGTCAGCTCCAATTAAGTTAAACTTAGATATATCCTAAAAACGAATGACTCGTCGATTCCCGGCAGCGTTGCCGTTTGGGACGCTTTTTCGTCATTTAGACCCGGGACCCCACTTTAAAAAAAAACAACGAATTTAACGCATTTTGCAAATATAGGACCCTTTTTACAAGCTTTATATTAACTTCACTTTCTGTGAGCATGGAATCTGGGAATCGATTTTACATCAGTCTGGTTGTCACCTTGGGCCGCTCTTATTTTTATTATTTATTAATGATTTGCTCTTATTGCTTACAGGGTGCAGATATATTCTTTATGCCAGCGATCTTTAATTATTTTTTAATGTAAACAATACACAATACCCGTTTTTTTTATTGCAGCAAAGCTTGAAGACTCTTATAAGCTGGTGTGAAATGAACGGAAGTGCAATGATGTTTGACTATTTCGTTGACGGACAAAAGTCAGTCCGAAAAGAGATGTAATTAAAGATATAGGCATTTAACTTGACAAGAAACTAATTTTAAAACACCATATCAACAAAGTGAACTCTTAAAGTATGTGTATGCTAGGTTTCGTTAAACGAAGATCAAAACAATCTAACGATCGTTATATCACGCTCCTTGGTGCCTCCTTTGAATATTTATCTCTGTTGTATGATGTTGATATTAAGAATCTTGAATCCTTCAGAAAGCAATTTCTGTTGTTTGCGTTGAGAGGTCTCTGACTCTTTTGTGTTGCCCCATTTTTCTCATCTTTCAAAGCTTATTAATATTTGCAGTCTTGTTAATCGTAGAGAATTGTCTAAAGCGTTATTTGCTTTCGATCTATTGAACGGAAATATTGGCTCGAGTTTCTTGTATCCCAAAGTATCTGTAAATACAAATGATCGTACTTTAAGGCATACCAGATTTTTAGATGAGAGGATCTCAAAGACTAACTGTACATTTCATAAACCTTTCAATCGGTGTTCCATGACTTTTATTATGTTTTTTGATATGTTTTATAATGACATTAGCAGAGCTAGATATCAGAATAATATCGTTGCTCGAATGATGGCTGAAGTATCTTTATGAAGTTTTTAATTAATTATTTTATATATCTATCTATTTATTTATTTATTTACTCCATCAATTAGATTATAAACCTCTTACAGAATTATGTACATATATTAAATGAAGAAGGAGAACAGTTAGAAACTAGGTATGAAATAAGAGATAAAATAATACAATAATAAAAAAAAATATGCGTAGAAAGCTGCGCGAAAGAAGTAAAACTTGTCACTTAGCTTATTATTTGTCTTGTCAAACCCTTTCATTTGATACCCATATAAAGGAGGTTGTGAAGTTAACTGTAATCGGCCATATTGGTGGACCGCCATATTGGTGGCGTCACTTAGCTAATTGTTTGCCTTGTTAAACCATCTCATTTAATACCCATATAATGGAGGTCGTGAAGATAACGGTAGTCCACCATCTTGGTGGACCACCATGTTGAATTTTAAATGACGTCACTTAGCGTATTGTTTGTCTTGTCAAACCCTTTCATTTGATACCCATATTAAGAAAGTCGTGAAGATAACGGTAACCCGCCATATTGAATGTTAATATGACGTCATAAACCCTACGATACTCTCCGGGTCAAAACGAATCCAACCACACTCTATTTATTGAAATCGGTTAAGTAGTTTAGGCTGTAGCGGTAGCGCTATCCACTTTCTTTTTCCCGCTCTCTACCAACGCTTATCCCTCTGAAGTCCGAATGCGTCCCCCACCATGAGAGCTCATTCTCCTCTGTGAATATTTTCGTTTACACAGTACACGTAATACAGGTAATATATTGCGCAGGAAAAATGGCCGCAATTCGTGACTTTTCTATAATTGTACTGAGTTTGGCGCTTAATTTAAATTCATTTATGAGTTTGGCGTTTAATTCAAAGTCATTTGTGTGTTTGGCGTTTAATTCAAAGTCATTTATTTTTGATTTTGAATGTAAACAAATATTCGCAGGGAACGTATGGCGCCCATCTACTTGAATTTTTGACAGGTGCGTGAACTTGATCAAAAATGAACACTCTGAGCATACTACCTTATATATGTGTACTGTGTTTCGTTTACTTTTGTCAATAATTGTCATTTATCATTGTCAATAAAGAAGTAGGCTTTTTTTTTTCAATTATTTTATTTCCATTCCCCTTTAAATTCCCCTCTGTGAATATCTTTGTTTCATTTGAGTTTCATTTTACTGCCCTACCGCGACATAAGAAGTTTCACTTCAAAAATGATGCTGCTAGAGTTGGTTTAAAAGAAAAAGAATTTTGTCTTTAAAAATTAGTCTGGAAAAATCCATAAATATATCCATCCATCATAGATCTGATGTATCTAGCAATTGGCTCATTAAGAGCGTAATTAGTCGACGAAAGTGAAAATAACTACGAAGGCAACGATACGGTGAGTAAAACTCAAGCAATGACAATAATTTGGGACAACGAAAGTAGAAACGTACTTACGACGGCATTGAAGACTACTGATACTTATTACCAAACACCTGGAATTATAAGCTCACATGTCAATACGCCAATTGAGCTGTTTTATCATAAACTTAGTAAAGTTTCTTCGGAGTTTTTCGATTCTTTTAGACTGAATCTCATAGCATCGATTCCATATTATAGTGCCATACTCTAAGTTGTGCCTTACCAGAGATACATATGAAGCCTTTAAGGTATACGAATCGGAAAAATCTTTGGAATTTCTTTTTAGGAAACCAAACAACGCATTGGCTTTACAGACTACATAACTGTATGTTCTCTAAAATTAAGCTGGTAGTCGAGAATGATACCAGGGTCTTTCTTATAGGTTAATCTAACAAGAGGACTAGAATTCATAAAATATTGATACATAATAGGAACATCAGATCTGAACAAACTGAAACATTGCAATTTAAAGACCTTAAGAAGAAGGTGATTCCATTTATACCAGTCATTGACTAGGCCCACACCTTGCTGCAATAAGTCGCAATCATATTCGGATTTAATGGAGGGAAATATTTTAAGATCTTCGGAAAAATAAGGCACTCAGAATATTACACGACGAGTGGTAGATCGTTGATGAACAATAGAAATAATAATGGCCCAGTGTGGCTCTCTTGAGGAGCACCAGATGTTACTCTAATAGGAACCGAAAGACCCTTCCAACTAAATAGGACTCTAACCAACTAAGCAGGGAAGAGTGGAATCCTATAGTCGATAGTTTATGAATAAGGGCACGATAACTAAATTTATCGAAGACTTTTGCAAAGTTAGTAAAAATAACGTCAGTTTGCAAAAAAGTGCCACATTTGAGATATTCATTATTATAAATATTGTTAACTTTGAAAACTATTAAAAAACAGCCCATCCTATATTTGTGTAGTGTAGTTATTATAAGTTCAAAATGTAAAAAAAAAACTTTCAGCGAAAAATCTTCGCTGAAAATATCAGCAGCCTGTGTGTGTGTTTTTGAATACATGCAGTTTTTGTATTT
Source organism: Brachyopa scutellaris (assembly GCA_949775065.1). Lineage (NCBI taxonomy): Eukaryota > Metazoa > Arthropoda > Insecta > Diptera > Syrphidae > Brachyopa > Brachyopa scutellaris. Next base: position 38,421,641 of record OX459113.1, on the reverse strand, counting down.
GTTTATGAAGTTCTTTTTACCGTTAGATTAGTTGACAGCACTTGCAACACTATTTTTTTTTTGATATTGACACTGAAATTTTGTTAAATATTCTTTTCAAAGTGTAAAAGGACACATAAGCTTCAGTGATAATTTGGTGCCAAAAGACTTACACCTTACTTTAAGAATTTAATCAGTTTTAAGTTGATAAGACGCAAATGTCAATTCCATTTCATTGGAAATTTTATCACAAATAGAATATCTTTTTAGGTTCACAAGACACTGTTGACCGATTGCATGAATTACTATGCTTACCGAACCGAGAACATTTTGGATTCGAAATCTTTGTTTTTCGGTACCCAAATTTTTCGTACTAGACTTGGGAATATACATACGTGCATATGTATTATGTACAGGCATAATTCACAAACAACAGGAGTGGGCAATTAACTCTGCATAATTGATTGGACAAATGAGCACCCAACTTGTCATCGGTGCTTGCGGCGGCGTCATTCAATCCCATCACTTCGTTATCCAAATCCAGGGGCGCTTTTGTTATTTGCACCTAAATAAAGAACCTATTTTGAAAAGAATATAAATATAAAGGGCTGTAGAAGTGGACTTAGCATTAGTTGCACGGCAGTACTTCAAGTAGCTTGAGAGAGAGAGAGTGAATCGAAAAAGAGAGTATCTTCCACCCGTTTACAAAGATGAAATCAAGGAACAACTCCCGATTTGGAGGACTATCTGTGATGGTTTTCTGCCTGGCAATACTGCAACTTACTCTTGGTGATGTTAAAATTTGCGGTGATGGACTACATAAGACTTTAAGACTTATGTGTCCGAGTGGCTTCCATAGTTACAAGGTGAAAAGGACCTCTCGTGAGTGTAGCCAAACGAAAAGTGGATAGGTTTGAATTACAAAAATATTTAATTTTTATTCTGATTCAGTTTCGACAGAAGATGACTATACCAACAGTAACGATGAAGTGGAAAATTTTGGACTCAGCTTGGATATGTTTCCATTTATCAGCAGTATGGAATCGAACAGCCTGGCGAAGATACGCCGTAAAAGGCATGCCATCACTCACGAGTGCTGCGATAAGCCGTGCACTTTGGATGAATTAAAGTCATATTGCCGTTATCGATAGACCTTATAAAGATACACTGCTCTTGGAACGTTTTATGTTAACAAAAAAGCAGTTAAAAAAATATTCTATAGTGACTTTTATACCAAATGTTTATTGAAATAGTAATAAATAAACGTTGTGATGCTTTTAAAAACGCATTTGAAATAAATACTACTAGTGTGAATGAAATAACTACTAGTGTTCAAGTTCGAGAAATCTCGCACGTAGAAACCCTACAACCGTTTACGACTTACGAATGAAATGGCTACCTCGCGGCACCTTGTGCGGAACGGTAAAAGCTACTTTTCGTGATATAACGAAACAATGGTTTAGGGTGATTACTTTACTCAATTCTACTTTTTCCAAAATTTTATTACTGATAAAACGTATTCAGTTGATAAAATTTCGATCAGTGTTGGAATCATTGAAATAAGTGCAGAAAAAAAACTCAGTGAGATTTGCAAGCTCGTAGGCTTAGTTTCTATATGTATTGAAGACTAGCTGACCCTCGCTCGCCTTGCTTCGCCTTCTACCAACTTTTAATAGAAAACAAATTATTTTCTTCTAATATATTGCTATAGGACATACATATAATATGTATTAAAGGGTGTCCCAAAATTCACGCAGGAAGTAATTTTGATAGAAAACACCGGTTTTAATTCTCTTGTTTAAACCACATCTCATCCATATCCATATATTGCAGTTGATTGGAATGGTGTCATCTTAATCGATCGGTGATACGTTGAGTTGAGTACTTAGCATAAAAAACTGGATTATCATGTCGCGATGAAACTGCCTGACCAGCCGTATTTTAAAAGAAGAATTTTCCGATAATGCGTCCAGCCCAAAATGCGCACCGTGTAGTGACATTTTATGGATGCACTCGTTAATTTCCCCAAATACGACAATTTCGATCGTTAGCAATTAGCAAAGCCATAAAGATAAAAATGCGCCTCATCGTTGAAGATGATTTTGTTTGAAAAATCTGTTAAACATTCATTATTTTAAAAATGTTGCGTACATATTTGGCTAGTATTTAAATATTCTAATATTCTAATTATTACGTAATCTGTGCCCGAAAGTTCACGCAAGATTTGATTTTTTCGCCTTTTATGCGCTAAGTTGTTGTCAACGAAAAAAAGACAGCGTGACAGCTGACAGTGTTATTATTAGGTCTGTTCCCCTACCTGTCCAAAATTACGAAAAAAATACGAAAATCAGTCAAATCCTGTTCTCGCACGAAGATTTTTTGTAGTTTTTTTTTAAAAAAAGGGAGAAGTAGCAAGAGAGAGAGAGTGGCCCCATGCTGCGAATTTGAGCCCAAGAAATAAACCTGGGCAGCTTTATGAAAACTGTCAAATCTGTCAAATGTCATACATTTTTTATTGTTTTATGCGTTTCTGTACTTTTGCACACGTTTGCCTCTCTCTACGAGATTTTAGCCCCCAATCCTTGAAATTTGTACAACCTTTGAATTTTGGTACAGAAAGTACGGGAACAGATCTATTTATTACTGAACAACGCGTTTTCATTGTTGAGCAATATTTTAAAAATAATGAAAGGTTGACAGCTACTTTTCAAACAAAATCATCTTCAGCGATTAGTTTCATTTACATCTTGATGGCTTTGTTAATCGTCAAAATTTTCAAAGGGGCTCAGAAAATGCACGAGTGAATATTGGGAAGCAAATGCGTGTCACTTTTTGGTGCGTTTTGGGGCTGGAGGCATCACCGGACCATTCTTCTTTGAAAATGCGGCTAGTCGGGCAAAAACAATTAGTGATGCTCGCTACCGCGATAATCCATTTTTTGTGCCTGAAATGCGGTTTCAACAAGAGGGTTTTCAAATGCCTTACAGCCCGAGAATCAATTCAGCTACCTACTGCATGACTCATTTCCTGGTCGTGTAATTTCCCGTTTTGGTGATCAGAATTGGCAGCCCAGATCAAACGATTTAACACTGTCGGCTTTTTTGAAGTCTAAGGCTTATGCCAACCCTCAAACCAAATATAAAGTGAGAACTATAAGTTATTTAATATTTAAGACATGAAGTACCCTCCTAATTGTATTTTTTTGTAACAAATAGTTACATGCGTTTTGGTCCTAGTTTTGTACTCTTTTTTGGATCCAATTTTGTCCGGGAAAGTCCGGGATTTTTATGCTCGTTAACTAGTTTCTTCAAAATATTTCTGGCAACCCTATGTAGGGGCATTATGGCTCGAGTTTTCCATAGAGACTCCAGAACGATGATGACAAGAAGTATGCCTAGAAAATGAATGAGCAGAAAATTGTGGCTCAGAAGGGGAAACTTCACGCCCATGGATTCTTCCTTAACAAAAAAGAGCTGTGCCATATGGCCTTTGAATTGGCAGCAAATACAGGCCAAATCATAATTTAAATAATCTGCACGACACGTGTACTCAATATTTAAAAACTCTTGCGATAGCTGTGGCAAATCAAACCGCAAATAAAGCATCACGATATGTTCCCCAATAGGATACGCCATATTGCCCCATGCATAGGACATTATAGCTCTTTATAAAATTGTGTAAATAGTTTAAATTTTTGAATTGTAAGTTTTATTTGACTTGTTTTTTTCCTATTTTTCCTCTATTTTATAAATTTTTTGTTTTTTAATAAAAGAGCTTTTCGAGTTGAAGTTTTTTGAGAATCAAAAAAAGTGCGCCATAATTCCCGAAGTTATCGTATGGCATAATTACAAATACACATTTTTTGATCAGAAGTTACTCGTGATCCCAGTGTTGTTCTGCTTTACCTGTCTGTGATATACCTACATAATTATATGTATGTATTTATGTTATAAAAACTGATTTAATGACATAAAAATAAAATAATTCAGAACTTCTGCGCATGCCTATCCTTTGAGTTCCTTTATCTTATTACCACTCCGTTATAATTTCATATTAAGCCTTAACAGGGTTATTAAGCTTTTAAAAAAGACACAATACAACGTTTCAATTGCAAAACCCATACACAATCCACTATATCTACATACCAGCTAAAAGTAGCAAACATCAAAGAGTATCCACGTTATGTAACCTATCTACTGTCGGTGGCATGCTATAGGTACATAATTTAATTAAAAAATAATAAAACTATATAAAGAATTAAAAAAAAAACTACAAACTGCTAGATTATCTTAGAAAAAGAGGAATTCCTTTTTAGTAAAAGGAAGAACAAATTTTTGCCAACCAACGGTACGCAGCACGGAATTTTAATTTCATTAGCGCAGCATTCTTGATTCTCGTATTTAAGATAAAATATTCATTAAGTTGAACACAACCCATGGCATGGCATTGGAAGTTCTTTTTTTTTGCGTAGTTCTATTAGGCACCGTTGACCTAATTAATATTTATTAAGCGTAGAATGGAAAATCATTTTTATTGCTCTCAGATTGTTGACTAGATTTCAACGGAAAGGAACAACTTTCGGCATTAATTCCCCATTGTAAATAACCAGAGATAAAGTGATCAAATAATTTACTCATGTTGATGGAAATAAAGGCCATGGGAATATAAAAAAAAAAAAAAATTAAAAAACAACAAAAAGCGTGCGTTGGTAGTGTACGAATATTATAGATTTTATTTTATTTTTCGTAACGAACTTCAGAAGGACGAAAAAAAATTAATTGAAAAAGAAATCATGTTTGTTAAAGAAAGTTGTAGCATGTCGTTTTCTTTTATGTTTATTCACTGTCCTACTCGTGCGTTTACGTTCCTTTTCTTATTCTTAAATATAATACATACATGTATACACATGTTTATATGTTTTTGAACATAATTATGTGTATCCTCGTTATTTTATCAATCGCATGCCATCATAAGGACGAATAATATGAGCTGCCTTACAAGGAAAATAAATAAAGGACCACTGACAAGAAAAATCTCCAAAAAATAAGACAAAAACGAAAACGAAAACTTCTTCCTTATGTCCTCTTAATGATGTGTCGATAATGAAGCGTTGTTTGCCATACCTTTGGGGGTATTCAAGCGCCACCGCTTATACTCGTTATTCGTAAGGAAACTCAACGACGCGACGACGTGATGAATTCTGTTTTATTTTATTCTTCTTCGTTCCGATCGCCTTGAGCCGCGGGCCAAAGAGCATGCAAACAAAGGCGAGGATTGTGGAAAGGGACCAAGGTAGGGTGCAAATCACAGTCTATTTGATTATGTTTATCTAGGACATGGGCGGAGAAAAATAAGTAGAAAAAAAAAATTATCTAAAAGGTCTTCTCCCTCACTCTCCGAAAGATGTTCAATATTCCTGAACGTCAGCTAGAAGAGTGTTTTAAGTGCACACGTAACATACATATATTGCTTTTGGCATCGCCGCCTCCATGAGTAAAACTACCATGATGGGTGTGCACATATTGATCGTAAAGCTATTTGAGTTCGAAGCTTTGGGCCTAGTAGGTAATATATATTTTAATTAACAATTATGCAAAAAACAAAACAAATTTCATGTGGAGTGTAAATATGCACAGAAATATTTACAAACACACCGATACCATAAAGTTTTTGTTTTCTTTTAAGTTACCCATACCACCCATCACATCCTATCAGGAGTGAGTAGCTATCAAGAGGTCGGCTCATTTGTATGCAAGGTTGTGACACTATTTGAATTTGAAGGGATATTTTGTGTTTTCATTTCAAATCTTGACTTTGTTTTCCCTAAATAACTTCATGGCTGTAGTAATTTTGTGTGTGTTTGCCTTTGGCTGAAAAATATTGTTTTGCTACAGAGAATAAAAAAGTGCAAAAAAAGAAGAATCATTTTTATGACAATGGGGACCTAAGTTAAGTATACCCATTTATGTTGGTTTAATTAAAATAAATTAATCTACTTAAATTCGTTTGACTTTGACAACCAGATGCTTCTGGCGAGAGTGTGAGTAGAACAAGCTGCGGTATGGATGATCTGTTTGTATGTAGATACGAATGTCATAATCATAAGTAAACTGAACCACTTTTCTTTGAAATGAATTATAATTGGCATTTTAGAGTTTGACATAATGATAGAATGCCGATAGGTCTGTAGAAAGGGAGAATGGGAGAATATGATCCCGATACTAAGGAGGTCCAAATATTATGCTGGCTACACTTTTATTTTTTTTACCAATAGAACGAGATGAAACAAGAACCATGCGATTCCCCCATAACTTCAGTTTGAAAAAAACGCTGCTGACAGCACTGCACGTTAAACAGAGGTGCAGATATTTTTTGATGTGCATCGCATCGGCCAATGTCACTTACTGTTGATTTAAAATTACATTTGCTTTTGCAAAAATTATTTTGATGTGATTTGAAAAAAAAAAACTGAATAGTATTACAAAATATACATACAAAAAATGTTCAGAAAGCGATATTGGTTTTATGAGTTCATCAGTCCTATTGGAAGTTGATTTTCTATTACAGATTCATCTTCCATTTGAAACACATAAATAAACAATGAAACTTCAAACATCGGTGAATCTAAAAACCTTAAACTGTATTTTTTTTTTCTTTAGTGTTGTGTCAACACTGTCGATTGCAGCGAATTTAGAAATAGAGACATCTTGCAGAACAGCGCTGCATGCAGAACTTACTTATGTAGTTTCGCGGATTTAAAGCCTGTATATTTTAATTTCTCTACATACAGAACTCTGTACATGTGTTTTGGCATACGCGTTTTATAAGAAATTTAAAAAAAAACAAGAATTCCTTTTATTTCTCTGAGCTGATAAGTCTATCAGGGTATAAAAGAATATTTGAAGAAAATAGTGAAGGGATGCATTTTGTCGAACAACTGCTACCGTATATTGAGCGACTGTAGCTTGGACTTCTCAGCAGTTACCTTCCTGTTGGTGATGTTAAATTCTCTTTTTTTTTTTAATAAAAATCTTCTTTTGCCATTCTCATGATATTGAAAGGATTCATATCTCTGATGCCTTAATAACAGCAACACATCATCTGAAGCGAAAATATTTTTGAAAAACTTTTTCTGTTTCCGCACCAATCCAAAATCTTGGTCCACAGGCTAGGTATGAGTGCCCACTGATATAAAACTTATGGTCAATATTTTCTACCTTAAGATCTGGAGCGGCAACCATATTCTGGCAAAGGTTAGCCAGTTTAATATTTCTTTTTTGAAGACCATGCCGGCCTGAGTAAATTTTTAAGTTTTTCAAGAGAAGGCAAGAAGGCAATAAGGCGGACCACTTGAGGTTATAGTTTCATTTCACATGTACATTGTTACCTCATCATTTTCAGTAAATTCATAAGCAATACGTCAAAAGCATGACATAGCAGCAAATGCCAGTAGCAACCACAGGAGATGGTCATGTTTTCAAACTATTTCATGAAATCTTATAATGATAACTAGCTGACCCGGAGAACTTCGTACCGCCTCAAAATTAATCAATGTTCTGTCAACGTATAAGCTGTCTGTCTGTGTATCTGACCGTTCACTAATTCAATCGAGATTTTTATAATTTTGTGCAATGCCGGGAAACACTTTGGTGATCAGTTCCTCCTTCGACGATGTGAAGTCGCAAAAATTGCCGGGAACGATATCAATCCAGTCGAAACATAAACATGCATTTGGCCATTGTCTCGTGAATTCAGCAGCCGATGGGGCATTCTGCAATGCGACTCTCATGTTCGTGGTCAATTTCAACTTCCTCATGCATTGAGCTCATCGGCAGCAGTAGATTTCGGGATGACGGGAAGCGTTTGACGAAAATTTCTGGAGAGCAATATCATAGCCACACCAAATCGTCTCGTGTTCGTCGTCCAAGGTTTGATCGTCTAATAGGAGGCATTAGTCAAGCAAATAACTCTTCCCAAAAAACAACAAAGTCGTTTTTGACTAATCCTATTCAAAAAAAAATTTATTTTCTGAAAAAATGATCGAATTGATAAATTTCGCATTGAATTTCAACTGATCATAATGTTTGTGCCGTTAGCGGATGTGATGCGCGATATACGGCTATCCGGAATCAGGGATTGTATTGCGATTCTAAAGTCAAATGGAATATTCTTTCCGATTCTGATTTGAGTTGGCACTTTATAGGAAAACAGAATCGAACGACTCTGTTGCCAACTTTTCTCTCAAACTCTGCGTATATCGTTCGAGTCTCTTATGTCAAATGTCAACAAAAAATTAAATTAAAAGGATTTTTGTGGTTTAAATTGTTTGTATATTGAATTTGGTGAATGTTAAATAATAAAGTAATGGACAGAATTACTTTGACATTTCGTTTAGCAATACAGAGTATGTACTAGATTTGCGAAAAGAAAAGATATTGAAGTTGGCAACGAAAGTTTGTTCTATTTTCGTAAATTTTGATTTTCGATTCGAATTACAGAGTAACAATTTTGCGAATTCGAATGATTTGACTTTAGAATCGCAATACAAGTGTTGTACGTACCAAAAACGACCGTGGTTTCTTGCTTTGTGACAAGAGAAGAGTCGGGTACGGAGAGTAGGATTAAACAAACAAGTAAATTTTAGTTTTAAATATTAATTTATTTATTCTTCGTTTATTAAGTATACTAAAAAGGCCCGCTGTCTTCAGCTCGGCTGCAACCTTTGTATAACTAAACTCGAATTTACTCTGCTTGCATCCTTTCCAACCACTCCTTTTATACTCTAAATTTCCATTGCTTATTTACTACGACGTTATCGACAACAATAGACATAGTGCATTTCAAAGTCCTGCCAATGTTAACATGTGTTCAACGGCATCCGCTTGTAACACATGTTATTTTATTGACGGTCTCACTACCGCTGATTATTTCTGGGTATTTTTTATGACCGAAATGCATAATGTCGTGTATTGTGTACCTACTGTGACGCGCGCATGGATGAGGACGAGTGTGGGATGCAGGAAGTGGAATACTACACAAGATACGCAAAACTCGAATCAATTGCAGCAAGAAAAATAGCACATTTGCTCAATAAAAAATGACAATGCGAAAAGGATACCTGTCAAACTGCGCACAGCCTAAGTTAATGTATAACGCCATCTATCGGGTTGTGGCATTGATCGCAGCACAGCACCATCTATTATTTACCTCGTTATGCACGCAAAACGTCTTTTATCACAATGAATTTCACAATTATCCAAGCTTCACAACGAATTATCCATCTTTACATCAAATCACGCGATAAAATGCAAAATTTCGTTTAAAAAAAAATTCAAACTTTTCGCGTTTTCCGGGATTTTCCGAGTTTTCCACTAAGAATTTAATATTTTTCCATTCGAAAAGCTATTCCGGAACAATTGCACACAAAATTCCATACATTTCGATTTTTCCAATTTTCCGACATTCCGGAGGGTTATCCCAAAATTTTCTTTCCTAAAAACCCTCTCCTGGCAATTACGAAAAACTGAAAAAATGAATTTGAGCCAAATCGGCCCAGCCGTTCTTAATTGATGAATTACTATACATGTTTTTACACCATTTTTATATATATATGTACATATGTAGATACCTTACCTTGCAGTTAACTTTCCACATTTCTAGAGCTTTCTCCCTGTTCATTTTCCATATTTATGTGTAACTGTTTTAGGTTTTCACTACAAGTGGTTTTAAATTTTTTTACCTGTGTCACATTTAACAGGCAAAATACAAGACTTTCTGATTATTTTGTTTTAAACGTTTAATTGATTTGCCTTATTTTTGAAATGTTGAAAGAAATAAAATTTCAGTTAGTGAAAAAAATACTCATTCTGAAATTTTGACTTTTTTTAAACGCATGATAGGTATATAAATATAGGTAGATAGGTATAGGCGATAGGTAGATAATGAAAATCGCGATTATAGATTGTGTTGCAAGAGTAAATGAAGATTAGTTGCGTGCTAAGATGTGATCCGAGTTAAATAGCCCAGAACTAGATCCTGTTAAATCCTTTGGTATGGTATGCTCCAGAAGTGAAATCCACTTATCTGATGTTCTTGCTGTTAATGGTGTCACTATTCCATATGTGGGGCACATCAAATATCTTGGATTTAGAATTAACAGGAAACTAAGTTGTTGTGATGCTAAATCAGATACAGTCAGAAAAGTTTACGGTGGGCTACGAAGCTTGAGATCCTCCTCGCATATACTCCTTCAGAAGATGAATTCTTTTTTTTTTTTTTTTTTTTTTTTTTTTTTTATTTATTTATTTGTCACCAAAGATTACACTTTCATAGACAGAAGCAGAAAACAAAAAAATACAAAATTTTATAAATATACATGTATATGAAAAATAAAGTTAACAAGTAATATTCTTTTTATTGATGAAATCGATAGGTTAAAGTCAATTAAATGGACATTTACATTATACGAAATCATCAATCCATTAATTGAGGAGAGTGTGCTACTCTAAAGAATCTAGAGCTTCGAAGATTGACTGAGGGAACGTTTAAGTTGAGAAGGTCAAGAATTTCTGTAGACTCAATCTCACCTATTAAAACCCTATGAATAAAAACAACTCGTGCCACCGTTCTCCTCACCTCCAGTGATTCTAAATTAATTAATTTTAACCTGGATAAATAAGGAGGTAAGTGATATGAGTTCTGCCAAGGAAGTCCCCTAAGAGCGAACCTAAGGAATCTTTTTTGAATTGATTCAATTCTAGATATATGAACTCTATAATATGGATACCAGACAATTAAGGCGTATTCTAATATGGAGCGCACAAATGCAACATATAACGATTTAAAGACATACACGTTAGAAAACTCACAAGCATAGCGCCTAAGCATTCCCCATGTTCTGTTCGCCTTGTTTGTGATGCAATCAACGTGATTGTTGAAAGATAGCTTAGTATCTAATAACACACCCAAATCTTTGATTACATTAACACGAGGAATGACTACACCATCAAAAGAATATGTATTCATGAGAGGAGATCTACAATGAGCAAAGCTAATGACGGAACATTTACTAACATTTAAAGAGAGATAGTTTTTAGAGCACCACAGATTAAACTTTTGAAGATGAGAGTTTAAGAGGTGAAAACAATGCGGCTCACTGCCCGACGTATAAATCTTGAAGTCATCTGCAAACATTAACAAGGAGCATTCCGGGAGAAATTTTACAATATCATTTACAAACAAGATGAAAAGCAGGGGTCCGATATGACTGCCTTGGGGAACTCCAGAAGTGACAGAAATTTTGTCAGAAATATTGTTACGAAACCTAACATGTCGGAATCTATTGCTGAGGAAAGAAGAGAGCCAATTTAAAAAGAAGATAGGAAAACCCAGTCTCGTAAGTTTGTAAAGCAAAATTTTATGGTCAACTCGATCGAAAGCTTTGCTAAACTCCGTATAAACAGCATCAACCTGGTTACCTTTACCAATCTCTGAAATCACAAAATTTGTGAACAATATAAGATTAGTTACAGTTGACCTTTTTTTTACAAAACCATGTTGATTATTGCAAATAAGGGATTTGCAAAAGAAGTTTAATCTTTCAGTGACTAGCGAATCAAATAATTTAGGTAGAGAAGATTGCTTACAAATACCTCTATAATTCTCAATTTTATTTTTCCGACCAGACTTAAAAATAGGAACTATAAAAGAGGTTTTCCAGACAGATGGGGATAAGCTAGCTTTCAAAGATAAGTTGAAGATATGACATATGATTTTGTGTAAAGGATAAGCACAGTTCTTGAGAAAAACAGAAGGTAGGCCATCAGGACCAGGGCTTAGGCTGGAGTCAGAACCAGCTAACTTATTCAAAATATCGTCCTCAGAAAATTCAATGGTATTGAAAAGAGGAGTGGGGAAGTCGCCAAGATAGTCAAAAAAATTTTCATCAATCGTCGAGTCGTGATTCGAATATACTGATTGGAAGAAACAAGCAAAGTTATTACAAATACTAGCGGAAGAGTCCGCTAAATGTCCATTAAAAGAGAGCGTGGCTGGAAAACCGTCACTTTTTTTCTTAGAATTAATAAAATTCCAAAATTCACCTAATAAAAAGCTTAGTGCTGCCATTTTTATTTTCAACTGCACAGAATACCCCAGTTTGGATTAAGAATGCAGGCGTAAATTAAATGTGGCCTATATAAGACATATTAGTGTTTCACGATAGAAAGGGTCTATGCTGGGAATGAGTTTGGACGAATATTATAGTTTTAGAAATATCCTTAGGCTCCATGGAATAATTCATAGCAGATGTCCTGAGTATTTGATTGAGTAAATAAATCTACAGTCTCCATGAGGGTTGAAACTTATTTTACCGCGATTCACGCACACAGTTGGAGAGCGATCATTCTTTGTTACCGCGATTCATTTGTGGAATTATCTTCCACATCAATTACATAGAATAAGTTCGTCAGCCGTATTTCGGGAGAAACTTTTCCACATGTCGCAACAGAATTAAATTCTTATTATATTAGTAATGAAAACACAATTTATCATTGCTTTATTGCTTTTTATAAACATTCATTATGAAATGTCCATTGTCATTCATTTATAGCCATTTTGAAAATGTAATTAGCACTAAATTTTGATACTTAGCTTTGAGAACTATTTTCTTGTAGTATCTTGTTAAGCCTTATATAAAATAAATAAATGAAATGAAATGAAGAGCAGTTAAGTGATAAAACAAAAAGAATGGATTAATCTATGTATGTATAATGTATATTAATTTATTTTCATTTTTAATGCTGCGATGGATAGTGTTTTATAAGAGCGGATTTACAATAATTAGGATTATTTAAATTTTTTATACCTGGTGGTAAGGAGCTCCATAACCTAATAGCATTGATGAAGAATAGAATAGGTACCTACATATATCTTTTTTTAGTAACTCCGATTTTTTTTCAAAATTAATATAAAATATTCCCAAATGTAAGCCTAAGATAAGGCTCTCCACATAGATTAGGAACAGGAATATTAATTAAAACTAAATTATTAACCCAAGCAAGTTGCAACCCACCTTAGGATTAAATTCTTTTAAATCGCTCCCAATAAAAGGGAAAGCCACTCAAAACATACATATACTTGTATAATATTTTGGTAGTAGCTAAATTTGATACTGGTACAAGCACAAGGATATCATCCCATCCGGTTAAACATTTATTAAAACTCAAACATTCCATTTGTCAATTTCTAACGAGAAGCTTGACCTTCGTCAGATACGAGAGAAGATGAACTGAAATAAAAATAAATTTTATTTTCTCCAATACTTTCGTGTCCAATTTTCCAACTGACCATATTGAGGTCAATCCCTTCGGATATTTAACCCCAATCAATGTCACACCTCTCCCTCAGTATCCTAGAGCCAACTTACTAACAGCTAAACAAACAAACATTATTTACTTAAACACTTTTCCCGTTGGGGAGTTCTCATTTAAAGATTTCACTTTGCCTGGCGGTCGGTGTATACGAGGATATTCGAACGGATTAACTCAGTGTGTTATTCTATATTCTCCACTTACTGGAGCAAGGCCGGCGACGACGCGTGGCATGGCACGGCGGCGCAAGGATTTAAAATCACTGGATGAACGATATTTTTTTTTCTACTTCTTCTTCGTTGTTGAGCTAAAGTAATCGAAAGGTTGACAAGGGTCTACAGAGTGGAAGTGATGTGCTAGCAGAGTCAAATGTTTCGCCAGTAGGATTACTATTCGTGTTTGTATTTATGTTTTTCTTTCCTCTTTATTTTTCTTTTTTTTTTATTTATTTTTTGCTTGGATATTGATGATGGTGATGCAGCAAAGCGAAAATGAAAATGGTATGGGTTTGGCCAAATCGAAGTGGGAATGAAGATTTCCTCGCCGGAAATTGAATGATTTCAAAGTGTAGTTTTGTTTGAGAAGGATTCCGATTGGTTTTAAATTGCTTTCGTCCCTAAAACGGATGTTGAAACGATGTGTATATACTAGGGCTCTCGGTTTTAGCCGTGTATTTAAGTACACGTGTATTTGTGTCACGTGTACACGTGTAATAAAAAACTATTTACACGTGTAATTAAAAATACACGTGTAATTGCAAAAAAATCGCTTCATAATTTACCGGGTGCTTTTTCGTCTAAAACCTGCCCTTGGCGGCATTAAAACAAAATTCTACTCTTACCCCCTTTCCAGTTATAGCCCGTCAAAGTGGGACACCTCAAAAGCCAATCAAAGCGCATAAAAAATGTTGAAGATTACACGTAATTCTATGCAGACACAAAAAAGTTATTGCTCCTTAAACTTAAAATTATGAAAATTTGTTGTTCCAATTTTTTACTTAAAATGTTTTTTTCTCCAAACTTTTACTCAATAAAAAACTTTTTTTTTACTTTACTTTTATCATTAACCAATTGCCTAAAAATTATGTAAAACAATTTTTTCACGTACGATTAACAGAAGTTCTAGTAAAAATCATTTTTTTTCAGATAATAAAGGAGCAAACAATAATAACTAGAATACCACTTTTTTTTTTAAAATCTTCCGATTTCAGTACGAAACGACTGGACTAGTTGAGATGTTATCGTGGCTTTTTTTTAAATCATTAAATTTGAATTATAAAATTGCATTTATTTTTTATCGCCTACTGGATCAGCTGATCCATACAAAACGATCTAAAACTAAATACACGTGTAATTCTAAATACACGTGTAATACTAAATACACGTGTAAATAATATACACGTGTTCATACACGGATAATTTAATTACACGTGTAACACGTGTACACGTGTACACGTGCTATAAGGGGCATTAGTATATACATATAGTTCTAGGTCGCATCTTATACAAACCAAGAAATACAAGAAAACATGATGTTAGATGCTATACATACATACATAAAGTTTACTCAATAAATTTAAATATATTAAGCTTTTCACACGTATTTTTGATGATAATATGAACAAACGAACACACCGGGTGTCAAATGCTTTGATGCTCAATTGCAGGGATTTACTTGGAAGACTATTTCTGTAACGGAAATGAAAGATGAAAAAAAACTTTGCTCATATCTCAAAAATAAACAAGGTAGAATTCTTTTGGACGGACCAAGTGCAATTGTAAATTTTTAAACACGGCAAAACCTACCTATTGGCCAACTGATACCAGGAAAACTCCAGACCTCATCGACTTCTGCATAACCAAGAACATTAATTTAAATCAACTAACAATAAAATCTTGCCGTGACCTATCCTCCCAATCATCATTGAATATCTCAAAAGCGCGAAACTGCAAACAAATGTCGCACCTTTGACAAACCACAAAATCGACAAATACAAGGAGCACAATAACCACAGCATTAACAACTACATACTTATCGAACCTCACTGCAACTCAAAACACCAATTATTCACTATGGAAACCAAACAAAAGACTTAAAAACGGAACTACCCATCAACCACCTATCGCGAACGCTGACGGTACTTGGTCTAAAACCTGCAAGAGCAAAGCGAAAGTACTAGCTGACTACTTCAAAAAAAACTTTCACAAATGCAATCAATGGACTTCACTTCGACAAAATAACACAAGTTCAAAAAAGAGTGTAATCACAAAAGAAATAAAACATCACCTGAATTACAGACTAAATCATAAAAAATGTGCTTGATACGACATAATAACTGGACAACTACTAAAACATTTTCCTGACAGTGCCATCATATACTTAAGAAATATCTTTAACGCTGTTATTCGACAAAATTACTACCCGAAAGTCTGGAAAGTTTCGAAAGTAATCGCAATTCCTAAACCTGGTAAGAATCCCACAACGACATCCTCATAAAGACCGATAAGTTTACTACCAATAGTATCCAAAATATTCGAAAAGCTGCTACTTAACCGTATTGACAAAGTTGCATTACAACAAAATCTCATACCGGACCACCAATTTGGTTTTCGACAAAAAATTCGACTATACAATAAGTCCATCGAGTTACCAATAAAATGTTAAATTACTTAGATCAGGGGTTCCCTAAATGTGCATCGCGACGCCCTGTGGCCTAATCCACTATAATAAAACCAGCATTAATGCGATCATTTGCAAGCGTCTTAACCATATGCGACCGGACGAAAATCTTACATTGCATATGACCGCATATTTGCGAACAAATCCCAGCCTACAGACAAAATTAAACTGAGCATGCGAGATATTAAAAGTTTGAAAATTTGGTTTGGACTGTGTGTAGGTACTTTTTTTTACTTGTATTTTACATTTTGCTTTGGTTGGATTGTGTTGTGAATTGCGACAGGTAAATTGTGAAGATAATTATTGTTATATGAAATTGTGTAAGTAATCAATCCGTAGGCTACCTAGCGGTACACGAAAAGAGTACGTGTCGAAATATAATTGTAGTCGAAATAGTAGGTCTGCTTGGTAACTCTTTCATGCACAAGGAATTAAGAGTTGAGACCTGTCAAATAGTCAAATCCTCTCAAAGATAGGGAAACCCTCTCAAAGATAGAAAACTTGGACAAAAGTTAACAAACGCTTTTGAAACAACACTTGGTCCATCCTTTCAATTTGTTTTTGTTTTTCACTAACAATGAAGATTATGACATTTCACAAACTGTCAGATGGCTGGTTTGACAGAGTAGAACTTTGAACACCACACCTCAACGAAAAGGTGTAGCGTAACATCGCAAGCTGAGAGCCAAATGAGAGTAAAAAAAATTGAGAGCCATGAAACTGTCATGATTCTATGAAAGTTTACATAGTACTTCGAAAACTAGCGTGTAACAAACAGACCTAGAAACGGAAAAGGTATTGCAAAGACCGAACATTTTCGTCAGTGGACAAGCAGCGCAGCGTCAGCAACAGGCCATCTGACGCCGGAATGCTTAATCGCATGTTCGTGTCCGCTTTTTGAATTCGCGGTTTTACCAAACTTAGTAGATGATTTAATTTATCGGTCGACTTGCAAAAGAAACTGAGATATAATTCCGGTTCATCGCTACGCAGGCCTAGCAACAATTTTGCGCAAAAGCCTTCAGTCTCGCGAAGTCGTACCCAATCTTTGGCCCGTACACGACAAATCATTTGCACTTGCACACTCGCTTTTTCGTGGCTTCCATCTCGTCGTCATTTTCCATCATATCTATTGCCAAAATAGCAATAGCAGCCCATTTTCTTTTGGACATTTTTAATACATTTCCGCACTTTTAATTGTCACAAACCAACACTATACAGAAAATATAAAAAGTCAAAAGATTGGTAATGCTTGCAAATCTGCATATGACTGAAAATATGTAATCTGCAAATTGCGTCGCATATCGTGTGAACCTGAACACCTCGCATAAAGGCCACAACAATTGCGACCCCATTTGCGAACATATGATATGCGATAACCATGTTCGCAAATGCATTTGCGAGTTTTGGGACAAAAGTCGATTCAGTCGTGTAAAAAAAAACAACGGAATTCGAAATAATTAGTGGAAAGAGAAAGAATAGTAATTTATTATGTGTTAAAAGTGAAAAACAACTATACATAAAAAAAACAACAATTCGAAATAATCAATATTACGTAAGCTATAATCAAAATTGCAAGGCGAAAGTCGAAATTTTAAATAGTGTATGTTCAAATCCCGTGAATTGTGTGGACCATAACCATTCTGATAACGATAGATATATAAAGAATTAAAAGTGTTAAATACTATTAACCTTCACATGAACAGCAATTTTAATTTACTTACGCGAACAGTATCTACCGGCGAAGATAAAAAATAATCTCATATATTTTGTATGAGTTGCATCTTAGGATACGGGTTGCTTTTTTCCTTATCTTAATACATATTCTTCGTTTTAATTTAAAGCTTGCAAATTTGTTAACTTTGAGTTGTTGAGTGTATTTGAAAAATACATGAATACCATAACAATAACTCATGGCATCCCATGGTTATCCACCCAAAAAATATGGTATTTCGCTCAAAGCGAAGTCGTGCAAATCGAATCTGAAGAGGCATTTCAAATTCTCGTAAAGTTGCAACCTCGCAATGTTGAGAAATTTTGGCATTGAGTTAGTGTTTTGGTAACCTATTTTATTCAAAATCGCAGAATATAGGAAATGATTTCGAATCACCTGTTTCTAGGTTTGAACAATATTAATTGATTTTTTGTCACCATGTTCTGGATGGCTTCGAGAAAGGCCTACAATATGATGTCATCTACACCGACTTCTCTAAAGCATTCGATCGCGTTAATCACGATATCTTAATTCGCAAGCTAGCTAAATTTGGATTTAACTCTAACTTCCTAAAATGGATTAGCTCCTATCTTAAGGAACGTATACAGTATGTCCGTATTAACGGCATAATATCAGCACCTATTTATGTGACTTCTGGTGTACCTCAAGGCAGCCATCTTGGCCCTTTGCTTTTCCTTCTATTTATAAATGACATTCCTGACTTGTTCGTAAATTCTCAATGCCTAATGTTTGCCGATGACTTAAAAGTCTTCCGGCCTATAAACTCTGAGCAGGATTGTACTCTTTTGCAAGAAGATCTTGACAAGCTTTCGATTTGGTGCCTCAATAATGACCTTCATCTAAATGTTTCTAAATGTCAAAGCCTTACTTTTTGTCGTAACCTTTCGCCAATTCCTTTCACATACATGATCGGCAATGTCTCACTGTCCTTTATTTCCTCCAAAAAAGATCTTGGAGTTATTTTTGATAATAAACTTAGTTTTGTTAAGCATATTGAGTTTTTAGTGGCCAAAGGTAACTCAATGCTAGGATTTATACTACGCAATTCTAAAGACTTCCAGGATCCTTATACTCTTAAATGTCTATTTTTTGCCTTTGTCAGATCAAATCTTGAGTACTGTAGTACCATCTGGAATCCATATTATAACATACATGCCAACAGAATTGAGAGGATCCAGAAACGTTTAACAAGGATTGCATTGCGTAGATTACGCTGGAATATCGAAATGACTTCTTATGAAACGAGGTGCAAATTATTTGGAATTTTGCCTCTTTTCGTAAGAAGGCAATATTTTTCTGTTATGTTTATTCGCGATTTGATTACCGGTCATATTGATTGCCCTTTTCTGCTTTCATTAATTGGATTATATGCTCCATCGAGAGCTCTTAGAAATCGTTATTTATTTTATGTACCTTATCATAGAGCAAATTATGGTTACAATGAACCAATTTCTAGATGCCTACGAGAGTCAAATAATTATTGTAGTCTTTTAGATTTTCATCTCAGTAGGAGTTCATTTAAGAATAAATTAGTTTTAGAGCTCCATTTCCGGTGGTTTAGTCAGTAGTTCTAAGTTTATATTTTAACTGTACCAGTAATCTAAAGAGAACAGTTGATGTATACTCATTTGATGAAATGAAATAAATAAATAAATAAATAAATAACTTATAATACTCTGAATAATAATTTTGCTGATAGGCTGTCATTTGATGAACGCCAACAATATTTTGCAAGACTTTTGCAAGAAATCAGCTTCGACTCGGAGTCGGATTTAGATGAAGTTGTTACAAATGGTGAGTCCGATGAAAGCTTTTTGCCTGCAGAGGTAACCGCTAATAGTGATGCTGAACGAAATTATCTGGAAGTAGAGATGAATGATGACACGAGTTCTGAGGCGGATGAAGAACAGAGATTGGGAGGTTAAGTTGAAAACGAGAACAACGAATCACATGATCCTGAAGAAGAAGATGCTAGTGAAGTTTCAGGTAATTTCTGGGTTGGGAAGGATGGAACCAAGTGGTACAAGACTCTACCAAATAGCATCGTGAAGCGGCACAAAACATTTTCCGAGACAGTTTATATGTATCATGAGTAATTCAATTCAAGACATCATTTGCAGGCACACGAACAGAAAAGCTAGAAGTGAATTAGCAAGTGGAATGCTCAAAATCCCGAAAAAAAACTCCACAGAAATGGGAAATACTATATCAGGAAGAATTTGCGGGTTATTTAGGTATTTTTCTAGTCTTGGGCTACCATAGATCCAATTAGGAAATAGTGAATGAACTGTGGAAAAATAACGCTTTTCCGCTTTATAAAGCAACAATGTCAGTTAGGCGCTTCAAAGCCATTTCCAGGTTCATTCGGTTTGATTCGGATGTTACAAGGGCAGCGCGCATCGCCACTGACAAGGCTGCTCCTATTGCAGATATCTTTGACTTGATCAATGCCAACCTAAAGCACAATTTCAGACCATCTGAGTCAATCACAGTATATGAGCAATTTTCCCGATATAGAGGACACACAAGTTTACCCAATATATGTCGTCCAAGCCAGCCAAGTATGGTATCAAATTTTGGTGGGCTTGTGATTCCGCAATATCGTACCCCCTAAATGGACAAATATAGACTAGGAAGGTGGGTGGTGTGAGAGATGTAAATCAAGGCAAGAGAATTGTAAACCACACTGATAAAACAGAATTAATTTGAATACACTTATAATATCCACAGGTATTTCCATTCTTGATTGTCCTCATGGATAAAAAGTCACAGAAGAGTTACTCAACTATGTTCACATACATACATAAAAACATAGTAAATTTGTTATGTCAAAGTATGATTACTGACTATGAGGTAACGCTTCAGAATGACATAAAAGATAGTTTTAGCGTTGGTCAAATTTACGGTTGCTGGGTCTATTACTTAGGGTTACCAGACGTCCCCCTTTAGGGGGGACAGTCCCCCTTTTTCATACCAAAATGCTGTTTGTCCCCCCTATACAAACCTCTGTCCCCCTTATTAAGTAAAATTCAAAAAGAGAAAACATTCAATTTAAAACTATTAAAATATTTTCATTAAATATTTTTAAAAGGATTCTCTATAAACACATCCATTTGAAGTTCAAAATTCTTTCAAAACTGAACGCATCCACTCAATGAAGTACATATCACATCTATGTATTTATATAAAATAGAGTGACGTCCGTGTGTGCACGCATAACTCGACAACTGATCGTTCGATTTTCACGATTTGGGGCTTGATGGTTTCGTATTGGCATAAGGAAGGACACTATGGAGGAAAATTCCGGAAAATTTCCAGGAAAATTGGAAAATTCGGAAAAATTGATTTTCCATACATTTTGTATGGGAATTTTTTTACCATTTTGATCGTGATTATAGTTCAAATGATTGCAAAAGTGAGTGACGCAACTGTTTGCGTGCACGGTTCAGCTAGTATATACATATATGTATATTCGTTTGCGTATAATTCTAATTTTTCAATTAATTTTTAAGGGAAAAAGTAATTTATTTTTGTTGTTTTGTTTCTCATTGATTTATTTTAGTTGATAAGTTATAATTTTTAATTTTTGTGATTGTTTTTTTATAATTTAAAATAAAATGTTTTGCTTCACCTTTTTTACGTTGGTGTTATTTTTCAAAAACAGTATATTTCGTCTGTCCCCCTTATCATAATTTTCAATCTGGTAACCCTACTATTACTACCAAGCAATAATGAGAAACATAGCAACCATATTTAAAGATTTGGCATGCTTTTTGCGAATATCTAAGCCGGGCTCGCAGGCTTATCATTTTTTGCTTTCTTTGCCCTTGTTATCCACGCAAATAATACCGACTTATGAGATTATAGAGGAAAGCGTGAGGGCTTTTGATGCTGAGGGAAGGTTTTTGAATTTTTCTACCTACTTTGAAAATCAATGGATGCAAAAGGTAAATATTGACAAATTATTGCTTATTTTGCTCTCCTTACTATCGGTTTCTGCAGGTCTGCAGGTGAGGCGAATTCTGACAACGTCAGCCATAGAAGCCTATAATGGTGTTTTGGGCAGAGTAATAAAAAAGGGAATTTTTTCAAATTTGTAAAATCTTTACAAACAGAAAACTTTTGCAAAAGTATAGATTTTGAATTTTTAACTGCTTACCTCTAGCGGCGGTTCTCATGATACTTCAAAACAAAGAAAGTCTTCTTATGTAGAAAGGGCGCAAAAAATTGAGGATGCCGGTAGGGAATTGCTCGCAGAAAAAATAAATTCAGTTATGTTCATCAACAGGATGGTGTTTCCCAAAAATTACATATGCGTCGAAATGGAACCGGAAGAAGACCTCTTTGATGTTGACCTGGAAGATGCTGAAGACCACAACAGTGATGAGGACGATAAACCAAGCACGTCAAATTCTAAACAAAAAGATGATGACAAGGGGGGGGGGGGGGGCGGGGGTTATATACCTAAACGCCAAGGTGGACTAAAAACTGTTTATTATATCGTTAAAATAAAAAGGCAATTATTGTTTTATTTTTTGAGATATTTGACAAATTAAAAAGTGGGGATCAAATGTCTCCAGGTTCCTCTATACTTCTATAGTCTATATTATATAAATGGAACCAAATAATAAACAAATTCAGACAGCTCTACTGGCTTCTAGGAAAGAAATGATTGCATCGGTCTGGTATCTCATAAAATGCGGTTGGGTTGGCCACATCTCATAAATTGTGGTATTCTTAGCTCCTTATTACGAGGGGTGCAATCGAGTAAGAAAACTGAAGGTTATTAACAGAAAACAAACTTCTAATCTACAAAGCAATAATAAAACCAATATGGACAATATGGATTCAAATCCGGGGAACTACCTGAACAAATATTAATATCATTCAACGACTACAAACAAAAATCTTCGGACAATAGTAAATTCACCATGGTATACATAACCAATGCAGACTTACACCGCGACCTCAACATCCTCACCGTACAAGAAGAAAAAAAATCAGCAAACGACATCAAAGAGCGCTTTGTGACCACGCCAACTTCCAAATACAAATACAAATGAGCAAGAAATGAAGTCAAGTAGCAATAGTCTAGGTTTCCATATGTATACCACAAACAACTTTTATAACAAACTAGCTGAGAGCTGACCCGCCCGGCTTCGCCCGTGTATGCAAAAAGTCGCGTCACTCACGCAGCACATCTATGCATACTATTATAGATGACCTGGCGAACATTGTTCCACCTAAAATTGATTAAATTATTATGAATGACCCTTTCGAAAGTCGAGCCTCTCAATTAAAAGAATGAAGCTCCTTTGGAATTAAATTAAATTCAATGCATTTTATTTACACGGAAAATGGATTTCACACATTTCAGGTCACTGCAACGCTTTGTTATAAACAACGTTGTTTTTGGAATGGAACAACTGGAATGGAATGGAATGTGACAATTGATCCACATTGGATGTATGGGAAGGTTATTCTGACGACATTACCTTAAAGGTGGGCTTATCACTGCGTTCTTGGATAATAGCGGCTCCGTGTTATCCATTGGTAAACGGGCTTATTCATTGTGATGTGCAAGCTGTTCATCCGTTTCATTCCCACATACATTAGCCACCCATCTCATATTTTAATTGCTCCAATGTTTGATGGTCTTATCGGTTGCATTATAACACTAAACCGTCAATCAGTTGCGTTAAACACAAATTGGTGGTTGACGACAAAATACCTTATTGAAATTCGTTCTCAACAAAATGAATAAATATATTAAATTACCAAAACAGTGGATGAATGAATAAAGGTAGGTAATTTGTATTGATGCAAGTCCTGATTCGATGTGCCGATAACCCCAGTTTTGGAAATCACAATGTTCTGGAAAAAAAGCACAAAACTCAACACACCAATCCATGGAATTTGAAAACTATTAAATCAAGCTTTTTTGATTTTGTATTTTTTAATTGAAATATGAAACTTTATTTGACTTGAACAATATATAATTTTATGTTAAGTTTGTGAAAATCTCTTCGGAGTACAATTTTGTGTGTGATTCGCCATTAAAACAGCAAGTGAATTAAGTTTTTCAAAGACAACGTGGTTTTTGACAGATGAATAATTTGTAATAATTATTGGGAATGGGTGCTTAAGCAGCGGCCACATTCATGTCGATAATACAGCTTTGTAAAGTAAGATTAAATTCAAATTTAATTTAAAGATCTAATAAAGTTTTTGATTAAGTTTTGATACTTTGTAAAATAGGTTGAACATTCTCCCCCTCTTGAAGAGCTAAAGGTGCTTCAAATACTGGTAGCCGGCAAAGATTAGCAGCTGCTCGCTTTAGGGTTCCACTAGCCGTTTTTAAAGTAACCACTCGAACGATATCATCAGCGCCAGGGTGCATTTCAAGTACTCTGCCAAGCTTCCATTTAAGGGGGGGGATGTTATCATCTTTGATGATAACAATATCATTTAATTGAAGTCCAGGGTTGTCCTTTCGCCATTTGTTACGCTGCTGCAAGGTGTGCAGATATTCATTTTTCCAACGATGCCAAAATTGTTGCATGAGCCATTGCACTCGTTGCCAGCGGTTTAGATAGGAGATGTTCTTATCGCATATATCTGGTTCTGGAAGTGCGATTAGTGAAGTACCTGTTAAAAAGTGGCCTGGGGTTAAAGGTTTAAGGTCATTGGGATCTTCCGAGAGAGGGGAAAGAGGACGGGAATTAAGGATACACTCAATCTGGATAATAAGCGTGTTGAGTTCCTCATATGTCAAGGCTGCTAGGTGTAAAAGACGTTTCATATGATGTTTTGCCGATTTCACGGCTGCTTCCCAGATTCCGCCGAAATGTGGGGATCTGGGTGGTATGTTCTTCCATTCGATGCCATCAGCTAAACAAGTCTTCATGATTTCAGAGGCAGCCTGTTGGTTGTGAAACATTTCATAAAGTGCTCTCAACTCATTTCGTGCTCCAATGAAATTAGTCGCGTTATCGCTGTAAATTGTATGGCATAGGCCTCTTCGGCTGATAAAACGTCGTAGAGCGCCCAAGAAGGAAGAAGCAGTGAGATCTCCAACTAATTCAAAGTGGACAGCTTTGGTGCTGAGGCATATGAACACCGCTACATAGGCTTTCACAGCAGCAGTACCACGTCGTCGAGAGTGCACCATAAAGGGTCCACAAAAGTCAGTTCCAACAGTGGTAAATGGGCGAGATGGCAAGACGCGAAACGATGGAAGATTTCCCATTGGCGGATATTCGAAGTGAGGACGTGCTCTAGCGCATAACACACAACGGCTGATAACTCGTCGGATGAGCGGCTTAGCATGAACTGGCCAAAATTGTTCGCGAATCATGGAGAGCAAGCCCTGAACTCCTACATGGTGATGTTTTTCATGTTTGTCCTTTATTAAAGCGCTTGTGAACACGTGATTGTTTGGAAGAAGTGCCGGGTGTTTATATTCGTATCCGATATTTGCATTGCGTATACGCCCACCTACTCTTAATATTCCCTTTTCATCGAGAAAGGGGGTCAAGGAACAAATATGTGATCTAGAAGAGATTGATCTTTCCTGTTCCAAGAGGGCGATGTCATTGGCGTATGTAGATCGTTGAATCATTCTTATAATGCAGTGAAGAGCCTTGTCTCTTTCCATTGTGGTTATTGCTCCAATCGCTCTGGGTTCATGCTTATTTTTTGCTAAAGTATTCGTGTAAAATCTCAGTATGTATGCAGTCACTCTCAGTATTTTCTGGTAATTGTTGTTGTATTTCATGCTATTCAGAAAATCATTATCTTCGACTATGGAAAAAATTTGTTTTATTGGTCTACGTTCTAAAAGTCGTTCATCAATTTGCTCGGAGAACCTCAACTTGGGCCAATTTTCATGAGAAAGATATAAAAATTCGGGTCCGTAGAACCATAACCTTGAGTTTTTTAATTCATTGGGAGATGCTCCCCTAGACACAATATCTGCTGGGTTGTTTTTTGTGCCAACATGACGCCATTGTTCTAAAGATGATAGACTCTGTATTATTGAAACTCTATTTGCGACGAAGGTTTGCCAATGGTGAGACTCCGAAGACAACCATGCAATTACAATGCTGGAATCAGTCCAATAATATACGTTCTCAAATCTGTCTCCGAAAATAAGGCGAACTCTTTTTACCAATTGCACCATCATCTGTGCTGCACATAACTCAAGTCGTGGAAGACAAACGTTCTTTACAGGGGCTACTTTGGACTTAGCGCACAAGAGTCGCACGGAGATGTTTCCATTTGATAAAGTCGAGCACGCATAAATACAAGTACCATATGCCTTCTCGGAACTATCAGCAAAGGCGTGCAATTGCACTTCTTGTACTTCACCCCACATAGCCTGTCTTTCAATTGATATCTTATCCAACGTTGATAGTTCCATTCGAAACTTTAACCACATTTGATGGTATGATTGCGGAAGGGCTTCATCCCAGTCAAAATCCTGTTTCCAAAGATTTTGTAAAAATATTTTTGCTGTGACAATAACGGGATTTATAAGTCCAAGTGGGTCGTAGAGGCGCGCTATATCTGCGAACACGGTTCTTTTAGTTATCTTCATGTTTTCGCTCGTGTCAACTTTGTAAAAGAATGTATCAATCTTCGGATCCCATACTACGCCGAGAGTTTTGATTACGTCATTATTTTTCAGTTGAAAAAGTGGTTCTCTGTCTTGTAGCGAAATATCATGTAGTAATTGATTATTGTTAGAGCACCATTTTTTTAGTGTTAATCCACCGCTTTCCAGTAGACCTATTAATTCTCGTTTGATGCATTCAAGCTTCTCTAATGTATTAGCACCAGTGAGAACGTCATCGACGTAAAATTCTGTTTTTAATGCTACTGCTCCTACGGGAAATTTGTCACTCTCTTTGTCCGCCAAGTACGCAAGTGCTCTGGTAGCAAGAAAAGATGCTGAGGCAGTGCCATAAGTCACTGTACAAAGACGATATACCTTTATCTCTTCATTTGGACTGTCCCTCCACAGAATTTGATGAAATGCGCGATCATGTTTATTAAGAGCAATTTGGCGGTACATTTTAGTTACGTCAGCAGTAAATACGTAATTGTGCGCTCTGAACTTGATTAATATGGAAAACAAATCAGGTTGTACAACGGGGCCCACATGTAAGATGTCATTTAAGCTTACCCCGTTATCGCACTTGGCACTAGCATCAAACACTACTCTTAATTGAGTAGTTGAGCTCCCGGGCTTTAGTATGCAGTGATGAGGAATAAAATATTGTAACTTGTCATAATCGTGTTTTTAGATTTTTTCCATGTGTTCTAATTCTTCGTATTCTTTCATAAATGAAACATATTGTTCTGAAATATCGGGATTGCTTTTCAATTTGTGTTCTAATGCATAGAATCTACGCAATGCTGTTGCATATGAATTGCCTAGTGATGATGGGTCCTGCTTAAAGGGCAAACTGACCTCGATTCGACCATTGGCGAGACGGGTGACGTGCTTGAGAAAGTGCTCTTCACATAGTCTTTCGCTTTTTGTGAATGGATACTGAATCGCTTCGTGGTTTTCAATTTCCCAGAATGACTTGAGTATGAAGTCAAGGTTATTGTTTTCGCTAATATCTGAAACCACGTGCGCGCATAGAGCCGTGTTGTTGCATTCGCTTTGTGCGACACTTCCAGATACCACCCAGCCTAAGACAGTGTTTTGAAGTGTTGGAAGACAAGGTCCAAGTTTTATTTGGCCTATGGATAATAGACCAAAAAAGTGTTTAGCTCCTATTAACAGATCAACTCGATTTGGTGTTCCAAATAGTGGATCGGCCAGGTTGATATTCGCGGGTATGGACCAATCATTCGTATTGATGGAAGAACCGGGTAGGAATTCCGATATTCGGGCAACGATAAATGCGTCAATGTTTTCAGCGTAATTGTTGAATCGAGATTTGATGGTGAGGTTAATTTGATGTTTGCAGACTAATGTATTTTTTCCTATACCGCAAATTGATGTCATTGTGTTTTTCCGCTTTATGCCAAGCAAATTCGCGAATCGCTGTTAACAAGCTGACATGAGAAGCAGAGTCAAGCAGTACTCGACATGGTACTGGAGAGTTTTGTTTATTGAAGGCAAACACTATGGCGGTGGCGAGAATTGCATGCGTGGCATGGCTTTGTGCATCAGACTGGGCTGGAGATAGGTTTTCGTGAATGTGAAAATTCTGTTCGCCTTGTTGCAACCGTGTGGAAGGCTGACTAGTGGCGCGGTGTGCAATATTGTTAGATGTAGATGGTTGACTATTTGAGGTGCATGAATTGTTGTAAGACGGAGATCGCGAAGCATCCGAAGGACTATGTGCAATGGTATCGTCATGGAGCAGAGTGTGGTGCGCATTGTTACATTTACGGCACCTTGAGGCTTGACAATTATTTGTCGGGTGATTAGGTTTGATGCAATTTAAGCACAAATGATTAATGGTTATGAATATTTTCTTTTGCGTCAAAGGCAAATTGAGAAATTGATAGCACTCGTAAATTTGGTGTCTAGGTTTTTTGCAAAATAAACAATTTGATTCGCTACTGTTGTTTTCATTTGAGTGTATTATTGAAAATGTTTTCGGGCGAGAACCTTGATAACCTTGAGTAATTTTAGCATGCATTGAAGTACTTGCCTGTGAGTTATCATCGTTGATGATTTGGCTGCGCTTGGTCAGAAACTTTAAGAGCTCTTGATAACTGGGCATTCTTTCGGTTGGTCCTTCTTCGCTCCACTTGTTGAGGGTTGTGGCATCAAGTTTTGGTAGCAGTATTTGAACTAGTAGGTCATCCCATTGGTTCACTGGACGCCCGAGGCTGGTGAGAGCACGGAGGTGACTGTTGATCTCATCGCAAAACTGGCGAAGGCTTGATGATGAAGGTTTCCGAATGGGTGGGTACATCATGATTTTTTTAATGTGTTCGGTGGCAATTAATCGCTTGTTGTCATAATTTTCGATAAGGAGTTTGAGTGCCACTTCGTAGTTGCCGTCCGTGATCTCCAGCGATTGTACCGAGCGAGCCGCCTGGCCAGATAGAGATGAAATGAGGTAATGTAGCTTGGAAACATTGCTTAGTGTGGGATTGTTATGGATAAGGGAGTTGAAAATTTCATGAAAGGATAGCCACTGGGTAACTTCACCTGATACAACATTTTCAGCTCGCAACGTGGCCTTTCGACTTTGCACTTCATGTAGTAATTTTGACCGTGATTTATAATACGTCTCTTCGCAATTGGCTCGAACGTCGATCTTGGCCGTAGCTTCCTTAGGATCGATCTCCTCCACCTTTAGCTGGCACTGCTGTAATGCCTTGAAACTCAATTCCAGAGCTTCGAGTCGAACTTCAAACTCCGCGACGAGTGTTTCTCCAGCAATATTCGATAGGAAATCATTAATTCGATCAATCTGTTTGATGCACACCATCCGACGAGCTTTCAAAGCCTCCAACTTCTTTAACTCCTTGGATGACGCAGTGCTTTGGCCGGCAGCTTCTTCATCCTTGGTGTTGTCGTTCATCGTGATAGTATAAAATGCCGAATCACGTCGGGGTCACCATGAAAACTATTAAATCAAGCTTTTTTGATTTTGTATTTTTTAATTGAAATATGAAACTTTATTTGACTTGAACAATATATAATTTTATGTTAAGTTTGTGAAAATCTCTTCGGAGTACAATTTTGTGTGTGATTCGCCATTAAAACAGCAAGTGAATTAAGTTTTTCAAAGACAACGTGGTTTTTGACAGATGAATAATTTGTAATAATTATTGGGAATGGGTGCTTAAGCAGCGGCCACATTCATGTCGATAATACAGCTTTGTAAAGTAAGATTAAATTCAAATTTAATTTAAAGATCTAATAAAGTTTTTGATTAAGTTTTGATACTTTGTAAAATAGGTTGAACAGAATTTCACTTGGTCACTGAGCAGATACGTTTATTCACTTCGTTGATTTATAGAACAAAATACTGTATTCGATTCAAAATTGAGAAACATCAATCACCATTATTTGGAGATTTTAATGAATACCTAATTCGTTCGAAAATTAAAAATTGAAATCGTAAAATAACAGTTATTTCGAAGGAATGGAATCTCAAAATAGTAGGTAATGCATTTTCCAAATTTGGAACTCTGACAATTATTTTCACTGTCGAAATGAAAAAAATTATTTTCCGGGAAATTTTTCTAAATTAGGAACTTTTGCAACCATTTGAACTATAATATTACGATCAACGTGGAAAAAAGAAAATTCCCCATACAAAATATATGGAAAAGCGATGTTTCTGAATTTTCCAATTGTTTTTAAAAATTTCCAAATTTTCGGCTCCGTTGTGTGTTTACCTGGCTCAATACGAATTCAAGAAAAAAATCCCCATGCAAATCGGATGATGTTCAGCTGAGTTATGCTTGTACAAACAGACACCAAATCATTTTTATATACCTATGTAACTATATAGAAGAAGAAGAAGATATAATACTAGGTGCCCTTAAGATATGTTATATTTAAATTTGAGAATTACGAAAAAAAAACAACTACTCAAGTGTTTAATGCCAGCTGAGATTTGAGCCATTATTGGGACTAATCCATTTTATTCCTGCGGGAAAAAAAAACAAATTCCATGACCAAACCTATTCCGTGCTGTAACACCGATTTTATTGTACATTGTATCGGCTTGCCCTTCAAGTTGTATAAAATACTATAAAAGAAAATAAAATTGCATTGCAATTGTTTCACTTTCAGTTTATGTTTTCGACTATGTATGTAGGTATATTCATATGTATAAGAACCACCCGCAAAGGGGCTGCAGAAAATTAATTTTAAAATTAAATTTCCTCCTAGCAACTCATGTTCATCAGTTTGAAAATAACCGAAATCATTTCAGACACATTACCACAATCGGGGAAAACATTTCACCCCCACAAAGAATGTCGAAACAAAGTTAAAAAGAATACCACCCGTTATGGTGCAAAAATATCGACCTGGGAGCCTTTGTCTGTTGATTTTTTTTTTCTTTTTTATAACATTGCTCCCCTATCCGAACATCAACACTGTTATGTTGCGGGTAGCCACATTAAAGTTTACTCCATTGTTGTGGTTGTAACTGAAGAGGAAGGGTTGATTTTTGAGCCCCTAAACCATACACGTACTCGTATATTAAATTATTTTTGTTCCTGCAAAAATTGGTCAGAGGAAGAACGAAGAGGAATGCCTATTTTGAGGTTAGCGGATTGGCTGGGGAAGGCATTGTAATAGCTAATTTGCACAACTTGTTGGGTGTACGTACGAGTAGTGTTCAAAAATTTTTTTTTTTAACTTGCATAGTGCGTCAAGCTTTCCCTAACCATATTATGTGCGCGTATTTGTATCTAAAATGTGGTTATTAGTATGGCTACGAATTTTGGGAATGCCGTCGATGTGACTTTTCAGCTTCTCAAAATTTTTGGAGGGATTTTCTTCCGGTTTTGAAGCAATTTACGAAAGCAAAATATGTTTCACGATGATTTCATCCACAGATGACTCAAGAGATATCCGAAGCATATCTACTTGTGACTTGCGGGTTGTCATCACTAGACTGGTGGTCTATGTTTCATGCTTCTAGAAGAATCACCATTATCTACTTCCCAGCTCGCATACGTCAATGGCGGAACCACAGAGATGGCTCTCCACGAGGTAGTGCGTGCAATAGAACATACAGATTCAATATAAAGATTACACTCTCGCTACCTGCATAGATATAGAAGTAGCGTTCAATGTCAAAGTAAAATCCTGGACACACTACCAAATGGTCTGGTTATGTCTCCAACGAATTACCTTAACTTCCAGAAGTCTTCCCTTTAAGCTTTCCAAGCAGAGTGGAATGAAAGCGAGGGAGTGTGGGGACAGATTTTG
Source organism: Brachyopa scutellaris (assembly GCA_949775065.1). Taxonomy (NCBI): domain Eukaryota; kingdom Metazoa; phylum Arthropoda; class Insecta; order Diptera; family Syrphidae; genus Brachyopa; species Brachyopa scutellaris. The sequence continues at coordinate 38,389,948 of OX459113.1, read as the reverse complement.
ATACAACGGTATTCACCAATCAATGGCTCGAAAATGGACTGCGGAGTAGGCGCAATTAAAGTAATAAATCCGGCAATCACCTCGTCGAAACAAGTTGTCAAGAAAAACAAAATCGCTTGTGCAACCAGGCTAGAGTCACTTTTCTCTGGATTCTATGACATAACGCCATTGAAGGGAGAGCTGATGATTTTGCCAGGCGAGGGTCAGCCCTTAACAGCTCACTAGCAAAAAACGTTCATATTCCTATAGGTGCTGTTAGGGGCAATATACTCTCACACTTCTTAAAACTAGCCGGCCTCAGGTGGACCGGTCTCACTAACTACATATGTATGTTATATCCAGAAAGACATGGCCTATTTACAATACGTCAAAAACAAACGAGCTGCTACAAGAACCCACGTAGAGCAAGAGTAGTGGTAGTGAGTACAGGAGACTGGCCAATAGGGGACCATGCAGCCAAACTAGCGACCCTTCTCAACAGTTTCCGCCTAAGCTGCAAATATGAAAATGAAAAAGAGTAGCTTATTCACTTTCTGTGTAAATGTCCGGCTTTAGTAAGAGCCAGACAGAGCATACTGGGCAGATGACCTTAAAGAGATACTCGAGAAAAGGATTGAAGAGCTGATCATCTTCCTAAACTCCACAGGGTGGATACAGGTATCTTAAAACTACCTGCGAACAAACGGGTCACCTGAGATTTTGGTATCAAAACGGCGCCCCACCACTTCTACTACCGTGGTGCTGTCATATAAAAAGTTACACAAAATTGCGATAAGTATCATCTCTTAAAAATAGAAAAGTACTATAAGGTCAGTACTGGGCCAACTACTTAGGAATATCGTGTACGACGGAGTTCTGCAATAACACCGCCACTAGGAGTAAAAATAATTGGATTTGGCGACGACATCGCCATTTTTACTCTTGCAAAAAATATTTGCGAGATACAGTTAGCTACGAACGAGGCAGCCAACCTCATCAAAGACTGGATAATATCTGCCGGCCTAAAATTAGCGGATAATATAACGGAAGATCGAAGATATCCTCATAACCATAGCCGGAAAAATGTGGGGACATAAGGCTCTGTAAAATACCTAGGAGTAATACTCCACAATAGACTTAACTTTAAGCCTCACATCGACTATTCGGGCGAAAGGGCGTCAAAGCTTCAGGCAGTACTTTCTGGAATACTGCCACTTTCTGGTTATATCCTGCCCCAGTTTGAGTGGGGGCCATAGCGACAAAGGAAACAAGGACAAGGTTTTCGTTAACATATCGACTAAGCGCACTAATGGTAATCAGTGGCATCAGAAACAGCCCTCGTCATTGTAGGGATGGTCCCCATTGATAACCTTGCGAATGAGATGCAAAGAGTCTATAATAGTAGAACTACTAGTTACTTCTCTCAAAAGGATCAAGGAAGAAGAAAGAGTGACTTCAATGACCAGGTGGCAAGCTCAGTGGGATACCACTGGCGTAGTTCCTATCTGGTCACGGTGGATATCGGAAATAACAACACCGTTTTGGGCACGATAGCTCACCTTTTTGCCCAAATCAGGGAGAAGGCACAGAGCACGCAGTATTTCATTGAATACGCTTTCTGTGATGGAGTGCAGTGTAGTGTTGTTACATTTTTTGAGAAGGTTCACGGTTAAAATCCAGATGTCGCCGAAACATTTATTTCTCACGAAATAAAAATAAGTTGAACAGTTTCAGAAGCTAATATCAAAACCTACTGCGAAGGCATAACACTGGTAAGAGGATAGTGGTATGGCTGAAGCAATTTATCGCACAAACTAATAATAGGAAACATCTGGAAAAAACTTCTGTGAATCATAAGCAATGGCATAACACTCAATAATACACATCTCTCCAGTTAACCTGGGCACCACCCATATAGTTAATTGAAACCTAAAACATCTGAGTTTCCTATCACTACGATCTGTCTGTCTCTCGATCTTGTTCTTCATGTGCTCGCGCCGTGTGTAAGCATTATAAGGGTGTGTATTCATATCCCCTTTAGCGTGTGTAGATTATAAAAAAAAAATTATTAATTTATAGCATACGCATCGGGTCGACTGTAAATGCCTTCGCGTTCGACTAGTTGACCGCGGTCTATGGTTTGGCCACCCATGATACATATATACGTAAGTGAGAGGTAAAGGAAAAGGAAACATTTTAATATTTTGATTTAAGAACATCCTGCAGATATTTCTTTTATTATTTTACAGTTTCATGAATCCGAGATTTTCATTTTATGTTTGGTTTTCGTTTGGTATTATACTCCATAGCCTTACATACTTTCTGTTTTCTTTTGTCCACAGAAGGTGTTTTCAGTTGGCCTACCTTTAGATACCTTCTGAAGTTTCCCATAGTAACACTGTTACAGCTTAGACTTTGAGTACATAAAAGGAAGAACAGTTCTTTGTGATTTTACTATTTAACGATGAATAGATTGGAATTTCCAAGTGACAGTAATGTATATTGATTGAAGGAACGTCGCCCATCATAGATATACATAAGAAAAATTCAAAGAGAACAATACTGAAAAACATGATTTCCTTGTTCCACTTTTTATTCACAAAGAAACAATAGAACAAAAGGCATTTCCAGTCACATGTCAATGCAGGATTCTAATCAACAAAAACTAACAAAAACTGTAATCAAAGCAATCACAGCACATCACATATCCCAATATATCAGGCAACTGGATAACAAGGAAGTAACCAGCGCAGTGTTTGAATACAATTGCAAAAGTTGGAAAGTTGTAAGAGAACAATATCAGTAAAGTTGTTTGATTTCATATTTATTGCCAAAAAAATAAATATACATACATAATGTATATGTTTTCTAAAGCAATAGAAAGCGGGTGACTGAGGAAAGTATCGTGAAAATTATAATAAAAATAAAATTGTTACAACCGAACACCATCTTAATTTTCAAACCACTATTTCCATATTACTCAAATGAAATTCAACCTTAATACGCCAGCATTTTTTTCAACCAACCCACTTCTGTAATTGGTAGTTACATATTTGTTTTTGTCAACTACCGCTAGAATTGTTCTTCCGTTTGCCTACCTTCAATATAAGCAGTAGTTGTCAAACTATCGTAATTTAAAAGAGCTTGGTTGTAAGGTGTTTTTCAAAAAGGATGTTCATTTTTTCAAAACATGTTTATTTATCAGTTCTTGATGTTATTTTTTAGATCTGCTTCCAACTTCTAAGTGTCAGAGTATTCAGTGTAGTTTCCAGTTTCATCATGCGGCGCGGCGTTTGACGTTTCCTGACAGTTTCGAAATGATTAAAAAATATTACTATTGGATTCTCAATGTTTGTTCACAAGAGAATTGGGTCGCCATTACCGTTACTCTATGCAAGTTAGACGCCCCACTGCATAGTAAAAGTTTTCACCCAAAACCATTTAAGCTATCTGAGAACAACCCAAAGTTAATATTAATGAAAAAAAAAAAAAAATGATCCGTAAAGTCAAAACCATTTGATTTTAAGCTCCAAAGTAATCTCTTGCAAGGCCATCGCTTTTGAGTTTTAGTGCTCTGCAAGTAAGCGTCACATGATTTTCTATTTTTCATCTACTTTCGTTAATGCAAACAATTTTTTTTTTTTGCAATGGATCTATTAGTAGAAGGTAAGAATACCGTTGTATATTTTATTTTAGGTATGATATGTGTAACTGTACAAATTCAAATAAAATTGCTTTCTCTGTTTTGTGTTAAACTGTGTTCCCCGTCCCCCCGGTATATTATATATTATGATTTCTGTACTTTTTGATGCAAGTTGAATCAGCTGCGGAAATTTGCGGATTCAGATTGAATTGAGCTATTAGTGACCACAACTCTTATTATTTTATTTTAGGTGCTCTCACTAAATGCTCTTTTACTAGAATGTTATGTTTTCTTGATCATACAGCCAAACATCTGCTTGAGTATAAAAATGTTCGTTTTTGAATGATTATTGTGTTTCAATTAACTTTATACCAGGAAAACTGTAAGTCCTATGTCCTAGGTAAAAACTTTGAATGGTGAATTTGTAGGTGACATCATGGCGCACAAAAATTGGTAAAAAAAAATTAAAAACAATCTGTGTTTGAAGACAAATATCTCAAAAATTAATAGGCTCGAAGTTATACATAATTGAATAACTGTTGGTACCTTTTTCCCTGAAGTATATTTTTTAAACACCTTGTAGTTCAGTGGGTGTTCAAGATACACCCCACGATTATGACCGCGTTTGTTCGAGAGTGGAACCTCTGTGCACTGTGGACAAGTTTGAGCATGATGTAGTACTTTTTGTCTTTTACACTGAGAGGTACTACTCTCAGTTGGGTTGTTACTTGATTAAGTGTACATGGTTTTGAGTCCAAAAGTAAAAACAAATACAGTATTTAAATTATAATATTTATTAAACTTATAAATAAATTTACAGTCTTAGTTTTAGGTTTTTTATGAAATTAAGTATTTTTATGATGTAGCACAATGATAATTTAAAGTTTGGTTTACAAGATATTGCGTTTATTTAAGCTGTAGCACAATGATAACTTAGAATTTGGTTTGCAAGATATTGCGTTTATGTATGTTAAGATTGAATTTAAGACATAGTGTGTTACGATTAGATTTAAGATATAGTATGTTACGATTGGATTTAAGATATAGTATGTTACGATATACTATGTTAAGATTGAATTAAAGTTAAAGTATCTTAAGATTGCCCAAATGCTCGGTTTGGTTCACGATATTATAACGACCACTTTGTAGCAATGTTTTGTACGCAGCCAATCGATCTGGGATCCCGAAATAGAATGTCCCAATCTCGCCTCATAATGCTCTACGTTCATATTCTTGACCTATCCAAGAATATCGAACGAAGAGAAAAAGAAAGAAAAGTAAGAATGACCCACTTACGAATCAATAAATTATTACGCTGTGTCGGTACGATTTAAGTGCGACACTAGCATTTAATGCTCGAGCGTTGGTATGGAAGTTCAATGTACGAGAGTTGGGCAATGTTATTTAGGTCAAAAGAGTTTATTTGACTTAGCTAAGTAAGCAATAAAGAAGGAAGTCAAAGTGATCGCAAGGGGAAAATGATCTCAAGTGTATTGACTTATTATGAGTTCATTAAGAGAAATAATTATGGGGTTCATAAAAAGGAAGAATTATGTGAAAAAGGAAAGATTATGTGGAGAGATCATTAAGCAGAGATAAGGATGGTTGGTTGTAAAGTGTGAGTGGTGCACTTTACAAAAATGAGTTCACTTTAAAAGACAATAAGCCACCAACAAGACAACGAAAGGGGCATAGTCCCGATGCAATTGGGGCTTTTTCAGACATCAAACAGCTGGTTTTAATTTTAATTTAGGTAAGTAAATGCTTGCAACCAACAAGCCCGTGTTGTCAGGTTGTGGGATTTCGCCCATTTTTTTTGTTTATTAGATTCCTGAGTGGGTTTTAGCATAAAATCTTGGATTTTTTTTTAAACAAATTAAAAAATATAAACTGCATAGGTACTTGGTTTAGAAAAATTTTTCTGTGAATGACTTCTTTTTTAAGCCAATCGAATTTCCACATACTTTGGAAATGGAATATTTTTCAAAAAGAGATCAAAGTTTCAATAGTGTTTGCGTAATCAAATCTGTTTTTTTTAAAATCAACGAAATTATCCGTTTTTACTTCACTGCGCTGGCGAACATGGAAAGCTTTATTAAATATAACTTCCGTGGGAATATAATCATTTAACCTAAACCGTACGACTATTTTGTTTTGCTAAAAGATATTGTTTTAAAACAAATATTTATTAAACTTAGGTTATTTCTAAGCAACCGTCTGACAACACTGGCAACAACAAGCAACAAGAGTTCGAGAAAAAAAATGTTCACTGACAGCTATGCACGCAAAAGCTATTATGGCTATACCGTGTACTTTGGGAAACATAAGGGAATATTTCGTTCTGTTTTGACATAAGCTTTTGATTCCTACTGTGGACTCTGCGTGGGTATATAAATTAAATTTGTATTCATATAATTTAAAAGCGTTATAAATTCTAAGGAAAGAGTCATTCATTTTCACATGGTCACTGAGCCACATTGAGTGTGATGATTTTCGGTGAATTTTCACTTCATCGTCAATTAACTGCATATCTCCAAAATGAACATCGGACTGCATACTGGTGTAGTATCCACCCCCCCAAGCGTTTTCAACACCGAATATTTCTGAAAGTATCGACTTTTTCGACAATTTGCTGTAGTAAAATATACATGTTCTCTGAATGTATACATAGTTTCTTATGCAAGAAAGAGAAACTCGATTGATTTTACTAACTATCGTGGGGTAGATTCGACCAGAGACAGCAAACAAAAATGACAGTTAAAACTCATAATTTCGCCCACCCTGTGATAGATTCATTTTAAGTCAATTTAAAATATAAAACTCGTCACTGCAACAAACACAAGCACCAGATTCTTTTACCATTTCTAATACACGAAGCTGTACATTGTACGCAAAGGGGGCGGGAGGGGGGGTATACGTTAAATTCACGCCTGGACGCCCCGCCGACAGACGTGACGGCGAAGACAGTCGTGTTTTGAGCCACAAGTGAATTCAATTACTTCATCATCACCATGATTTCTTATGAGACTCATGAACTTGTAATAGAAAGCGTGCGATTCAGCTGGGGACGGAATAGCGCGCGTTCACTAATACATTGCAAACTTAATGAATTCGGCTCTTAGCCTCAGAGTTAAAATTAAGGAGGTACTTTGCCATAATAGCATAATTTTTTCTTACTCTTTTAATATTTCACCTGGATTCGGGGGCTCACTATATTTTGTTGTAATCCCATACCACAGACAAAGGCCTTACTTGTCTAAGGTGTAAATGATGTAAACTGATTAAATACGTGACACAGCTGCTTAATGTAGGAGCGTTTGCCCCTTTAAAGTATTTTAAAGTTATTAAAAATACTATTTTAAAGCGTTTTTTTTTTTTAAAGAAGTGATGATTAAAAGATAAGTTAATTTAATTATGTAAATATAAATATATATGTTACCTAATAAAAGAAACTGCTCCTCCATGCCTCTCTCTTCAGTTATCTCTGAATATTGGTGGTTTTAATAACCGTGTTTTATTATTCTCACGATCTTATCCGGATCATCTTTTTACACGCATTACAAAAACAAAAAAAGATCTTCCTTTTTATCGGGATCTCTTATCGTGATCTGGCTTTTAGTTCACACTATTCACAATTAGATTTCGTTTTGTTTTGTGAGGGTTGGTATGTTGTCAATGGATTTGTCAAACATGAGTCTTGCCCGATCAGAAATTAAAATATAAATGAATTGCAAAAAGCTATGTATTATTTTAGCAGTTTATAAATTGTTGCAATATAATGTAAAAGATTTATATGAAACGAGAAAGTTCAACAAAATTATAATAATAACTTCTTAGCCCACTTATATAAACACATTTTCATGGTTGTTATTGTATCTAAGCTGTGTTTTTTGTGTAGCGTAAATAGTCGTGATTTAGTTATTGATGTTTCAATTAAATTGGTAATAAATCGTTATCATATTTTGCATATTTTGTTTATTTTTAGTAAAATATACAATACTAAATTTCATTAAATACATCAAAAAAATATTTTTTGGAAATTCGCAAATTACATATCGCACATGTATTACAAAAGTGACACAACTCAAAAATCCCAATATTTGAGATATCACCGACAAATGCTCGTTAAACTTCCACACAATATATTTATCAAAAGTGCATTAACTTAGATTCATTATTATCCCTGCAGATGACACTTATGTCACTCTAAGCTTTTCAAACGAGATCAAAGTACCTTTGAAAAAACTGACACGTTTTCAATTGTGGTCAGACCGGCGTAGCTAACGGGTGTGTAAAATTTAAATAAAAGTGTATTTATTAGTGTTGTGCCATTTTCAGAATCATTAGTCAAGAGTGCGCGTGTAACATTTCGAATTGAAACAGTTAAGTTGATTTGTTTTAAAGAAACAATTTGTTCTATTTTGAGTTGAGTCACTTTAGCTGTTCGAGGTAAATATGAAAATTGGTTGTATTTTGAGATGGGTCACTGTTGAAGAATGATCGATTGACATTTAGAGTTGTGTCAATTTAGATGATTTAGTTAATATTTTAGTTTTTTAAGTTTTATTGAAGACAAAACGGTTTAATTTTTAAGTAAAGCACTTTAGCTGACTGTGTTGAATATTTTTTGTATACTTATTTCATAGTTATGTCACTCTGGATACATTTTTTGATCACAATTTGACTTATGACACTTTTGATGCATAGATTTTGAATAAATTCCTTTTCAGTATTTGAAAAAACATAGTAAATCATACATTCAATGAGTCGGGCCAGATTTATGGTGCAAATGGCAACCACATCCTTACAAAACGAAGCATCTATTCCGATGATAAGTGAAGATGCTATACAAAATAAAGAAAACCAGCAAAGTAACTTCACATCAAGCAGCTCAAGATCCTATTGAACTGCCTGACACACAAATTCCTGAAGGTAATAATGTTTACGAAATTTCGTGTAATTCAGAGTGCCCCACCTTGATTCGTTTGACTAAACTTCAACACCGAAGTCAAAGAAAGAATTTTCTGCTAAGAAAGTGCGTCCACCTTGCGGAGATAAGTGTAGATTAGGTTGTAGTACAGAAATCAATAATGCAGGAGAGGAAATATTTAAAAACTATTGGGATCTTGCTGACTTGCAAAAACAACGGGAATTTATTACTAGGCACACAAATCAAATAAAACCAAAATACCAAGATTCAAGCACGCAAGATTTCAGAAATTTGAATTCAGCTTTCTTTTTTGAGGTTAACACCACTCGTTATAGAGTTTGCAAGGCATTTTTCAAAGCCACCATTGACATAAATGATAGACCCATTCGAACAGCATTACAGAAGATAAGTGACACCGGATTTCTTCGCTGTGAGATGATCTAATTAACAAAAACATTATTCCAAAATCTTATTACGATTTATACTATAAAAATTTACTTGATTTAGATTGAGTTACTTTGTATTACCTATAATTTTAATTTGAATTATATTTCATTACGATTTATTTTTCAAAATTTAATTAATATGGACTAAGTTACTTTGTATCACCTATAAATTTAATATAAATTATATTTCATTATGATTTGTTTTTTTTAAAAATTGACTTCATTTAGACTAAGTTACTTTGTATTGCATACCTATAATTTTAATGTGAATTTTAAAAACATATTTTTTTTAATTTTTAGTTCTTTTATACCTCAATTATTTTATTACTATGTATTCTATAAAAATTGACTGAATTTGCTTTACTTTTACTTTATTTTTACCTATAATTTTCATATGAATTTAAAAGAGATATTTTTTTCATTTTTAGTTCTTTTACACCTCAATAAAAAAAATGTATTAATAAAGGTAATATTGCTCGTTTCTAAAATACCTACATCTACTCCACCGGCTCATGAAGGTTAAGGAGTTACATTGCTACAATTCCGAATTTGGACAAAAGCCGCATTTTATTATGGCCAGCAATACCTTACATAAGAAAATTAAAACATACGAGTATGTACACACATACATACATACATAATAAATATTTTCAGACCAAGGAGAAACTGGACAAGGCTGGATGAAGCAAAAAAAAAAAAGAAAAATCAAATGCCGCTTCTTCGTCCATTGTTTTGATTTATGACAAGTGTCAATGTCGAACTACAAAGCAGTTGTACCAAACTTTAGAAGTTTAAATTTAAGATGATCTGGATAATTTTTTTTTAAATACTTGATCGGATTAGGATCATGTCAATAACTAAACACGGCTAATGTTATCTTATTAAAAAATGACTCGCTTGCTTTTCAAATGAAGGATTCAATTTCTTCAGTAGGAATGGAAATTATAAATACTCCCTTCACGTTTCGCAAAAAATAATTTACGTAGTCTTGTTGTTTCTAATCCGTTGCTTGTTCTTCTGATGTATCAGATCATGATTCACAGTTCTGTACATATACATCTGTCTTAAACTGCTGTACCAGATACTTTTACATTTAAAGACTTTAATTCCATCGATGCCAATGTTCTTCAAATCGGCTTCTTTTCAGCTCCTTGGGATCGACTCTAAATGTGTTCTCGATCCTGATGAAATAAATAACTTTTTTCTGGCTGATGAACCCAGCATTGTTAACCAGGTGCCAACATTGGAGAATTTCGCAGTAGCTACAGAAGTTGAAGTTATCCAATGTGTAACTGCTATTAAGTCCAATTCCATAGGTTAGTATGGCCTACAAATCCGTTTCATAGAATTTATATTACCATATGACCGTATATTGTCTCCCATCTCACCGATGCGATTAACTGGTGCATAACAATTTCAATTTTTCCTCAGTATTTGAAAATCGCAAGTCTTGCCTATTACCAAAGAAAACTAGCCCAAGGTCTCCGTCTGACTTTAGACCAATTAGCATTTTACCTTGTATGTCAAAGGTTTTCGAGAAAATAATGGCTAATTTTAAAAGTGCAATCCTCTTTTACTCCTCCGCTTTAACACGTCTTCACTGAACCAACATATGTCCGCCTTTTATCATATTTTCAGTAACTCCTACCTCCTTGACATCTAAGTTTCTGCTACTTTTTGTAAATTAGTTTTAAGATATCGGTCGAATTTATAATTACTAAAAAAGATTTTAATCTTAATGTACAAACCTTTAAAAAGAAAAAAAAGGAAATGCAACGAAAACTGGAAAGGGCGCCAAGATTTCGCTTCGTTTTGTATGGTGGCTCAGTAGCAAAAACTATGAAGTTAGATGTAGTAATTTGAAAAGAAACAGATAGATACGTTATATACGTTATTTCAAGAACACTAAATAATTGACTACGCAATCTTCCATCACTGGCGAGATATTTGAAGCACTACTGGGCAGGAAGGAGAGTCCAATTATTTACAAAACGACTTTAAATCCTATAATCCAATTCCCATTTGCAAACGAGGCTAAAAATCTTGAAAAGTCATGAATTAATTTTTGTTTAAACATCAATAAGTCGTAGCGCGATGATAAACAAAGTTTCTGCGGTCAGGGTAGATTTTTCTACTACACTTAAACTTCTCAGTATACGCACTGGTGCTATAAGCATGGAACACGACTCTTATCTTCCATTTGAAAATATTCCAAAGTTTATTTAAAAATGTCAATAACAGAAATACACTTTAATTTTATTTACTAAGTCAATATTTTCAAAGAGACACTTACCACTCCACTGTCTCTAAGATAATCGCATAAGCTCAATGTTGGGTTTGATTGGTTAAAAAAACCTTATATAAGTTTAACCTACAAGACTATGCCATGCAACAATTGTCTAGATAACCATCGACCCGTTGATTTTTGTACAGTGAAATAAGCCTGATCTTCTAACCAGATCCTGCTACCTTCAGATCTTTAAAACGGGGAGAATGTTTAACCCATTTTAAAAAATCTATGCGCTAAAAACTAAAACTTTGTTTTCAACTTCTTTTAACCCTTTGTCGACCGACAAAGTGCTTATACTTATAAGTACCAGCATGTTCAACTTCAAATGAAATCCCTATAGGAACATATTTAGACACTAACACCAAACAAGACTTTTAAGTATCATATAACTTCAATCAAATTTGTTTTTTATGTATGTTTACCTTATTTTAGCCACAGATATAACGGTTTTTCTGACAGCATATTAGACTTTGAAGAAATTAATTTTAGTCGATTTCGGTACTAACAAACTAAATTGGTATTTTTACACAGTTTCGATCCTTAATTTTATTAAATACTTATGTATTCGAAAGCAAAAAATATCATAGTTAAATAAATAAAACAAAAAAATGTTTTTTCCATTTTATAACTTTAGTTATAGGATAACGGTACTTTGGAGACTGACCTTCATATTTCGTCCCTATGAGTCATTGAAAAATTGAAAAATTAGTTTTCCATCTTAAAATATCCTCAACTAAAAAATTCTTCAAAAAAAAATTGATTATAACTTTTTTTAATAGCTTGGTCAACAAAGTGTTAAATATTCTATATAAAACTAAGGGGAAAAGTCGAGGGGGAAGTCATCAGTGTATTCAAGGAACTTTCAATATGAATTCAAAGTGAATTCACGGGAATTCAAGGTGAATTCAAAGTGATTCACGTGGATTCACTTTTTTTAATCAATAGTGAATTCCGATGTGAATTCAGGAAATTCAGAAGAATTTGAGTGTATTCAGAAGAATTCATTGCACAAAACCTGAATTCATAACGTATTCACTTTTTATTTAGAGGAATTCATATAGTGAATTCAGTATTCATAATGAATTCAGTATTCACAATGAATTCAGTATTCAGTTGAATTCATGTGAATTCTGTATTCAAGAGACTTTTTAAAAAGATGATGACTTTCCCCTCGGGAAAAATGCGTATGTTTCCTTCTATCGCCCATAATTTTCAACCAAGTTAGTTGTTTTTTTTTTAAATGAAAATAATAATTACAGCACAAGGTGATATGCAAAACAAATTATTCTGTAATGCCTGGCAAAGCGGGCAGTGTTTAAGCTTAGTATGTACTGGTATGGTTTTATAACCATATAGTGGAAAATGGCATTTGTAAGGTTTTTGCATTGTCTGCGTACCTAGTGTCCCCTCATTTTTTAATATTCAGCCTCAATGCACCGCAATAGCTCGAGGGTAGTGATAGCTGCTACCAAAAAAAAAAACATAAAATAAAACAGCACAAAAAACAAAACAAAAATTACGTATCTAATTACGTAGCTAGAGTAAGTTAGGTTTAGTAGTTGTAAGTTTAACTATTGAAGGTAGTTTTAAGCAATAAATAAAAATGTCAATTTACTAAGTTTTTTTTTCAAAAAACATTTTTCTTAGTATTAAAATTGTAATTATAATTAAAATTAAATAGTATAGTATAGTATATATATAAGTATTAAGTTTAGCTTAGAGTGCCCGTGTGGGGCCAGTAAATTAGAGTAAGATAGTCAAGTTAGCTAAGCTAGTTTTAATCACTTTTGTCTAGCATTTAAGATTTAATTGAATGAATGAATAAAAATTAAAAAAAAAAGTGATTGCTGCTCCTTAGCCAAGAGGTCCACGGTTCGATCCTCATAATTTCTCTTAGCATTCGTTTTTTTCTTGTTTTGAAGTGGTCAGCGTGTGTTGATTCTATTTGTGATGTCTAAAGATCGGATGATCAAATAACTGATCACTAAACGGGAGCTAATGGGGATAGTTAGGGAATTGAGCGTGAGAACGAATCAGTTGAGTGAGAGCAAGAAGGACGGGTGAGGACGAGCTAGAGCAAATAAATCGGGATGAGAAATAAACGAAAAAAACGAATATAGAAAACGTATCCGACCGGGCTTTGAGAGCGTCAGCAAGATATTTTGTTTTTTTTTTATCTTATTTTTTTGTATCTATTCACAGCTGTGTGTAAGTACTGCGGTCGATTGTGCAATTTTAAGAAACCTAAAACCGAGTGTGAAACAAAAAGTGAAACAAAGACACGTAGGAAGAACGCAGATACACCATCCCCATATCATCCCACGTGCCGAGGACGTAAGCCAGCGGTTCCAGGCAAACAACATAGGGAGTGATTAACCTTAGCTTTATTATCTTTATTACTAACCCTTAGATATTTGATTTGTTTCCGTGTTTATTAAGTATATATGTATGTACTTGGTTCAATTAAAATCTGTACCAACATACATATACATAGTATAGGTACTTTGTTAAGTGAGTTATATACACACTATTAGACTATTGGGGCATTGGGAGAGTTGGCTGATACGTCTAGTATAGCCATGTTGGCTAAAGCGAATACGTGTAAGCGAAAACGGTCAGATCCAAACTTTCTCGTCGAGGTTCATGTCCTGCTGAGGCAGCTGAAGTAAATATTTATATTCTTTTTATTTATCATTAGGCGTGTTTTTTTGGTAATCTATACAGTCTTAAAAAAGTATGTGTTAAAAAAAGCTCTTCGGTGATTTGGTAGCACTATGCTAATTGACATTCGACATTTAAACATTTGTTTTTCTTTTTAAAAAGGCGGGATACCCTGTTTAATGATTTGCCTAGGAAAAATATAATTTTTTTCTGACTTTTAATATTTCTTCCTCACTTTTCCACTTCTTTTCCAAACTCCTTTGCATAGCATCACGTTTTCATCGCCGCAATTGTTTTCAAATTTGTCACTTACATGTCATATTTGACATTATAGATAACATTTCGATAACAATCAATAGAAAATAGTTTGGTAGCACATTTTTTTTGTCCAGGCTAAGGACATAAGACTCGATAGCTATCTGGATTTCGTTATTCTATAAAGGCTTAGTTGTTAGTGTATTTAACATGAAAAATATTTTCTAAGGCTACATATATAGATTACGAAGAAAACACGCCTATTATTAGAAGTTTATTATTTTCCTTTTTTGTTTTGGTGTGGTAATAACTAAATAAAATAATCTAAAAGGTTTGATTATATCAAATTCATGATGACCCACCCTGATATGATATCATTTTTTGAAAATATTGTAAATAAAATATATTGTTTGATTTTTCAATAGTTCAGCTTTATATATCCCAAATTAGAAGCAAAGAAATTGTTGTATGAATGTATCAATATTATGCAAAAATAGGTTTCCCAACTAAAAATTCTTCCATAAAATCCCTTATCCCATGCCAAAGTTAATTAAATATTGGATACAAAAACACAAACTACAACAAAAAACGAATTCAAAAGAAAATTTAAATGGAATTAAAAAAAAATGAAAAGTCCAATTAACAAAAAAAATAGATAGCAACAAATTAAAAAAAAAAAAAATAATAAAACATCAAAGCAAAACAATTCATTATTTTCTCAATATATAGCATCAATCTAAACATCGCCCAACAAGGACGATTTGGAATATAAAAAAATGTTTCTACACTCGGCATATAAACCTACATACTTTTGCCTTCTTCGCTTGTTGACATTCTTTAAAAAAAACATTTAATTGAATTCTTATATTAAAACAGAACCAGGATAGTAAATCAATATATTCCATAAGTATTCTAATAATAGCCATATTGATGGGATAATAATTATTGCCATAAGCACAGCAGCAGAACAAAAACAAAAAACAAGCTATCGAACAATATGGAGGGTGCAAATCTGTAAAAACATAAACAGCCATAATGTTATAAGCATAATAACTTAATTAACAAAGAAACAACCGTATCCGGAACCAATTTACATCTTCATTTTTGTTTCGATGATCGTGCACAAAACAGTTGGAACAAAAAAAAACAAATTCAAACGGGGAACTAGAGGAAATAACAAATTTATTTATATTTCCAAATTCTTCCCCCTTTTAGCAGATAGCCCCCACAACAATCACTTGTAATTGTCTACAAAACCAAAGCGATACTTTAGCTTCAAATAGCATGCAGGAATACCACAACCCCACAAGAAGTTTTTTTTTGTTTTGAAGAGTTTCGGTGAAAAAAAAAACAGAAAAGACTAAACCCCCTTAACTCCCCATTTTAGCGTACAAAGTCGATTCGACGATACTCACCCAATAGGATATCCTTTTTTCAGCTAGAGTACCCTTGAATGAAAAATTTGTTTTTGTTTACATTCATAGCACGTTTTGGCGACGGAATGGCGCGTTTTAATACTTTGAAACAAAAGGGTGGTGAGGAGCAAAGCAGGAAGCAAGAACAAAAATCACAAAAACTCAAAACAGAGCAAGGATATCCATAAGGGACAAAAGGAAGAGTTGGTTTTCGTTAATGCAGACAAACAGTGAGTACTTTATCGATGTGTGTATGAATAGTGTGGTTGTAAGTTTTGTGTCTTATTTCGTAGATGGAGCCAAATCAGAAATTAAGGTTCATACTTTAAAATATAGTCTAGGATTGATATGAATGTCAGTTGCATTTTTTTTTCTGACAACCGATTCGATAGCGCTCCTTGATATCTACTACACCTATTTTTCTTGCCATATTGAAGTTGTCAAACACTCTGCAAATATTTTATAGGTAAGCACACGAACTTCACGTGTGGGTTTTTGGTTTCATGCTGTATGGATGATTTTCTTTACAGTGCTTACCAAAAACTGATACAACGATTGCCACTTAAGTTTTTCAGATGATAAAGTTAACTTTAAAAGCAAGTTTTTGAAAATATTCACCTGAAAACAGCGAATGTGTAGTCTTTCTGATGCTATCTTAGAAACAAGACCCTTATAGGTTTCTAATGCTGACATACCATGATGTCCTTCAGTTCGAATGGAATTATTGACACCACTTTTGAAGATGAAATATAGTGATAGAGCTTTTAGAAATAATAAGGTTGAATGTTTTTTGGTTATATCGAGCATAAGCTCTGATTTATTAACTATTTTGTTCATAGTTACTCTACAGTAACCGATAAATTGAACGCTTGACAGTTCACTCATTTAGGATGACCATTTTTGATTGAAACGGATTGTACTTTTTAAATGAGCTAAACTTATAAAGCTTATAGGAAAGAAATATAAGAACATTCCGTGGACACAGCGAGTCGACCTTACGCATACGTCTTATCCGGTTCCGGATGTCTGCAACGGACTTCAGTTCTCTGCAACATTTTCTCAAACGCCGAGATTCCTCCTCAACAGTTCTGCGCTAAGTTTATCTCAAGCGTCCCACTCATCTGCTAGCTTGTGTGCGTGGGTTTTTCGCACCTCAAAGTGTGACCGATCCATTGCCTTAGAGATAGGATTTGGCCAGAAAATCCTTGAGATGTAACGAGGAGAAGACATTTCTAAATTGGTTGGTGCTAATAACATGCTAATAACATTTTTCTGGATATTTTACACCATTTCGAATGCAGTTCTAGCTTTTCTTATTTTACTGTTCACATCAAGTTCAGTCTCGTCTTCAGCCGAAACAATGATTTACAAAAAAAAGCTTTCGACCTTGTTGACTTACTGTACAACAATTTTCAGTTGAGTGCAAGAATTATTTAAGCGATTTTCTTTTGGACCTGTTAGTTCTTATTCTAAAAATTCCAAACTATGGACCATTTGGTTGAAAGTTCATAATTCTATGCGATAGAAATCATATACTATGTATATGTATGTATATCGTCAGTGCAGTCCTGAAATTTTAGGTAAGATGTCATCGTTCATTAAATTCTTTGAGTTTCATCTGTCAGTGCTGTACGCAGAATATCGGTGACGATCACTAACAATAAGAGTGGAAATGAAATGCAGTTTTATATTTTACTGTTGTACAGAACATGACATCTAGCAAACTCGTCGATTTCGAAAGGGTTTTTACTTTATCTGGAAAACTCTATGAAGAAAAGAATTTCCTGAATAAGATTTTATAGATGATATTTTAACGCAGTTTTCATGTGGCTTTAGAGTAGTCGCCAAAGGTTTCTTGTTTTACTTTTATGAGTATTGACAAAGTTGTAATACAACAAAAACTTATACCGGACCACCAATTTGGTTATCGACTATACAACAAATCCATCGAGTTACCAATAAAATCTTAAACGACTTCGATGAAAAAAAGTACTGCGTATCAGTATATCTAGACGTAGCAAAAGCTTTTGATACTGTTTGGCATGAAGGACTTTTACACATAGTAAAAAACATGCTGCCGGACTTCTTGAAACTAATTAAAATCTATCTGGACGACATACACTCTTCTACGTCCAACACAACGATGAGTGCTCTGAGCTATGCCGAATAGTTGCACGTGTCCCTCAAAGAAGTGTTCTAGAACCAACGCTCTACCTTTTTTTTAGAGTAGACATACCTAAACCCAACAAGTCTGTGATAGCTACTTTTGCAGACGTCACAGTAGAGGTGGGTAGTTTTCGCTTTTTGTGTTAACGAAACGAAACAGTTATTTAAAAAAAATCAACTAGTTTAAAAACTAGTTAAAAAAAAACGTTTTATTTCAAAACACATACCCAAGCATACCTATGTGTTTGCTTCTAAACATGATAAATTGGTAGACAAAACTACCTATTCTTAGGTATAATATTTCAGTATACAATACCTATAATTTTCTTTTGACAAATAAAATCGCTTTACCTACTAATCTAAACTTTGCAATATTTACATACATACATACATAAATCAAGTACATTTTATTTAAAATAAGAAGCACCAACGACGAATTAGAATTACATACCTAGACGTACCCTATATACATTCTTATGTACTGCAAGAAAATAAAAAATCATTTTTGTCTCATGCATCCGAATGAAAAAGTTTGTTTTCAGCGAAAAATAAACCCAACTATGCACGAAACAAGATAAAAACCGTTTTCATACCAACGAGCAAAGGGTTAAAAAACAACGAGAAACGAGCAAAGAGTTGAAAAAACGAAAACGAACGGGTTAGTTTATATGTACATCAGGGGTGGAATCATGTTTTGTATTTGTTTTTCTTCTTTATGCGTTTTCATGTGTGCGTAACAGAATCATTCGCATGCCTGTGTTGAACTGTGTGTATTTTTTAGTTTGCTGGATTCGTTTGCTTTTGGTTTTTTTTTTTCAATGAATTTTTAATGTGCAAAGGAGATTAATGTAATGTAGTTACTTTTTAAACTGTTTTTTTTTTTGTTTTTTTTATAAAAAAACGGTTAACTTGTTTCGAGATAAAAAACTGTTTTTTAAACTAGTTCGTTTAATTTGTTCCCACTCCTACGTCACAGTAATCCTATTTTCGAATTAACGCTTAGATCTAGCCACTCAATAAGCCAGAATAGCAATTGACAGGCCAGTAGATTGGTTCTGAAAATGGGGAAACAATATAAATGATCGATCATATCGCAGAAAACATCATCCTAAACAACAATAAAATTACTATTGACAATGAAGCGAAGTACCTGGGTATGCTTATAGATAAAAAATGTACTTGTAAATAAAACATATTATATAAACGGAACTAAATAGAAAACAAATTCAGACAACTCTATTGGCTGCTAGGAGAGAACTCAAGGTTATCAAGAGAAAACAAACTTCAAATCTACAAAACAATAATAAAACCAATATGAACGTACGGGAATCAAATCTGGTGAGCTACCTGGATGACAAATATTAATATCATGCAACGACTACAAACAAAAATTCTTCGGACAATAGTAAATGCACCATGGTGACATAACCAATGCAGACTTTCACCGCGACCTCAAAATTCTCACCGTAAAAGAAGAAACAAAAATAATCAGCAGACGACATCAAATAGCGCATCGTGACGACCACACCAACTCTAAAATACGAAGTTTATCTGAGCAAGAATTGAATTCAACAAGACGACTAAAAAGACGCAAGCCCGTAGACCTGCAAAATATTAAAAGTCTGTAAAATATAAAAAAATAAAAAAATAGATAAATAAAAATATATGAAAATAAAAAATTGTAAAGTTGTACATGTTATAAATATGTACATATATCTAGAGACAATGGTCTAAGCTTACAAATGTATCCCTCCACATCTTTTATTACAATTTCTTGCTCCATTTGGGAAAAATAATAAAAAAAAAACATTGTATGAGTATCTCCTAAGGATTGTCAGAGGGAAGCAGTGTCATAGATTCGGTATCCTCACAAATGACTTCTATCGAAGCTGTATAGATGATGACATAATATAACCTGTAGCATAACTTCTACTGGCCAGCTCCCCAAGAACGACGCCTTTTATGCATGTGCGCACGGTTCTTTGACTGCCTGGGCGACCTGGCTAAGTTACAGCACGCAGATCGCAAAAGATTGATTATACGATCAAAATAGTTTTGTGAATTGCATGTCCTAAAATGCAAACTTAGGGTTATTCACAATGCTGCAAACAACCATTCCTAACCTAACCCTACTTCTCCTACTCTTAAAACAAAAATTCACCTTCCGACTAAAAACGTACATAGCTAAATTTTTTGAAAGTCAGTGATTCGGTAAGTTTCTCATAAAGTAAAGCTGAAGTCAATTTTAAAGAAATCTTCTGGAATGTGTGTATATGCAAGAACAATCAATAGATGTCGAGACAGATACATATGACTTTGAGAACAGGGTAGCGAGGAACAACGCATTCAAAAAAATAACGATTGGCAAAAGAGGTTGAAGTTTGATTTTAGCTTTTGGAAACATTATTATATTTTACCGACGAAAGTAAATTTTATTCGTATGGGTATGTGTACGATGGAAAACGCGAAACGTAAAACATAAGGCTCTTAACTCTCGGCTATGGTTGTTGTATAACTGCCCAATATTAGGTATTTGTACTCATTCACCTTTTCACGCGCTTCGTTCTCCCGAATCCATTTTACATCTCACGCTCACCCGATTCGGAATATCGTCAGTTTGGATTTGCTTAGATACGATAGACTTAGATACACACTCAGTTCTCCATAATTCGGTGCTGAATTCATACGATGGACAAATTGTAGTTGAATTTCTACTTCAGATATGAACGAAATAAATTGCAATCCTCAGCAGCTCCGATTAAATACTTATCTATAGCTTTGTTTTTTGCGACCATTTTTATTCTGCAATGCCAAACAAGTATTTCTTGAATACAAAATAATTGGCGAATTTTTTTCCAACCGCATTACATTTTATTTATATTTACTTCAGTTACTTCAGTTGTACCTACAGTAAAAACACCTATAGGCTCGGAACAAATAAATTAAATTAAATAAAAGAAGTGCGCAATTAATTTGCACGTTGCTTTATGCACACACTACTATAGGCAAAATTTTTCGCATGTAATAACATAAATTAATTGCAGTCGGAAATTAATTTCAGTAACACAGGAACAAAATGCCAATAATTTCCAAATTTATAATGAACTCTCAACTAAATTGGTTTAAAATTACGGGCGGTAGAGAGAAACATACGCAATTTGCCACTTAGTTTTATATTGTAGTAGATTTAAAATAAAAAATAAATGAAAGTCAATATAATTACCACTCCTCGACAACTACTGGTTGAGATAACCCCCGGATTTTCCATAATTTTGTTCCATATGTGCTGCAAATATTGCTGTGAGGTAACCATTGCCAATTTTTATGAATATTCTAATCACTATCAATCCTTTTTTTTTTTTAATCTTCTAGGAATTTGAAATTTGTCACAGAGGTTGTTGTTGTTGACAGAGGGTTTAAATATTTTGGAATTTCAGTCGCGGATTCAAAAAAAACTAGGAAACCGGTCACGTTAACGAGCATCATTTTACTTATCATTTACTCGATCATTCGATAACGAGTCCTACTCACTCACTCGTTATCGAGTGCGGTAATTCTGCCCCATTTTGAATTCCAAAAAACCCCATGCTGTCGTAACCACTTGTCGCGGGTAATTTGAGACAAATTTCAAGTTTCGAATTCCGATAAAATTAAGTGAAAAAAATGATTTATCGCGGTCACGAATATGAATCAATAATACGAGCTGATCAACATTCAATTATGTATATCACACTAATATTATAAATGTGAAAGTAACTCTGTTGTCTGTCTATCTGTCGATTACCTTTTCCAACCAATCATCATGAAATTTGGTACAGAGATAGTCTGGGACCTGAGAAAGGACATAGGCGGAAATACCGCTCGCTAGGGGGCCCTGCAGTTAAGTTATTAACAAAACCTTTTCACGCCTAAACCGCTTAACTAATTGTAGTGTAATTTGCAAAGTGATAGTCTGGGACCCGATGAAGGACATTCGCGAAAAAGCCGCCCGCTAGGGGGTGCTAGAGTTAAGTTATTAACAAAACCTTTTGACGCCTAAGCCGCTGAACCAATTGATTGTAATGAAGTTTGACAAAGAGATAGTCTGGGGCCTGAGGAAGGATATAGGTGGAAAAGCCGCTCGCTAAGGGGCGCTAGAGTCAAGTTATTAACAAAACCTTTTCACGCTTAAACCGCTTAGCTTAGGTGGAAAAGCCGCTCGCTAGAGGGCGCTGGAGTTAATTTAATAACAAAACCTTTTCACGCCTAAACCGCTGAACCAATCGAAATGTAATTTGGCAAAGAGAAAGTTTGGGACCTGAGGAAGGACATAGGTGGAAAAAACGCTCGCTACGGGGCGCTGCAGTCAAATTACTTACAAAACCTTTTCAGGTCTTAACCGCTAAGCCGATTGTAATGTTATTTGGCAAGCAGATAGTCTGGGACCTGAGGAAGAACATAGAAAAACCGCCTCCTAGGCTGCGCTGGAGTCAAGTTATTAAGAAATTCTATATTTATTGACCAAAATGACTCAAATTCACAATATGTGTTCATTTGGTGCCAAAAGAGAAAATTACAAAATCTTGATCAGATAAATGGCACTGGAGTCAAGTTTTTAACAACTTCTATATTAATTGACAAAATAACTCAATTTATATTGGTATAGTGCCAGAAGACAAAACTACACAATCGGGACTCATTAGGAGTCGAGTTATTAACAAATTCTATATTTAGGGAAACAAGAAAAAAAAAACTAAAAAAAATCCGGATCTAACCGACATGTTTCTCTCATGTTGAATGGTAAGGAGTTTTATCAAATTCTCAACTGCAAGACGGAGAAGGAAGGCAGGATAATAGCCTGTGGTGAAGAATGGAGTTTGTATGGACCTAGGCAGTGGTTGAATGTACATATTATGTATATGTAAAACTAAAACACGTCCCTAATTCCACTCTTAACCTAGAAAAGTTTATGGTGACAGTCTGATGGACTTGTCATTTTATTAACCACGAGCAACGATAAACGCCTTACAATTTTCTGAGGCAATGGCATGGTACGATACTATAACATGGCAATGCTAATTTTCTAAAATCCAAATCTTACGTGTAACAGTACAAAAACTCTTTGTATTTGGGATTGGAAATTCTTCCCCATCAACGGTACTGTCCTGTCCTGATATTTTAGTCAGTCTGAAGTCATTTAGCCACCAGATAGTTTTCCGATACCAAGCAAAAGACCATAACAACCTTAACAGATATCATTGCGTTGAAAATTCAGAAATTCTTAAATAAATTCATACTTGACGTTTGACGTCAGGAGAGCGTTGTATGTGCTCACACCCCATATTTTGATTAAAGATAAATGTATAAAAAAGTATTATTAGCTTTTAAATATTTGCTACTAAATCAAACTTTTCATGTGGTACAGCCAAATAATTGTAGAAAAATGATGCTTATTCACACTTTGAAGATTGTTTTTGGGCGCGGGCGAAGCCTGGTGGGACAGCCAGTATTATATATAGAAGTTAAAACTTAGACATTTTTGTGTGCGATACCGTCCTGGTACATATTTTGCATTTATATGTGGTACATGTACGCATTTTGCCACTTAGTTACAGAATAAGATTTAACTGGCTTCATAACCACTATTAAAAATCATGTTTGGTTGAGCGAACGAGCAATATTGGTAGCAAAAACAAAGATGTCCATGAACTTAACGCGGCTACTAAAAGTGACATATCAGGATATTTAGTTATAATACAAGTCAGCGGACACTGTTAAGAAGATGACGGACGTGGTGAATAATTGTGTTACCGAATTTTTGAATTCACTGGATTTGGCAGGAATGCAACCACACGGCAATTAAAAGGTTGAGCACCAAATATTATGCGTATAAATCAACCACGACTTTATAATGGAACCAGACTTGCAGTGAAAAACCTAATGAACAAAGTCAACTAAGTACCTATTTTGAAAAAGAAATTCAAAGACAAACACGTTTTCTTTCGCAGAATTTAAATGAATTCAATTACCTGTTCGTCTTGCTGTTGTGATTGCGATCACCATTATTGGATTGGGTACGATATCCCGCTTTTTATAATCCGGTTTTTTAAAATCCCGGCCTTAAAATCCCGCTTTTTACAATCCCGCTTTTTTATAATCCTGCTTCTTATAATCTGCATGTTAAACCAAATTTCGCGCGAAGATTGATTGCAAGGCATTTTTTTAATTAAAACAAATAGTTCTGATTGCAAAAGCGATATTAGAAAAAACAAATTAAATTAGTGAAATAAAAACAGGTAATAATATGCACTAACCTTTTATTAATAGCTCGTATTATTTGCATGTATGTATAACAATTCAACGAATATGCAAATAAATTAATAATATTCATTTAAAAATTAAAAATTAAAAATATTAAATATTTACATACATTGAAATATTAATGGAACAACCAAATTTTTTTTTATGTAATTAGTTCAATTGTATATTGTGGGCGATGCGACACGACGTATTTTTGGACATATTTTTCATAGTTTTCCGTTTATTTTTTGTTAAAGGAACTTTTCTTATTTCTTTTCTAGAAAATGGAACCAGCAATATTACATTTTGAAAGATGAATTTGTTGAAATATAAAATTGAAATGCTGAGAAACAGGCAAAGCGGGATTAAGCGGGATTTTAAGACGCGGTATTTTAAGAAAACGGGTAAAAACTACTACCCCCTTTCCATCATACTTTGTATAAGTAACTTGAGTTTTTGTAGGGCGCGGGCAACGCCGGACGGGAAACAGCTAGTTTAATATAAATGTGTATGCTGTATCAACTGCGTACGTTAATTAATAATTCTCGGGGCGATGAAGGATTCACGATAATTATGATGTGCGCGCGTTGACTGTCGGAAAAGTTTTTTTTTCACGGTGCCGCCTCTTGCGAATGTTTGACAAGCAATCAAATAGTATTATTTGTCAAGAAGCTTCACAATTCGCCTTCCATTCGTGCAAAAATATAACACGCACACACTAATGGTTGCGAGAAGTAGGCCCTGGTTCACCCGGAACTGTAGCGCCACCTTAAGTAAAGAATAAAAAATTGGCAATGATTACCTTACAGCAATATTTGTAGCACATACGGAACAAAATTATCGAAAAACGCCAAAATCAAGGGGGTATCTTAACCAGTTGTCGAATAGTGTATGTATGCAGCTTCAAATCTTGGCATTGGCAATTGGCTACATGGTCCAATTTTCCTGATAGACATTTACATATATAATTTGTACGAGTAATTGCGTAATTGATTGCGAATATTTTAAAGCTCTTTTTTTTTGTTCTCTCCTTTCTGGCGACAATATTCTATACGTTTGGCACTTTTTTAAATGAATGAAAGATGTAAGAAAAACGAATATGCTAAGAATATGTCTTCTTTTTTCAGAGAAACAATATTAGCATACGCACACACATCGCCTTCTTTATTATGATGGCGACCACCCATTGAACTGTGTTTCAATTTTGTTGTAACCTTCCTTTTGCTTTGGGAAAAGGAAACAATTTTGTCCTTACTTACTTTTTTTTTTTTTTGAGAATGTTATTCGTGCATGGTTTGTACTCGAAGAATTTTCCGAGTCAAACTGGAATACATTTTCCGGTCCTTTAAATTGAACAATTGATAGTAATGTTATGGCTTACAAAGAAGGACCTATTGATAGTTCAAAATCAAATATGGTAGAGGAGAAATATTTAAAAATAAATGAATATGTACGAAGATATTATTTGAGTTGCTTTTATGCTGATTTTATTATACATTATATCTTTTCAATAAATGGGATGAAAGAAATTCAATACAACTACGCAACATTAGGTTCGCCTTATGGGGTAAAAGTATTTATAAAGGAATTTAGTTTTGAAGTTAGGAGTTCGTCCTTTAATACTGAGAAAAATAAATACCAAGGAAACAATAAATTTCTAACTTAATTCTTAGGTTGGGTTACGTTTATTGATCGATTGATTCTTGAAATACCTGCTGGTGGAAAGAAAACTATTGTATAGCTACAAAGCTTCACTATCTTGAATACCATTTTTTAAAAGTATAGTAGCTTTACAAAGGCCGGTTGTTATTCAATGAAACCCCAACAATTGTGATTCATAAGGCGAAGAGAATTTAATTGGTCTAAATGTTCAAGCCTATTTCTTGAATTACTAACGCTGTCCACATTTTTTGGTTTCTGTAACTATCTTTGGATTCATAAAAAGGACATGAGCACCCCACTTTACATAAACCCTAAGAGTTTTCAAGATTGGATTGTTGACAAGAGATCGATACTTTTAAGAAATTCACTAAGCAAACGTTTTAAAAGATCACCACATTTAGAAGTTTCCAGACTTCAGGTATTTGTGTGACGGAAAACTACGCAGATCTACCTTACCTTTTTTCACCCGTTCCGAAATGGATTGTTCATCAAAATGTTTGATAAGCCTCTTTAAAAAAATAAGTACACGGCATTCATCTTTTTTCCGACTCCGAACGGCGGGTTGAGAAGCTTCTCATGGCAAATGATACTCTTTGATTGCTTGTCTGACATTCTAAAGAGGTGGTACCGTGAAAAAAACTTTTAGGTGTTTTGCCGGGATTGAACCCGGGAAGCATGCGTAGTAGGTCATCGTCATCACCTAACCACCACGGCGACCACAAGCCTTTTTTAGAGGTTCATATAAGGAAAATTGCCCGTATTCTGTGAAGCTGCTAAACTGTCCTTTTGACAAAATATTTCCTCACTTATTTCTTTTGTGGGTTTTTATTGCATTTTAGAAGGGGATTTTTAAAAAAAGTTGTAGAATTTGAAATTGATATAAAACACACACAAGTTGAGCAAATGAGCCAAAATTTCAACCACTTTTTCGAGGAATTGAGGCCGTCACTCACGAATGGTGCGCTAGATATTAGCTTTCACGGCTGGAATCGTCCG
Source organism: Brachyopa scutellaris (assembly GCA_949775065.1). Classification (NCBI taxonomy): domain Eukaryota; kingdom Metazoa; phylum Arthropoda; class Insecta; order Diptera; family Syrphidae; genus Brachyopa; species Brachyopa scutellaris. The sequence continues at coordinate 38,363,226 of OX459113.1, read as the reverse complement.
CAAAGACTAAAAATAATCCACAACGATTTTCTTATAAAGATACGGAACTCTCAAGAGGATTTATAGTTCAAGTTTACCTAGCATCGCGAGGACTGATCGGAAGTGCGGTTGTCAGCATATTGAATTACGTATAAGTCATCATTACGTTGTACAATTTTTCTTTATGAAACACCGATGCGCACTTCCACTCTCGACCTAAAAAAGTTTGAATCTCGGAAGATTTTAACAATATCAAATCAATACAGAGTCTTCAAATTGAATCTGAACCGAAGAAAACAAAAAAAAAAAAACTGCAAACTTTTCATACGAGATCACAAGCAAGCAAGAAAATGCAATGACGCTAGGAAGATACAAGGAAAATAAAACTTTCTACACATCTCAATCTCCGAACACATGTTCATATTCAAATGAATCCCACAAAGACTTGATTTGCATCCTTACCCTTATACGTAACAGTGTATCGAACTTTCACCGGGTAGTGCCGGCTAACTTTCTTTTTTCTGTCAGCCACACATCCATTAAAGTTTTCTTTTTAAAAAAACACATCCGGTCTTTGGAAAATTTTGTATTTTATTGCTCAAGAAACTCTAACTTGTCTTGTGTAGGAAGGTACGTAGGAGATGTGTGTGTGCGTACCATTTATTTATTGTATGCAAACAAATTTGCTTTTTCTCGGGGGCAATAATTTTGTTTTGAAAATTTGTTGCCATAACTTTCGTGAGTTAAGTTGAAAAAAAAAAACAAATTTTCAATAGAATCCGTGATGTGAATATTTATTTTTTTTATTCCTTTGTATCTTTCTTCCGTAGTTCCGTGCAATTAATAAGAACCGCAGGTATGACAAATTGCCACCGCAATGGAGCAACTTGAATTTCGGATTTCTTAGCCTTAAGTGTACACTTGAGGAAAAGAGTTGTGGACCAACACAAAGTTAAGATTTTTTTTAATAGGTGCTGTTTTATTGAAGAACACAACCGATTTGTAGAAAAATAATGCTAGAGCGAGTGCTAGTGTGTGTTTTTTTTTTGTTCCATCTAGAAGTAAAAAGGCTACCAGTCCTCTCCGTCGCCACTCGACCACTCGACCACTTTGTAAATGATCAACATTTTGGTAGGGGCAAAAGCATCCCTTGATTCAGATTATTAAGAGCTAAAAATGACAAAAACTAAGCCTTAAAAACTAAGATTGAGGAAGGTGAAGGAGATTGAATTTAACGCGAAAAGTCGAAAACAGTAAAGTTTGTAGTGGGTTGATACTCGGTATATAGAAGAAACAAGGCATCACCAATTACGAGGCTTACATAGTATGGAAAAAATTGAGTTGTAATGCGCAGTCGATCGAACCTGAGAGGAGTCGATGAATACAGAGAAAGTCTGCAAGGTTCCTGCGTTCCTCAATTTTATTTAATATTCAAGCTTGGAAACACCATATACTCACAAAACGTAATCAAATCAAGGACAAACAAAGACAACTATTTTGGCTGCTGGGAAGAAACTCGGTTCTATCTATAGACAACAAACTGCTCATCTTCAAGACGATTACTAAACCAATATGAACATATGGACTTCAGCTGTGGGGAACAGCGAGTAAATCAAATATTAACATCATCCAAAGACAGCAATCAAAAATATTAAGAACGATAATAGACGCTCCATGGTATATTTCTAATGACGACATCCATAAAGACCTCAAAATATCAACAGTAATGGAAGAAATACAAAAGACAAGCACAAAACACCAAGTCCGGTTATTAATCCATAATAACAATAGCGCAAAATTATTTTAGCACGAAACTAAGCGTTTTCATAATTATAGTCGTCATAAAGCCCACTTTATCGTTAGCGCCTCGTATTAAAGTTAAAATCACCCGAACCTCGTATTAAATATTTAATATGGAGCTAGACTACTACGTTCTTTTTTATCGAAACTGTCACTTTTATGTGTGTTCGATTAAAATTTCTCATAGGAACGTTGCGAAATAGAAATTATTTAGCAGCATACTAAAAAGTGTCTATTATTGAACAAAAATTAAAGTATGCTTTTAAGTTTAAAGTTGCGTATAACTAGTACGGAGATAAACTGATAAAGTGGGGTTGACTATAATTTTGCGCCAATGAAGTCAACTCTATTCCGCTACAATAAAAAAACCCGAAAAAGAAGACTGAAGCGCCTTAGACCATCAGACCTAATATTAACAAAAATTATAACTACATATTGTAATCATCACTTTTTGAATACTCGTTAAATATAATATAAAAATAATAATATAAAATTAATAAGAAACCCACCTTAAAACAAAAGTATGTAAAGGCACTGGCCTTATTAGCTACCATACCCTGTAGTAACAATTACTTGGTGTCCATTTTACAATACTGCGGTGAATAGAAGTACTAATATCCTTGCCCAAAGGAATCGAGGGAGCTGAGGGCTCAATCTTAAAACCTATTCAAAATAAAAAAATAAATCATCTTGGAATAGGATTGGAATATTATTACTAAACCAAAATATTATGATTCTATACAAGGGTGTTCGTTGGGAAGGCTTACTTCTTTATTTTCAAATAACTTGTTGCGTTCAAAAAACGCACAAAAAGGGGTTTAGAAAACGAACAGATCAAAGTTCGAAAAATGGACTATGGTGAATTTCTCTTCATGTGTGTGTGATCATCTGGATGAGGGGAAGCTGTCGGAGCTCTGAATGTGATTCCCTTTGCTCTGGCAGCTGAATCGACGACAGAGACGATGGGCGAAGTCAGCCACCAATACCATCAAATCTTTTCCCGCCAAAAAGACGGTGTGGCGAAAAGAACATATTTTTATTCAGAATCGCGCAAAAGACATTATTAAAAATGCAAAAAATTAAGTTCCAAATAAGTATGAATTCGAAACGGTAACTTTAATTAAAATTTAAAAGTTATTAAACTTTATTCAAAAAAAAGATGGCTGAATTCGCCGAACCATTGTGTGTGTGCGTGTGAGTGTGTGGGGAAGTGGAGACAGCTGTCACGCCGGCTACCTCACTTCTTGGTTGACTGTGAAAGTGGAAGGAAAGAAAAGATAGCAGAGAAGTTCCCCATAGGACGAAAGTGAAAAAGGAAATGAGAAAGAAGAAAAAAGTAACTAATAAGTTTTGAAAACAAAATATAGAATAGTGAGTGGAAAGTGAAGTAAGTAGAAGGGAAAAGAAAGGAAAACAAATAAGGATACAAAAAAGTGACCCCAGTGACGGTGGCGGAGAACCACGATCACTGCAACCCCGGGACACACTTGCGTCGTGAAGGCTATCGATAGCAAACTATCGATGTTTAAGCAACACTACTTACAGAGATTCACAGGTGGGATCTTGTGAGGCTCTATTTAATGATGTCCACTTTAAGGCCAGAAGTACTGTAGAAAGAGCTGTTGGCGTTTTAAAAGGGCGTTTGAGAATTTCAATTTATGAGCAAAAAGGAATATATTTTCCTGAAAAGCATGCACAGTTTATAAACACGTGCTGTGCACTCCATAATGTGTGCATTGATTTTGAAGTTCCATTCAACAATCTATACTCTGATATTGTAAGTCCAAATCTTGAGGTAACGGACACTGCTAATGCGAAATTTACCCTAGTGGCGAAAGAAATCGTAATTATGTACATTAAAAACTCATTACTTTAAAAAACAAAAAATTATTTAATATAACACTTTATGAAAATAAAATAAAATTCAATATAAACCATAAGAAAAAGTGATATTTAATTCGATAACACAGCACAGTTATGTTAAGTCTAACGAAAACTTAATTTAAATTGGGTATACCTAACGTGACCATAATTTTTTTCACTCAGAGCGGGACGCCTGTACATTTTAATAACGAAAACACATGTTTTTTTTTTTTTTTAATTTTTCTCTATTTAATTTTTTATCTAATGAATATAGAGCTAATCTTAAGCAGTTGGTGGGATGGTTTTCTATATTTTTCAGATGAGCAAATCTGCTTTAAAATATTAGGTTTGGTATTTAAATATGAATGGAACTATTGACATGACTTGTTTATGTTATCCTTTGTTATCAGAATGGCTTTCAGGACTGAGTCTCCCAACTTAGTTTTTCACTAGTCCATATCTTATTCATATCAGAAAACACACTTTCGACTGGTGTGTAACGCATAACTGCCTAGCAGACATAAAATGTACTCTACAATAAAACAAAAATTCGCATGAAGGAGATCTTATTAAAGTGTTAAATACTTCCCGCCAACAACTTTCCGCAACTCTGTTCTAAGTGTTGCAGTCTGTTACTTTTTGAGCTGGTATTAATTTACTTAAAAAAAAATCAATGCTATCGGGTAATCTTTGTTATCATTCAAAAGAACCATTCTGAAGTTCAGATTTTCGATGACGCATTCGAGCATTTCGAGTGATATTTGGCGAATGACATAATTCCTCAATCGAAGATTCGAAGCCGGCTTATCCATACAGCCCCAAAAGAAAAAGTCTAGAGGTCTGATATCACATAAATGACTGGGCTGCTGCAAACTTTTTGCTTGGGTCCGAGTAGGCCCAAAACGCTAAAATTGTTTTTAAGTTGATAAATTCCTTCGCCGTCTATTTCGAGTCTCGAAGGATTTAAATTGTTGGTGGGTGGTTCCAGCTCCAGCTCAAGGTACACTTTTTATCTAGCAATGTATGATAGGAGGACGTCTGGAGTTTCTGGTTCGATTTGTAAAGAATCGAAAAGAGATGTTCCTGACTTAGTGACTGAATGCAATGCAACCGATTGTATTTTTTTTCAAAGCGGGACATTTGCATTTCTTTGGGGACAGCGGGACACATAGCTCGAAAGCGGGACTGTACCGCCCAAAGTGGGACGTATGGTCACCTTAGGTATACCACTTCACGAAAATAACATACAATTCGTTATAAAACATAAGAAAAAGTAATACTTAATTCGATAACACAGCACAGTATGTAAGGTCTGAGGAAAAACACGTAATTCAACGTCTAACGAAAAATAATACTTATTTTAATACAGAATAGCACATTTTCAGTCTTTTAATACCGTTTTTTTTTTTTTTTTTTTTAGTATTTCAAGTTGCAGTTCTGTTATTTTTAGTTCTAATTGATTCGTACTCATACAAATCAGATGCTTTTCTTCTTCAATCTCTAATTGTCTTTCTTTAATTTGTAAACTATACCTTCCTGGAATTCTAAATGTCTGTCGAACTTCTCCATCACCATTTTTTGATACGTAGAGTCGTCTTCTATTTTTTTTTGCTGAGAAGAGACATTTTTTCGTTCCTTTTTTTGGTATCGGAGAAGGTTGTGGAGCTTCGTAGTCCGAAAACGAATCTATAATAAAATTATTTGTGCTGTCTTGACACAAAAGCAAGCTCTCTCTGGACTGGGAGTTGACTTATCGCTAATACAGAGGTCAATGAAGGGGACAAGTCTTAGAAATCATTACTCAGATTGCTTTCTGCACCAAACGATCGTGCGGATATGCCCTCCACTGAGACATCTAGCCCACTTGCATTGAGTAGAAGCTCTTCATCTTGACTCAGCAGTTTTTCTTCAAAAGGGCTACCGCCGGTTTTCATCCTAGACTGTTTGTTGAAGGACTATTTGTTTTTGACGATATATTTCTGATCAGCGAATGTCTACCAAAAAAGAATTTATTAGTTTATATAAATAAATAATTCAACACGATTACCTTTCTCCAACCCTTTTCGTCCTTAACTGGTGGCCCTTCTGCATTCAGCATTCCCGTCAGCTGCTGTCGCAGTCTGACCGACGCGACGTTGCTTTGCCTTGTCGGCAATTAGGCAAAATATTCTTGGCCAATTCTGGATGTCTGGCCATGAATTCAATAAGACAATTTTTTTGGATTGTGTTCATAATTACATATTGGTTTAGTCCAAAAACCACAAAAATTCAATTCTAAAATACTCACATAATCTTTTCTTGTTCGCATTCGACAACCAGATTGCTTTCGAATAAAATTACACTCGGTCACGTACTCGTATGCTGTCATTTTCAAATTTCGATACCGAGTGCTCGCTAAATCGTCACATTTCGATAACGAGTTACTCGTTTACGCATGCGGTAATTTGGTCCCAGATTGCAGAAATATCTACTCGAACAAAATTTACATTCGCCAGTGAATCGAATTTTCGTACTGGTTATTCGATTTTAACAATCGTTTTGGAGTTCCATGTTCCTCACGCAAATTATAATCCAAACACAAGGTCATACAACTAGCTTAACAATTTATAGTTAAATAATATTCTGTAGAATAATTGGAATTTGGAATGGAATTTCTAATGATCAAAAGGTGTTTCCACTGAAAATATTTCATTTTGCTACCTAATATTAGATGCAGCTTTTATGTGCTTTTATGTGATTTGTTAAATTACCAAATAAATAAAAGCCGAGATGTGATCCGATACGAAACTTTAGTATTCGGTAAGATTCAAAACAGTTTCGGCTCACGAAAAGTTGGTCCGAAACTGATAAGAAACCGGTATGAAAGTAAGGCACTAAACTGAGGACCGATGTTATCTGGTACGAAAGTGCTCGGTACGGTACTAATGCTGTGAGGTTTAGTTTTGGTTCACTGTATGATTAAATCACGAAACTCATATTCATTCATGTTAACTGCGCACAAAAACTGTTTCCCATATAAACAAATATCTTGACAACAACCGGTCCGAAACTAAACAATAAGTTACATATCAGTATGTACATATATCGGTATCGGATCACATCTCTCAATAAAAGTCAGTAACGAAAATCGAAAATTCAAATAAAAACGCCAAAATTAATTTTGAAATAATATTCTGACAGATGTTTGATTTTGCTTTTGCATTGGAAAATGATGTACATATAATATATATGAAAAGATGTGAAAAGATATGTTCAATTTGAAAAATTGCCAAATAAATTGTAATTTCGATTGAATTTAATCGAAATTTCGAATTTCGTGACTTTACATACATATGTATATGGTGAAATATCAAAATTTGGAGTAACATTTTGCATTTCGCTGAAATTCCGGCTCTGCGAATACGTCCCAACTACTCTTAAGTTACGAGCAATAATATCAGACACAATTATTGTTATCTCTGCTAATATCTTAGATAACTTCGAAATAATTCGAGATCCGCTGTCATTTCAAATTTAAATTATTTCTGTTGACTTATAAAGTGGATAGAAAAAAAAGAAATCCGAATTTATCCGATAATAAAAAGAAAATTATAATGAACTTAGTGAACATATTCTTTATTTCAGTATTTAATTCCTGATAAATTTGCCAAAAAAAATTTGATCCACCGACATCAATTTCACCATCTACAGCTGTGTTGCATCATCCCCATATTTACATTTCCATTTGTCACTGACTTGTTCGAAAAAGGGCGCCATTGATCGAAAAAGAGCGCACTCGGAAATCCGAAAATCGATTCTTTCATAGTCAAGGCAGCATGGACTAAAACCTATTAGTGGCCGGTGAATACCAAATAAAAATTTAATTTTAAGAGCCTCTTAACTTTAAAAGCGGTCGAAAGCTACCAGCCTTAATGTTAATTTTAAGATCTGCAAAAGCTTTCAGAAGCTGTTCTGTCAGATAACCCCATTTAAAGAAGTCTGGAGTCTAGAACCTGGGATCATTTTTCGAACAACATTCATCATATTTCTGGCTGTATAGGCAGTGGCGCTATCTTGTTGAAACCAAAAACGGGCACGGGATAGGTAACCGTTACCGTTACTGGATCCCGAATTGTGTTTTTAAAAAAAGACAGCCCTCCTATTTCCTTTTCGTTTATTAACGAAGCCATTGAGGTGGAAAAGAGAACAAAAATATTCAATAATATTACTTCGTTCCAAAGTTATGAATTTGAAAAAAAATAAAAAATTCCACACTGTACACGATGTAGTACAAGGTGTTTCGGGGAATGTGTATCACCGCTATAATTTGAGGCAGCCAATAACTTGTAATAAAGTTCTCATTTTCAATTATTTTTTTTTTTTAGCCAGTTAGTGGATAACTTTTTAGCCGCAGTGTAACTCGGGTCAGTTATTTAGCAATTTCAGTGCCATTAGCAAAGCTCTTAACATAAAATCTTTTCTCCTAAACACAACATTACTCATATTTTTCCAGTCAGATAAGCAAGGGTCGGTAGGTTGGTCGGTCTATCATTTTTATCCATTTTCTGTACTAAACGGAGCTAAGGAAATCTCTAATTTAACGTATGCATTTACACGTGGCTGGATACATAATTTGTAAATAGAAAAAAATGAATAAATAATAAAGAACGGATAAAGAAAATGTCCTGGACACAGTTTTTTTTTTTTTTTTGGTTTTTTTCTCCCAACATCAGCCATCTGTTGGCCTCAATAGAGAATGCGTATCTCATAATAAAAAGAGAATAGAAAAAAAGGTAGAAACGAGTCCCATTAGCACATACACTCCTATGCCCACAGTTAAAAGCCCGTGTCGAAACAGGTGGACTCGATTCAATTAAATAATAAATGAGTTTCACCTTTTCTCTTTTTTTTTTACTCCGAGAGCTTTTCCCCTTATAACCTATTCGGTCAGGAAGTTTTGCGGCATCAAAACGAGGTGAACAAGGATACCTTGGACATACAAACATCCCTGCATGCATACCCTACCCATATTCGTACATAATGTTTTTGTATGGATGATGGCGGAACAGATGTTGGTTTGGCGTTCTTTTCCTTCGGGCGGATGTCAGGTAGAGTGTCATTATACATAACGGATTAGAGGGCAGGTTTCAAACTATACGAGAGAGGCAATGTTGTTGTTGTTTAGACTAAAGTATACTGCTGTGCTTTGGTGTGAACCGGAAATTAATTGGTAGCAGTAAGGTGCCAACAACTGGATGGGTTACCGAGAACCGAGGTAATAAATGATTTACACTGTTTGTATTTGTTTACACCAAAAAAGCAACAAAAGAGGTAAGAAAAAAGAGATAATAACGGGTGGCTGATGAATTTTGCTCCATTGAGAAGCTCGAATACAATTTTCGTTGTAAATACTTTTCATTTTTATATCGTCTAACAGATAATTTTATTTTATTTATTTTCTCAAAAGTTGTTGCCTGAAGAATTGCAGCGGAGACTGCCTAAATTAGTGTCTGAATTGACAATTGAAACATCGATATTGGGTGCTTTTCGCTGCAATTTTGCCATTACGTGCCTAGTAATGTGGGAAGTTTCACCATCTTATTGAAAGCACACAAAGTTGGAAGGTATTCGACGCTGCTATGGAAAAAAAACATCGTTCAACATCGTTAAGTAACACGTTAAGCCCAGTGTTGCCATAAGCTAATAAACAACTATGTCACGCAGGGACCAGCAATATACATATGTATCTTATGACATAACTAAGCCCAAAGAACATATCACGGCCGTGGGGAATTAGCATATTGTTCTGTCAGCTAACGCTATGTGCATGTTAGGGCATAGAGGGAGCATTCGACAAAACATAAAGGTGATAAAAAATACATACATACATAGTAATGATAAAAACTTGCTGATATTCTGTACAATTCATCGATGTTGAGTGTCCCTTTTCGTTGACAGTATGTACTTTGTTTTGCCCTCGTTTACCGTCAAAACCTACTTTAGCCGTTTCCATTTATATACTCGCAAACGCATCGGTTTACCAATGATGTTAATGTCGTCGGCGTATGCAAATACATAGTTGAACGGACTTTTGAAAGATCGTTCCTTGTGTGTTGGCTTGTGAGTTTCGAACAATTCTTTCAAGTATGATGTTGAAGAAGTCATCATCATTTTTTGACATCGAAGGTCTCGGTGTGGTCATTACCGACCTTGATGGAGCGGCGGGCTTCCTCCATCGTCATCCTGCACAGACGGATGAGTTTGGCAGGGATGTCGAAACTAGCAATGGCTCCATACAGTTCATCTCTCCAGATGCTGTCAAAGGCGGCCTAGAAATCGATGAACAGGTGGTGTGTATCGATTTGGACTTCTTGCGTTTTTTCCAGGATCTGCCTTAGTGTGAAAATTTGGTCTATGGTGAACTTTGCTTGCCTGAAACCGCACTGGGGCCAAACAGTTGGTGACGGAGGCGTTCACACAATATGGCACATAAGATCTTTTAGGCGATATTGTGCAGAATCATGCCTCTGTAATTGGAGCAGCTGAGGGAGTCTCCTTTCTTGTGGATCGGGCAAATGATACCCAGATTCCATTCATTTGGCATACTTTCATCAGACCAAATCTTAGAGATAAGATGGTATATGCAGTATGCTATCTACTTAGTCATCTCCAGCTGCTTTAAATAGATCTTCGGGTAAACCGTCAGGTCCAGCAGCCTTGTCGGACTTAAGCTTGGATATTACTATCCTCATTTTGGTTTTGGTTCGATGGACAGGAGTTTTAGATTTCATCATCTAAATTGATTTTTCCATTCTGCCTGACAGCGGGATGTTGGTCTTCGTCGCCATTATATAGTCTGCAGAAGAAGTTTCTCCATATTCTCTTCATCAACTGTGATTCTACTACAAGATCTACAGTACTTTTTTCACTGATGTTCTTTTTGCCTTCTAGTAAAACCTCCTTATAATATTACTGGAGTAGTATCTCTCAATATCCTCCATCGCGCGCTTCACGTGCTCATTCTTTTTCTTTATGAGAAGCCAGAACCTGTCCTTTTTTACAGCTTTACGCCTGATATCTAGTTGATGAAACGGGTGAAGTTTTCCATTCAATGAAAATGTGCACGTTAATTTTGTGCGAACAAATTGTACACAGATATTAGGTGTCACAGTGTTACGGAAGACATTTAAAAGTGTTCTAGGCTAAGATGGTAAGCTATCAGAAATACAAAGCTTACCGACTTATTTCAAAAGAACGAACAAGTCCTTGAAATTGGCTTAGCTGCTTCTGATTCGGATTTCTACAGCACAAAAGAACAGCGTCCTTAATTTCATATTATTAAGAATCCCAACTCCTTGGCGGTTTAATTTTGGTTTGTCTATGAGAGAATAAAAACCATTCACTTCCACTCAAGCAAGGCCAAATGGCTGTCAAGTATTCCAAATAAAATAAAAACCATCGCGCCAGTTGAGATTACCGCTTAAAATAGAAAATGCATTTTAAATGACGTCTTCTTTGTGTGAAATAAGTACATATTTAAAAAAAAGATCGGAGAATAATCCAGCGAAAAACTCATTTTTAATCACAATAAAGGTCAACCCGTCTGAATTGTGTTAAAAATTGCTTCAGCAAGCACAGAAGTTCATTTGACATGAGTGAATGCTTCTTTCAAGTCAAAGAATCCGACTGGAAATATAAAAGGAAAATATAAAAAAAAAACAAATAATTGAATGTGATTAAAACTCACAGACATAATCATAAAAATGTGCGAGGACGAGTACGAGTGTAACCAAGCCAAAGTCAAAGCGCCAAAGAACCTCTTCCTTTAATGGAAAAGATGAGCCGAAAGCGCTTAATGGCTCGTGGCTATGTTTTGTCTTTTTTCTTACTTTTTTTTTATTTTCTCAACTCAAAACGACGGTGAAAATAATAATAAGGATTATTTACAATTTTCATCAAGGTCACGACAACGTCTATACAGGAACAATGAAAATATAAATTTGAATTTTGGTTTTTTTATTTGTAAAACTAAAGAAGGGAAAATTGTCGGGATAGAGGAAGGCGGTCTCGGTACTTGGCCTGAAGCGAAGGCAGACAAGATACTTTATAAACTTTTTATGGAAATACATTTTCCGGGATGTACAAGGAGGCTGGTGAAAGGTGGACGTTTAGCAATAATTGAGGAAGGATATAAGATCTAATCAGGGTGGAAAATCTGGTCGGTCGCAATGTTGGAATTCTGCGGTAAAGGAATGTTGTTTGAACTGAAACACGAGTATTTCGAATCGAAAACGTGATATTAAACCATCTATTTCCCATTGCTTTGTACCGTTTGGGGTGTATCCTTTTAAATACTGGATATTGGATTTATTGCCTCTGTCCTGAAATTTCCTAACTCCAAAAAGATGATTTGTCGCACTATGTTTCACTCAACTTTTGTGAACATGTAGGATGAGGTAGCGTGGGGAAGTGTAAATCGATGAGCAAGGCTGTGGCGATTGAGAACTACCATTCTCCTAATAGTCAATGTCACTGACAAAAGTACTACCATCTGAGGAATACTCCTTTGCTTGAAGCTAAATCTAGGCTGCACTGACTATAATTTTATGTCATATCTAATTCAATTGTAGGTAACTTTGAGGTATGACGTATGAGTGCTTTAGTAGAGGTGGAGAAATATCGATAGTCAGTTGTCAGTGTCATCGTTAAGTAGAGTGGATAGTTGGCTTTTGACTATCAATATCTAGATATCGATATATGTATATATGTATTTTGATAGTTTTTTTCTCTTAACTGCCCGAACACAATAAGGTAGTTGTGGCGTAGTAAGCCACGGTAGTAAGAGCTGTCAAAAGTAGAAATATAGACAAACCCAATAGCGCGCCCACAGTGATGTATGCTAGTTGTAGCGTACCGTATAGCTGTGGCGTAGTACTGGTTGGTTACCTTTTAACTGTAGCCGCGCTACATTTGACAGCTCGCTAAAAACAGAAGAAATAGAATGGGAAGACGTTAAAAAGTTCGTTGAAAGTGTTAAAAAAAGGAAATACTTATTGTGGGATTCGCGCCATCCACAATATAAAACCATTAAATTCAATTAAACATTCTCATTAACTAGCTTTTGTGCAAATAAAAACACAACTTCAAATGACATTTAGGCTAAGTTCATAAAAGCAAACAAGTAATTAAGTAATATATTTTAATTATTGCAGTAATTATGCCGCAAAAATGTTTCGCAATTATATCCGTCTATCTGTCTGTACCTAGGACTGGAGTCTAATCGGCTGAGCGGATTCGCTTTAAACTTCATATCTGGGGTTTGTGGGCTTAAACCCTGAGGCGTTATCGGAATTTTCATTGCAGCCCCAAAAATAACGGTACTTTACGTAAGGCTGATTTAGCAAAACGTCGATGTTCTCGAAAACGGCTCTAACAATTTTGTTCAAATTTCATATTTCAGTTAGCCTTAATGGCACATTATCTCACAACGGTACTTTACTTATATCTAAACGGTTTTCTAAATTGGGCTATTTTTTGGGTTTTTCTAAGTTTGCCAGATATCGGATCTCTTACCAGATAAACACAAAGAAGAATTCACGGAAGAATTTAAAATTCCCACTATCTTGTATCGAAAGAGGAAAATATTAAAGACAATTCGTAAATGATGGTGTTGTTGTTGTCTCTTTCTTTCGGTTCTCCCAATTAAACCCTGCGATATAGCTTGTTCTAAGAATTCAGACCCGATTTATACGGCGCGCTTAAAAGCACGTGAATGGATGTATGTATGAATAGCGAATTTTTTTTCTACAGAGGTAGGATATTAGTCTTCTAACTACACTGAGATTTTATCGGTAAATATAATTCACAAAGTTACTTTCTTATCTAACATTCCTGCCCATAAACCTCTGTAAAAATGTCGACGTTTTCGACGAGGGCCAACTAATTTAAAATATAACTGGAGAAAAGCTCATGAAAAAACCTTTTCCGCATATGCAAGCCGTGTTGCCTTCTTTGTCTTTGGTGCATGTTGGCGGAAATTTGGTTAACAAACGGTAATCGGTTGTCTAAAATCAAAACAAATAATTTTTTGGACACCGCTGCTCCTCCCATACAGTATGAGCTGAAAAAATTAAACTAATCTCATGGAGTGGGCTGTTATTCGACAGGGCTTCACGTGATACTCATTTGTTTACAACAATTATATTAGAAAATATTTGGACAGCGATATTTAGAAAGCTCCACCAAATCGCCAATTGTTAGGAGATTTAGTCTTTTTCCAAATATGTAATGGTCATAGAATCTGGATTGATTCAAATTAATTATTTGAGATTAGAGTGGTACAAATCGAAAACTGTAACATTTCTATACCATACTTACTGTTTAGAAGATGGGCAACTTTAGATGTAATTTCAGGTTACATGTATGTACAGTATACAAATGTGCATGTGTATTGCCAAGTATGTAATGCCACTAAGATATCACTAGTAAAATATGAAAGCAGATACTTTCTTTCGAATGTTTACTAAATTTCCAATCTCCATATTTTCGTACTGATATCTTTTCCTGTTCGAACTAATTAGGATGCTGGATATGGGTACGGTTTTTGTAAGTTACTTCCACTTTGAATGTATATACACTCGTATTTGAGTTTAACATCCTGTGTGCAAACTTATTCAATTATTTGAAAAGTCCTTTCAGAATGATTGCACCGGCCTTCAGAGAAAAACACATCCATTTAACAACAATGGATATATGAATAAACAAAGATACATTGCATTGTCTACATGACTTCTTAGTCCTTACGTAAACGACATGCGATGATCCCAAAACAATGTGTATACCTGCATTACCCATATGAAATTTTCAATTTTCACTTGAGTGCTTGAAGTTACAAACAAAAGCATATGGCTATGATCATAGGAAGTTCACGCAGAGAGCCATAGCAGAAAAGGATTTAGCGTGCATTCCCTCCCAAAAAGAAATCATGAGGCATCAATTTGGTCCAATCCTCTCATAGTAAATGCGGTTGTACAGTGTCTTCTGTTTATAAATGAATCTATACTTTTTTCTACCTATAGAAAGATGGTATGGAACAGGGGTACTTTCAAAGTATAAACAATGCATGACCAGAGCCAAGCCGATTGAATCATATCCATATGGCAATAAATATTCGTTCCGATATTCGACATACTTTCGAGAATTTAAGATTTTTTTTAAATAGAAATAAACCTGGTGACCAGAAAACAATAATGTATTTTCTATTATAAAACAACAAATCTCCCAATTCTGGGAGCAGTCAAAGACCAAATAATAATGAATATAATAACTGCTAAATATTCATACCAATTTAACTAGTACAATTACCAAAAACACGGAAGTATATATGTTACATAATGTAGGTCAAAGGGTCCCTACACTGTTTTTAGGTTAATAAAAAAAGAAGGTATTTTTCACGTTTTTAAGGTCCATTCTCTTTAATTCACTGTAACCTCGACTGTAACTCATATAAAAAAAACAGAGCCTATTCACATCAGTTGATTGATGATTTACAACCTTTTAACCTCTTTTAATTTTTTTTTTGTTGGATTGGAAATGCGATGTGCTTTTTGACAGTAAAATATATTCTGAGAGTGTATCTATTATACATACAGGCATTATGTTGAACAGCTTAAGTTAAACACAAATAAAGAAAGGAAAAACACAAATCTAACAAAAAAAAACATATTCTGATGTTGGTTGAGAGTTTATTTGCATGCCAAAAAGTTTCTAATTGAAAATTGTTGTTTATTATAGCAGCGGTATTGTTCGTGTATGTACATAGCTGTGCGTAATAATGTTGGCTGAAATCCGCAAGTGTAGTAATATCTTGAAATTTATGTGGTTTTACTGAAAATACAGACCGAGTTGAAATATGATGATGAAAAATGCCCAACGGAGTAAATAAAAAAGCATCCAATAACTTTATACAGAAGTATGTAAGTATACATTGGCATAGCTTCACATGTACATATGTATGTATGATTGTATATTGACAAATATAAATGGTTTAAATTAAATTTGTATAATGTTTCAGAACGTTAACCCCCTAAGCGCTGTTGACTGTCTGTGGCCATTGTTTATTGTTTTATATTTGAACAGGTTCGTTTATTATGTACTAGCTGTCCCGCCCGGCTTCACCCGTGTACTAAAACACTCGCGTTACTTATTAGGAAAAACGCTGCTCTAGTAATGTGGTTTTGGGTAGAAAAAAGAACCGCCAAATCTGGCAAACCTTGTTGAAAGTGTGAATAGCAACAGCATAACTTTTCTATAATTATTTGGTTGTACCACATGGAATGTTCGATTTGGTAGCAAAAATTTAAAAGCTAATAACATTGCTTATATATTACATTTATCTTTAATCAAAGACACTCTTCCGAGGTCAAAGTTCAAGTATTAATTTTTTTAAGAATTACTGAATTTTCAACACAATGATATCGTTAAAGAATTGTATGGCCTTTTGGTTGGCATCGGAAAACTATCTGGTGGCTAAATGACCTTAAGACTGACTGAAACATCAGACAGTAGAGTGGATGGGGAAGAATTTCCAATCCCAAATAGTATATAAGCGTTTTTTTTACTGTTACACGTGAGGTATGAGGTATAGCATTGTCATGTAATAGTATCGTACCATGTCATTGCATGCACTACATATGTCGATTTCCTCAGAAATATGTACGGCGATTTCGTCGCTCGAGGTTAATGAAATGAAAAGTCCATCAGACTGTCACCATAAACGTTTCTAGGTGAAGAGTGGAATTGGAGATGTATTTTAATTTTGCATATAATAATATAATAATATGTACATCCAACCACTGCCTGGATCCATTTATACTCCACTTTGACACAGATGATTATCCGGTGCGAAAATTCTTTAATTAGAGCATACCTTTTCCGTCCTACAGTTGCGAATCATTGTTTTTGTTTGTTTTTTCTGTGTGTGTTTCCTTGATATAGAATTTGTTGACAACTCGACTCCATCGCTACATTTCGGGCACTATACCAACATATATTGTGAATATGAGTTATTTTTGTCAATTAATAGATAGATAGATAGATAGATAGATAGATAGATAGTTGATTTATTAATTCATTTCATGTTTATGTTACAAATGTGTTTTACTTAAAATCGTTTAGCATGGCATTGCCGTCTGCCTGGTTTAGTCCAGTGCAATTAAGTTTATACCTCGGAACCCAGCTATAGTGAATGGATTTAGATGTTTCGGGATTTTTTGAATTTCTTATACTATAAAGTAAAAAGTTTACCTTTTGAAATCTTCCGCTAATGTTTTTGTTTTCTTTTAAGACTTATCCCATGAAAATGATGCTACTTCTAGTATAAGTACATTCCTTTTACAGGTCCTTGTGACTAAATTATCTTAATACTAGGAAAACTGTAAGCCGCAGGTAAAAACTTTGTATGGTGAATTTGTAAGTGACGTTATGGCGCATGAAAATAATTTAATAAAAAAAAAATGTATAAGCTCACTTTTCTCTATGAAACAATCCCACCTTGGTTGCTCTAAGTTGAACACACTAGAAGTTGTAATACAATAACTGTTGGTACCTACTGCAATTAACTTTCTTAAACACCCTGTAGCTCAGTGAGTGTTCAAGATAGACCCCCACTCCGATAAGATTTTTTTCGTAGCATAAACCCTCTGATCCCAAAATATCTGTACCCCGAACCGGACCACCCTGTACAGTATGAAAAAAAAATGATTCTTGATTTTTTTGCTTTGAAATTTTGATTTTTTGCTTAAATTTACGGATTTTAAGAATTGCGGTAATTTTTAATGGGTAAACTTTTTAGTTTATGGTATTAGCAATCCAACAAAAAAAAATCATTCAAATCCATTCACTATAACCGGGCTCCGTCACTTTTCATTTATAATGACTAATTGCACTGGACTAATTGACAATAGATTAAACAATTCAAATTAAGTGTACCTACTTTGCTTGATTTTTATTAGAATACTAAAAGTTTTCACTAATAATTTTATTTCGATACGTTATTGCTGACTGATAATAATAAAATAGTTTTTAAACATCACTTTCGCAGTTGAGGAGGGTTAAAACTTCTTCTTTTGATTTTGTGTCGCTACCTAAGAAGTGTCTTCGTATTTCTTTGAGGATAGGACATCTGCCGATAAAATGGATAAATCCTCCCTTTCTGAAAGGCCACAAAGGCTGCAGTATATTGGTAGGTCTGGACAATGCGGGATATAATTAAGTTGTAGGAGTTCTACTCTCATTTTAAATAGAGCCTATATAACTTCTTTGCAGTTTTTGCTGTTGAAGTAATTCTTCTCACACTAATTGTGCTTTAGAATGCTGTATGTAGCTCTTTGTACTGATGCAGTAGCCTTCTTCTCAATTAATATAGAATTTGTTAATAACTTGACTCCAGCGCCCACTAGCGGGCAGTCTTTTCGCCTATGTTTTTCTTCAGGTCCCAGACTATCGCTTTGCCAAATTACAGTAAGACAGACAGATGGATAGACCGACAGATAGAGTTACTCTCCCATTTAGATATAATATTAGTGTGATGCATATTGCAACTACTTCTAAGATAAATATTGTAATTTATAGCTACTTTAGCCAGTTCTACGGGTAATTCAGATGTTTGACATAGATTATTTCTGACATGCCTAGGTTATTTTTTCATACAACCGTCTTAAGTCATGTAGCAACACACAGTTGAACAATGTGTAATAGTAAAAAGGTAAACGAAAATCGTGGTTCTGCATGAAATGGATTTTTTCGATTCATACCTTTTTTCTTCACAGACACTATGACGCTGGTTACACGACTGTTTTTTTTTTTTTTGTTCGTTTCGTATTTGGTTTTTTTGTGACAGGTACGTACGATAGTGATATACGGTTCCTATAATAGGAAGGGAATAGTAAAATTTCAATTGGAATCAGACTAAATTTACTTATTATGGAGGATAATAATTGCGTATTTACTAGCAAATGTAAAATGCCCCTAAATTTAGCTCCAGAATCAACTTTGAAATTCACCATCAAAATTCCCTGCCTTGTTTTTGCTGTCAAGCGAGAAATGTCAAAGATCAACCGGAAAAAATTTCAGAATTTTCATTCCTGCTTTCGTTACTTCATTCCCCTCTCGTTTTTATGCCCCTCACCCTATATGTCAAAAAGACGAAACGAACGAAAAAAAAGGGACATGTAATCAGCGTCTATGAGACCGTGTCAGATTCATACTGATTAAAAACACCTCCGTTCTTCTTGTTTACTAGAACTAAGTTGCCTTATCAAGTAGTTTAATCTTCAAGCAATATTCGCGTGAGGCAGGAAACTTTCCGTAAAAACGCCTACTTATACCATCATTGCATGCGGTTGCTTCTTACTGTGCTAAATCGCCCTGTTTCGATCATCGGTGCGTAAGGTTTGTTAGGTCCAGTGTTTGGAGTATGGCATGGTTGCAATGACCATGAAGACAAATACAAAGCTAACAAGCAAATTTTGTTTTTCGTTGTGCACGGTAGCTATCCCTATGTCTCTGTGGATATCATTCTTTCTTATGTATGTATGCTTGTACTGGGGAGCAGTCACATTGAAGAAAATCATTTGTCATAATGAGCTTCTCAACTCGCGGTTCGGTGTCAGAAAAGAACTATAGGTTCCTTCCATTTAACAAGATGAAATAATAATGACAAATGTTTGTATATTTTATGTAAAAAAGAAATAAGGGGAATTTATTAAAAAAAAAACCCTTAATAGACCCCTTAATTCAGTTAATGGATTCTTTTATTTCTTTTATCATTTATTTCTCCCTTTCATGCAAACTTTCACTCACTGTAGAAGGTTCACTGAAGAAAGGAATCAAGATGGAAACGTATCTGCATCTGTTATAAAATATTCTACATATTTCAGTATGTAGATGTTACTATAACATCCTTCACTTACAAAAAGTTTCTTATTAAATTGCAACTAATTAACCTACAAATGCGTTTCTGGAACGTTTACAGAATGCCTTAAACGGATCATAAAATATAAGAAATAAAAAATCAATAAATTAAATGGACTTTAAAAAATAAAATAAAAAAAAATTACGTAACCATAAAGTCACTGGACCGTCTCGCCATCGAAATAATAAAACCCCTGAGGCGTTTACTCTGAAAAAATGGAGTCTGTTAAGAGATAAAGCACCACAACATAATTTCATAGGCTTTTGTTCATTGTACACGATGAGTACCGATAATATAATCCCCCTCTGGGCAGGCAAGAGAAAGTGAATGTACGAAATTTCCCGAAAGTTTTCTTATGGGAATATCCTAGTGTATTACTCCAAATTAACTAAATGTCGTTTTTACAGGTGGCTAGATTAAACTACATATGTACCATCACCAAAATCGTCCGGGCGATAATCTTTACCATAATCAAAGAAGAAAATTGTCAGTCAAGTCGATTTAGTTAATATGTTCATACAGATTGTCCTGAAATGTAAATAAAAAAAAAAAACAAGAAATCGAATTAGGAAGACCTTCCAAATCGAAATTAGATGTAATTTGTATTTTTTTTTTTTTTTAAATAGCTTAATGACATAAGAGACTACTGAACGTGTCTGAGTCTTTGGGATAAATAGGTCTCCTCGGTCATCATCCACCAACCTAAATCAATCAATAAATGACAATAACTGTCAATGCAAATGACGTCTTTTTTTATTGTGACGTAAACGTGGCATGTCTGTGGGAGTTATTTGCTACATGACGACTTAATCATGTTGGCCATGTCGTTTGCAGTGGGTGAAAATACGAACGGCCACGGTTTCCTTCCATACCATTATTATCAACGAATAAAATTTTACTGAAAGGAGTCAGGAGTCAGGTAGTCAAGTATCTATTCACAAGTTTTTTTTTTTTTTTGTTTAGAATAAAAGTAGGTTTTGTTAACCCACTCTAAGGCAACCCTTTTCATGTCTTCACAGCGTTTTGCTTTTAGCACTCCTATCATCATTTTACCGTGATTGACATTTGGGCGAGTTAGGAAGTTATCCATTCAACATAAGGGCATTGCTTGAATTCAACGCCATCGTCCAAAGATACCAGGACAGATATGAAAAGCATAATCCTCACCGAGCTTTATCATTTATTGTGGTTTATAATTCTGGCATCCATTATTATCGCCATTAAGAGATGAAACGTAAAAAAAGGGTGACTATACCAGCGCACAGTGGGACGAATGATGTTAAAATCGCGACATGGGTCGAAATTTTGAATTTCCAGTTTGGCTTGTATTTAATTTTAAGAGATGCCACTATGAAAGCAGGATCAAAAATGTTTCCCTCTTGTTAACAGCTCAACAAAACCAAGAAGAAATATTATGCTGAAAAACGTGAGGTAGCGAAGTTCCTCTTCAAGCTCTCCTGAACCATACAGCCTCAAGCATTTTGTCACTCATCCACACAGATGAGAGTCTTGCAAACGGGAAAAACCTAAAGCTTATTTCAAAATGGGGATGCGTTGTATCGATTAGCCAGAGTGTGTACAAACAACGCTTTTTATCGAACAGTGGCAATAATGCGGATGACACAGCGCTGTACTTGACTACACTAGTCCCAATCAGGTTAACCGACTCATCAATTGTGTGGGAAAACCTGAGACCGCCGTCGATTAATTTTTGCAGACCTGTGAACTTCGTGTATGTACTGCAAAGAAACTGCAAATAATCAAACTACAAAACAAATGAATGGAATTAGAAATTGTGTTGCTAATCCCTACAAAGATTAATCAAGTAAAAATAGAACAAGAACTCTACATGACAATGATCGATGGTAAAACCATAAATGTTGTGACTGACAGAAGTTCATCCATGCGTTGCTATGTGTGTGATGAAGCACCAACAATGATGAACGACTTAAACCGAATTGACACAAGAACGACATATACAGAGCACTACAGGTTTGGCATTTCACCTCTCATGCCAAAATTCGATTTTTTGAGTGCCTTTTGCATATTTCTTATGTTATAAGTCGGACTTCAAAAAGTGGTCAGCAAAGACCGACTTACACAAGGAACAGTAGCGGAAAAAAAATGCAAATATAGAAGAAGTTTGAAGATGATGGGTCTTCATGCCGATTGAGTGAAGCAAGGCGCTGGAACTTATAATGATGGGAATATGGCGCGAATGGTTTTCAGCGACCCCACTCAAAAATCATTGGACTTAATGAGGAGATAATCAGAAGGTTCGCAGATATTTTTAGATAATTTATTTAAAACAAAATAAAACTGAAGAGGGTTATTTTTTGGTCTCTAGCTTCCTTCGCACCACTCCTACAGCCAAACGGACATCCCCATTCGATTCAGTGCAAGTAACTGGCCATGTCCAGCAAGAGCAAATCACCCGTTTCTTCTCACTATGCAGCGGTTACATAGCCTTAATTCCGATTGCAGGGCTCACTGCGACTGATGAGCTAAAGATTGATAAGCAAGTTAACGAAATTTCACTTGTCCTGAATTGAGCACATACATTATGTATACAGGGTGTCCCAGTTAAGAGGAGATTCCTGAAGTCGTAGCGAACAAAAATTCGTACGGCAAGGGGGGTCTATTTTCACCCCCCCCCCCCCCCCCCCCCCCCTCCCCTTATAGCCTGTCATAGTGAGGAACCTCCGGTTTGGTGGTATAACCTCTTTAATTGATATAACTTCTGAACTACTATAGCTACAAAAATAGGTTTGCACATTTTGGAGAGGTAATCAGACGCGCATACAAAAGTTGAAGACCTCATGTAATTTTATGCAGTTATGACTCCGTAAACTCAAATTTTTTACTAGATTTTTTACTAGAAAACCTTTTTTTTTTATAAAAATTTTATCTTTGACAAATTCTCTAAAAATTATGTTAAGTAACTTTTTCACGTATGGTTAACAGAAATGATAAAAAAAAACCATGCAAAACAAAGAATTATTGAACGAACGTTGGGGTGGGTGGTGTTCCATGTGAATATGAATCAGAGTTCAGTGTGTTGGTAATTAGTCTTTAAAAGTGCGTAACGTGTCGTCTATATAATCGTTTTATTAGTTTGTTAATTGCAAATGTGTGTTAAATGTAAATAAAGATATATACTTATGTATATTGGAAACTTCTCGTTTGTTTAATTATTGTTTAATCGTTCCCAAAAATTCGGAAATGTAATTCGCGCTTGGGCAAATTCCACGGCATACGCTTTTATCACACTTCATACTAATATTTATGTAGAAATCTCAATGTCGTGCTTGCACCTCTCAAACTTCCGACACGATAAACACAAAAAATAATTTTTATTTTTTAACATCCTGTGCGGGTTATAGGGCGATTTTTAAAACAAATTCCTTACAAAATTTTAGAAAATATAAAGAAAGTGGCGCAAAATTATAGTCGGTTAAAGTGCACTTTAAAATTATTTTAGCACGGAACTAAGGGTTTTCATAACTATAGTCGTCATTAAGCCCACTTTATCGTTAGCGCCTCGTATTAAAGTTAAAATCACCCGAACCTCGTATTAAATATTTAGTATGGAGCTAGACTACTACGTTCTTTTTCATCGAAACTGTCACTTTTATGTGTGTTCGATTAAAATTTCTCATAGGAACATTGCGAAATAGAAATTATTTAGCGGCATACTAGAAAGTGTCTATTATTGAGCAAATGTAAAAGTATGCTTTTATGTTTAAAGTTTCGTATAACTAGTACGGAGTTAAACTGATAAAGTGGGGTTAACTATAAGTTTTCGCCAGGGTATTTAAAATTGTATTTACTATTTTTCTTTCTTTTATTTACTTCCATTTTTTCCATTTTACGAGCAAGATAAAGACACACTAATAGATTTGCAGAAAAACAGATAATCTCGTTTGTTTTCAAGTCTGAAATCTGAGAGCGAAGTCTGAAAAGCCCAGTCGAAAACGACATTACAAATGCCACTTACTGGCGAAATTTTACTTATCAAAATACAAAATAAAACACTTCTGTTGTGGATTGTATTTGTTGATAGGTTGGGTGCGATCGCAAGAATTGGTTGCGCTACTTAAAATGGTATTTTGCTTTAATTTTAAATTTTAAAGGGCAGGAATAGCGAATCTGTAGTTGTCCGAGCAGCATTTCACATTTAAACTTAATTATACGAAAAAATTTTGGCAGACGTATTGACACTACACAAACATGTAGTTCAAATAATAACACCTTTCCGAATTCAATTGTTATTGTTTTAAGTTTATTTAAATTCAATTTGGGTAATATGTAATAATAATTATTATAATAATGATTAATGCTAAATGGATATTAAATAATTAACACACAACAGTAGTTAATAATTGATCGTATAATTGAACATAACAACCGTAACTTAAGAAAAACTTTGCGACTTAACTTTTCGACTTGTCGGACACTACAAATTGGTAGAAAAAAATAATTATGCATAAATAATGCACTCTCTCTATATACCTAGATTTCAAGATTAACGGAACGCTTGGCACAGGATATTTACTTGTCGGCTGGATATTTCCCTATATGCATAGGTACATATGTACTCTAAAACAATATACTTCACTTCTACTTTTTTATCCACTCACCTAAGAATATGCTTCACACCAACAACATAAATATAAAATAATACTGATACAACAAAACGGTGTGTTTTCTTTAAATTACTTAGTGGTAAATTGTTTCCAAATAAAAGCTTGTAGATGTAGAAGAACTTATTCCAGAGAGTAAATCGGCTATTTAACAATAATTTTTTTCGCTAATTGTGAGGTTTAACCCCCCTTATCCTTACAATCAAAACACTGTGTGTAGAAAAAATGATCGTGTAATAGCTGTTTAAAGTAGCGCCACCTACCCTTGAAAACACGAAATTTCAACACACATCTAGCATCGAATCCATATTTGTGCAATCCTGGCAATGCTCATTCATCGAGCACCGATTTGAGTGACATTTTTCAGAAGAAAGAAACAAAAATACTGCGTCCGATTCTTCGAACTAAATGACAATGTATCTATTGTAAATAAGACGATATTTTTTAGACACGGGCGAAACCGGGCGGGACAGCAAGTTGAAAATATGTGCAAGCATGTTGACAACATTACACGCAATTTTTTTTAAAGATTCTGCTAGCTAGAACAACCATCGGTGGTAACGAAAAGGCATTTTTTAGCGATTTAATGATGCTAAATAGTTCACCAGGCGAAAAAAATCAAAAAACTAACTCATATTTAAATAACTGTCATGCATATTCTCATATTTAAATAACTTCTGCACAAAAACAGTCATTGTTGTTTCCAAGAACCTAAGAACCTTAGCTTAGCTATAGAAACGAAAAAGTCATTCCCTAAAGCGATTTTCTATTTCAGTAGATGGTATCAGTAATCCTTTTGTTATTCTCTTCTATCAGCAACGGCTTCTCGGTATAAGAACAACGATTTAAGATTTTGTTTACTATATTCCATTCACCTTTAACATTATACCTTTATTTTTCTCCAGCTCGGCTAAAAAGTAATTATCCTTACATGTATTGATTTCTTTAGATGAACTTTTTTTTTTTATTTATTTAGTACCACAATGGGTTCACATGAACCTAAGTATGATGCGGATATAACTATCTTCATCAGCCCGCTTACCTTACCTTACCCAATAGGCATTACCCTGTCATCCATTCTTTCAGACGTTTGGATTTATTGTTAGTTCTGACCAACCTCAAGGAGAGTATACCCATTTATTACACAGACCTGCGAAATATAACTTTTAATTTCCCTTTTGACTTATAATGTTTTTTTTTTTATTAATTTGGGTATGCTGAATTAAAATATAGCGATGTTTTTTTTTAGCACATCGAAATTTATGTTTATGCAAGATATCCATATTAACAGATTTTGGAACAGATTTTATGGAAAAATTAAATATAAGTAATATATATATAAGTAAATGTTAAGTTATAAATCGATCAGCATTAGTTTAAGGTCTTAAGAGACTAGAGAATTCAAAAAGACTTATGAATTTTTTTTCTACATTCCTCCAAACTCATTTTCCATTTTTTTTTCTTGTACTTGCACTTCAGTTAATTTCTCTTTAACAACCAGCAATAGTCAGGCATTATGCTAACGTCCCACCTGCCTTGATATCCGTTCTTCATGACCCTAATGTATTGATGAAATCTCTTCCCCTGTTCTTCACTTACACCATCAAGATTCTTAGGAAAGAGATCAAGTTGGGAATGTAGCAAATGCAGCTTCATACTCATATTACAACCCGGCTTGTTGAGGTTATTAAGCATGCTGTTAACTATATTTTTTTAATCAATGCTTGTCTGTTTCCTAAAAAATTGTATACGACCTACCTCCAAGCAAGCTTTTAGTCTTATTTATAGTATTTGCAAAGTTGGAATCTTGCATTAACTTCCTTATGTCAGGACTAACAAAAATGCTTTCTTTTATGGTGTTGATATTAAAATAGCAATCATATAGTCTCTTTTTAGAAATAATTTACTGTTGTTTGTTTTACACAATATGCACGTATGTAGCGGAAGGAATCTGGAGAATCAACACATTTCCTAGAAACCATTTTTTTTGTTTCCTTTATTTATTTACATCTGTCCATATTGGACACCAAGTAATTGTTATTACGGTTACGGAACAGGATATGATAGCTTACAAGGCCAGTGCCTTTACATACTTTTGCTTTACAATTTTTTTTAACTAACGAATTTCAAAAAGTGAAGCCATAAGTAAGACTTTTTTGTTATTACCACACAAAAATCATAGAAATAATAAGTTATTTCTTATGATATAATAACAAGCGACACACGTTGCTTTAAATTATGCTGCTAATCATAAAAAAACAAATAGTGAGGAATCAAAATATCAACAATACCACTAATCTATATTTTTAACACAGAAATTGGAAATTAACTCTTATAGTTCTAAGAAAACTGAAAAAATATTTTTCTCAAAAAATTTACGTGATAGAATTTTTTAAATATTTTTTTCTTAATTTAGTAGTAGCTAAAAAGTTTTGTCGGGGGAAAACCATCGCAGGCCTGTGTTATTTATGAAATTCTAATAGGCAATAGATGGATCACTTTCACTCTAAGCACTGTTCTAAAATTCAAATCGCAGGAGCAAGTTGAGTTTGAACAATTAAATTTTTTTAACTTGTAAATATATCTGATTTATTTACATCCACAATATCCCAAAAATGATCCCTGATTCCAAAATCGACTATTGAACTCGCCTATCTTACATTAACTATAAATGATAAACTACTCCGGCAGAAAATATGATCAATGTATGTCCTTGAATTATCTCCAATTCTTGTGGGCTCGTTTATACGAGCAATGTAAAACGTTGGCAAACCAAAAGCATTCGTCGAATGCGCTAAGCCATTTGGCATCATTGGTTTTTAATTATTACACCTGGACTGACTTGGAACATTGAATGCATCGCTACCACTGAAGTTGATTTTTCGTTTAAATTTAATTTCTTTTCTACATTTAATAAAAGTTGATTGTTTTAAATAAAACAAAACTTCTCTTTTTCATCAGCATTCAATAATTAGTCCACGGTCCACGAAGTGGGTTTTAGAAAGAAGGTCAATATTTCTGTGGTCACAAGCCATAACAGCCAAACTCGAGTTAGGACGAAATTGAGTTATAAGTTTCATTGGATTCACAATGCTATTATGACTTTTGTTTTGTAGAATATAAGCAATAAAATGGCTCTTAGGTTTTTTGAACATAACAAAAACCTAACATCTTAAGTCGATTTATGAAATACAAGACCAATTTAAAACTTCAAACTTGAAAAATGACCACATATTTATGTCACACAGAAAAAAAAAAGTTTTTGGTTTATTTCAGCCAGTAACAAAATGTTATGTTCTTCAAGAAAAATATCTCTACTACCATCATTAAACCAGAAAAGGCAGTGTCTCTCGTTATTTAGATTGTATGTTTTTTTTAAACACTATCAGATCTGTGTCATGGTGTGCTTAATACAAGCAACAGCCATAAGCAGAAATTTGCCATGGCAAAATATGCATCAACAGGCTCATCATTTAGTGCTGGTGTTAGTGGTTAGGCTACGCTACATTTCAACACTACCACCAGCAATAAATAAACAAATAACGAGAACAAATATACATTATTATAATAGTATTTATGTGAACGACATTACGCAATACATTTTTAAGTGTAATCTTGTTAAGATTAAAGTCAAGAATGTTTACATTTAAGTTACAGATTTTACTCATGCGTCTAATAGGCTCATGCATCCCGTAATTTGTTCTGTGATGAGGAACATGCAGGTAATGCGATCCCCCACGAATAATAATAAGTCAGGTGCATCAATCAGACCTGAGATCAGTTGATGCATAAAAATTATATCATTATTGACCCTTCTTAGAGCGAAAGGCTGCATTTGCAACAGTTTTATCCGATGCAAATATGGAGGGAGGTTAAAAGGATCGTCCCAGGGAAGACCTTTCAATGCGAATCGAATGAAGCGTCGCTGGACGGCTTCAATACGAGTATTGAGATTTTTCTGATAAGATGTCCATACTTGCGAAGCATATTCTAGGTGTTGACGGACAAGACTGTTAAATAGTGAGAGGGTGACATAAGGATTTTTAAATTCTTTACACCATCTTTTAACGAAACCTAACATTGAATTTAATTTATTCACAATGTGGTTTATATGCTCTTTAAAATCAAGTTCAGGGCTAAAGTAAACACCCAGGTCCAGGTTTACCTTATAATATCCGCTGATTCCAAATTTGTGTTAACAATATGTATTTATTTTTAAAGAAAACACCGACACCACCGGCAAAATAGGAATTGTTACATGTGGGAAAGAAGCATAACCCGTTTTTTTTTTTTTTGCAATTAGACCTAGAAACCTTTTTCTTTTACATTTTTATGAAATTTTCTTCATAAACGTTTTTAACGAAAGTTGCTCAAAAGTTATAAAATATAGAATGTATATTTTGAAATTCGTTTGATTAAAATATATCGGATAACAGTGACCCCAATCGCAACAGGCCATTCAACCGATATTTTGTTCCGCAATTGCCTGTCGAGGTTATATTTTCGCTGAGAATAAAGATTGATATCAAGACAAAAATTATGTATTTTTAATAACTTCCAAACTGAAACGTATTAAAATTTTAACAACATAAAAGTTGAAAGAATTTTATGCATACAATATTTTTTAGCACACATTAAATAACAAATTGCGATGCGTAACAAGTCGTTTTCAAACTCAATTTTCACATAAAGATTAGATACTCGACACTCTGATTCTTTTCACTTTATAGGCAACCTTGAAGGTTCACCCTCGCTTATAAGTAAGCGCAAAGACCTACAAGCGCTCGTCATAATGCTGCACATGTATCTATGTTTATAGCGTTAAATGTTATCTAAACTCAAGACTCGCAAAAAGCCGAAAATACGAAAATGTTTTCCCATCAAATTTAATAATAAAATCAATGCAGCACTTTAACGCTCGTATACTCATATACACAACCACTCCCTTTATTAAACCACCACCCATCCACTCTTTTTCTCATGTTTAATGTCTTCATTGTTAGCTGTCCTCATCAGGACGTAAAGATCAACAAACTACGTCAGTGGTATAGAGTATAGTAGACCCACATCTACTCAAGCAGACACTTAATAGACGAAGAAAGATACTCTCGTATAGAATGCCTCATAAAGCATTAAATGAAAACTTTCTCATCTCAAGTGTGTAGACGTTGTGGGTTATTATAGACGTTAAGATTAAATGGAGGGTTGAATCCGAATCCTTTTGACAGAATGTACGTAGGTTTATACTCAATTGACAAACTGTAGATACTAGTCGTGTCTCTTAGGTTAATGGTAGCCACCTTTAATATACTAACTCGCCAATCAACCTCATACATATCTACTAGAAGACGACGACGGTGTCTAAACATTTCATATGACAGCATTATCTTTTGTTTATCTTTCAAAGGACACGTTTTTGAATGCAGACATTTCTAATTAACTTTATACAGAATGACTTCTATCTAGTGACACAGTTAGATGCGTTGGTATCGTATAGAATATTAAATTTATGTTCAAAGGATCTAAGTACATGAACAGATAATTAAAGTAAGTAGGTACATAATTAAAAAACAAGTAGGTAAGTACTTACTACTTGCTGTAGATTTGTCGATTAGTAATCCACAAACGAACAGGATAATGTATTCCAGCAACATTTCATTACACTTTTTTACCCAATGCACACACTTTGAAAAATTTTCACCGAATACACTTCAAATTAGAAATAGATTGAAAATCTATGTCAAATGGCTATCATACACATGTGTATGTACTCGTATGTGTGTGTATTTAACGATAATTATCACACTGAACGAATGGATTCACTTAAGCACCGATGGATACGACTCAAGGACAACACGAGATAAAACCAAATAAAAAAAAAAGATGAAAGCAATCACAACTAGCGTAATCCATTTTCCTTCATATTTTCTTTGCAAATTGCAATTAGCCACTTGTGCAATAAGAAACTTTTTTTTTAAATTTTAATTATAAGATTATTTTGCACTAAAGTGCATCATCATCAAACACTGTGATCATCCTGCCACTTATGAACTGGAACAATACCATCGACACAGGCATCTACATCATCGTCATCATCTAGTCGTACTCCCACATCATCATTCTATTCCGATGATGAGAGTGATTCATCACGAATGAAAACATTTTTCTTTTTCGCTCTGTATGCACATAACACTTGAAAAAAAACACTTACTAACACAGGCACACCGCTTCGAACCGTTAAAACGTATATTTAAAAAATAAAAAGTAAAACAAGGAAAAGTAAATATTCCAAAGGATAAACTAGCACCGCAGGAGGGACACGAACAGAAATTATTTCATACGAAAGATAGAAGTCCTTTGAGAGCACACGAAACGCGATACAACGATAAAAAAATATTGAATGCAATTCTAAAGATTCAAATTCTGGTGTGTCATCGTTCGAGAGACGGTAATCCACAGGTAATTAAGTAAAACATGCACTTATTGGCCGTCAGAGTTTTTTCATCGGCTAGAAAGTATCCGGATTTCTATATCGACCCGAGTTTGAAAAATAACATTGGGATAGGAGGAGGAGAACGACACTCCAGACAGTACGAGTTCGAGTATGTACTCGGATCACTCACGTCGCGATAAATTTATAAACGAACACCTTGAGGTTGTTTGTTCGATTTTTTTTATAAGCTAACGCAGGTGAGTAACTGCTACCACGTCTCAACACAGTTGAACTATAACTAAACATTTTGTATCCTAGGTTGTGTTTCGAAATGAGATTTGTTGATATCTATTTCTCGTATATGGTTCTAGTATCTTGTATGCGCACGCAATTTCACTTTTCATTCACTGGCAACATCGTAATGTATCCGATGTGAATTACACTGTGTAATGGAATGTTGAGAGAATGTTCGAAAAAGTTCAAACCTCAAATTTTCAGGGGAAATCTAAAAATGTTGCGTTGAGAATTTTAGTACTAATAGAATGTTGATAAAGTTGTTGCTTCACTTATGAAGGAACAAGTTACATGTATCGAATGACAAGTGTTGTGGGATATTGTTGCATTAGAAATGATAAATGTCAAGATTAGCCGTGTTTTGTTGGTAACCTATATAGAATAACCATGTTTCAGCAACATGGTTTCCATGTTAAATACAGTAGGTATTATACGGATATAAAAAAACTCAATATACGAAAAAAACTCATATAAGAAACGCAGACGAATTCCCCATGTCCTTTCCTATATTCATCCATACAAAATAAAACTGTTATAAGGAAAACGTTTATAAAAAAAAATTATATAAGAAACTTTTTCCAAACACCAAAATCTATTAATACATATAAAACAAAACGCTTACAAGAAATGTTTCCCCATAACAATAATATTTGTTCCATCATCAAATGTGTGTAGCCCTTCAAGAAAATGACAACCCATGACACTTTTACAAATTTGTATTTTAATTTATTTTTTTTTATCGTCCCCAGTAAGTATAGTGTTTTTTTTTGTCTTGATTATTTTTCCATTCGGCCCCAATGTCCAAAAACCAGAGAAACACAGTCTGGCATAAGACTAAAATTACAATTTTAGATAAATAAAGTGTGGAAAATGTCGAAAAGACATTTCCAAACAATTCAAAATTTCACAGAGCACTTTGTGCAAAAGTATCAAAAATACTGGAAACAGAGAAATACAGTGGTGGTCATATATGTAATTAGAAACGACCAATTAAGAAATGTTGTACCATCCCGCAATTTTTCTGATGCCTAATACAGTTCTTGCTTAAGTACCGTAATTAATCTACATTAGTTGACGAATTCAAATAAAATAACAAAACAAAGAAAAGTTCATGTAAGTGTCAGTATTCATTCAAAATCTGTAAGGTGTGAAGTAAACGAGTGGACACATAATTAGAAACGATCAAAGAAAATTGCAAAACTTTCAATTTTTATAGGAAATTTGTGCCGTGTATATTTTAAATTGATTCTATCTGTACAATATGAAAACGGGCATGAAATAAGAGAAAAATAAGAGTTGTATTCCGTAATTATGGAAAATTATTGTCCAAAGCTAGCAGAGCGGCAATGCGTCAATGGTCTCGGTTGCCAAATAATTGTCTTGCTCAAAAAAATGGTTTACGGTGCTATTCAACTTTTTAAAGAAACAGGCGGGCTTGAGAGCAATTCGAGAAAAAAGAGAGGCCGAAAAACTACGGTACAGGAGGATAGATTGATTTGCAACCTCAGCAAAAATGATCCTTTTTTAACATCTAGCAAAATTGAAAACATTATTGTTCCTCTAATAACAAGAACCGTTAGACGTCGATTATGCAAAGCCGGACAACGTAGATGCATAGCATTGAAAAAGCCACTTGTTTAAAAAAAAAATTAAATAGAAAATTTACCTTGTAGAACTGCTTTTAAATAACAATCTTAATATTTGGAAAAACCTCTTTTGGAGCGACGAAAAAACATTCGATATGCTGGGTTCTAACGGTTAAGTGTATGTTAGACGTCCACAGAACAATCAATTAGATCCCAAGTACATTTTTAAAACAATTAAGTACTACAGTAGTGATGATTTGGGGTGAGTTTTCTTGGCACGGTGTTTAGTTAATCATTCGCATTATCGGTCGATTGGTCGATGGATGGATTAACACGCATATAAAGTGATATTGGCAAATGTTATGGAACCTTTTTCATTTAAAAACATGTCCATGGCATACGTTTTTCAACACGATAACGACCTCAGACACACTTCATGCTTAGTAAAGCAGTAGCATGTAAATCAAAATATTGCTGTTATGAATTAGCTAGCCCAGAATCCGGACTTAAATCCGATTGAAACCTTAAGTCCGGATATCAAAAGCCAAAAATTCGGTGAAACTCTTTCAATCATCGATGAAATTTGGAAGAATATACCATTGTCTATATGTCGTGCTTTAGTAGAGAGTATTCCAAAATGTGCAATAGCTGTGATTCGAAATAAAAGGTGTTTAACCAAATACTGAGTGTAGAAATACTTTGTTATTATTAATTATATAATAATTTGTAACCGATTTGAATAAACTTCTTTAATAAAATGTTAAATTGCATTACCGTTTCTAATTATATGTCCAGCTGTTTTTGAACTTCTCAAGATCTACACACTATTACACCTATATTTACAGTAACTTGCTTTGACCGTTTGCATAACATAATTGTACAATTCCCAGACAAATAATAAAGATCATCTTGTACCCATTTGGAACAATCGTTTCTAATTATATGACCACCACTGTACGTGCAAAATACGTGCAAAATTTAAATAAAAAAAGAGATAGAGATAAATCCGACAATGGCTATGTTATGTAGGTTAGGTACCTAAGGTAGGTACATAAATATGGTTGTGTACCTTTGCCATACATAAAAAAGTCGCGTGTTTTGTTACCACTTACTAATTTGATAGATTATGTGTGTTTTGGGGATGTACTGCTCAAATCCTTCCTGTGGAGTTGTGGAATCATATGTAAATACAGAGTTCTTTGTATGTCGGAAATTTCTTTTGGGTTAGCCTGATCATAGAAGCGGTCGTAGGATTTTTCTGAAAATTTCTAGAACGAATTACATAAGTAGTAGATAATAGAAGTTGATCTGCAAAATTTCATTATAGGTTATGGCATTATCCAGTTATGACATGGGTATTTAAAAACCCAACCGGCTTTAACGAGTTCCAAGTTTAGATACTTGTTTTTTTTTTTTCATAAAAAAATAAAGTGCCACCTACATCCTCCTTACATAGTATAAAGCAAAGTCCCGATTGGTGTCATATTACGTTTGTAGTAAAGGATCTCAAGAACCGCTGAATAGATTTTAAGGATTCTTTTGGTATAAGATTACTAATTTCTCGGAGAAGGCTTATAAAGTACAAAATGCATTCCAAAGTCGTTTTTTTTTAATTTTTTTTTCAAGCAGAAGCTGATTCACAGTACTCAGTGGCAATCGTGTGGAGTTGATGATGAGTTTTTTTGTAAGTCTCTCATTGCATTCATTTTCATATCTCTGACATGAGTACGCGTACGCGTAGTGGGCTTTTGATTTTTTTTCAAAGCATACTGAGTGACTTTTAATGCGTATTCTATCACAGTCGCAGCACACAGTGACAATCGTGTGGAGTTGATGATGATTTTTTTTTTGTAAGTCGCGCTCCTCCGAAACGGCTCAACCGAATTTCATGAAATTTTTTATGTATACATATTTGGTAGGTAAGGTATGAGAATATGTTATAAAGTATATTTCATTTCGCTAGGTGGCACTGGAGTCAAGTTATTAAGAACTTCTAAATTTATGGAGCAAAAATGCTCATATTCACAATATATGTTGGCTCAGTTCCAAAAGAGAAAATTGTAAAATCTGGACCCGATAGGTGGCGCTGGAGTTATTACTTACTTCTATATTTATGGACCAAAAAGGCTCATAGAATCAACGCGATATCTCATATCTGCTCCGAGATTTTTGATTTTTTAACGACACGTGCTCTTGGGTATTTAAATACGCAATAGGCATTATTGGGTTAAGCTGTATCTATGGCTCTGGCTAGTGCCGGACGTTCAATGAAACAGTAAAAAAAGGCTTGCCTTCGCAGACGCGACACTGGGAGTTCAATGGTATACTTAACCTAAGAGGATGGGCCCCGATTGGCCTGTAACCTGTTGACGGTTGCCATTTAGAATTGGCTTTTAAGAAAGTTCGTTGAAGGATTTTACCCTTCGCACGTCCTATCCATTTTCCGCAACTGAGATGTCAGTGGCTGAACCACTTTGAAAAGGATGCGAAAATAAATCGTCCGATACTTTTTGAGAAAGTCCAACATTTCGCTGTACAGTTAGATATCTTAGACTTTCAAGCCAATTCGGGATAGCTATTTGTGTTTTTTTTTTTATAAATAATTTATTGATGTTGCTAGCTAGGATGTAAGCTTTTATTTTTCTATTATTTTCGGGTCGGTTATAAGAATTTTTTTTTCTTATAAAAGTTGTTTTTATTTTATTTTGTTTTTCTTATAACCGATTTTCTCATATAAGAAAAAACGGATATAAGAAAAAGATTCTTTGGATTATTAGATTTTCTTATATCCGGACATTACTGTACAACAGCACTTTAGACTGGATGATTATCCATTGAAAGGTTTTTTTTAATTCTATATAGGCTGGCAAACAGACTAGAATTTCGTTTTTCAAATTATAAATTTTAAAAGGCCTATACTTTCCTTAGGAAGTGGGTTTCTTTTTCTGTGAAGCACAGTACTCCGACTGGATAGGTATGGATCTGAGGAAAGTAGGAATCTGTTTAGTGCATCTCTATTTGTATTTTTTCTAGAAGACTTTCGGCTGAAATGCTCCTGGAACCGTCTGTATTCCTTATTGCTCGATTCCTGGGTTTCTTCGGACAATTGCCCAAGTGGCAGTATGCAAGCTTGTCTTATATCTTTGGTGTGTATGACTGTTAAATCGAGCAAAGCTTGTAATTTCACTTCAGCACACACATCTGTCACATTAATAGCTTCTTCTTCGGGGTAGCAGTCTTTCTTTGCCTTTTGATCCAAATAATAAGCTGGGTATACATTTGAATTTAAAGCTTTAAGCTGCTGGCGCATATCTTTGTACTGAAAAGTATTTAACTTTATATTTACCATCAGCAAAAGCGCTTCCTCTGGAGTAATAATTGTTTGGTTTTTATTTTGACTTGACCTAGCCTTTTTTAGATTCGTAGCCCTGGCAGGAGAACTAAAAGCAAGCTCCTTTACTAGATTTGCTGCATCTCTTTTGCCAGATGATCGCAAAGTCACTACGGCAGCAATAGCGATTTCGCCTGGCGTTTTAGTGCACACCAGTTCTTTAACTTTTAGCTTTTGCACTTTGAGGGCACATTCGCCAAATGCCTTCGAATGTCGTCCAGGATTTGGTTTCATGCTTGGAGCTGGGACTAGATCATAAAACTCTTCCGGCAACTTAATCTCCTCATGCAACCAATTCCCATTATCCTTTTCAAACTTTATCATATCTCGCATACTTCGTTCCCACCTTGAGAGATTCTGCAACTAATAGAGCTCATGTTATTTTTCTACTCTTCATA
Organism: Brachyopa scutellaris; assembly: GCA_949775065.1. Lineage (NCBI taxonomy): Eukaryota > Metazoa > Arthropoda > Insecta > Diptera > Syrphidae > Brachyopa > Brachyopa scutellaris. Next base: position 38,326,887 of record OX459113.1, on the reverse strand, counting down.
TCAATAACAACAGATAAAGTTACTGTTAAGCATCAATGCAAATCGAATTTCGCAAGAAAATAGAAGAGTGAAATAATTCACCGAATTTGAGGACTTATTTCATTGTTGAATTTGGGGACTTATTTCACCATGAAATAACCCCCGAATTTTAAGTATGAAGTAAGTCCCCAAAAACCCATGGAATAAGTCCGCAAATTTTGGGGACTACTAGCATGAACTTCAGATCCCCAACATCAACAGTTTAAGAAAAAGTGTTTTGTCGGTTTCTCAGACCACCGCGCGCGTATAAAAAGGTTAAGAACTAAGATAGAGCGAGATAAATACCCAAAAGTCGAATATAAAACTGTCTTTTTCCCTTAATTTTGATTGAATTTATCCATTTCATAGATTTAATCTAGCCAGATTCGATTGCAAAAAATCGCATTCAAATCCGTTCAGTAGTTTTTTTTTGTTTTTGCGGCATATACATACATACTTTTTTTAAGACTTGCCTTTCATAAAAGTATTGACTGGTATATATGTACATACATATGTATGTATGTATTTACATATAACTGTGAAATAGGTTTCAAAATAGAAGATAGATACGTATTTATATAAATCTAATTGTGGTGTACCGTGGTGTAGTGGTTCTTTTTTTTGACGTTTGCGTTCCTTTTTTTTTGACTTGCCTTTTATAAAAGTACTGATGATGAACAGTACTCTGAAGTACGCCAATATCTTCAACAACTTACTTACTTAGTTGGCGCTACAGCTCGAGGTGAACCTGGGCCTGCTTCTCGCAACCATTTGTGTGTGCGTGTTATATTTTTGCACGAATGGAAGGGACCTACAGTTTTTTGCCGACTCCGAACGGCGAGTTGAGAAGCTTAATCGTGACAAATGATACTCTTTGATGCTTGTCAGGCATTCGAAAGAGGTGGGCACTGTGAAAAACTTTTAGGTGTTTGCGGCGGTATTCGAACCCAAGACCGCTGGCTCAGTAGTCCGACGCACTAACCACTGGCGCTACGGTACCCACAATATCTTCAACAACGACAACTTGAAATCCAGGATCCCAAACGTATCTAAAAAAAATTCTCATATTTTCTTGAGGTGAAACTACCCCTCTTCTTGTTCCAGTTCGGATGCTAAAATATATGATTTTAGGAAACAATTCGCTCGTTCAATTAAAATCATATATTAATTGCTTACCAATAAATTAGTATTCACTTAATCACTCTATGTATACGTTGTCCTTCTCAAAACGGTAAAGCATTTTAAAGTAAGACTCGGTAACCGTTCGCTTCTTATAAACTTTTTCGAATTAATACGTGAAAATGCTGCCATTTTGGTAGGCATGCCTATCATAAGAGGCAACTGAAATCCATAAAAGCGGAGACGAACACTTCGCAAAGAAAATGGCAAAAATTAAAACAAAGGACCCGGTCCTCCTGGCAGGGGGTTTGTGTGTAGAATCTACTGAACTTCCAAGTAAAACCAACTCAGTTAATTCAAGTATGGCAATGAACAAAACAACAGATATAAATACCCCAGGTGGCAGACCAAGTAAACTGGAAAATACACTCTCCTCGGAGGTCGGTCCCATGGATTACACAGAGAAGTGTCCTAGGGCCCACTTTATATTCAATCTGTATTAGGGATATACCACATGCGAATGACGCGATGATGGATGGCTGCGTGCGTAGCCAAAGTAACTGAAAAGCTACAAAATTCAGTTAACGAGATATGTGATTGGACGCAAGGTGTTTGCGGCGGGATTCGAACCCAAGACCGCTGGCTCAGTAGTCCGACGCACTAACCACTTGCGCTACGGTGCCCACCTTATTCTAACACAACTAAATATTTGGGTATGAATCTGGATGCTAAACTGAAATGGAAGGAACATGTGAAATAGAAAGTAAAATAGCTATATATTAGATAAAGAAAAGTTTATTGGTCTTTAGGATATAATTCAGAAGTGTCAATTGAGAATAAAATCTTAATATGTAATCAGATTTTAAAACCTGTTTGGACATATGGTATCCAACTGTGGGATTGCACACAGAAAACAAATTTACTAGCCAAACAAACATTTTAAATCAAAGTTCTTCGGGGAATAGTAAATGCCCCATGGTATATTAGAAATAATGACTTGCATCGTGATTTGCAGATTGATCACGTGACGGAAGTTATTAAAAGGAACGCAATTCATCACAACATGCATCTGCAGATGCATATTAATCCTGAGATAGAAGACATCTTAAATATACGATATAATATTCGTAGATTAAGTAGAACTAAACCTCTCGAACTTATTATCTTTATAATTTTGTGCAAATCACATCCGATATCGAATCTCATAGCACAATACACCCATAAGTACTATCTCCATGCTGGTGTGACACTAACATTTTCGCTAATAAAACAAAACTTTTACGTTCTCAGTTGTCGAAATCTCGTCCGCAAGATAGTACATGATTGTGTTGTATGTTTTCGGCAACGTGTAACTACCTCCACGTAATTAATGGTGAACTTACCAACCGAAAGAATTCGATTTTCGAGACCCTTTAGTAAGATCGGTTGTGACTATGCAGGCCCTATTACACTGAGGTTATATCGCGGTAGAAATCCCAAATTTGTAAAAGCCTACATAGCCCTTTTTGTCAGCTTTGTGACAAAGGGAATCCACCTTGAGTTGGTCGGTGACCTATCGTCGAACGCGTTTTTGTTAGCTCTCGATCGGTTCGTGATCGTCTCAGATCACCTCTCAAAGGACAATGTTGTTTGGAAGTTTATACCCCCTTCCGTGCCTCACTATAGAGCTTTATGGAAGGCGGGTATAAAGTCCGTTAAGATGCACGTAAAACGTGTCATAGGTGACAATTAGCTGACCTTCGAGGAGATGTACACTTTGCTCACAAAAATTTAAGGTCTATTGAATTCGCCGGAGCCTTTCAGGGGGGCTGATTGTTGTGAAATGTGTTGCAGTTGATAAACTTTACATGTACTACCCTATATGTTTGTATGTTGCCCTTGAATCGTACAGCAAGTGCATGGAGAAAAATAGATCGCTCTCTTTGCTGTTGACCGCGATTAAGTGTAGACCTTCATCTAATGACTAAACCCTTGCTGTTAACATTAAATTCAATCACAGTTTTTTTCTTTGGCAATAAATTAAAATTTATAACGTGGTTTGATATGATTCGTTGTTCATTTCTTTTTTAATATTCCGTATTTCAAAATACATACTTTTTATGATTTGCCTTTTATAAAAGGAGCAAGGGGTGCAATTGAGTATAATTCATATATAAATCAATTTGATGTGAAAAGTACTAATAACAAGTCTTGCAGAAGAATTTACTGTTCTTGAAACAGCTCTCTGATGTATCCAAACGTATCTTAAAAAGATCCTCATATTTTCTTGAGATGAAACTACCCCTCTTCTTGTTCCAGTTTGGATGCTAAAATATATGATTTTATGAAACAATTCGCTCGTTAAATTGAAATCATATATTATTTGCTTACGAATAAATGAGTATTCACTTAACCGCTCTATGTATACGTTATCCTTCTCAAAACGGTAAAGCATTTTAAAATAAAACTCGGTAACCTAACCCTTCGCTTCTAATAAACTTTTTTGAATTGATGCCTAAAAATGTTGCCATTTTGGTCTAGTCAGTAACCTTAATGCTTCAAAATGAGACTCACGAATGTAATCCTTCCTGGATATGGCTGCAAAATTTCATATTGGTAGCCCTTTGGGAGCACAACGTCGCGTCGTCACCCACACCAAGTACGTTTCTTGTTACATCGAATAATGAATAAACTAAGAATATAAATAAAATTCATCGATACGATACACTTTCGTTCAGAGAACTAATATGTAATCGAATACTTTTTCCTTTTAGAAAACAAAAAAGAAATGCGCAACTAACGAGATATGTATCAGTTTTCACTATAGCATCCCCTCATGTCTTCGAAATATCAGACACCAGCGTTTCCGCAAGCATTGTTGTAATTCTATCAAATTAAAACAATTTGAAACTGCTTCTCATGTCCAGGATTACAAGGATTATTATTTATGCTAAGCATATGCACCCTATTCCTCGAATACAACATCATCGTAAGCTTTAACCCTCAAAATGAAAAAATAAAAAATAAAAATATAGCAAAGTGAGAAATTCCTGCATCAACATACACACCTGCTCCGAAGAGACATGAGACGAAATTGCGGAAGCGTTATTTAAATTTCATAAATTTAGGCGCAACGAGCTCCTTCTGCTGCTGCTGTTGTCTTCGTCGTTGACATCGTTGCTTTTCCCGTACTTATATTATTGCCAGCGGCATCAGCATCAACAGTTAAAACACGACAACGTACTTAAAGATACTTCTTCCGAAACCAAAAAAAAAAAAAAAACACCAAATTTATAATTTCAAATTCAAATTGAAAAGGTCGTCGTTTACGTTAGCCTTTTTATTGCCATGTGTCTACGATGCTCTGCAGCTGGTTTACCTTTTCTTATTCGCGGTAGCATAAAACATCCTTGTAAACAATACAAGCAACCTAAAAACATAAAAAAAAAACAATTGAATTTAGTATTTTATTGCGAATCAATATGAATGAAACCTATATTCAAATTCGTATGTGAATGTCGAAGCCTATCAGTATGTAGTAAGGGAGACTGTTTTGCATGTGACATTTTGCCCTACATGCGCGAGATTTCACGTCGACATTGTATTGTCAACTTTATTCTACGTCAAAATGAATAAAAAGGAATACAAATTTCATTAAATTAGGATTCAAAAACTAACATGAGTTCACCAACTTTATCGTAGTCTTCCGTTTAATCTACACACTCCACACTTCACATCCAACGCCCATCCCAATTTTCAGGTGGATTTATAATGCAAATTTTTTAATTTAATTAAAAATTTATAATACTACGAGTACTGTGATTACCCCGGATGTTAAGGGAAGTTTCTAAGAAATCTGATTTTCTTTTTTGATGTGTCTAAGCGCGCGAGTTAGAGTTTTCCGAATGTAGATTAAAAAAAAAAACATGTTTTACTTTTTTCACACTTTATTCGATAACGTCCAACTTAAAACTAAACTAATGTGCTAATTACAAAAATAAAAAAAACATAAAAATATCAGGATACCTTAATGCACCGATCAAGTGCACAACATCTGCACTTGTTTACGTCAACAACTTGTTTACGTCTTTTAATTTAACTACCGTTATGCGGAAGTACTCGGTGCCGATCAAGTGCACAACATTTGTACTTGTCTATGTCAACAGCTTGTTTTGGTTATTCAAATTAACGCCCGTTGAATTTGAGTGCAGAAGAACTCGCTGCCGATCAAGTGCACATCACCTGCACTTGTTAAGATGTTGCTGCTGGTGGTGTTGCAGCATGTAAATATATGGTGTCTTTGTTCCAGGTATTTTATTTTTTTTACCCGACTACGCAGAGGAAGGGTTATGATTAATGCCCCCTATAGCACGTGTACACGTGTTACACGTGTAATTAAATTATTCGTGTATGAACACGTGTATATTATTTACACGTGTATTTAGTATTACACGTGTATTTAGAATTACACGTGTATTTAGTTTTAGATCGTTTTGTATGGATCAGCTGATCCAGTAGGCGATAAAAAATAAATGCAATTTTATAATTCAAATTTAATGATTTAAAAAAAGCCACGATAACATCTCAACTAGTCCAGTCGTTTCGTCCTGAAATAGGAAGATTTTAAAAAAAATTGTGGTGTTTTAGTAATTTTTTTTTGCTCCTTTATTATTAGGCTGCTGATGCTGATCACGAATCTACTATAGGTTCTTTTTTCTAGAAAATAAATATCAAATACTTCATACAAACTTCATACCAAACTATGTATGTATTTAGTTGGCTTCACTTTTATAAAATTTAAACTCACGATAATACAGGGTGTCCCAGTTAAGAGGTATAATCACCTAACTAGGGATTCCTGAAGTTCTGGCGAAGAAAAAATCGTAGGGCAGAAGAGGTCTATTTTCATACCCCTCCAAGTTGTAGCCCGTCGAAGTAAGGGACCTCCGATTTGATGGTAAGACCACATTAACTGATACAACTTCTGAACTACTACAGCTACAAAAATAGTTTATTTTTTTTAGAGAGCCAGTCAAAAGCGCATAAAAATGTTGAAAACTTCATGTAATTCTATGCAGCCACAAAAAGTTAGTACTCCCTAAACTTAAAATTATGAAAATTTGTTGTTCGAATTTATTACTTAAAATGCTTTTTTCTCAAAACTTTCACTTAATAAAAAACTTTTTTTTTTACTTAACTTTTATTGCTGGCCAATTGCCTAAAAATTATGTTAAACAATTTTTTCACGTACGTTTAACAGAAGTTCTAGTAAAAATCATTTTTTTACAGACAAAACAAAGAATAATTGAACGAGGGGTGTTGGTAGATTTAGCCAACCTTTGGCAATAATAATTCGTTGTTTTGTATGGTTTTTTTTTATCATATTTGTCTGACAAAAAATGATTTTTACTTGAACTTCTGTCAATCGTACGTGAAAAAATTGTTTTACATGATGTTTAGGCAATTGGTTAACGATAAAAGTTAAGTAAAAAAAAAGTTTTTTATTGAGTAAAAGTTTTGAGAAAAAAGCATTTTAAGTGAAAAATTGGAACAACAAATTTTCATAATTTTAAGTTTAAGGAGCAATAACTTTTTTGTGTCTGCAAAGAATTACGTGAAATCTTCAACATTTTTTATGCGCTTCTGATTGGCTCTCCAATATGTACAAAACTATTCTTGTAGCTGTTGTAGTTCAGAAGTTATAGCAGTTAAAGTGGTTGTAACGCCAAATTGGAGGTGTCCCACTTTGACGGGCTATAACTTGAAAGGGGGTAAGAGTAGAATTTTGTTTTAATGCCGCCAAGGGCAGGTTTTAGACGAAAAAGCACCCGGTAAATTATGAAGCGATTTTTTTGCAAATACACGTGTATTTTTAATTACACGTGTATTTATAATTACACGTGTATTTAAAAAATACACGTCTACACGTGTAAATAGTTTTTTATTACACGTGTACACGTGACACAAATACACGTGTACTTAAATACACGGCTAAAACCGAGAGCCCTACTTATGATTTTAACAGGCTGGGTTTGTTTGTTTGTATGTATGTGATGATGTCACCTCGTACAGCCTAAACTATGGAGCCGATTTGAACAAATGAGGTGTGGTTGGACTTTTTTACCCGACTAGTCTTTACAACCGCATTGATAGTGTATCAAATGAAAGGGCTTGGCGAGTAGAATACAATACGATGTGACGTAATTCTAGATTCAATATGGCGGACGCCCCCAAGATGGCGGATTTCTTTTATCTTTACTACCTCCTTAATATGGGTATCAAATCAAAGGGCTTGGCGAGTAGAATACAATACGATATGACGTAATTCTAAATTCAATATGGTGGACACCCCCAAGATGGCGGATTTCTGTTATCTTTACTAACTCCTTATTATGGGTTGGGCTTGGCGAGTAGAATACAATACGATATGACGTTATTCTAAATTCAATATGGCAGACGCGCCCAAGATGGCGGATTTCTGTTATCTTTACTACATCCCTAATATGGGTATCAAATGAAAGGGCTTGACAAGTAGAAAACGACATTGTTAAACATACACAGCATATTTTTTGAAACTAAAAAGTTGTAAATAAAAAATTAAGTTTAAAAAACTAAAACCCGACTACGAGAAAAACCAACTAAAAAGTACGAAACAAGATGAAACGAAACAATGATTTTCAGAGTATAGCCGTGGTCGTGCCGTTACAATAACGTATTTATATAATTACACATTCATTGGGAGCGGCATGCGACCACAGCTATACTCTGAAAATCATTGTTTCGTTTCATCTTGTTTCGTACTTTTTAGTTGGTTTTTCTTGTAGTCGGGTTTTAGTTTTTTGAACTTAATTTTTTTGTAACTGTATCCTGCCTTAAGGCTGATACTGCGACCTAAAAGATCTATTGTATCATAGGATACTAATTAGCCCAAAAGGCAAACCACCTTTCTAATAAAGGCGAGTAAGTCCTTGGTTGACGCATTTTTTAATTCGTAAGGTCTAAGCAGTTCTTTATGTAGGGTACGTCGTCTGACCCCGAAAAGTGGCGGACAATCACAAAAAACGTGTTCGGCTGTTTCGACCTCTTTCAAACAGAGTCAGCAATCGGTCTCGCTAGACAGGCCTTCTTCCTGTCGTTCATATACCTCCGTAGAGAATAGACGTATTTCGGCTTCCAAGTGGATTACCAGTGTGTTAAGTACAATATTTGCCCAGCGAACTTTAATTGGCTCGGTAGCCTAGTGGTAGTGGTGGTGGACCGTCACCCAGTAGGCCGTGGTTCAAATACCAGCCAGGGAAAAGTTGTCATAAGCTTTTTTTTTAATTAATAAATAAAAACGAGGGGTCGGAAACAGCCGATAGTACCGGTGATGCAGTGTTGCCACTTTGGGGGTTTTCCCCCCAGATTTAGGGGTATTTTTTCTGATTAGGGGCGAATCTGGGGGCACAACCTACTTAGTGGGAGATCTGGGGGAATTTTTATAGACAAAATTTCCACCAACTTCATTTGGAATAAATGGCTTATTAAATATTTAAAACTCCCCGATATTCATTCTCGGATTGTGCGTCGATTTCCATTGGAATTTGGAAGTTGAATGGAATACTGAGTGTGTTGCTGTTCAATTATCTATTCATTGCTTTTTTGAGCAAAGAGAATTTATGTTTTGGAATAACTGTCCTTTGGTATTATAGTATAAATAGTATAGAATAGTAAAATGGATAGAATAGCTCTATTTCTGGACTCGTCAGATGAAAATCAAGAGGAGCGGTGGGACATAATGGAACTACCAGATAAGACGTGTTTCCAAATACACTTGTTATTTTAAATTTATTGAAAAAACCGTTTAATCTTGTAGGTTTATTAAAATTGTGCAACGTAATAAATCGACTTTTTCATATCTAACTCGGAGCTCATTTTCAAATTATCCCAAAGTGAAATAAGCAGCTTGCCCTTGATTTTTATTTTTTTTTTTTTGAGTGAAATCACCAACATGGTGTTGGAAAATAATCATATTATTTACTGTGTTAAAGCACTAAATTCATCAATTTTAGTCTTTTATTTGCTGCAAAATAAATTTTTTGTTAGATCTGTTAGTTTAAATTATCAAGTTATCAAGTAAACCAATCAACAATATGAGACTCGCGACGTTTGAACTGCGGATGAGAAATGTCATATTTTTTATGGATAGATCCGATTCGATCGTTTTCCACGATTCCGTGAAAGACATTCACTTTACCGACAAGGGTAATTCACTTCGGCGGATTCAACGATACCGATGCTCAAATTACAGTGAATCTTTCTCCCCGGCGGATTCCACGATAGGGGTGCATATATTTACAAATATTTTCTTATATGTACTTAGGTATATAAAAGTATGTATACAAAGTTTGCTGTCATAAATTCTGCTTGACAGAGACACTTCCTTTTCGACAGGTCGGTAAGGAAACTTCCCCGGTGGATTCTACGATACCAAGCTAAAGTGAAAGTGAATCGAATAAGTAGAGGGAATCTCCAATCAGGCGGATTCCATAGGGGTGATAAATATATCTAGCGTTTGAGTAAAAAGTGATTTGCGAAAAAAAAATGTTTGTGCCCAATTCTGGGGGGATTTCATATTGATCTAGGGGGACTTGGCCCAAGCACCTGGCTGATGACCAAAGGTCCGCGTCCCAACAAACGGGGACAGCGTAAAAAACAACATCGGGCTATGATGACGTCCCAGTAGAATCAGGCCACCAACGAACAGTGGTCAGTGAAGGAACTGGGATCCCAACATGGGAAAGCGCCCTTGTCTGTCGGCTTCTGCAGAACAGCTGCATGGTGGGGGAGGAGGTGGCAAGTACGTCAGCAGCAGCAGCAGCCAAACGACAACGACAGCGACCAGCCGATGGTGATAGAATCACCCACGTCTCCGACGGCGGTGAAGGGCACAATACGGGAAACAGCAATAGCTTCGCCTCTCTGGCAGCCTCAGAGTCGGACCATGAGGACGACGAATTGGAGCTCCTAAGCCGCAGCATCAGACAGCTGCAGTAAAAGGTGCTCATAATCAAGGCCAAGCAAGTGGCCAGAAGGGCAAAGGAGCGGGAAATGGAGCCCCAGCAAAAACGGCAACAAAATCCAGCAGAAAAATTTCCGCAGCCGCCAAAGCAGCAACAACAACAGCAACAGCCACAACAAAATGAACAGTCTGGTCTGAAAGAAAAACGACAGCAGCAGAAACAGCTGTCACAACAGCAGCAACAGCCGCAACAACAACAGCAGCAGAATCAGCAGAAGCAGCATCAGCAACAACAAACTGTTAGCGGATTCGACGACGGAGTTCTTCTCCTTCACCCCGAAGGGGGAAAAGCTGCAAACTATGCTGCTCAGAGGGATAGAACCGTCCACAGATCCGGAGGAGCTCCTAAGAATGCTCAAGGAGAAGAATTCGTTGGGGTCAAGCCTTTCACCATTACCGTTCTTCCTGGTTCAGCTGTCACCCAAAAGCAAACTGGATGGTCTACGGAACATTAAAGTCGTAGACTACCAGGTTGTCTCATGGGAGAGAGTAAAGAGGAGCGATAGCATTATCCAATGCGTTCGCTGCCAGAGGTTCGGGCACGCCGCGTCGAACTGCGAGATGCAGCCTCGATGCGTGAAGTGTGGAAAGAACCACAAGTCCGAAGAATTTTCTCTGGGGAAAGAGGGGGCGTCAGAGAAATCTCAGCTCTCGTGTGCGTTATGTAGGAACTCGGGACACACCGCAAACTATCGGGGTTGCCCCAAGTTCCAAGACATTAAGAAAGTGAACCTGGTTTGACAGCAGAAGAGCGTAGTGAAAAGTCTACCACGTAAAAGCCAAAGTCAATCCGTCACTCCCCAAATATCCTACGCCCAAATGGCGGCAGGTAGGGGAATGACGGCACAGCAACAACCGAAGGTTGCTTCACAGGCCTCACTGCCTAAAGCACCGGAGGCTGACTTCTTGGCTATCTTGCTCTCTATTCAAGGGCAAATGGGTCAGCTACAACCAAATCTGCGCGCTTCTGCCGGGCCTAGCACATCTCCAGTCATAATGTGTGCGATGGCGGAGAATACCTTTAGGATCCTTGCGGTGAATGTAAATTCACTGATTAGGATTGAACGAAGAGCCGTACTTTTTAAGTTGTTAGAAGATCAAAGCCCTGATGTGCTTTTGGTTAGCGAAACTAAGCTAAACCAGAAACATAAGCTAAGGCACAATAATTATAATATAGTAAGAAGAGACCGACCCAACTCTATACAAGGAGGAGGTGTTGCGATCTTCATTAGTAAAAAGCTAAAATATAAGGTAGTGTACAGTGGTGAAGTGCGGAGATTCCATCAGCTAGAAGCATGTATCGTGTGCATCCCTCTCCATAGTGGAAAGAGGATGTACATGATCTCAGCTTATGCACCTGAAGCTACGCAACCAACTTTGTTTATTTCAGAGCTGGAGATACTTTTCCGATGACTTAGGCTGGAGTCGGAGGAGAATTATTTCCTATTGGCCGGGGATCTAAACGCCAAACATAGAGATTGGGGAAATAACATTCCTAACTCTAGAGGGAACCTAATCTTTAATTGGTGGGGTCAGCACAGTGTCGAGTGTAGACCCGAGTTGAAAGCGACAGATAGTCCATCGTTTCCTAGAAGCGATTACAACTGACTAACACGAACGGACAAACTATAAACTGCCTTCGCAAATTTGTGTATGACAGCGACCATTGCGGACTCAGTGCCGAAATTACAATTCCCAACGAGATTGCGGAACTTGAAGCGTTTGTTCATGCGCATCCCTACAATTATAGTAGGGTGCGTTGGCGACACTTCTCTAGAGTTATGACAAGAGCACTCTCCTCTAACTCGCTCAACCCATCGTCCAATAGGAATCTGTCAAATGAGGAGATTGACGGATACCTCAAACAAATGCACGAGACAATAAAACAAACGATGGACAGGACGATACCTCGACAGCATTAAACTGACAATGTAGGGATATACCGCACCGCAACAATTAACGCACTGCACCAAGAGAAAAGTAGACTTCTGTCGAGATTAAAAACCTTGTACAGACGGTTTACTGACAGACAAAACTCAGTGATTAGGACACTGAAGGCGTTGATTAAAAACCTCCAACAGTTAATAAAAGTAAATTACCGATTAGCGGTAAATCTGCACTGGAACAAAAAAAATTGGAGCTGTGAAAGCCAACAACCCCAGTATGTTCCCGCAAATAAATAAAGTATTTCGGAGGAATAATCTCAACGACCTTCCATGTCTTAAAATTCCTCGAAATACGGACTACGAACGAATACTTGTGACAGCAGGTACATATCCAGTAAACGCAGTCGATGACGACAATTACTTTTTAATCGAAGATCTGCAGGAGAAGGTTGAGGCTATAGGAGCGACTTTTCAGGAAGTGTATAAGGTGAATAGCAGTATTTGCCCGAACCATAACCTGGAGAATCGAGTCCTTGTGCACAACTTCTACTTTCGAAATGAACTACAGCAATGGCGATCAGAGAACATCGGTTTCACCGAGTTCAATGAAGACAATAGGGCAAATAATGCCATCGCCAACGAAGGGATACATCCCCCGTTCTTATCGAAGGTGGAGCTCCAGGCGATCTTCGAATCATTGAGAAAGAAGAAGTCAGTGGGAATCGATGGAATATCTAACATTGTGCTTAGACATCTCCCTCTAGAAGCGGTAAACATTTACTGCATTTTGTTTAATAATGCGCTGAATAATGCACATTATCTAGCGCATTGGAAAACAGCAGTAGTACAGTACATCCTATCCCTAAAAGGGGTAAGGACAATTCCAATCCGGCAAATCTCCGGTCAATAAGTCTCCTTCCGAACATCAGCAAGGTATTCGAAAAAGTGGTCAATAGAGCCCTGACTAAGTGGGTTGACGACAAACATATAATTCCAGATAACCAATTCGGTTTTAAGGCGGGGCATGATACCATACATGCCGCGTCTAAACTCGTAAAGGATATTCAATGGAACAAAAGCAAGAAACAATGCACGGGTGCCTGCCTGGTTGTTTAAGAGAAAGCCTTCAACACCGTTTGGTTAAAGGGACTTTCTTACAAGTAAACCACTGCTGTACATTCTTTATAATATGCTCACCAGTAGGCGGTTCATTGTGAAAAATGGCAATGTGTCCTCTGCTGGCACTTTTGAAATTAAAAATGGTCTACAACAGGGTGCGGTTAATTCGCCGATCCTTTTCAATATTTACACAAGTGATCCCGTAGGGTCTCTTCACCATGCTATTGCGTACGCAGATGACTTGGTCGTGTACAGCTCAGGACCAAAGATCAAGGTCATTGCAATTCTCTTGCAGCGTGACTTCGATAAGATTCAGCGATATTGTGACAACTGGAAGTTGAAGATCAACCTCCAGAAGTCAGAAACCATCTTGATTCGGACGCCGTTGTCTGGGGCCCCATGGGACACCAGAAAGAATTGGCGAAAGTTCGCAATCGTGGGACGACACGGGCGGCCACTTGCATATCGAAATGTAGTCAGATACCTCGGGCTCTAGCTAGACCAGTATCTGGATTTTAACAAACATATAGATGCTGCTCTGGCCAGAGTCAGAGGCGCTTTTGCCCTTACAAAGAGACTGTTTTATAGCAGCCAACTCGATGCGAGGGTAAAGGTTATCTGCTACATGGCCCTTGTATGGCCAATAATAGCATATGGTTGTCCCATGTAGTTCAACGTCGGACTAAGTTCGATGGAAAGGATTCGGGTGTTTGAGGGGGCTTGTCTTCGGGCTTGCCTTCGTTTATACATAACACCAGAGTCCGAGTACAAAAAATTCTATGCCAATGAGGTCCTATACAACAGGGCTAACGTAATAAGAGTCGACAATTTCCTGATCAACATGACTCGAAGGCACATTGCAAGAGCAATGAGTTCGACGAATAGCCTGATCTTCGGGGCTTATTACCCCAATTTCACGTACCACGAAAGAGTGCGACTTAACGGCTTCGTTCCACCAGAAGCGTTCCTCTATTTTGAACAACAGGGTCTGATCCAGGATAGATTAGCGGTGCCGCTAATCTTCCATGTTGCTCGCACGACTGTGGATAGGCGACTCAACTACGACAGAGACATCAGAAATTCTGGTGGCTGTTGGAAGATGGAATTCCCTCGTCGGTTCCGATTGATCCGGGGTAAGCCCCAATGCAAAGTTGGACTTTTATGTTTATTTTTGTAGACATGCCGTGGCCGGCTTACGCAGGTTTAGGTAGGATAGGTCTATTTAAGTTTTATAAAAAAATAAAAAATAAAAAAAAAATATATAAAACAAATTTTAAAAAAAACGCACAGGACTTTGCCAACAAAAAAAATATAGAAACAAATAAAAAACCACAAAAAAAATTATAATATAACACAGCACAAAAAACAAAAAAAAAATACGTATTTAATTACGTAGCTAGAGTTAATATAGGTTAAGTAGTTGTAAGTTTTGTTTAAGGTAGTTTAAAGCAAAAAACATGCCTGTTTTTATTTTTTTTTTTCTAACTTTTGTTAGCTCTAAGATTGTAACTTTAATTAAAATTATATATTATAAGTTAGGTTATGTCGAAAGACATAGTATAAGTATTAAGTTTAGCCCCATGTGGGGCCAGTAAGTTAGAGTAAGATAGTTAAGTTAGTCAAGCTAGTTTTAAGCACTTTTGTCTAGCACGTAAGTTATAATTGAATTCTTTAATAAAAATGCATTAAAAATAAAATAAATAAATACTTCTCAGTGCCCAGAACCGGTTCGAAGAGAGTTCGTGCAAATAAACAAACTCTGCTTCAATTGCTTGCGAAGTGGGCAGGCTCGTTGCCAATCGTAATTTCTGTGCAGATACTGCAATATACGTCACCTTAATTCATTCGGTAAACGTCGTACACCATATTCCACAAGCTTTACTACCCACTGCCACTGCCATGCGCAAGCTGATTGCATGGGTATATACCAGCAAGTCATGCTTCGTCACTGAGTCATGCGCTCAAAAACTGGTGCTCAAGAGACGAAACGCTCGTATACTTATAAGCGGTATTGGATCTACTTGCGCAAAGGCATAAATTCGCTGGTTATAAATTCGCGCTGTGATTTATTTAGTATCTCGGTCGATATATATACATATGTACATATGTATATTACTAGCTTAAACCCCACCCGATTCGCCAGGCATTCAAAAAAAACTTATTTTAACAATTTGCGTAAGATTAAAAAAATTATTGCAATGGGTTTTGGTAAACAACATTTTGGTTTTTTTTTTTTCATTATCGCTCGTGTAAACAAATAGTGCAGATGGTTTTCCGACTCGTGAACGTGAAACGTAGAGCTTGGCCATGCGAGAAAGCTGGATTGCCTGAATTTAAACCGCACATTTCTAAAGATTGTCCTTGCGACTTATTGATGGTAACGGCGAGTGCCAAGCGAACAGGGAATTGAAGACGGTTAAATGTAAGTGGCATATCAGATAGAATCACCGGGATTCGAAGAATCAAAACGTCTCCGCCTTTGAATTTTCCATCCAAACTTGTTGCTTCTACCTCATTTCCCAATATTTATTTGACGGCAAGCCTGGTGCCATTACAAAGTTTTGGTTGGTTGATGTTGCGAAGCCTAATAATCGGCGCCCCAATTTTTAGCTACAATAGGTATATCTGGTGATAATCCTGGCAAATCATGTGAATTTCAAAATTCTGTAGGATAATCCTCCACCTCATCCCGATTCATGATGGTGTCCACTGATTTGAATGTGGATAATGGACCTGGTACATATTTCTTTTAAAATAGCCTCGTTAAGAACACCGACATTTTTGTTTCTTCCGGCGCGCTCGCTTAACCAAACATGGTTTTTGTACTGTTGTGCTATGTTTGGGAACATGCTACAGAGTATACTCAACAGATTACTAACAATATTTACAATAATTGTATGTACATATGGATATGAAAAGTACAAAAATATTTTAATAAGCAATTTGTAAAAATTAAATCCAAGATACGGTTTAAGGAATTATAAACATTATTGTGTTGGAATAAATTAAGGGCATACAATGAATCGACAAAATTATACTCTACATCTTTTTTCAAGTTATAAGGAACTAGCTGACCCGTGCTCGCCTTGTTTCGCCTTCCAGCAACTTTTAATAGAAAACAAATTATTTTCTTGTAATGTATTGCTATATGTATACAGTGTACTCTCTCCTTACGGGCACCTCTTATAACCGGACAGATTTCAAAGAATGGTAATAAATACACGATTTTCCATATAACAAATTCTACCATAACCGGACTCTCTCATAACCGTACACGGACACCAATTTTCGTAACCGCAATAGAATGTAGCTCTCTCTTAAATGGACAAATTGACAAATACTTTATTTTGATTTTGTTTTGTTCTCCTCTTCTTTACACTTTGCAAAGAAACGAAACAAAAATGTAAGCTGTGGAGTGTGCCTTTGCTTTACTATCACGTTCGCGTACACTTGATTTTCTGTGGGGAACGCTAGAATTACACACGCATATTTCCGGCATTTTGAGAGATATTTTATATTATATTGTGCGAATTTTGTATAAAGATTAAAATGATTCCGCTGGTCACAGTGAAGTGAAAATTTGTCTCTGATAGGACAAATAATACCGGAATATGGAAGCATCCTGTATTTGTTGTCAGGGTATCCCGTCTTGTCCTAACATACCTAAAATTGTCATGGCCCCGCTAATTTCCTCAACCATTGACGGCATATGCTGTCTTGTCCGCAAACGTGTTATTCAATAACTATGTATGTGCATTTATAAATCCTATTGCATTTCTTAAATAGGTTTGTATTTTAAATGTATGTGCCAGAAAATAGTATTTTTCGGTAATTTGTGCTTATCACATGAAAATGAATACGTTTATAAAATAAAATTAATACAACGTGTCTATTGTGTTTCTTTTTTAAAGAATGTCAATTTATTTTTTCTCCCATAACCGGATACCTCTTCTAACCGGACAAATTTCTCGGTACCGTCAGTGTCCGGTTATGAGACAGTTCACTGTATATGTATAAAGGGTGTCCCAAAGTTCACGCAGGAAGAAAACACCGGTTCCTATTTTTTTTTTATCGATTCATAAAGTAAGTAAAGGAACCCTCTTGTTGAAACCACATGTCATTCATATCCATATCTTGCAATTTAAGCACAAAAAATTGGATTGTCATGTCGCGATAGCCAGCACTATTAACTGTTACTGCCTGACCAGCCGCATTTTAAAAGAAGAATGTTCCGATAATGCGTCCAGCCCAAAATGTGCACCATGCAGTGACATTTTGTGAATGCATTTGTTTCTCAACAATCACTCGTGGATTTTCTGAAACCCAAATACGACAATTTCAATGGTTAACAAAGCCATCAAGATAAAAATTCGTCTCATCGCTGAAGATGATTTTGTTTGAAAAATCTGTCAAACGTTCATTATTTTAAATATGTTGCGTAGACCTAAACCCCCGCCCACTCTCCGCCATATCCACGCACGGCACGCGTTTGGTAGTGTGATGAATGACATTTCTGTGAATTATGTATTTTCATTCGTCATTATCTTTTTAAAAAAGTACATAAACAGAAGTCTGGACTGGTCACAGGGATTACAATCAATATCACATTGGCTTCCAAATGCAGGTCAATAGCGGAGTGGTACTGAGGTAGGTTAAGCATAATTTTGAATATTTTGATTTGTGATACTCGTAGTAGAGTCATACTGCACAATTGCCTCATACTTGATATCCGTATACAATATACTTATCCATATATCCTTAAAAAAGGAGTTGTTGTACGCACGCCGGGGTAGGTTTCTGAAATAAGAGGTGAAATTTGTATGTTAGGGGTAATCTCTGAAACTATCTACTGAACAGATTCCAGAATTTTTCCGAACGCGGTTCATATAATAACTTGCCAAAGTTTCACGGCAATCAGATAAACGATGCGCGAACGGAGAAAAGACGAACAAACAATCTTTAATTTGTACATATTAGATTGGCTCCCTTATAACTCAGTTGTGCAAAAAGTTTTTTTTTCTGTCCTTAATATAAATTTGTTCACCTACCGTAAAGTAATTGTATTATGTGCTTAGTCTTTCTCTCTTCAAAACATACTTTATGTCCAAGTCTGAGCTCAATCGGCAAAGTAGTTCGGAAATCGAATTTATCGAAAAAACACAATCAAACAGAAATTCATTTTTATATGCACATGTATGAATAAATATTATGTATAACCTTCACCAGTATGCACACCCACACAGCAACTCCCCAAAGTTTCATCAGCCATCATCATCACCATCGGATGAGCGATGAAAATGATCGCCAGACCGACCACACAAAAACAAAACACGATTCACTGCCCGAACAAAATGGCGAAGCTGCAGTGGAAGCAGACAGCGCTGTCAAAGTTAAAATACACGTAAATCCTATAGCGCGAACACAATGCGAAGCTGATGCTGTAGTATGAATTGTATGGTGAAGCGCAAAGTTCAGCCAACTTCAACTTTCTACTTCCACTACAGCTTCACCATTGTGTTCGGCCAGTTACTCAGCATACTGCAAGAGCAAGAGCGAAGAGAAAAGCTTACATACTCGTAATGCAACAACGTGATCCTCTCCCAGCAGGTTGACGGACAATTTCAATGATTTTCTGTGCTTTTTAATTAAAACCATTAACAATCACATTATTTATGTCTGTTTCTCAGCTTCTAGATAACGTAGGAAAATGATTTATACCTTAAAATCTTTGGCAAGAAATGCTGAAATCAACCAAATTAATTTCATTGAAATAGGTGCACGCGTTATCACGTAAAGTGCATGGAAGTGCTTAAATTGTTAGCATACAAACAAAAAAATAAATGTTTGTGTATAATTAATGTATAAAGCACGATAATATATGTGCAATCCATTACAGAGGAACTCAACAAATATTTTAGCGGAGGTATTATCAAAATCCGCTCAGTAGTTCCCGAGATTAGCCGGAACATGCATAAAAGTAGTTACGTCTTTATAAATAGTATAGATTAAACATTATCATCATATAACAGATAATACAGTATACATAGATATCGCACGCCATAGGAAAAATATGACACATTTTCAGTCAAATGGGACTTACTACTACGTCCCAGTTTGATCGAATTTGCTCGAATCATACAAAGACATGATGTTCTTCCAAATTTTGTTGGTTCAACAAGTTGCTCTTGGTTTTTGCTTATTTGTTTTTTTCTTATGTTTTTATTTTTTATTTTCCTTTCATTCGCTTTATTTTCTTGTGTGTTTGTTTTTGTTTTTTTTTTACTGAGAATTTTTCGTCATCTGCCCTGCCTTTCAATGCGAGGAGTTTCTTTATATTTTTTTGTATTTTTGTTTTCCGACAGAATTTCAATTTTTTGATTTTTACTGGTACCTACATAATTATGTAGGTAAAACTTTTTTGTATTTTCCAGGCACAGTGTTTTCGTAAGAGAACAAGCAAAGTAAAAAAAGTTATTTGCGATTCACAGAGTATGAGTTTTGCTCATCAACCCAGTCTGAGTCTCTGATGTTTGTTAATCTTTTACATTCCAAGGCCAGTAACACCTTTACTGCGAATAATGGAAAATAAATTTCCCAAGATATCTTCTAGGTGCGCAACTGTTTTGCGCTGCGCTGTTTTTTTTTCGATGAAAATTCATCTTTAATATGAAAAAATGGTTACAAATGAATCATTTAAAGTATTTCCCATCGCTATCTACAAATTTTTTTCATCCTGGCGGAGGTAGAAAGAGCGTTGCGGTAAAAGTGTTCATCTTTTAAGGCTATCCACGAATCAAGCCATTTTTTGATGTTGGCGCAATGATGGCGCAATATCTGAGGAATATGGTGGGTGGGGTAGGTCTTCTCATTTGAGCATTCCCAGGTAGGTTTTTAACGGGTTTGGCAACATGAGGCCAAGCGTTGTTATGCTGTAGAATCACTTTTTCGTGCCTCTGCTCGTATTGTGGCAGTTTTTCGCGCAGTACTCGGCTCAATCGCATCAATTGAGTCGATAAAAGTTGTTCTTGCGTTCGGCACGGATCCTCATCGAGGATCCTTCAAACAACCAAAAATATATGATGCCAGCACAAAATTACTAATGTGTCAAAACGGTTTTTTTACCATATGTCTAAGCCCGGCTCATGACGTTTTGGATCTGTCAAAATCTACCAGTACTAACTGCTGGAGCCATCTATTGACAAACAGTGAGAATGGTGTATTTGAAAATCATATCTTGGTAATAACGCCGTTCATTGGCTGTTCAATTCCTTTTAAACAAACGTTTCTTGGAGGATTAGTAGATTCTAGTAGGAACATACATATGTACATACTTATGTCGGTGACGTAAATACGTAGATGTCAAGCGGAGTGAATAAAATAATTAACGTTTCCAAAAGAAGAATCGAACTTTATTGTTTTTTTAAAAAAAAAAAGGTAAATATAAAAGTTTTAATTCAAAGACGTGTTGCGTGGTCCTCGTTGAAATCAGAATGCCGTTGACGTTCTTTTTGAATCCCCCTCCTTTGATTATTGGGGTGTGTTCCACAGATGTTTATTGATGTTATTATTCATATGTTGTTGGCGACATTCAGCCGACAGCTCGGCCCTTCCTGACATAGAGTCGTCCCTGGCTCCTGAGTTGTCTCACTATCCTCGTCATCGTCGTCGTCGACTTCCGGCCCCAACAGACACCATGGCTTAATTTTGTCGCTGGCCATAACCGTTGAAAAATTCCGCTTTCTCCGATTCGTTTCCAACTGCTCCAGTACATACCGATCGTGTCGTAGGCTCTTCTTTACAACGTACGGTCCCTTGTACTTAGGCTCCAGCTTATGGGACTCGCCGGTGGGTGACGGCACGCATTCTATAACGACTAAAGCTCCCTCGTTGTAAATTGTGGGATTTTTGTGTTTTGCATCGAATCGCAGCTTCCACTTCTCTTTCTCTTCGGCTATTCGCTTGCTGACCTCTGCACGTCGCTGTCCCATATTAACATCGTCTTGGACGTCGGCAACGTCATGCACGGCCTGCACAAAGTGATTGATCGAAATGTCGTTCAGCTTGAAGTCGAATATGATTTGATTTGGGCTATAGCCTGTGGTTGAGTTTCGCTGAGTGTTAATAGTCCACTGGAGATTTCGAAGCTCTAGGTCCCAATTCTCGATCTCGACGCTCGAAGTCCGTAGGTATTGCAATATTGTTTGGTTTATGCGCTCAATCTGTCCGTTGGCCCTCGGAGTCCTCACAGCCGTCTTTATGTGTCGTATCGCATTATCCACGCAGAATTTTTCAAAATCGCCTGAGCTAAATGCCGTCCCACGATCGCTGATTATGGTATCGGGTAGACCAAAATATGAAGTTAAATCGCTTAGCATCTCGATAACCGGCTTACTTTTTGTGTCCTTGACTGCTTTAATGACGACGTATTTACTAAAAGCATCCGCTACTCCAATGACGAATGCCTTCCCGCGGCGAGTTTTTGGAAAAGGACCCAGATGGTCTATGTGGAGTGTTCTAAATGGAATTGGCGTAACGTCTACGATGTGCATTCTTCCCTCTGCTGCTCCGGGCGCTCACTTATGGAAACAACATTCCACACAGGCGGCGATATACGACTTCACATAATTTCTCGCCCGACGAAACCACAAATTCTCCTTTATCCGCTGCAACACTTTCTCAACGCCAAAGTGACCCATGTCATCGTGAAAATATTTGACAATTCGCCATCGAACGTTAGATGGCACAACCAACTTCAACTTCCCCTCATCATGTCGATACAGTCGTCCATTCTTACAAGCGAATTCTCTCTTGAATTGCTCCTTGGCTTCGGATTCTTCTCGGCCTTCGAGCACATTGATGATCGTTGCGAGTCTTGTATCTTGATGCTGCATGCTGGCAATCCAATCATCCTGCGAAATATTAACTCTCATGACACGAGCAGCGACGGTATCAGCTTCCTTTCCAAACCCAACAGGCATCCGGCTTAGCGCGTCTACATGCGCCATTCGATTTGCACTTCGGTGGACAATCGTGAAATCAAACTCCTGCAAACGCAACCACCATCTAGCCACACGAGGAATGAGCGAGGACGTTGCTTTTATTGCACTCACAGCAGAACAATCCGTTACAACACAAAATTTCCGACCAAGCAAATACATGCGAAAACGTTCCAAACTCTCGACGACTGCAAGCACTTCAAGTTCGTAGCTTGAGTATTTTGATCCGGCGGCTGTGCACGTGCGACTGTAATAGAAAACAGGTTTTCGTTCGGCAGAATCGTCAGTCGCTTGAAATAATATTCCAGCTAATCCACATGCGCTGGCGTCGGTGTGAACTTCATCAATTTTTCCCGGATCATAAACTTGAAGAATTGGCTCGCTGCACAATAATATCTTTAATTTAGTAAATGCTTCTGTTTGCTCATCCTCCCAACGAAACGGTGATTCAGCCTTCTCTTTCTTTAGCATCGATGTTAATGGTTTGGCGATGATTGCGAAATCCTGAACGAATTTTCTAAAATAGCTGACCAGGCCCAAGAATCTTCTTAACTCGGTAACATTGGTAGGTCGTGGAAAATTATCGATAGCCAATGTTTTTTCGTGGCTAGGCTTGATTCCATCCTTGGTTAGTCGATGTCCTAGAAAGGTAATTTCAGTCGCTAGGAATATACATTTGCTTATTCGAAGAGTAAGACCGGCTTCTCTCAACAGCTGCAAAAACTCTTTCAGGTTACTGAGTCCTTCGTCGACGCTGCAACTCGGAATGATAATCTCGTCCACATAACTAAATGCTCGTCCTTTCATCGATTTCACAAGTTTAGATATTGCTTCGAAAAATACACTTGGCGCATTCACCAAGCCAAATGGCATGCGATTAAATTCATACTGACCTCCGTGTGTGATAAAAGCGGTGAAATGTCTGCAATCCTCATCGATCGGGATCTGGTAGTAGCCAGACATCAGATCCAATACAGTAAAACGAGTTTTCCCTGCAGTCATTGAAAGGATTTCCTCCACCGTTGGCATCGGATACGGTTTCTTTAAAGTAATGGCATTCAGTGCACGGAAATCAATGCACATACGGTCTTCCCCCGACGATTTTTTCACCAGCACAACAGGCGAAGAGTATGCAGATGTACTGGGCCGAATTACGTCATACTTCAATAATTCTTCGGTAACGTTCTCAATGACCTCTCTTTTTGCAAAAGGCACACGATACGGCTTTTTAACTATCGGCGTATTAGAAGTTAAATTGATATTCATTGTTGTCGTTGTGCATAGTCCTAGGCGGTTGAGTGTTTCATAAAAACACGCAGAGTACTCGCCGAAAATTTCGTGTAGCTTCTCTTTCGCACCAAGAGATAACCCGTCTCCTATTTTTATTTCGTTCTCGGTAAATTCTTCAAGGCGACAAGATTTTTTTTCAATGACTAGGCGCCGGTTGTCTTTACATAGTATATCATTCCCAAGGAAGAGGGGATACGGCATCAACTCGTCCTTTACAACTAAAAAACAGTGAGCCGCTTCTTCCATTTCATCTATCTGTATTGTCGCGATAATACAGCTACTTCCACACCATTCTCCGCCGGCGAAACCATTTAATTTGAACGGATCGTGTGGTTGAATTTGTCCAATTGTTTGTGCGAGTGAATGTTGTACGAGTGAACGATCGCTACCTGGGTCGATGAATGCCTGTACCACATGCTTGTTTACTCTTACATCCTTCGTTCGGTTGTTATCGTTGACGTCATCGTTCGAAATCCTCAGGATATTGTTCTTTGTCGTTTGTGTGCGACCTCGTTCCGGACAGTTGTTCTCCAAATGGTTTGTTTTTCGGCAGATATTGCATCGCTGTTTCTTCTGTGGCTTTGTACAGTTGATGGAAATATGTCCAGTTTCAAAACAGTTGTAGCATACGACTGGAGATGACAAAGGCCTAGCTGTAGTAGTTGGTCGGCTTTCGAGTGTGGTGGCAATTATTTGCGAGCCGTTGGGTGGTGCTGGTGACGGTGAGTGCTCAATCCTCGGAATTGTCTTTCGCAGCCGGTTGTTTGACGATGATGTTGGACGATTATCAAAGTAACGCTCGATTGTGTTGCGAAGATCGTTTAATTGCGTGAGGTGAGTAGCTGCCAGTGTCGTTTGCAACTCGATGTGATTCATTCCATGTCGAATATATTTGATTACTGCTGGTTCGCTTAGTCGATGTTTTTGTCCGAGTGCTCGCATGCGGTAAAAATAATCAATTACATGCTCACCTTGTTTACGTGTGTGGGAATGCATTTTGAGATGGATGTCCGCTTCGTTTTCGTCTTTACCGAAGTCCTCTATCAGTTTACGTGAAAATTCCTTCCATGATTGTATTTCCCCTAGCTGTGAGTCTGACCACTGTTTTGCTGGACCTCGCATTTTCGTTTGTGCAACGTAAAGGACACTTCTTTCTCCCCAAGAATATAATTGCATAAGGGTGTTAATTCGATGGACGTACTGTTCGGCTGTTGGAGAGAGCTCTTCCGATGGGTTGTATTCGGGAATAAGATTTTGTATTTCGGTTGTAGAAGCTGGCGTGGCCGGAGATATTGTCGTTGACGTTGATGGCGTTGATGGCGTTGCACATGCTGCACTTTCGGCGTTCGTGGTTGATGACGACGTGGACCTGTTGGAATTTAAACTCGTTACAAGACTCAAAAATTGTTGAGAAAGATTTTCCACCGCCCTTGCAAGCTGTAGCATATCGTGCTCGGCGGGGATCACCTCTTCATAGTCATCTTCTATGTTTTGAAGAAGGACAGTGTCCATTTCGTTCGTATTTGTGTGCTGGATGATGCGTGCTAACAACTCCACTTTACGACCGCGTGTGGATAGGTTGTCAGCCGCCAAAATTGCTTTTAATTGCTTCACTTTGAGCGTATCGAGTTTTACGGAAGGCATCGTGCGTTGTCGTTTCGTTTAATGGTATTTATCCCACTTCTGAGACTGTCGGTGACGTAAATACGTAGATGTCAAGCGGAGTGAATAAAATAATTAACGTTTCCAAAAGAAGAATCGAACTTTATTGTTTTTAAAAAAAAGAAAAATGAAAATATAAAAGTTTTAATTCAAAGACGTGTTGCGTGGTCCTCGTTGAAATCAGAATGCCGTTGACGTTCTTTTTGAATCCCCCTCCTTTGATTATTGGGGTGTGTTCCACAGATGTTTATTGATGTTATCATTCATATGTTGTTGGCGACATTCAGCCGACACTTATGTATTGCTTTTGTAAGACAGAAATTGTTTAAGTTTGTAGTTATTTTTTTAAAATCATTTATTAAAATAATGGTAAAGGATTTTGAGAAAAATTGAGAGCGGGCTCTACTTGTTAGTTAGTTATAGTTATAGGTGTACTTTATTTAATTCTAATTTAAAATACAAAATTACATAAAAAGTACAATTTAAGCAATGGCTTTGCCGTTGCGGGCTCTACTCTCAACATCATCGTTTCATTTCATCTTGTATCGTACTTTTGAGTTAGTTTTTCCCGTAGTCGACAGTTCCTCTACTTTCCTTGCCAACTCATAGGCAAACTCGTTGCTTTCTACAACAGACTGACCGGGCACCCAACATAGTCTTACCGATATGACATCATATCGTATTGTATTCTACTTGCCAAGCCCTTTCATTTGATACCAGTATCCTGGCGGTTGTAAAGAAAAAAGAGGTAATCCGCCATCTTGCTTGGTGCGCCCGCCATATTGAATCCTTCTGTGACGTCACATGACCTAGGAGACTCTCCGGATCAAAACGAATCCAAGGACACCTCATTTGTTGAAATCCGGTCCATAGACATCCTTACAAACATACAAACCCAGCCTGTTAAAATCATAATCATAAAAAACCCTTCCTTTTGCCTAGTCGGGTAAAAATAGAAAAGAAACAAAAAAAAAAAAAACCAAAAAAATAAAAAAATTAAACTGCCTTGGCCGAGAAACGAACCTGGAGCCCACAAGATGAAAAGCCGATGCGCTATATACTGAGCCACAGCCCCAATACGAAATTCCTATCCAATTTCTCATTATGATTTTGGTTGACGACGAATGAAAATGAAATGTGCAAATAAAATCAAACAACACAAAAATATGTTCGTTTGTTCCGTTCGATAGAGAGGAAATACGAAATTAACGGTTGCAGCAAAATGGAATATAAAAAAAAATGTGTGTATACCGAAGTCACAACCCACTGGAGAACGGTTGACTCGTACGACTATACAACTTAAAATGGTTTGAATCGAATCTATTGGATTGATGCAACAATCCTTAGGTTGCGAGTAATTTTTGTCGCTAAAAATGTGGTCATTTTTTTTACTCTGCGTGCGATATCTATGTAACTATATTATCTGTGATCATATTGAAAATCCAAGAAATATCACCTAAATTAAAATCACCAATAATAAGAAGATATTGATAATCATTCAATTCGCTTGCTACATATTCAATATTCATTATATGAGATTCGTAGATTGAAAGAGGACTATTTGGTGGAATATAACTTACAATAAAATAAACTTCACTTACAGAAATTTTAGCACTTACTTACGTAATAACACTTTTCTACTGGTAAACTTGGAGTTTATTGCTACTAGTACACCACCGCCTCGAAGTTGGCCACCAGAAATTGAACGATCCAAGCGATGTACATTATAATAAGAGTCGAATAACTCAGTTGATAATATATTGGAATGGACCCAGCACTCAGTAATAATAATAACGTCATATTCATGTAAACTGCTTGCAAGATATAACTCATTAGTCTTAGTCCGTAGGCCGCCGGCATTTTGATAGTAAACTGATAAACCGCATGATGAATTATAAGCAGCTGGCTGCTACTGTAACTGACCTGGGGTGAAATCGGCTAACGCGATAGTTGACTGTCGCTTTTTTGATTGTCGTTTTTGATTATCAACTATTCTTTGTTTTGTGTAAATCGATCGCAAAAAATTGTTGATATATTGGCATCACTTCTTAATCTGTGAAGAATTAAGTGTCATTTTCATATTATGAGTAAGTACTAAGAAATGGTTTAAAGGATATCCATACAGATTTGTACATACAAAGGTTCAGATAGTTCCAAAATATTCGCTCTATTTCGCAGATTTATTCTTATCAGTCACTCCTCACTATTCTTGTCCTTGCGTTTTGGAAAATTGCAAATGATGTAAACATTGCACTTGAACTAATTCCATTTATAGAAAATATGTCAATCCTCAAAACACACGTTTCTTTCTTAATATATTAACCAATTTGAAGTCGACCGCACCAAAATCTTTATGGAAAATGATATAAATGTATGAAAACGACACCTAAATAGCTGTCACCTAAAATTAACGCAAAAAAACGATTGTCGATTTGATAATCACCTTACACAGAGCAAAAGTGTCGATTTTGATTATCAACTATCAACTATCGCGTTAGCCGATTCCACCACTGGTTGTGAGGCGACTTCAGATTTTTTCGGCAACAGACGAAATTCTCTCACATAAACATTCTTTGGCCAATTTGATGAGTTCAATGCCGAATTGAATAAGTGTACAGGAATACCGATTTTAAAATTGATAAATTTAAACTCATTCGTATTGAGATCTTTTTTATCAATTTGTAGCACAAAATATCATTTTCACTGCATCCAATTTTAGCCGAAACATATTTCTTTAGGGTTTCATCAGAACTAGAATTTACGAACTTTGAGACATGCAGCCTTTTGTGTCGTGGAACTACACCAACATCAACAATTGCATTATCACTACCAACGACTCGCACATTATTACTTGTTCGTGGCAATTTGGTTTGGTTCATCCTAGTTGTTTGTTCGATGTTCGAGGTAACTTCAGCAGTGTGCAAAGACACACCGTCACCAGAAACAGCTTCCATATTACCATTACGGGCATTAAGAGTTCTTCTGTTTTTATTTTTTTATTTCTCTTTGTCGTCCATTTGTTGTTGTAGTTAGGGGTGAAGCTCGATGATGTTATAACCCGATGACTGCTAGGCCGATTTTCATGATTCTTTTTTTTGTTTTATTCGTATTGCTGGAGTCAAGTTATTAACAAAATCTATATTACCCCTTTTGTCTGCACCACATTGGTTGCCTAGTTAGTCTGCACCATGGGTCTGGCCACACCTTGGGCGGACAAATTTGATTTATATGGAAATGGAGGAATAATAGTTGCTATAATAATGAAATTAGTAAATAAAACAATAAATATTGAGGCAATTATTAAAGAAAATTAATTTTTATTTGAATTATTGTGAGAGAAAATGTAAAAAATAAAGAAAATAAGAAGAATTTTAAAAAATTTAATTTAATTCGCTGCTACTATTAACAGATTTAAAACATTTTTGGAGTCGGTATCAGCACTTCTAGTTAGAGTTCGTACTCTTTGCTCTATTTGATGACCAAAATAGGCTTTAACGCCAGAGCGAGTGCTAAATTGTTTCATAATTTGCTCATTGTTTATTCTTTATTCAATGTGTGGTCGTACTTGTACAAGATGGTCAACACTTACTTACTTAGTTGGCGCTACAGCTCGAGGTGAACCTGGTCCTGCTTCTCGCAACCATTTGTAACGGAGGCTGTCAGGCGACGTGCCAAAATCGGATCAATCGCACTCTCGTTCTTTTTTTTCTCCTTTTCTTCACTGCATTTTCTTTTATCGCCAAGCTGCCCGGAAAGTACAGACGACAAGTGTACGTCCCCAGCAAAATCGACTACGCACATATTTTCTGCCACGCGCCAGCATTCTTGCGGTTTGGCAGTGACAAACAATTTTTTTTTCTTATCCCTTTTTCTATGTAGCGTTAAGGCGACACCCCGTTTTGGTAATTTTCCATTGCCAGATCACGCCACCCTTTTATCTTTGTCTGCGTATGCATATAATTTCATCTCTTTTCTCCTATCCCAGTCTCAAACTCCTTTGACTTGGGATCGAGGGGGGATACATCATACGACAGAGCAAGGAGCAGGAATATGCAAACCAACGGCCTACGTGGCGTACGTGATCAGGCAATGGTTACCCTTACCACCGTGTCGATACTCTCGCTGGCACACACATAGTTGCCTGGCAAACAAGAAAAAAAAAAAACGAGAAAACAAACGAGAAGTAGATTCTTTTTTTTTCCCTCTTTGCCACAGGCATACATACAGCAGCAAATCGATTCGAAGGAACGAGAAAGCAAACGAGAAGTAGATTCTTTTTTTTTCTCTTTGCCACAGGCACACACACAGTCGCCTAGCTAAACGAGAAATAATAACGAGAAACAAGCGAGAGGTGGATTTTTTTTTGTGATCGTTGATGGTATTGGGGGAACTGCGACGCGAGACCGGATTTTACGTGTAATGAGAGAATGAAAGTTTTATTTTTGGCAGAGTTGTCTGGATCGTCGACCGAACAGGACGGCTGGTAGGCGAAGTTGTGCGCACGGTCATAACCACACAGTGGTGTGCTGGACTCTAAAGTTTTTTTATTTTGTTTGATTGCGCGGCTATCGTGGAGATAACTTACGGCGAATTTATTAATAAGCCAAGGAGGAGTCGATAAATTTCGTTTTTTTTTTTCATATCTGGAATGTACCGCGAGTAATTAAAAAGCTACGTGACCCGGCGATATCGAATCGTTGCCTCGTGACCCCACGCCATTGCCACCTTTTAATCTTTTCATAAATCGATCTGGTGATATGTGCTCGGGAGTGTAATTTGACCCCACGCCCTGGTAAAAGCCCTGACCTTTTCATAAATCGATCTGGTGATATGTGCTCGGGAGTGTAATTTGACCCCACGCCATTGCAACTATTTTTAATCGCTTATAATTCGATCGTGTGACATGTGCTCGAGATTGTTAATCAACCTCATGCTATCGCTAAAAACATTTTTTTTATAAAATCTCCTCCCTTCCTGACGTATCGCACCTAAAACGGTGATCCTCTTGGTGACCGAAGCCTGGACGAAGGCCAACGAATCGCGGCTGAGCTGGCGTGACACCAGAGCCCCTTTCTACGCGAGCTAATTAAGCTTTTGGGGACTAGCGATAAGGATAAGTATATCCCCCTCTGGGAAACTCGGTTATATTTTCCTTTGCCGCGGGTATTATATTTTCTTTTATATATGTGTTGATTTTCCTGCAAAATAACTTTTCTTAAATTAGATGCTTTATTTGCGGCACATACGGCCATTTCTTGTCTGTAAATGTAATTCTATCTGTACTTCTAGTAGCACGATGGTTCGGTATCATTAATACTTTTCATGGAACCGATACCTCCGTCTGAATTAAATCTCTACCTCTTTGACTTACTTTTTTTGTAACACCGACTTAGGTTAATAATATTAATGATTGTATTTTGAAAATCGGAATAACCGACAATACTTTTGGAATTGCGTAATTGAAGTTCAATTGTGAAATTAATTTAATGAGCCGGGACCTTTTCCGGATTTGAATTAATCTTGCTATGTATTGCAACCCTTCTGGTTGAAGTTCAGATATAAGATCTAGTGGACGATAATAGATTCATTTTTCTTTTATCTTAACTCGTTATATCTCTTAATTAATAATTAAAACAGTACATAGTTCCTGATATCTATCTTTTGCGTTTTAAATTAAGTTTAATAGTACATCTTGTTCAGCTTGCGCTGATTTGCCTTTGTTTATTAAGAATCACTTTACTATAGCAAGAATTGTTAAGGTAAAGGGTGCGAGACTATTGCATTTTTTTTCTTTTGAAGTTTTCGTTGAATTTAACTCCTTCGGCAGAATTATCTAGGTACCCCCTTCGGCAGGCCTGACGACGAGGGATAATTAAGGTAAGCCATTTGTTTTTTTTAATTTTGAATTCATGAGTTGGCTTCGGATACTCGTGCCCTATGCCTAATTTGTAGTTTTCGTGTGTAACTTACCGATCAGTGGACAGTATGACTCCTCTAAGTTAGACCTAAGTTAGCAAGTACTTAATTAAGAATAAAAACATGTACTTTTAATTTAACGTCTTGAGTCTTTTATTGGTTCTGATGGTCGATCCCCAGTAGGGTGATCTTCGTCTTCTTAGATTTCGTGGGTGCAAGTCTTTTTATAATTTCAGCGGGGACTGCACGAGGCAGGGAGGGTTATGACCCGCAACGAGGACGTCCAGCTTTCCTCCAAAGGCAATGGTAGCCGGTATCCTTTCGGTTTTCTTTATTTTTTTTTGGTAGACAGATTTCGTATGTTTCTATATCGCGTGCAATAATTTTATTGTAGTGGTGTTGTTTGGTCCACGGATGCAAGACCCCACCCCGATCCGTCGAGCTTAAGCCGAAGACCAACCAGGCACGCAACCCGCGTCGCAGTGGCCCAAACGAAGCTTTTCCTTTTCCCTCTTCCTTCATTCATTATCCCTTTGACTCCCTTACCCCAAAAATTTTAATCCCGTCTCTTGCAGATGATTCCCCTACCTCCTCTAATAACAACAAACACCATACCATTACACATTTGTGTGAGAGTGTTGTATTTTTGCACGAATGGAAGGGACCTACAGTTTTTTGCCGACTCCGAACGGCGAGTTGAGAAGCTCAATCGAGACAAATGATACTCTTTGATGCTTGTCAGACATTCGAAAGAGGTGGGCACTGTGAAAAATGTTTAGGTGTTTGCGGCGGGATTCGAACCCAAGACCGCTGGCTCAGTAGTCCGACGCACTAACCACTTGCGCTACGGTGCCCCCAAGATGGTCAACAAGCGAATGTAAAAAGATGCGGCGTGCATCCGTTGTCGTTTTTCCCACGAGCTCGCTTTGAATTACATATGCAGCCAGGGCAGCTACGTCGATTATGTTGTAAGGCCATCTTCGGGTTCGTCTCTTGCACGAATATTTTACCAACATTTGGTCCATAACGTCAACACCGCACTTATTTTTATTGTAAAACATTATTGCCTGCGGTTTTTTTTACTGGCCCGATAGTTTCTGTGTCATAGTGAACTGTTGATAGCAATAGAACAGCCTTATTTCTTTTTGGAACGTATGAAACAAGGGCTACATCATTGACAGCAAATCCGAACTCCGTGGAGTTTACCAGACGACTACGGTTAGGTAACGTCTCCTTAGGTATGCACCTTTTATTTCGTCGAATAGTTCCCACATATACCAAGCCGGTACTTTTCAGCTTTTGAACACCTTCCAACGTTGTGAAAAAATTGTCTGCAACTATAGTTCTTCCCGATAATGCATATTTTTTTGATAGCTCCAGCAAAATTTGTTCACCTTGATTACTATCTCTTTTGGCCTTGTTCCCGTCCTGTATATATTATTCCTTTCAAAGTATAGCTATTTGAAGCATCATATGCCCACCATATTTGTATGCCATATTTAGATGGTTTTGACGGTATATACTACGTGAATTTTGTACTGCCACGATAGAGAAAAAGCTGTTCATCTACAGTAATTCTGGCTTTCGGCATATATAGAGATTCTAAATGGCCATTGAACGAAACCCAGATATCTCTAATGGGCGCTGCCTTATTAGTCATTTAATAAATAAAACGGCTGATAGCCCAGAAACGCTTCAATGACACTGTCGCTCGGAAAATAGGTAGTGCATTGGTTTGCCACAATTCTTTCGAGTGTTGGGAATTAGATTGATTGACCCCAGCCGCGAGCAGTATTCCGAAATATGCATGTAATTCCGTTTCTGTTACTGGTTTCCAAACTCTGCATCTATTAGGAACTTTATCTTTGTTGAATGCATCTTCTGCTTCCATTGCTTTTCTGTTGGTGTCTCTCATTATGATAACGACCATCTCAATGGTAATCAATGCTTTGAAAGTGTCTAAAGGATTCGCTGTCAATGAACCTTTGATGCTTCCACCAGTTTGATGCAAAATTTTGTGGGTTCGAATACGGAAAGATGAAGGAGGTAATTTATTCCATTTGGTGACATCACGAGCCATGAAATATCCATCTGGTATCTGTTCTAACTCTTCTTCGTCGCCGCTGTCATAAATTGCATTTGGACCTTCAATAATAATTTCTTGCTCAATATCTAAAGCATCACCATCTGGAACTTGGTCTTCAACTCCAAAATCATCACCAAGTATATCCGTATCGTTGTCACCAACAACCTTTTTTGGGTAATTACATGTTCTGTAAGATGTGAGTAATATACATCCCTTTTATTCACTGTCATACTAGAATAATAGCAAATATTTATACTGGTCACAATTCTAAATAATCGCGAAGAATTGAAAGAACTCACCGACTCAATCTATAATTAGATACTAACCTACTTACTTAGGTGGCGCTACAGTCCGGGGTGGACCAAGGCCTCAACCAACAACCTCTTCTAGTTAGCCCGGTCCTTAGCTAACCGCCTCCAGTTGCGCACTTCAAGTTGGCTGAGGTCTTGTTCTACTTGTGCGCGCCACCTTAGGCGAGGTCGTCCTCTGCTGCGCTGACCCTCCGGGTAAGAGTCAAATATTCTCCGAGCCGGGGCGTTGATGTCCATACGCTCTAGATGTCCTAGCCATCTTAAACGCCCAATGTGCAGTTTTTTGACCAGGCTAATGTCGCTGTATATCTCGTACAGTTCGTGGTTGAATCGTCTCCTCCAGAACCCGGCAACGAAACGGGACCGAATATCTTACGAAGAATTTTTCTCTCGAAGAGACCAAGGATATCTTCATCCGCTTTGGATTAAGTCCATGCTTCAGCTCCATATAGCAAGACTGGGATGATAAGGGTCTTATATAGAGCCTCCTTAGTCGATCAAGAAAGGACGTTACTACTCAATTGCCTTCTAAGCCCAAAGAAACAGCGGTTGGCAAGAGTAATCCTTCATTTGATTTCCGACGAGATGTAATTTTTTGAAGTTATGGCAGAGCCGAGGTAGACAAAGTCCTTTACTACCTCGAAGTTGTAGCTGTCTATTGTGACGTTCTGTCCAATTCGTCGATGTTGCTGTCTCTTTTTGTTGACAGCATATACTTAGTTTTGCCCTCGTTAACCGCTAAACCCATTTTGGCCGCTTCCATTTCTATACTCGCGAACGCGCCGGTGACAGCTCGCTGTGTTCTACCAATGATGTCAATATCGTCGGCGTATGCAAGTAGTTGAACGGACTTTTGAAAGATCGTTCCTTGTGTGTTGGCTTGTGAGTTTCGAACAATTCTTTCAAGTATGATATTGAAGAAGTCGCATGACAGCGCATCACCTTGTCTGAATCCTTTTTTGACATCGAAGGTCTCGGTGAGGTCATTACCGACCTTGATGGAGAAGCGAGCTTTCTCCATCGTCATCCTGCACAGACGGATGAGTTTGGCAGGGATGTCAAAACTAGACATGGCTCTATATAGTTCACCCCTCCATATGCTGTCATAGGCGGCCTTAAAATCGATGAACAGGTGGTGTGTATCGATTTGGACTTCTTGGGTTTTTTCCAGGATCTGCCTGAGTGTGACAATTTGGTCTATGGTGGACTTTCCTGGCTTGAAACCGCACTGATAGGGGCCAATCAGGTCCTTGACGAAAGGCTTCAGGCGTTCACACAGTAGGTATGGCAGACAGGATCTTGTAGGCGATATTGCTGATGCCTCTGTAATTGGAGCAGTTGAGGGGGTCTCCTTTCTTGTGGACCGGGCAGACGATGCTGAGATTCCATTCATCTGGCATACTCTCATCTGACCAAACCTTGGAGATGAGTTGGTGTATGCTCACTACCAAGTCGTCTCCAGCTGCTTTAAATATATATACGCACTTCTTGGATGGCGCTTATATCTACTTTATAGCAGTCTAGGTCCTCTGCCAGTTGTTCGAGTGCACCGTCACCGTTCAGTGAACGAACATTCCAGTGGCATATCCGAACGTAATTGTCCTTTTGTCGTTTAGCGTGGTTATCAACAGTATATCCGTCCTTTTCCGAGGCTTTTGGTTGTTTCGGAACTGTCTTTTGTTGGTGGTAGGTAGTTAACCTCACGCACAACCTGGAGGGCCAGATCCATATATACCCGTAGGACAAGGGGCCGGGTCAACCGGTGTCAGTAACCCACTACGGGGGTGTAAGCGCTGCCGTTGGCCCAATAGGGACTCATCCGCCACCAACTCTTTTCCACGACCCTGCCTACCCTATTGCTACAACATCCAGCCATCTAAAGGGTGATTTTTTAAGAGGTTGAGAACTTTTTTTAAAAAAAAAAACACAAAAAATTCGAAAAAATGAATGAAATATTTATTTGAATCGATAGTTTGAACCTTGCAATTTAATGTTTAAAGATAATTTCATGCAAATGTTGACCGCGGCTGCGTCTCAGGTAGCCCATCCGCTGAGTCCAATTTTGGCATACTCTTTCACACATATCGGCCGGTATCTCACGAATGAATGCATGGATGTTGGCTTCCAGTGCGTCAATCGAAGCGGACTTGTCCCTATAGACATTAGCCTTGACATACCCCACAAAAAATAATCTAATGGTGTCAAATCGCACGATCTAGGCGGCCAATTGACCGGCCCGAAACGTGAAATTAACTGTTCACCAAACTCGCCTCGCAATTGCGCCATTGTTTCGCGTGCTGTGTGGCATGTGGCACCGTCTTGTTGAAACCACATATCATGCAAGTCAAGAACTTCCATTTCGGGCAAAAAAAAGTTTGTTATCATCGCTCGGTAGCGTTCACCATTGACAGTAACGCTGCGATTCGCATCATCTTTGAAGAAATATGGCCCAATAATGCCGCCGGCCCATAAACCGCACCAAACAGTGGCTTTTCGGGATGCATTGGTAGCTGTTGCAATGCTTCTGGCTGATCTTCACTCCAAATGCGGCAATTTTGCTTATTTACGTACCCATTCAACCAAAAATGAGCCTCATCGCTGAACATAATTTTTCGATAAAAAGCGCGCGATGAACATTTCGAACCGAGCACGAATTTTGATAGTAAAATTCAATAATTTGCAAGCGTTGTTCATTTGTAAGACGATCCATGGTTAAATTGCAAACCAAACTGAAGCTGTTTGACAGTGACACAAGGTACTAAACACACGTCAGCTGTCAAAACCAGTGTTGCCAAAACCAAACCAGATAAAAAATCACCCTTTATAATTAGATGCATATTCAAAATCGTCCGTCATTTTTGCTTTTTCTACTTATATACAACTAATGCAAATATGTACACAAAATCAAAATAATAAGCAAAAAATAGTGCAATTATTACTTACCGCACCGCAGCACAAGTGGTTAGTGCGTCGGACTACTGAGCCAGCGGTCTTGGGTTCGAATCCCGCCGCAAACACCTAGAAAGTTTTTCACAGTGCCCACCTCTTTCGAATGCCTGACAAGCTTTCAAAAGTATCATTTGTCATGTAAAAGCTTCCCAACTCGCCGTTCGGAGACGGCAGAAAACTGTAGGCCCCTTCCATTCGTGCAAAAATATAACGCGCAATGGTTGCGGGAAGCTAGGCTTGGTTCTACCTAGGACTGCTGAAGCCAAATATTCATTTATTTTTCTTACTTACGAACATCGAACTCAACTAATAATGAATTTCACTTTCAGAACTTCACAACAAATTCAAGTACCTAATTAAAAAAAAAAAAAAAAACTACGATAACATGGCAAACTATGATAGAAATACTCGTAACTATAATAAATAAATTCAAATGATTAAAAAAAAAACTACGAAAACGGCAAACTATGATAGAAATACTCGTAACTGTAAGCACTAGTACTAGGCAAACTTACCCATAATACTTGATATACAAAACCTGTAAGAACTCCTATATTTATTTTTAAATTTTACTTCACATCTCTATTCCAAATTGATAAGCGGAGGATATCATTAAGTTTCATGTCCCTATATTCAGTATTTCTGTTGAAAAATGTCACTGAAAGTAGGCAAATGGTCTGGCCAGACCATGGTGCAGACATAAGGGTTAATTGACCAAAATGACTCATATTTACAATATATGTATGTTGGTATAGTGCCAACAGAGAAAAGTACAAAGTCTGGACCCGATAGGTGGCGCTGGAGTCGAGTTATTAATAAAATCTATATTAATTGACCAAAATGACTCATATTCACATTATATGTTTCTAACGTTGGGAAGTTGCCGATGCACTCTTTATACATCAACTCTTGACCGGTAACATCGATTGCCCGCTCCTCAGGTCTGTCCCTCCTTTTCATATTGGCTTTCATCGCACCAATTATGGTTTCCACGAACCAATATCCAGAATGCTTCGTAAGGCACATAGTATGCCTTACTTCAACTTTCATTGTAGTAAACTAACTCTCCGTAACGAACTTTGCAGCCCCCCACCTCTTCCTGACCTAGTTAACACTCTAATTTCATTAACCTCTATTGTCAAACCTAGTCCTAATATAGCTCTTAAGTTTCCCTGTACCTAGTTTTAAGTAACTGCTTGCTTTGTATAGTCTAGTTATATCCTTAAGCTTTAGATTGTTCAAGACTTATGCTTGCATTAAGCTAATTAAATTTTGATAGTTAAGTTATATCCCTAAGCTTTAAATTGTTTAAGGTTTAAGATTTATGCTTGCATTAAGTAAATCAAAATTATATAAAATTATAGTACCTTAAGAAAAAACTACACAATTTGGACCCGTTAGGTGGCGCTGAAGTCGAGTTATTAACAAATTCTATATTTAGGGAAACAAGAAATAAACACAAAAAAAAAATACGGATCTAACGGACATGTTTCTTTCATGTTGAATGGGAAGAAGTTTTATCAAATACTCAGAAGAGAAGATACGCTCTAAATTAAGAATTTTTTCACCGGATAATAGCCTGTGGTGAAAAGTGGAGTATGTATGGACCTAGG
Organism: Brachyopa scutellaris; assembly: GCA_949775065.1. Taxonomy (NCBI): domain Eukaryota; kingdom Metazoa; phylum Arthropoda; class Insecta; order Diptera; family Syrphidae; genus Brachyopa; species Brachyopa scutellaris. The sequence continues at coordinate 38,288,882 of OX459113.1, read as the reverse complement.
CAGTGGTTGGATGTACATATAAACGTATGCACAACTAAAATACATCTAACATACCCCCCATGGGTTTCACCATGTCGTAAAGGAGGGGCTTAAATCTGACTTCGTCGGGACAACTAAGAAACTAAGAAACTAGATGTCAGTAGCATAAAAAACAAAACCAAATATGGAAAGTACAACAGAAGAGAATAAAAACCGAGTGGGGATATACACCCAAGAGTCGACAGAAGCCACCAGCCACGGCCAGTGGTCGACTTTCCGCCAGTCATTCGACACTATAATCGAAGAGCGCATAGACGAAGAGGGCGTTGTCACTGCAAATAAACGCAGTAGGAAATACCGACCCAAACTTCGACTATCTGTGGCCCAAAAGCGCAAAAGAGTGAAGGAGAGATGAAGAAAAGAGGAAGAGGGAAAGAGCATGACGGGGAAAATCCAGAAGGCGCCATTACCTCTTATCTGAACCCGGCCGCAAGTACTTCAGAGGTCAGAGGGGTAGGTGTCAAACCTGACCCTTCGAAGACCGTAGAAGCTGCGAGACGCCAAATAAATATGTCCCTTACATCTCCGGAGTGGGCACCGTAGCGCAAGTGGTTAGTGCGTCGGACTACTGAGCCAGCGGTCTTGGGTTCGAATCCCGCCGCAAACACCTAAAAAGTTTTTCACAGTGCCCACCTCTTCCGAATGCCTGACAAGCATTCAAGAGTATTATTTGTCATGTAAAGCTTCCCAACTCGCCGTTCGGAGACGGCAGGAAACTGTAGGTCCCTTCCATTCGTGCAAAAATATAACGCGCACATACAAATGGTTGCGGGAAGCTAGGCTTGGTTCTATCTAGGACTGCTGAAGCCAAATATTTATTTATTTTTATTTACATCTCCGGAGGAGACCCCTACCATGGGGGGAAAAGGAAGATGCGTTTCTGCAAATACGCCTGGGACACCCATAAGAAGAGAGCTACTGATCCCGGAACCAGCAGAACCACACCAGAGACGACTCACGTTTTACCAGGTAGGCCTGCAGTGGGTTCTAGGGACACTACAAAACCAGCAACATTACAGAAAGGGCCCCGCCATATGGGCACCTATAGAGATGCAGCTGCCAACCAGCTAGAAGTTGTAGTATACTGTGATGGGTACGACTAAGGCAAGATGCCGTCGAATGTACAAGACAGATTTCAGTGCGAAATCAGAGACGCTCTTGATCAAAGTCTGTGCGCAGTCCCTCCAGTCATCCCCAATTTCACATGGGCAGGTTATAAAAACGATCGGTACCACGTGGTATGTGGCGATCAGACTTCGATTAAGTTCTTGGAGGTTTTAACCAAGAGTCTAGGAGAAACATGGGAAGGAACCAGTCTCAGGGTACCTCCAACGTCAGAGATCCCGACGTTGATTAGGGTATATACATATCTGGATCCCAGGCCCGATCGAAGAACCACAAAAATTTCTTCACAGAATTGCTAGGCATAACAAAGATCTGTACACTACAAGCTGGAAGATTTACAACGCCAAAAAGCAAGAAGGCAAGGCCAACTTCTATTCGTGGGTATAAACCAGAAAGCCGTGGCGGTATTAAACCAACGTGATGGGTATATCCTTTGTGGCTTCTATCGCGTCAAATTTACAGTACCGTCTAACAAATGAAATCCTGAGGAAGCTGCTACAAGAAAACCTCCAGCACAGTAGGTTGGCCACAGCCATCCCCTGTGACTTCATAACAAAAGGAGGTGCCGACAGAGACCTTATCCAAATGCCCTGGATCGTCAAAAACGGGATCAAAAGATGGGGTAATAACTTCAAAATTTTTACCAACAGAACGGATAAGTGTCGAACTTGTATTGTAGTAAATAAAAAAGAGCTGAAAAACCTGCTTAACGAAGCCATCATTGTAGGAGCGGACGCTAACGCACACCACATTGCTTGGGGCAGTACCAACACAAACCCAAGAGGTGAGTCTCTTTTCGATTTCTCAAACCCCAACTTTTATTAACAAAATTAGAAGGGAAGTTTAAGACATAACCTTCGCTACCCCAATCACACATCTAATCTCAAACTTGAGGGTCTCAAACGAGACCCTAAGATGGACTTGTTTAGATCTTGCCACAGACCGGAAGACTAGAACCCTAGTCAGAAACCCGAGGAGCACTAACTGGGACCTCTTCGTCTCAACCTTAACAGACAAATTTGGACGTCCGAGGCCTGAATATATTCAGGACGAGGAGGACCTTGATAGGAAAGTCCTTCATATTCAAACTACAATTACCGAATCCTTTGAACTAGCCTGTCCACTTAGAGCCTGCACAGCCAAAATTAGAAATAGATGGTGGACGGGTGACTTACAGGAAAAAAGGAAGGAGGTTAGGAAATCTTTTAATACCTTTATCTATTTATTTATTTATTTATTTATTTGTATGATTGTCAAAAAAGTACAAGGGCTTTCTCAGATATTTGGATTAATAATTATTGTTTACATGAAACAAAAAAAAATAAATAAAAGAAACAATAGAATAATAAATACAAAATAAAATAATCAACCAATAACATACCTACATAAGTAGGTATAGATACAATTTTAATAACATGTTACATTGAGCAAACAATTATGACTGGAAATAATTTAACTATTTGGTTTTTGTTAATGGTATCGACATATTAAAGTCAATTAAGGACGCACAATCATTAGACAAAAGCAGTAAGCCATTTATAGAGGAGGAACGGCCATAGTTAGTACGAGAACGGGAAATATAAAAGAATCTGTTATAACGTAAGTTGACAGATGGGACATTAAGATTCACTACACTTAAGATTTCAGGACAGTATTCTATTGAGAAAAACAACCTTTCTCCTAATCTCAAGAGAATCGAGTCTAATTAATAGTAATCGAGACATGTATGGCGGTAAAATATAAAAATCAGACCAACGAAGTCGTCTAAGTGCAAACCTTAAAAATCTTTTTTGAATGGTTTCGATTCTCATGATGTGTAATAAGGATACCAAACAACAGATGCATATTCCAACAAGGATCGAACAAACGATATAAATAAAGTTTTTAGAGCAAACGGGTCAGTGAAAACTACAGCATAGCGCTTTACCATTCCGCACGCTCTGTTAGCTTTGTTAGCGGCATACTCACCATGCTGAATGAAAGATATTTAACTATCAAGCATAACCCCCAAGTCTTTAATTACAGAGACACGCTGAATAACACTACATTCAAGGGAATAAGCATGAATGCAAGACGAGATACGACGAGAAAAAGTAATGACCGAACATTTACTGACATTAAGAGACAAGTAGTTTTTAGAGCACTACAAAACAAACTTTTGAATATGTGCATTCAAATGATGAAAACTGGTAGGGTTCTTTGCAAGACGAGTAAATTTTGAAATCATCAGCAAAAATCAAAATATTACAATGGGGTAAAAAATGTACAACGTCATTGACAAAAAGAATAAACAAAAGAGGGCCAATGTGACTTCCTTGTGGGACACCAGATGTTACCATGATTTCTTTGGATATTTATGCCTACGAAATTTCACAAATTGGTATCTGTTTTCTAGATAGGATGACAGCCATTTAAGAAAAACTAAAGGAAACCCTAGACGTTCAAGTTTATACAAGAGAAGTTTGTGGTCTAAACGATCAAATGCTTTACAGAAATCCGTGTAAATTGCATCGACTTGATTACCTTTACAGATTTCAGTAATAACAAAGTTTGTAAAAAGAAGAAGATTTGTAACTGTTGATCTGTTTTTTTACAAAACCATGTTGGTTGTTGCATATCAATCAATCACGAATCAAATAGTTTAGGGATGGAAGATTGCTATAATTTTTAATTTTATTTTTCCTGCCGGATTTAAAGATTGGGATTATAAATGAATTTGTCCATATGTTTGGAAAGATACCAGTCCTTAATGACAAATTAAATATGTGGCACAATATAGAGTGTAATGGAAGGGCACACGTTTTTAAGAATCCCGACGGAATATCATCGGGTCCAGGATTAAAATTGGATTTTAATGCATTGAGTTTACTTAGAACAGTGTCTTCCGAAAGTTCAATACGGTTAAAAACGTAAAAACAGGGCTCATCCAAATAAGTGAAAAAGTTATCATCTATAGTTGACTCAGTATCCGAATAGACTGATTGGAAAAATGAAGCGAAACTGTTACATATATTGTGGGGATTATCGATTGACAGACCTTCGTAAAAGAAAGATGACGCAAAACCATCACTATTTTTTTGAGAGTTTATAAAACTCCAAAAATTAATAGGCGATGACTTGATTTTCGTTTCAATATCATAAATATAAGCTGAATAGGGATGGTGGAGAGAAGTTTTAAACTCAAATCTAAGCTCACGATACAAAGTATAGTCCTCATTCAACTTACTAGAGCGTCACTTTTTATAGGCTCTATTTTTAAGAATTTATAATCTCCGTGTAATGTCCCAAGGACAAGTCCCGTTATAAAAGTTTTTAATTTGAACAATTGGAACAAAATCGAAAATTAAATTATTCATATAATATAATAAAATATTTATTCAAGCGACAACCATCCAAATAGAGGATACACTAGGACCGCTTATAATATCAGCATTATACTGCCCACCAAAATTCACAATTAGTAAATTAGAGTATGCTGACTACATCAAATGCCTGGGACCACGTTTTATCGCAGGAGGTGACTTTAACGCAAAAAATACGGACTGGGGTTCAAGATTGACAAACAAAAAAGGTAGAATTCTTATGGACGCCCTTACCAAGCACAATTGTAAATTTTTAAGTACCGGAGAACCTACCTATTGGCCTACTGACAGCAGGAAAACTCCAGACCTCATCGACTTCTGCATAACCAAGAACATTAATTTAAATCAACTAACAATAAAATCTTGCCTTGACCTATCCTCGGACCACTCACCAATCATCATTGAATATCTCAAAAGTACAAAACTTCAATCAAAAATAGCACCTCTGACAAACCACAAAACCGACTGGGATGCTTTCCGACATTTCGTTGACGCAACAATTGAACCTGAAACTTCACTAAAAACCAATGAAGATCTTGAAAGTGCAATAATTCACCTCAATGACCTCCTTTACTCTGCAGCACTAAAATCTACACCTGACTTAAAAAAAATAAAAACCAATCCTACACAATCTTCAGATACAATCAGACAAAAAATTAAAGAAAAACGCAAACTAAGAAAAACTTGGCACTTAACCAGATCACCAACCGACAAAGCGAACCTTAATAGAGCGACGAAGGAACTTAAGGCCATACTCAAAGAACACAAAAACCGCAGCATTAACAACTATTTATCTAATCTCACTGCAACCCAAAACACAAATTATTCACTATGGAAACTAAACAAAAGACTTAAAAACGGAAGTACCCATCAACCACCTATCGCAAACGCTGACGGCACTTGGTCTAGGACAAGCAAGGACAAGGCGAAAGCACTAGCTGGCTACTTCAAAACAACTTTCTCAAATGCAATCATTGGACAGAATATTTCACTTCAAGAAAATAACTCGTGTTTAAACACAAGGATCAAGAGAATAACCGCCAAAGAAATAAAAGACCACCTGAAATATAAACTAAACCATAAAAAATCTGCTGGATACGACATGATAACTGGACAACTACTAAAACACTTACCTGACAGTGCCATCATATACCTAAGGAATATCTTTAACGCTATTATACGACAAAACTACTACCCGAAAGTCTGGAAGGTCTCGAAAGTAATCGCTATTCCCAAGCCTGGCAAGGATCCTACAAAGACTACCTCATATAGACCGATAAGTTTACTACCAATAGTATCCAAAATATTTGAAAAGCTGTTACTTAATCGTATTGACAAAGTTGTATTACAACAAAAGCTCATACCGGACCACCAATTTGGTTTTCGACAAAAACATTCGACTATACAACAAGTCCATCGAGTTACTAACAAAATTTTTAACGACTTAGATGAAAAAAAATACTGCGTGTCAGTATATCTTGACGTAGCCAAGGCTTTTGATAGTGTTTGGCATGAAGGACTTCTACATAAATTAAAAAACATGCTGCCGGACTTCTCTGAGCTAATTAAAAGCTATCTGGACGACAGACACTTCTACGTCTCACACAACGATGAGTGTTCCGAGTTATGCCGAATAGACGCAGGTGTCCCCCAAGGAAGTGTTCTAGGACCAACGCTCTACCTTTTATATACAGCAGACATACCTAAACCAGACAACGCTATGATAGCTACTTTCGCAGACGACACGGTTATCCTTTCTTCGAACAAACGATTAGACTTAGCCACTCAACAAGCCAGAATAGCACTTGAGAAGACAGTAGATTGGTTCCAGAAATGGGGAATCAATATAAACGAGGAAAAAACAGTACAAGTTGTATATACTACGAAAAGAAATTATATCGCTGAAAACATCATTCTGAACAACAAAGAAATTACTATTGACAATGAAGCGAAGTACCTGGGCATGCTTATAGATAAAAAATTGACTTGGAAATCACACATATTATATAAACGAAACCAAATAAAAAACAAATTCAGACAACTCTACTGGCTTCTAGGGAAGAACTCACGGTTATCAACAGAAAACAAACTCCTAATCTACAAGACAATAATAAAACCTATATGGACCTACGGGATTGAAATCTGGGGAACTGCCTGCACGACAAATATTAATATCATCCAACGACTACAAACAAAAATTCTTCGGACTATAGTAAATGCACCATGGTACATAACCAATGCCGACTTACACCACGACCTCAACATCCTCACCGTAAAAGAAGAAATAAAAATGATCAGCAGACGACATCAAATAGCGCTTTGTGACCACACCAACTCTCAATTACGAAGTTTACCTGAGCAGGAAATGAATTCAAGAAGACGACTAAAAAGACGCAAGCCCGTTGACCTACAAAATATTTAAAGTGCTCGTATATTTATGTAAAAAAATAAAAAAAAGAAAAAAACATAATAATAACAATAGCTAAATAAATAGAAAATAAATAGAAAGTTGTGAAATTGCACATAACGTTAGAAATGTATCTATAGACAATGGTCTAAGTCTACAAATGTATCCCTTCAAAAACTTTAATAACAATTACTTAGTGTCATCATTAAGACAGATGTAATATTTTAATTTGGGAAATAAAAAAAAAAAAATTATTGATGACGCGATAAAATACCGAGCAAAGATTATCAATTTCAAATGACAAGAATGGACTCCAGTCGAAATGGCAAAGCTCATTACAAATATTAGCATAGTTTGCTTTTTTTAAAATCAAATTTATAACAATTAGCAGTAGTTGAAAAGCTAGAATCCAAATGACAAAATAAATATAATGAAGGATGGTAGATGTCTTCAGGAACCAGCGGGGTTAGACTTCTAGTGATATGAGCAGTAAACTTGGAACGGACGGGGAAATTTATAAAGACAACAGATGTAGTTTCAAAAAATTAACCAGGGCCGCAAATAGAAACTCATGGCAACTTTTAGCGATATCGACTGCACTAGTGGGGCAGCAACCTCTGGGGAACCACTTGAACTGCTGTTGGAAAAACACTTCCTAGGTTGCCTTCAGGCCCCCGCCGAACCTGCTCGGTTAGGGTTAGCCGTCACAGGACAGCTACGGAACTCAGGGACGAATCTAGCGAGGTCATAGAAAAAGATAAGATCAGGTGGGCCTTAATTTTTTTTAAGCCCTTCAAAGCTCCTGGAAAGGACAATATACAGCCCATTTTCCTCCAAAAAGGTTTTTCTGCATCTGCATCTTAGCTCAGCAAGTGGATACAAACCCATAAGTCTCACGTCCTTTTTTCTTAAAACCTTTGAAAGAATTTGTGTTGAGAAGATCAGAGCAAACCTTTCTTTGTCTATACAAAAAAGTAACCAACACGCATACATGAAGGGAAAATCCGTAGAAACAGCCCTCCACGATATAGTCAGCACTATCGAAGATGCCTTTACGTGCGTTTTTCTAGAATCTAGAAATTAGAATTAACAAAGCCAAAAGAGCTTTCTGGTTTTGCCGGAGAGCTTTCGGCAAAACGTGGGGTTTGAAACTAAAACTAGTTCAATGGATCTACTTTTGTGTAGTCAAACCCATATTAGTTTGGTGGCCAGTCGTGAAAAGCAGCTACGCGAAAACACTACGAACTAACCCGCAGCGAATGGCCTGTCTAGGGATAACTGGTGCCCAATCCAGCATACCCACAGCAGCCGTGGAGACTATTCTTAATATTCTTCCTATGGAACGGAGGTCAAAATGACAGCAGGACTTTCTGTAATCAGATTGCGGACCCTGGGTAACTTTAAAGACGGGAGCCTCACAGGATACAGAGCTATCTGGAAAGATGTTTCAGAATCCTCTGAAATTGTCAGCAATCCAAGTGATCTCATAGAGAAAGAATACATCTTTAACCCTTTCCCTCCCAGGGTAGCCATTTGGCTACCACATACATTTTTATAAATAACTATCACAAAAGAAATCAAAATTCAAGGAATTCATTTATTTTTAATCTGGCAAGACCATATTCTCCCAGTTTATTGGAAACAATTTTGTATTTTTTATCTGGTAACAATTTTTTTTTGACATTTTGCTCGTAACAGTCGACTTCTTCTATTGTGTTGTCGAAACGTGAATTTCGGTCGCGGATTTGAACAGGTAAATATTAGTGCTGATACAAAAAATATACATTTTTGTGGAAATAATAATGTTTAAAAGAAAAAAGTATTTTGATTTAGAGTTAGCACCCCATGTATAGGGTGACCAGATATTTTTGAAACTAAAATAGTATCTGTAAATTTTCAGTCGCATTTTTTTTTTTATTAATAATAATATGTACACAGGTAACATCAGTATCTACAACACGATTTGTTCTTTATTCCTGATGACAGAACAGAGTAAAGTAACAAGCTAATTTTTTTTCTGTTAAACTGTAAGTAGATACGAGAATTTTTGTTCGAGCTTACACTTCACCATCACGAATAATTCACAATATTCTGGAGAGATAGGAAGTCTCACATATGTGGACCATCGTAATGTATAGATAGCTATGCCAAATTTCAAGTTTCTAGGTAGAACGGTTCTTAAAATTATTAGATATTTTAGAGTTAGAGCAAACTCATAATCCTTGCAAGATCCTGCACGGTAAAACTGCTCTGAGTACCTGGCCACAACAATATACCGGGGAACAAAAGAGCGGACGATCTAGTCGTTATTCTTTATTTTCACTTTAGTTTAGTGTTGTTTATTGTTTCACCATGAGTTCAAAGCGTACTTATAAGTGTCTGTCTATTTGTAAAAAGCAAACGAACTTTAAAAAGCCGTTGCCGGTGGCCAGAAAAAAACCGATGTGGCAAAAGGCTTTGAACGTTCCTCCATCTACGGAATGGGACAAAGGGACATTATTGCTGAAATGCCTTCCAGCAGTAAAATGAAACGGCAGAAAACAGGTGAATTCCCTGAGCTTGAACGATCACTTGTCGCATGGTTTTCACAGTGCAGACAGTTAAAAATGTACCAGTTGGTGGAGTGATGGTAAAAGAAAAAGCCAAATTTTTTGCAAAAAGATTTGGAATAGAACATTTCAGATCGAGTGAAGGATGGTTAGACCGTTTTAAAAAAAGACACAACATTACTTTCCGGAAACTATGCGGCGAAAGTGCGAGTGTAAGCGATAATGTTTATTTAGATTGGAAATAAAAATTTAGCGCATTGATAGAAAACTATGAACTGCAGAACATTTTCAACGCTGACGAAACAGGGTTGCTTTTTAAGTGCCCCCCAGATCAATGACGTAAAATGCCTTGTAAATAGGTAAAAATAGTAAAGAGAGAGTAACTGTATAATTGACGATAAATATGGATGGTACTGAAAAGTTAAAACCTTTGATGATCGGCAAGTCAGCTAAGCCTAGATGTTTCAAACACGTCAAATTATTCCCGATGTTTTACCGTTCCAATAAAAAGGCGTAGATGACGTCCGAATTATTCAGTGAATGGCTAAAATTATTGAACCGCGTCAAATCTGGTTATTCATCGATAATTGCACGGCCCACAATGATACTTCCATTCTCAGTCACGTGAAGTGGAGTTTTTGCCGGCGAACACGACCTCTAAACTTCAGCCTTTTGATGAGGGCATCATCAAAAATTTTAAAACCTATTACCGCAAGGAAGTGGTACAATTGCTGTTAGATAGCATTGAAGACGGAAATGAGTACAACATCTCAATACTCTCAGCTATGAACATTGCTGACAAAGCGTGGAAAAATGTGAGTCAATCCACAATTCAAAATTGTTTCCGTACTTGTTGTTTCGTCAAGGAAGGACTGCATTCATCTGCTGATGATGGACATTTATCAACTGGGTATAGACCCTTTAGAATGGAATCGCCTGCCTCAAAGCAAAGAAATTACATTTAATGATTTTGTTCAATTTGATGACGATGTGGCTGTTGCAGGAATTCTTACGGACGACGACATTTTGGCGCTACCAGAAGAAGTTGATGAGAATGAGAACAGCGATGACGATGGAGAGGACTTCCCGATTGTTTCTTGCAAGTAAGCGAAAGCTTGCATCAATACTTTGCGTCATTTTATCACCAGGAGTAATGTAAAAGACGATGTTTTCGCTGCTATTATGACCCTGGACAATGCAATCGATTAAGAGCGCAAACAATTCCTTCGCAAGAAAAAAATTACAAACTTTTATTCCCAGTTTTTTTTTTAATTTGTTGGTTTTTGTTTTCTTTTGTTTGTATTTGTGCATATAAATTTGTATTAAGTATGGAGTTCTCTTTAGCTTATCGTATGTTATAGTATATACATATGTAATACTTTTAAAATTATTAATTAAAAATGTATAATCCCGTTAATTCGAATTTTTATTTTTGAAACCCTCAATAATTCGTACTCCCGCTATTTCGAAAACCCCTATAATTTATAATAAGCTTTGGGTCCCTTGGTACTACGATTTATCGGGATTATACTGTATTATATTTTCCCAAATTAATAATTATTTATAAACAAAATCAAAAGATTAAAATCAAGTAAATAGATAAAGATATGTTTCACCTTAAATTGTAATCGCAAAAAAAAAGATAAATCAAAAGAAATGCGAACAATATTTGCAAAATAAAAAAAACAGTAGACCTTTCGGTTTATACTCAAATTTGCAAACCTTTTTATCTTTTCTACGAATCCGTTGGTGATATGGCAGATAAGTGCTGGATCTGCAGACTAATGTTGGCTATATTTGATAAGTGATCTTTGCAGCCGGAATATTAGCAGGTTGCTTACAGCACATACTTCGAATATAATTTTTGGGTCCGAAGTCACTTAACCCATTTAAAGCCAAGGACGTATAACACTCAAAACTCGATCTTTTTTTGAACTATTTTTATTAAATGTTATCATAGCAATATTAAAAAGTACAAATTAAAGTCTTAAGAAAGTCACTAGTATGTTTAGTTAGGTGTACCTAAGCGGGTACAGTGGGAACATATGGTTGCTAATTTTGTACATGAAATTTCTTAAAGCATTCTTTTTCGACACACAGAACTATGTCGCAGAACTCACAAACCCATCTGACTTGCATGTGTTAAACTCTGCATCTAAGAGGCTTTTTAATTCTCTTTGGCAAATGGTTACCTGCAGATAAAGCAACGCTTTCAGATATGAAGCGTTGTGATGTCAAAGGTCGGAGAACTGTATATCTTCTAAGCTCTAAGGTAATATCGAGCAATATCTCTTTGAAACGATAGCAAGTCATCTTCGGAATCAGCTGCGACTTTGTATAGTTTCCAAGCGTTCACCAATGTTGAGCTAAGCATTGACGTAAAAAGCGGCCACAACCACTTTTTGCCTCGAATTTGGATTTTATAGGCGTTGACACACTGGTCGTGTAAGTCAACGCCACCCATACCATTATTATAATCGTTCGGCTGCTAGATGAAAACTTTTCTTTTTTCTACTGATGACCAACGTTTGACATAATGCATGGGCTAGATAGTATCGAAGTTTGTGCCTATAGTGACAGCACTATTATCACTTCATTTAACAAAAAGAATATTACGTCGTATACGTGCTCAAAATGCCCTCTTATCTCCTTCTTGAATTCTTTTTTCAGCTTCAATGGGCATATTTTTGTTCGGTTTTCTCTTGCTGTCCCTGTAGCTCTGAAGCCCTTCTCTCTCAATAATCGCAGAAGCTCATGAGAAGTAAAATAATTGTCGAAATATATTATGTGGTCAGAAGGAAATTGAACTTTTTCTAGAAGCTCAAGTACAACTCGAGATCCCAGTGGCATTTGTATCACATCAGCGTTCACACTTTTTGCACCACAATAAGTATCAATGTTGTATGGGCAGCCACAACTACTTGTCAGCATCCAGTTCCTCTTATGAATCGTTTCGAAGAATGGTGGCCAAATGACTTGATCATGGCTTCATCAATGGATAATTTTTCATGTTTCAATCTGTATCTCTCCGTATTTATCTCATTCTTCCGTTAAATACTTAATTGTATAACCAATAATATATACATAATTTTTTAAAAAAAAGTTTCACTTCTACAGCGTGTGACTGATACACACACTTTTTTTATTTAAATAAAATCCACCTTTTATTCTTCTTGTTTTTCTTTGTACTGTCAATTGGAAAATTTTCGTAGCAATTTTTGCTAAAGGTATCCCCACACCAACGCGATTTAATCGCTGCCGCCGCGACGACGATGAGTTCCGGGAATTGCTGTCACTCAAATTATATGGTGGTATATGAGAGAGCCCACAACAACGCGATTGTTTGACGCCGCGACACGACGGCGAATTCGCTGCGAATATTTTGAGTACCGCTGCATGCAGAGTTTTTGTCACTATCGCGGGATTGTCGCAGTTTAACTGAATATTGTGGGAATATGGTATACTGGGGGGTTAATTGAATCTGTGAAAAAATTTCCAATTTTATACGATTTATAGCCCGAATATCGAGGGCTTATGGTGATAAAACGCTATCCCACATTTTGGGGCAATTTTTTTTTATTGAATTAAATGGCTGCTATCTGAGTTCCCGATATTTTTGACAAATCTACTTTGTCCCAGAGCAATGTAAACCGTCATTATTTCACGGTTTTCTACAAAACTCTATCCCCGCGCGATAAATGTTAAATGCAAAAACCGCTATCCCACACTATTTCCATTAAAACGGTTGACTTGATAGTATTAATCGCGCCAAATTATCGAAATACTATTGAAGGAAATACTATTTTGCGTTTTTTTCGTAGCGAGATTAAAAGGTAATGAGTCTATTCGAAACTAATAACCTTGTTTAGTTTATGATTTTTAGTTATTTGGACTTTTTTCAGCAATTTGCATAGGTATTGCTGATAGCGGTTTATCGGTATTTTTTTTCGTGTGGGATAGAGCTATTTATGGTAAACAAAATTTAATTTAACATTTTAAATTTATAAAAACTTCATCTTCGCATAACTTTTTTGAAATATAGAAAGAATGTCTGAACGAGCAAGGCAAATGGTTCGAATTGCTCTGGCAAAAAATAGGAATTGCAGTTCTACCATCGGAGAACTGAATATAAATGTACAACATCTTAAAGTGGGAACTGTGTATGAGCTAGATATTCCATCAGTCACCTCTGGGGAGGCTGAGTAGGTCCCAGTGACCCCAGAGGGCGATTGCAGCAGGGCTACCCAAGCTGTAAGGTCTCTGGATGAGGGCCCGAAACTAAAGAGTAGTCACCGTGATTCCAGTGGTGGTGTGAGCATATAGCAAACCGTGCCCAAGGATGCAAGGCTGAAGGTTAAATCAGTCACTAACGAGCTCTTTCAGGCGCCCTGGCGAGGGCCTGTCGTATTAGCGCCCCACCCCAGTAGAACCGGCTATGCTGTGGTGGCACTTTTTCCCACCGGCTTACTCATGGGATCTAACCAAATGAACAAAGACAAAAAAGATAAATCACTATTTCGGATGCAGAAAGCGGCGGAGCGATTGATTTCGACTTGGAGAATCTTCTTCTCGACGATGACAGTCGCTCGGTTGCTAGCTCATCCAACATCTCCTTGCAATCCACTGCATCAAACCGCAGCAGGATTGCCAATAGTAAATTGACAGTTAAAAGACTAGGGAGGAAGAAATGGGAGGAGATGACAGAGGGAGATAGGAGAAGGCTTCACAGTGCCCGGGCCTACTTGCAAGAGCTGTCCTCGCGAGATAGTGAGCCGCTAGCTAGCTGCTCGAGGGACACAGTGTCTGCAACAGGTTCGGACACAAAGGGGCTGATGGGACCACCCATGTCTGTGACTTGCCGTAGCCAGTCGGGACAAGGGGTGATCCCATTAGCACCTGTGAAGGAAAGAGGTGACAAGGGTGAGAGAAAGGTGCAAGACCCGACTGTAGGATCACCAGACCCATCAACCAAGAACAGCAGCAAGTCTCCTACTCGCACAATCTTGGCTGGTGGTGAGGAGATCTCTCAGGTGGTGAAGACGGGAGAGGAGCATGTTGACGTCGCGACAAGCCTACGCTCGTCAGGCGGGATATGTGCACCAACCCCATCAAAACCAGGGAATTGCGAAGGGAACGACGAGCAAGGGAACGCTAACTACACATTGGGTAGCTACTGCACTGTCGTTTCCGCACAGTGCGATTCGAAGCACTGCCATGGCTCGGGATTAGCCGAAGTTCCAATGGCCGCTGAGAAGAGCATGGTAAAAAACGCAGGGCAGCAAGCCCCCTTGAGTAAGCAGCAGCTTAGCAAGGAAACCAAACAGCGAGCTAATGCCAAGAGACTTATTAGGCGGCTCAGCAAGCGCGACCCCACATCCTACACGGAAAGTGATGTCAAGGCGCTAGATAGGGCAAAGCAAGTTGTAGCTAGGTCGACACCAGGACAACAGGGAACACCTAGGGCGCATGCCTCTAGACGGGCTAGCGGGAGGCTGACTGCGGCAAGGAAGGGAGGTCGCTTACCCCCCACCTCAGTTGCGGACAGGCTTGTGCGACCCCCTACTGCTGCGGGTAAGACACTGACGTCCGAACCTGCATCGGAGGCGGGCGGCTCGAAGAGAGGTAGGCATGACGATACCACTTCTCCACCCTTACCCAGTAACAAAAGAACAAAAACCCACTCTGATATTGTCAGAAGCAACCTAAAGGTTGCGGTAGTTGACTACGGCAATCCTGAACGGAAACTGACAGAAGATCGGTAGAAATTAATAGAGAGCAGGATCCTTGATAGTGTGAATGACGCTCTCCTGAAAGGAACGGAACCCTATCCACTTTTTGGACAGCTGACCACTTTCAGGGGATTCAAAATCATGGAATGCGATGATGACAATACCCTTAAGTGGTTGAAAAAGTTCGTATCCGACACCGAAGCTCCGTGGGCTAATGCCGACCTCAAGGTGATCGAGAAGAAAGAACTAATCAACCTTACTAGACCCAGAGGTCGCATGCTTCTCACAGGTCCTTACCTGCCGAAGGATAGGATAGAGCGTAACCTGCGACTTCTGAACCCAGAGCTTCTCAGCAAAGATTGGGAAGTAATTGAAGTAGGAGAGCACACTGAGGCTCCTCAGTCACCGTTCGATGCCGCTACTCCGCGAAGGAAATTTTAAAGTCCGCGTTGGGATTACCCGATGTAAGATAAGACCAATTGCTGGACCAATCCAGCAAGTAAGAAAAGAAAAACCTAGCCATGTTGAAGGTAATACAGATTAACCTTCACCATAGCAAAGCGGCCAGCGCTAACCTTGTCTTCCTTATGGGAGACAAGGACATTGACATTGCCCTCATACAAGAACCCTGGACTGTCCGAGGGAAAATTATGGGGCCAAACTCAAAAAGCCTGAAAACATACAAGACCGATGCACCGAATGGTGAAAGTAAGATAAGAACTTGCATTGTTTCCAAAGAACATATTAAGCTTTTTCTTTTATCTAGACACAGCAACAGTGACCAGATAGTTGTTAAATATGAGAGACAGGGAAAACCCTCGCTTGTAATAGCATCTATCTACATGCCATACGACTCCGCGGATGGGCCACCATCTGAAGACACTGCCAGACTTGTGAGGAAGGCAGAGCACGAAAAATGGGACTTGCTAATGGGATGCGACGTCAACTCCCATCATACACAATGGGGCAGCACGGATATCAATCCTAGAGGTGAGTCTCTTTTTGAATTTGTAATAGAACATAATCTGTTGATAGCAAACATTGGGGATGAACCCACCTTCATTACAAAGAATAGGCCGGAAGTCCTAGACGTTACATTTACAAATAACTCAGACTCTCTCTCTGTGAACCGGTGGAGAGTTTCCACCGATATATCTTTTTCGGATCACAGAATCATTGAGTTCGAGATAAATGAACCTAAGACCACACGCACAAAATATAGAAATCCCAGAAAAACCAACTGGGATCTTTTTGTCAATGAAGTAGAGAAAAATAGTATTAAACTACAAGAACAAGAAACACAGACACCACAAGAAATCGACGCTGTAGTCGAGGAAGTATGCACTATCCTCAACAACGCATATAAAAAGGCATGTCCTTCCAAGAATATACCCAATAAAAAGTCACCGCCGTGGTGGAACAAAGAGCTTTCATCCATGAGGAAAGAAACAAGAAAACTCTTCAACGCGGCAAAAAGACTGAATACTGAAGAAGACTGGGAAAAATACAAATCCAGTCAAAGGAAATTTAAGAGCGCAATAAGCAGCTCCAAACGCACCTCATGGTGTTTGTTCTGCATCAAAATTGAGAGCACCACAGAAGTGGCGAGACTAAGGAAGATCCTTGAAAAAGAACCATCAGTACCCGGGTATCTTAAAGATACAAACGGCAACTGGACACAATCCTGTTCTGAGTCCTTGGAAATTCTGCTCAGCACACACTTTCCAGGATGCTCGACGAATCAGGCTGAAAACTTGCACACGAACATCCAACCACAAGAGAAGATGAGTGTACCAGTAGGAATGGTGACTGCAGAAAGAATTCTGTGGGCGATTGAGTCATTTCAGCCCTTCAAATCACCAGGCACTGATGGGATCTACCCAATCATGCTGCAAAAAACAAAGCACCTATTGGCACCAACTCTAGAAAGAATTTTTTAAAACAGTCTTAGCTGTGGTCATATACCAAAAACATGGCGAGAGGTGAAAGTGGTTTTCATTCCTAAAGCCGGAAAACCCAGCCATGCTATTGCAAAAGACTACAGACCCATAAGCCTTACATCATTTATGCTGAAGACCTTCGAGAAGCTGATTGACGTGCACATACGTGCCAAGCTCAACCACACCAATATGTCTACGGCACAGCATGCCTATACCAAAGGCAAAGGCGTGGAAACAGCGCTGCATGATGTAGTCAGCACCATTGAAAGATCACTGCATTTTAAAGAATACACGCTTGCAGCGTTTCTCGACATTGAAGGGGCATTCAACAATGTCGAGACACATGCCATCGAAAAAGCGCTGGAAGACAACCATGTTGAACGTACCGTCACTAGACTTATAGTTAGTCTTCTAAACAGGAGACACATAGTCGCTGAACTCGGGGGAACCCGTCAAAAAGTGATGGCATCCAGAGGCACGCCGCAAGGAGGTTTTATATCCCCCCTTCCCTGGATCATGGTCGTTAATGAACTACTTCTAAGACTTAGATTCAGTGGGATTAAAGCAACTGCATATGCAGATGATGTAGTGCTACTTGCTACGGGCAAGTTCCTAAATACTGTCAGCGAACTAGCGCTTTAAATACGTTAAACAATTGGGCGAAACAATGCGGACTGGGGGTCAACCCTCAGAAAACCGAACTAGTGCTATTCACCAACAAGAGAACAATACCAGCCTTCAGGCTGCCGACCATTGAGGTAACTACCCTCAAACTGTCCGAAAGTGCAAAATACTTAGGACTCATACTTGACAGGAAGCTTAACTGGAAGCTGAACATAAAAGAAAGAGTAAAAAAGGCATCAGTTGCCTTTTATACCTGCAGTAGGTTCTTCGGGAAAAACTGGGGATCCAGATCAAGAATAACACTGTGGATGTACTCTGCGATAGTTAGACCAATACTAACATACGGAGGACTGGTCTGGTGGCATGCTACCGTCAAAACTAGCAACCTAAAGATTATGACCAAAATACAGAGAATAGCATGCACTGGTACAACCAGCGCGATGAGAACAACCCCAACAGCGGGATTGGAAACAATTCTCAACCTCCTGCTTCTAGATCTCTACATGCAGGAAGCGGCAGCAAAGAGCGCTCTCAGAATAAGCCAGTCAAAACACTGGAGACCGAATGCATATGGGCACACCAAGATACTTAGCAACTATCTCAATGGTAACATCAACTCAGACTACACTGTCCCATACTTAGATTTCGATAAACCCTTCTCTTGGGCCTTCCCAAGTAGAGAACAATGGGAGAACAACGAAGTATCAAATGAGTCTAAATCCCTCTACACTGATGGGTCAAAAATGGAAATAGGTATAGGAGCGGGTTGCTTCTCGGAAGATCTAAGAATCAACAGCTCCACACGACTCCCAGACCACAGCAGCGTTTTCCAAGCTGAGGTTCTAGCAGTGACAAAGGCTGCCCAATTGGTGTCAATGATGACAATATCCCGAGAGGATATCACAATTTACATTGACAGCCAGGCGGCCATAAAAGCATTAGCTGCTACGCAAATAACATCTAAGCTTGTGAAATGTTGCCGCGAAGAGCTTAATGTTCTTGGCACGCAGCACAACGTAAAACTCTGCTGGGTCCCTGGCCACAGCGGGATACCAGGCAACGAAGCCGCGGATGAATTGGCCAGAAAGGGCTCAGCCCTGGATATAGAGTAGGCAGATTACACGGTTAAGCCTCCACTCTGCAACCTCAAGGCCAAAATCGAACAAAAAACACTATCTGAAGCTAATAGCAGGTGGAAATCACTAACTACCTGTGAAATATCAAGAAGGATGTGGCCAGAGTACGATAAAAGCAAAACCAAAAAACTTCTACAGGAAGATAGGAAATCCCTGTCAATACTGATAAGAGTGTTAACTGGCCACAATATGCTAAGATATCACACGAAAAAATTACGACTCAACGATGATGACTTATACAGAGGATGCGGTGACGAAGAGGTTCACGAGGACACAACCCATTTCCTCTGTCACTGCCCTAACCTCTGCCAACTAAGAAATAGAACCCTAGGAAAATGTTTCTTCGAACACATCGACGAGCTATCTGACCGTTCACCGTCAGGTCTGCTCAAGTTTGCCAGGAGATCCGGATGGTTGGAATCAAGCCACTGATATCACGGGTGGGAAAACACTATGGGTATCACAATGGGTTCACATGAACCTAAGTGTGATGAGGATCTAACTATCCTCATCAGCCCGCTTACCTAACCTAACCTATTCCATCAGTCAATGAAAGCACAGAATGTGTTTGGGAAGATGCGACAGTGGATTTTGTTTCTGGTGATAACAGTGCGGTTACTATACCGCCTGGTTCTGATATCAATAACGACGAAATAACAGAAATGCACGATGTCGAGGTAGGTGTAAAAATAAACACTATAGCAACAGAAATGACTACCGCGGAAAACCAAGAGAGTGAAGTTGGTATTGATGAAGAGATTGAAGCACAGAGTGGTGCATGTCGAAAGAGATCTAGGCGTACGTATGCACCTCTTTCCATTTCGAGGTCAAACAATAAACTCAGGAGGATGCAAGGTCTAACTTATAAGGGGTATACTCGAAAAGAGTCAACAATGCAACAAAATGTGCCCAGACCTTGCAGAAAAATTGGTCCATCTTGTACCTCTTCACAATGCACAAAGTCTTCAAAAAGATTTTGCAGTCGATTTGACGAAAGTTTGAGGCAGCGCATTTTCTGCGAATTTTGGAAAATGAATTGGGATGCTAAAAAGGTCTACATTTTGAGTTTAGTGAGTTATGGCGATAAGAAACGCTGTTATGCAGGTCTTGACTCCAGGAAAAAAGGTACATATGAATATTTTTTGAAATTGGGGGGAGAAAACCTTCAAGTGTGTCGTCAAATGTTCCTTAATACAGTAGGAATGAAGATAGACATGGTTCGCTCTTGGGTGGGAGGTCAAGAAAATGCTATCCCAATCCAAAAGAACAACACTGCCGAAGAAACTAGAGTAAACAGCCGACCTGTGACCCAAGAGAAGTATAAATATTTATTAGATTTCTTCCAAAAACTGCCAAAAACACTAAGTCATTACTGTCGGAAAGATACCAAAAAAGTATACTTGGAGATGTCATTCCGAAGCAAAAGCGAACTTTTCAACCACTATAAAGAAACGTATATTAAAGAACAACAAGAGCCATTGTCGATAGCGCCGTTTTCGAAAGTATTTGATGAGCAAAATTTGGGGATCTTTTATCCACGTAAGGATAGGTGCGACAAGTGTGTTGGGTTCCACAAAGCTAAGCTTATTTCTGAAGCGGATTTTAATTTGCATATTAAATTGAAGGATAGGGCAAGACATGAAAAGGAAATTGACAAACTTGCAGCGTGTAATGGAAAAAAACATATCTTTACAATGGATATGCAGGCGGTCAAATTGTTAATGCGTCTGCCATTTTTTATAAACAAAGACTGTGCATAATTTCACAATTTACAACTTAACAGATCATACCTGTACCAATTATTGGTGGAACGAGAGTGAAGGCGATCTCTCAGCATCCTCATTTGTAAGTTGTATTGATCACCATCTGACAAAACATTGCTTGGATGATACGCTGCCAATTATAATCTATTCCGATGGATGTGGCTATCAAAATAGAAATCACATTCTCTCTAATGCTCTTTCAAATTTTGCAACCAAACACAAGAAAGAAATTGAGCAAAAATATCTCGAAAAAGGCCACACTCAAATGGAATGTGATAGCGCGCATGCCAAAATTGAGACAAGGCTTAAACAGCGTTCCATATTTGTGCCATATGATTATGTTGGAGTCACAAAAGATGCAAGGCAAACGGTTGAATTAAATGGAAAGAAAAAAAAACTACCATTCGAAGTTGAATATCTCGATCATACATTCATCAAAAACTATGCTGATCGAAGACAAGTAAGATTTGTTAGTATAAGACCTGGTCGCGCCAAAAATGATCCAACAGTAAATCAGCTTCGAGCTCTAAAATATTTTCCCAAGGGTGACGTAAAATTTAAAATTGATTTTGATCAGGATTTGCCTGTTCGCTTTACGAAAATCAATAAAGATGTACTTCCTGAACCACTTCATTCTTCCCGACTTAAAATTTCATTTGCAAAATGGACACATCTTCAAAATTTAAAGCCTGTTATTCCTTCCGAATATCATTTTTTCTACGATAGTTTAGATTAGAACATAGTCAAAAGGATTAAAAGATAAATTGCTTGATTTCTTATATAATTATTATGTACCTAATTATAATTCTGAATTCTTTTGTATACTTCCTTATTAAAATTAAATTAGTATTAACTAATAGCTTACTCATTATTTCTTGGTTTAATTTCAATACTCATTTATTTGGCTCTATATTACTCTATCCCACCACGCTATCCCACAGAAAAAGTGATGCAAGTCGAACATTTTATTTTTTTCTATTTCTATACACAAACAACACTAATCATATTAAACAATGACTTTCGTTTCATTAAAAAGTAATATAGCCTATGTACAAACCAGTTTTAACCTCCTCCTGCACATTTTTAACATTTTTTTTCGATGTGGAATAGCGCATTATCACTATAAGCCCTTGATATTATAAAAATGTGCGGAAAAAGGATAAAATGGGTGGAACGAAATTGGAATAGAAATAAAAGAAAGTGGTTATGGTTTTATTTAAATTTTTAATTGAAAAATTATCAAGTTATCATAGGTATAACAAAATAATAATCTTAAACGTAATGATAGAAATGCAACCTCGAGTTTTCTTCATCTTCTTAGGCAAGAAATAAAAGCGCTTCTTCTTCGTCTGATGAGGACTACATTTTCGCAAGCACTGCGACAAAACTATAGCTTTCGTGTGGGCATGCTCGCGAATTTCTTTATCGCCGTTGGGGCCGGCGACAGCGATTAAATCGCGTTGGTGTGGGGGTACCTTAATTTTTCCACAGACGGAGAAAACGGCACGTCGTACTCTTACCCGCTGCACACTCTTATCCCAAACGATATTTGCGTATAAATTTATTATATAAATACTCAAATTGTCGGAACCACAAATTTGAAGAACACTAATGGCATACATAAATGATTTCTGTATCATTTGTGTATTGCATACACGAATCGAATTTGTTAAAATATGCAAATCGTCTGATCGGGTACATAAATAAATTTATGACTATTCGTGTACATTTATGTACATACCATTTATATATGTATGTCACATCGTTGGTGTATTCTGAAAATTAATGCATATACGAATTTCGTGCGCATATATAAATGATTTTGAGAGTTCAGTTGAATATTCAATGAAAATCTTGAAGAAAGCAATGCCTTTCCAAAATCATGCCCAGGAAGCAATGGCTCCTGTTTTAAAATTCAAACCACTTTTAAAACTTGAGATTCAATGCGTAAGCACTTCACTTCTCAGCGAACATTTTCCAGGGCAAGGGCTGTGTTTAAGCCTTGCCAAGATAGTGAGTTTGTAATGGCAACTGTTGTAAAATAATAAATTCCAACCATACTTTTGAATAAAATGGCAATGATGTCATTACCGCTCATGACATCGCTATGTTAAATGTTAATGCATGATATAATGCCAAAAGGAAGCGATGATGAGCACGGAAATGCCTAAAAAAATCACTGCGGTAATGTGTAAGTTCACTACTGGGATCTTGTAGCTTGCATGAGTTCGCACGAGTTTACGTATGTTCTAAGTACTTTATAACGGATAAACACTTGCTGACAAAACTTGTTGACAATGATAAATTTGGCGGAAAAGGAAACTATGCGAGTGCACAACGCATTGCTATGTAGTTTATTCTATTGTTTTTTATGTGAAATTAAATTATGTTTATTGGCAAAAATGAGTGACGTCGAAAGTGGATCGGACGCAGCGATCGCAAAGCCAAAATACCAAAGACAGAATTATGCTAAAAGAGTAGAGCATGAAAGGTCTCATGACAAGATTATCAAACTAATTGTGGCGGTTGAGAACCGGGGAGTGTTGTGGGACATCGGCACGCCCGACTATAGATTGCCAAAAACAGACGCCTGGCAGGAGATAACCAATGCGATTCAACATCCAACGGATGACGCCAAAGCCAAATGGATGAATCTGCACATTTCATTTAAACATAACTTGGCCAAATATCGTTTGAAGAGCAAAGCATAGATGAAGCGGTCGTCATCCATTGGCGGTATTTCAAGTCGAGGATATCCTTGGAGGCGAACCACATCCAGCAATCAAGTGAATCGACATCATCATTGCCACTGGTAAACTATTTGATTTTTGAATTGTGATCTTGTTTTGTGGACTCATTGTTTAATTTTTAAGCTTCCGCAAATAGCGATGCCTTCTGACCGATTTTTCTGTGGCACCTCCGCCGCCGTTTGGTCTTCACCAACGCCGTCGCCTAGTAGTAAATCGATGAGAGCTGGCATTCAATATGCTGAGTTCGCTCAGCCTCCATAACGATACATTCAAGTGCTTTCGGCGACTACCTTGTGAGCTAATTACGAGCCCTTCCGCCTGATCGAGGAGTATTCGTACAACGTGCCTATTCTATTAGTCGATGAAAACGGCTGTGATATCGACTCGTCCACATTTAATTTCAATATTATGAAATGAAAGTATAAAGCTTTTAATAAAACAATTTAAACGAATGAATTTTATTTTAGTGGGAAAAGAGAAAATAACGAGATAGAGAACTGCGTTAAATATTAAAATATTTTGGTATTATTGCTCCAATTCACCCTCCTCGACAAAGTAGTTCGCGAACTCTTTCTGCACATTTTTGCCGTCAACTGTGCCCTCCGTTCGTGCAGCGACCGCCTGCAGCGGATGAAGCGTTGCATCAATCGTAGTCAAAGCACCTTGTCATTCAGCATGAACCGGGTTGCCATTGTTGTCGTATCTGTCGAAGGAGTGTGCCAGTGCGTACGTCTCTTTATTTGTGGTCAAAAAAATAATTGTGTAGCACGCGAACACCACTTTCTTAGATTTTTCTGCGTCCAAATTGATTGGTTTCGTAGTGCGCAAAAACGTGCCGACATAATGCCAACGACGCTTTCGATTATTGGCCGCGCACGGCTCAGTCGGTAATCGAAGACGCGCTGCACAATTCTGAGACCGCCGTATGCCTTCAAGATGTTCGGCCGCAGAGCAAATGCATCGTCAGCGACGAGAACATACGGAACAGGTGTTTCGCGGCCAGTCAGTTCTTTCGGTGGTGGCAAGCAAAGCTGTTGGCTATCCATCACTTGTCCAAAAGTACAGCGGTTGAACACAATCGACCGTTGCGATTGCGACTAACATTGATGTAAATTGCTGGTATTCGGCGTCCACGATACCCATTAAAATGATGTTGTGCGTACCCTTATAATTATAGAACACGCTACCCGCATTTGGTGGCGCGACCATCACGACGTATTTTCAGTCGACAGCGCCGATGCGGTTGGGGAATTGGCAGTGGTCGTTGAATTGCTACGCTTTGGTTTGCCAACCGGCCGCTGTTGCCATCGTCTGCTGACCAATCGTTAAGTGAGAATTTGAATTGAGTATATGATGTAAACACTTGCCTTCAGGAAGTCATCTACAAGAACTTTGATAACATCCAGCACGGGAATAATGGTGGAGATGGTATTCTTGTATTCAGAGGCCAGAAAGCGTAGCATCAAGACCAGCCGCAAAGATAGCGGAATGCTGGCGCGCATATCTGTATCGGCTTTCTGAATGTACGGCGTTACCAAAGCAAGCAAATGATCGAACTGAGCGGCTGACATTCAGTCAAAATTGCGATAAATTTGCGGCTCTTCGGCACGCAATTCCACAGTAATTTCGCGCAAAAACCCTCCGCCACGCGGTGGCCATGCCAATGGTTTCTCCAACAAGTACGGCGCTTGCGTGACGACTCGACAACGCGACGTTTTGCTGACTTTCGTTTTCCTCTTCACTATCGAGTAAATACGCAGCTTAAAAAATCGCGACACATTTTTTCTTCAACATCGTATTTAATTTTATTGAATATTATGTACGTCATCGGACGATTGAACAAATCTGGCATAAGCACAAATATGAACATAAATTCCATTTGTGTAGATGTAGAAATACATATGTTAATCATCTGAACCCCCAAATCAGTATACACAAATTAATTTATGTTTGCCGTATTGGTGTATACTGTATATTATATACAAATTAAATTTGTAGCTTTGAGACAAAATATACAAATCATCTGAACCACAAATATTTGTGGCATACACAAATCATATTTCTGTACGATTTTTTGTAGAATATGAATATAAATGAAATTTATGTATCTACACCAATCGTCTGATCTAATGAAAAGTATTAAAAAAATTCACCCCGTGCACATACGGCTCGATCTTTTAATCGTGATTTCTATGAATTGTTTGCTTGTTCCGGTCTTTTCCGACTTTCGCTTAAAAACTGGCGCATAACACCAATTTAATGCATATGCGTCTCAAAATATTTTACTTTCTCTGAGGATAGACGTCCCAAAATTGCATGATCAACTCCGAGGTCAAGTTTTTTGCATCCACTAAGTGGATCTGTCGGGTGATCAACGCTGCTTGGCATTGGTCTTTTGTTTCCCATTCTACCCTACGTATGATCTCCACCTTCAGGAACCAACATACATGAACGTACACAAGATCGTCTTGATGCCGAATTTGGAAGCTGGATGGTTGATCAATGTTATCAAGGTGCCTATCGAGTTTTGTGGTCCTTTACTTTTTGCTTGGACATAGAAAAACAAATCATGAATTTATGACTTTTATTTACATAAAGAAGAAGATCCCCAAACATATGAGATATATTTAAATAAAGTAGTTTGTATGAAAATATGCATTTTATTCTACTTCCACTTTGATTTGATCTAATTACGTATGATTTCCTCGTAAATAACGTAAGAAATCTTTTAATTCCATCGGAAGCAATCGAAGACAACGGGTATGATCAATTAATTAAACCATAAATTGTTTACAAGTGAACTTTCCACATTCAATATCACTTTTAAATATCCAATACCAATCTTATCTTCAATTCTGTTATCTTTTTAAATAATTATGAAACCACTTAATAAACGGCTTTAGTCAAGTTCGTCATTCAGAAGCTGGCAGACAATGGAGGGACTACTTTTTAGTTTGGTGTCTATTTTCACTGTGTTCATTGCTCTGTGCAGTGCCGAGCCTCTAGTAAGCTTTAAAAACTGAAGTCAACTTTACTATTCGTCAATTTAATCGTTTTCGTCTTCGTTTTCTTTTTAGAGAACCAGAATTATTGATGGTACACCAGTACCTTCCGGTGCACTTCCATGGCAAGTTATCCTGAAGAAAGATATATCCGATGACCTTCTTTGCGGAGGCTCAGTCATATCACCCGACTGGGTGCTTACCGCAGCTCACTGTACCTATAAGCTGGATTCAATTTACCTCATCTTTGGTACTATCCAGTTAAATACATATGATGTAGCGATGACATCAGCTGCACTCTTTATTCATTCGGATTACAACCCAGCTAATTTAAACAACGACATATCACTAATTCGTTTGCCCAATTCGCTGACCTACTCAAGTACTATTCAGCCAATCAATCTCGTGCCATCCTCCCAATCCAATAACAGATTTCTAGGAACTACGGCCACCATTGCGGGCTACGGATATACCGACGATGAGGATCTTGAGTTTTCTAACGTTTTACTTAGCGCCTCTGTAGAAATCATTGACAATGCGAAGTGTGTTGCTGAGTTTGGCAGTAGTATAGTAATACAATCGACGATGTGTGCCAAAGGAAGCGATGGTACCAATCAGAGTATATGCAGTGGAGACTCAGGTGGACCGCTAACTACCCTGGATTCAAGTGGAAATTATATGCAGATTGGTATTAATTCATTTGTGGCATCTGACGCATGTACTGAGGGATACCCTTCAGGATACGCTAGACTCACTTCATTCTTGAGCTACATAGAGACAACAACTGGATTGAATTTAAGTTAAACTGAATATGAAAAAAATCGCTTATGGGCAACGTGCAACGCCACAGCTGCTTTTTAAATATAGTGCCCGATGAGAACTACTTGAGATGCCTTATCAGTTTTAAGTGTCTTTTCTGGGAAACTTACTATAAAAATAACATTTTTTTATCTAATCTAAAATATTTTTTCTGTGCGTGTGCTTTACAAGAATGAATGGATCGCTTGCTTTGTATTGAATTCGATGTGTTTATTTTTGTTGATGGTTTTTACGTTGAGATAATGATCTTTTCACCTACGTAATTGAACAGAAGTGTTTTTATTTGCACCTTTCATGCTTAATTCTAGTAAAGCAAATAGATTTAAGGAGTAGTGTGTGGCTCTTTTCAACATTGGGTATTTCGGTCCGTACCGAGACTTTACTGCAGATATCTATCAGTCTGTGGCCACACGCCATAACCGTAGATTCACCGTACTTTTTTACTTTTTTAAATTTGTTTCAGCTTTTTATTTTAGTTGTTTTTCCACATTAAATTTGTACAATTATTAAATTTTTTGTCGAGGGAAAATAGCTGAACTTGAGTTTATCTGTTTTTCCGTGTTAATATTTTTTGTTTTGTTTCTTTTTTTTAGTATAAAGACTTTCCTATCTGCAGCTAAGCGCTTATTTCAAAATTAATTTGTGATTCTTTAAAATGGAAAAACAACTAAACTCCAGATAGGATTTTTTTTATGAAAAACCTAAAAGGCCTAACGACTTAAGTATTAGTTTTGTCAGTAAAATCGTTCACAGTTATTTTTAACTAAGAAAGAGGAAAATTATCTTATATTTATCGGAGTTTCCAATCGCCCAATAGAGTCATTTGTAATTTCACGCGTTTGTCGAAAACTTTAAACTGCTCTCCTGAAAAATGAGTAAAACAGACTTCAGCGGTTTTTCCTTGTGACCACATACATATATAAACTAGTTAGCTTCTTCTTATGCACAATCTTTGTTGCCATTTTAAATATGATGACCAGTGTTGCCGCAAGCTGAAATAAAAAGTCACTAGGCTAACTTCCAAAAGTCACTAGATTTGCCAAAATTTTGAAAAGAAGTCACCAGAAAAAAAAGTTGTAGAAAAAATAAAATAAAAAATACATTTTTCTCTTTTTTATTTTAATTTTTATTATAGTCAAACAAACAAAGAACAACTTCACAAAACTTAATTATTAAAGCTTATGGAGGGCTGCATGTTCATGGGATTAAAACTAAAAAGTCGAGTCCAGCAAGGCTAACCGCCTTTTTAAGTCAGTTGAAAAGAGAAGGAATTCTCGATACAAACTACTCTTCTTTCAACTCTAAACAAAATGACTTGTCTTGCTAGAAAGGACTGTCATTCCCATGAACGTGTGTGTGTGGCCTTCCACAAAGGTATGTAATTAAAAGGGAGGTCAGGGATGTGACAGTATTAATATTAAGAAAAAAATATATTTTTGCATGCCACAAAAATCTAGTGACATGGGAATTTTTTTGTCACTAACTTAGTGAAAATTCCACTAGATATAGTGACAAAGTCAACAAAACGGCAACATTGATGATGACTAGTATTCCGAAAAAATCTAATCTGGTCGTCTGGTCTTCATGGTTTATACTGTTCTTTCATTTAATGGAAATTAAATAAAATAAATAAACATTTACTACACCACGGTGTTTTTTGAAAGCCTTCATATTTATTTACTTTTTTCGCTTTGATGAAAGCTCCATCGTAGATCGTAGTCAACGTAAGGGTGCGCAGTTCTTCCGCGCACACCTTCAGAATAGAATAATTGTTAGATCTTCCATGTTACTCCTCCGATGTAAGGTACATGCTTTCACATGCTCATCCAGTGTCTGTTGAGTAGTTGCCTACATACTCGTAGTTCAATTTTGTCCAAACATTTTAAAATATAAATCATCAGCATCAAATTGAAAATAAACATTCAATTAAAAATGTCATACAATCCAAGAAAAGTGTGGGTGGCCGTGTCGTAGTGGTAGTCGCCGTCGCTTGTCACGCTGAAGGTTCACGGTTCAAATCCAGATGTTGTCGCAACATTTATTTCTCACGAAATAAAAATAAGTTAATCAGTTTCAGAAGCTAATATCAAAACCAACTGCGAAGGCATAACTCTGGCAGTAGGATGGTGGTATGGCTAAAGAAATTGATCGCTTAAACTTTTATAGGAAACATCTGGAAAAAACTTCTGTGAATCATAAACAATGGCAAAGCTTTCAATAATACACAACTCTCCAGTTATCTGGGACACCACCCATATAGTTCGTTGAAACCTAACATCTGAGTTTCCTATCACTGCGTCGATCTGTCTGTCTCTCGTTCTTGTTCTTCATTTGCTCGCGTTGTGTGTAAACATTATAAGGGTATTCATATCCACTTTAGCGTGTGTAGATTATTAAAAAAAAAACAAACAAGATCATTTGAATTTACCAACGACAATTGAAGATAATTTTGTGTGTGCACCAAAACCAGCTTTTTTTCTGTACCTCTGCCGTATTGTTTTTTTTATTTTGAACTGGCGAGGAATCAAGGGTATCTATACTGTTTGAACATGCATCACGCAGAAACTAATGGAAGGATTTTGATAAAACTTGGCACAGGGATTGCTTATGTTCTTGGTCAACATTTTTTATACTTTTTAACCCCGAAAATGATATGGTTTTTACAAAATATTAAAAAAAAAACTGCATATCTGTAAGAAAAATTATAATTCTCTGCTGAAAAGGTAAACTATCTTAAGTCGACTTAAGTAAATTTTTAACAGTTTATTGCATTAGGCTCGCCAATTCAATACGCGTAGTTGTATCTAGTCCTCGTCCTTGTATCCATCTTGTAACCCGAGTTATAGAAAAACAATATCATCCTAAGTCGATAAATATGCATATTAGCATTTGCTAAATTATCTTAAGTCCACATAAGATGATATACTACATACTTGTAAAAAAAAAGCATCTTATTTCAGTTAAGATGTTTTGGCCAAAATATAATTGGCATTTCGTGAAAAGCTAAAGCATCTTATGTCGATATAAGATTGTTTGCTCCGCGTAAATTACTAAAAATTGTGTACCTAAGTCGACTTAAGATAAAATGCATGTGAAATGTGTATCAAAAGTGTGAAAAAGTAAAATATCTTAAGTCTACTTAGGATAATATTCAAATTTTAAAAAAAATATTTATCAGATTTATGTCGACATAAGATATTTTGCCAGGTGCATTTAGGCGAATCATTACTAAATTATAGCCAACTTAAGATGTTATTTCAGTGCAGTGCATATAGCATATAGTGTTGCAGGCCCTGACTTAAACGAAGAATCTGAGGATATGTTAATATTTTTATTTCTTCTTAAGTTCTTAAATCACATTAAAAAGTATTGAATATAATGCTATTTATTTTCTTTTGTAAGTTTTTAAATGTTTCCTTAGAAGAAAAAAATTATTCTATGACCTAAAGTTTTGAATTTAAAAAGTACAAAACATCTTATGTTATGCTCATGTTTCATTAAACAATGCACTGACATTTGCACTTCATCTTAAGTCGATTTAAGAACTGAAATCGATTCTCTACAAAATTCGCTAAAGTATCTTATCTCAACTTAAGATTTCTTGAAGTGCAAAGACGCGAAAGGTAAACCATCCTTAATTGCATTTTGCTTAATATTTCGCTGATTTTTTAAAATATAGTTTTGAAATGTAGCTAGGAAAAAAGAAGATGAAATTTCGCTTCTAAAAAGCCCTTCCCTAAGAGTTAATAGTTAGAGGCTTTTTTCAAATTACGTTTTTTGATGTTTTTTTGCTCTCCTGAAAAACTATGAAAATAGACTTAAGATAGTTTACCTTTTCAGCAGAGAATTATTCAGCCCTAGCTCAATATCAGCTCAATATCAGATTGAAAAACGAATCTCGAATCTGCACTCGGTGGATACAATAATATGTACAGTCGAATACCTCTATGTTGAACTTTAACGGGCGATCAAAATTAGTGCAAGTTAGAAGGATTTTTGAATAAATTCATCGAAGACATTTTAAAAGAGTTTATGAGAATAAGGTACTTGAGAAAGAAGATTGAGAAAGAAAAAAAAGCGTCAATCGACCATTGCACAACTCACAAGAATATTCCATCAGCCAATGAAAACACAGAGTGTGTTTGGGAAGATGCCACAGTGGATTTTATTTCTGGTGATAACAGTGCTGTTCCTATACTAGCTGGTTCTGATATTAATAACAACGGAATAACAGAAACGCACGATGTCGAGGTAGCTGTTAAGATAAATACTGTAGTAAAAGAAATGACTGCCGCGGAAAACCAAGGGAGTTGATACTGATAAAGAGGTTGATAACCACTCTGTGCATCGAAAGAGATGTAAGCGTACGTGTGCACCTCTTTCCATTTCAAGGTGAAACAATAAACTCCGAACGATGCAAGGTCTAACTAATAAGAGGTATACTCGAAAAGGGTCAACAATGCAACAACATGTGCCCAGACCTTGCAGAAAAATTGGCCCATCTTGTACCTCTTCACAAAGATTTTGCAGTCGATTTGACGAAAGTTTGAGGGGAAAATGAATTGTGATGCTAAAAGGGTCTACATTTTGAGTTTAGTATGTTATAGTAATAAGAAACGCTGTTATACAGATCTAGATTCCAGGAAAAAAGGTACGTACGAATATTTTTTGAAATAAGGGGGATAAAACCTTCAAGTGTGTCCTCAAATGTTCCTCAACACAGTAGGAATGAAGATAGAAGAGCGAGCCATGCTCTTGGGTGGGAGGTCAAGAAAATGGTATCCCAATCCAAGAAAACAACACTCCCGAAGAATCTAGTAGGCAGCCGATATGTGCCCCAAGAGAAGTATTTATTAGATTTCTTCGAAAAACTGCCAAAGATACCAAGTCATTACTGTCGGAAAGATACCAAAAAAGTATACTTGGAGATGTCATTCCGAAGCAAAAGCGAATTTTTCAACCACTATAAAGAAATGTATATTAAAGAACAACAAGAGACATTGTCCATAGCGTCGTTTTCTAAAATATTTGATGAGCAAAATTTGGGGATCTTTTATCCACGTAAGGATAGGTGCGACAAGTGACAAGTGTGTTGGGTTCCACAAAGCTATGCTTATTTCTGAATTGGATTTTAATTTGCATATTAAATTGACAAACATGAAGCTTGTAATGGAAAAAAACACATCTTTAAATGGATATGCAGGCGGTCAAATTATCCCCTGATACTAACGCGTCTGCCATTTTTTATAAACAAAGACTGCAAGTGCATAATTTCACAATTTACAACTTAACAGATCATTCCTGTACCAATTATTGGTGGAACGAGAGTGAAGGCGATCTCTCAGCATCCTCATTTGTAATGTTAGTTTTATTTATCAGTATCTAACAAAACATTGGCTGGGTGATGCGTCGCCAATTATAATCTATTCCGATGGATGTGACTATCAAAATAGAAATCACATTCTCTCTAGTGCTCTTTCAAACTTCGCAACCGAATTTGTGCCATATGATTATGTTGGAGTCAGCGTTGCCGATGTGGCACGATCGTGCCTTTTTGACACGGTAATTTCCTGAAGGCACGCAGGCACGTTTATCTTATTTCCATTATTTGTATGGTACTTAACCCTCTAACACGTAAGAGTGCCTCAAGACACTTAATATATTATTTGTATTAACTAAAAAAGTAATAACTTTTATATCATTGGAATATTTTTTGGCTGTTACTAACAAACACACCAATATATATTCAAAAGCTTTTAAAGCTATCCGAAGCTTTTAGCGGAGCTTTTATTTTGAATTGCAAAGCCATGTGCTTTTTCGCGGAAAAAACATTTATTTGGTGCACGTTGTTATTTTGCCGCGTTAATAAAAGTGAAATTAAACAAATCAATCCAACTCATAATTTTTTTCGTCAAAGATATGTTTAGTAACCTTTTAGAAGTGGGGGGCTATTTTACTAAATGTTTGTCTTGCTCCGGACCACCAACTATTTGGCGGAAATATAACAGAGCAAAACAGCAAAAATTTGTGAAAAATGTCTAATCAAGTTACAAGAGAAAATTACAGACATATGTTAGTTGTCAAAAATGATAACTGTTCTGACAACCTCACTGAACACAAAGCAGATCAGTTTCGGATAGAAACGTTTCTAACTGAACACAAAACCTTGTAATTTTCTGTATTTTTCTTCCCGGAACAGCCTCTTTGAACAGACTTATTATAAAGTTGTTCTACATATGTATAACTAAAACACGTATTAGATAGATAGATATTTATTTCGTGTATAATATATGGTTTGTTACCGCACATTTTACAATACAGAGATTTGATAGGCTTATCTTTCTTCTGAAACATTATTTTATGATTAGATATACAGTTGACACGGAGAAAATATAAATTATTCTGAAGGAAAATACGAAAAAAAAACCTTCAATTTAAATTAAAAAAAAAAAAAAAATAAAAATAAAATAATAACACAAAAAAAAAGTAAGGACAATGTAGCTACATTATAATTTGTATGTACAAAAATATGACATAGGTACATATGTGCATACATGTAAATAAATAAATAAATAAATAAATAAATAAATAAATAAATACAAACAAACAATATAAATAAATAAATATATAATAAATAATAAATAAATAATAAATAAATAATAAATATATAATAAATAGGTAAATAATAAATAATAAATATGTAATAAGTAAATAAATAAATTATAAATAAATAAATGATAAATAAATAAATAATAAGTGAATAAATAAATAAATAAATAAATAAATAAACAATATGAATTACAATGTATAAATAGATAAATAACAAATAAGTAAACACAAAAATAATACATTAGTTAGCTTAAAAGTAGATATCACAGTTGGAAAATAAGTTTATTATAGTGTTCTTAGTGTTCATTTAGTTCATTTATGAGCGGATTATCAGCAAAACTACAGCGGTCTAAGAAACGCGAATTAAGTTTTTCAATTCTATGGAGGATCAATTCAACATTCGCTTTATGGTGAATATCCATGGTGGAGTGATGCCAAGGAAAATTTAGCATCAATTTTAATAATTTGTTTTGCGATATTTGCAATTTATTTATGTGGCACTTTGCACAATTTCCCCATACTTGGC
Source organism: Brachyopa scutellaris (assembly GCA_949775065.1). Classification (NCBI taxonomy): domain Eukaryota; kingdom Metazoa; phylum Arthropoda; class Insecta; order Diptera; family Syrphidae; genus Brachyopa; species Brachyopa scutellaris. The sequence continues at coordinate 38,254,502 of OX459113.1, read as the reverse complement.
AGCCATATAGCAGAATGGCTTGAAAAATAGTTTTGTGTATAATTACTTTATTTTCAATCGATAAAAGTGATTTTCTATTGATAAACGGGTATAGCATCTTTATGGCAATGGCGATTTTCTTTATTGTCTTACTGATATGATCGCTAAAAGTCAGTTTGGTGTCTAAGTATATACCAAGATATCTTACGGAGGGCTCCCAGTTTACGTATTTCCCATTTACCTGTAATTGCCTGTTGGGAAGGAAACAAGCTTTTCTTTTTCGAGTAAAAAAGATGGCCTGTGTCTTTTCCTCGTTCAACCTAATTTTCCATCTTGTGTAATAAATATCTAATAATTTCATCGCATTTTGGAGATTCCTCTCAATGATAAGAGCGAACTCATGAGATGAAAATATCGCAGTATCATCGGCAAAAATAGCTATATTACAGTCGGGTAGATTAGGTAAATCGGACGTGAACAGATTATACAAGATTGGACCAAGAACGGAGCCTTGGGGGACACCCGAATGATAAAAAATTAAATTAGACGCACTACTATTGACATGAAATTTGAAGCAACGATTAAACAGGAAACTTTGAACAATTTTACAGATATGTGGAGGAAAGTTGAAATTAATCATTTTAAATAAAAGCCCGTCATGCCAAACAGTATCGAATGCCTTCTCGATGTCTAGAAGCAGCATTCCAGTAGACCTGCCTAAGGAACGATTTCTTTTGACGTGGTTACATATTCTAAGTACCTGATGAGAAGTACTGTGATTTCGCCTAAAACCAAATTGTTCTTGAGGATATATATTGTTATCGCAAATGAATTTTGAAATTTGTTCCTTTAGCACCTTCTCGTAGATTTTACTGAGGCTACTAAGTAAACTAATTGGCCTATAGCTATCTAGACTTTCGGGGGGCTTACCGGCTTTGATTATGGGCACAACTTTGGCTTTTTTCCACGCTTCAGGAAAATATTCCAATTTCATACAGGCATTTATTATGAACGTTAAGAATCTTAATCCGGCTCTGGGTAATTGTTTAATATAGATGTTTTTTATTAGATCAATACCTCCAGTTTTTCGTACCCTTAGGTCATTTATTACATATTCAATGTCTTCTTCGGTTACATAGGCGATCGAGGGTGTTTGGTTAGGATTGTGTGCCAAAAAGGTTTGAACAGCATTATTTACTAACGTATTCGTATCTCGATCACCTAGGTTACATGACACATCATGATTTTTGGCAAAATTTAAAGCAAGTGCATTTGCCTTCTCTGCATCTGTAAAGAAGTTATTGTTCGAGTCTTTAAGAAATGGTAATTGTCTGTTTTTATTTTTCACCACCCTAACAATATTCCAAAAGGGTTTTGCGTTTTTTTCCAATGAACTAAGTTTCTTATTCCATTCGCAATTACGGTGATCTGAGATATGTTTGAATATTAGTTTATTCAGATTTGACACCTGATGTCTGTAAAGGGGCTGGCGATATCTCTGCCAATTCCTTCTGCAGACGTTTCTTAACTTAATTAGTTCCAGAACTAAATTATTCGAAACCAAGGGTATTTTTTTTTACTGTCGACAATTTTACACTATTTCGAATTTTAGTGTGATTTTTCTGTTGCATACTGTTGACCAACTGCTAAATACTTTTAACAATGAAAGGATTGCGGGTCAGTTTCCGAATACCTCTGTCCTCGGAGTCAGGAAAATAGCACTTTTAAGTTTTGCAAATGGAGTGAAATGTTCTTTTGTATTTCCCCTTTAATCTCAGCACACTGTTCGTCAATAATTGGACTCAGCGTATCGAACGTAGAAAAGTTCTCTCTTTCGACTTTGCTGATCTAAAGTTCGATTTTAGCAATGAACGCACTGATGTTGTCTTCAAATGCAAATATATTGCTCATGCCTTCCAATTTTATATTTCCTGACCCTTGCAGCTTCACTTAGTTGTACGAAAAAATCCACTAAATAAACAAAATATATTTAACATTTGAACAGATAGAACTGATTCTGTAACTCGTTGTTCTCCTTATTAGTTAAGAATATTTTCACTTCCTTTCTCAGTCTGTACAATCTTGACACCATGTTTTATTTGGAAAACCAACGAACTTCGGTAAGATAAAGCAGCTTTTCATATTCTGAGTTGATATCATAGCATAATTTTTTGAAGAGGCGAATATTAAGACCACTCCTCACTCCTCTTAATAAAGTTGACTATATTATTATTATTATTATAACTTTATTGATACATAAATAAAATTACATTATCAATAATCAAAAGTAAAGCGCTAGCTACCAGGGCCTTCGGCTATTTGAATTAAAAGAGAAAAAAAAATTAAATAAATAGTTCTAATTTAAGTTTAAGAATAACTTCATGTACAAATCTAATATTATTATCGGAGATGATGGTTAAAAGTTTTTGAAGGTTTTTTCCGGAGATGGTTTTGCAGATCAAGTCAATCTGTTTGCATTCCAGCATGTGTTTTACGGTGAATGTTGGTCTTGCGTCACAGAATTCGCAGAGTGGAGCAGGCTCTTTAGTTATTAAGTGTTTGTGGGTTATGTTGGTGTGCCCCATTCTGTGCCTTATGTATGATTTAATCATCGAAGCTGGAAGGTGTGCGGGGTAAATAGCTTTTTTAGCATCTGGATTGAGCATCGAATACACGTGATGATATTCAGACCAAGCGTTCTTTATCTTTATACTCATGGACGTTTTGAGGTGTTTCTTTAAATCTTTTTTGTTGTATTGATAGAATGCAATAAGGGGCTCCTTGAGTGCCTGTTTTGCTTTTGCGTCTGCATTTTCATTACCAACGATGCTTGCGTGTCCCGGTATCCAAGCCAATTTTAAATTGTTTTTTTTTTGGCAATTAGTCTGTCACGGATGTCTGCGACGATATTGGAGCAATTGTTTATATTTTTATGGCATTTATTGAGGATAGGCTATCGGTGAAGATAATAGTTTTTTCATTTTTAGCAGCTTGCAAAGCTTTTAGTATGGCAAACGCTTCAGCTGTTTCAAGGATAATAGTAAGGCATTCCGGGAGCGTATCGGCAGCCAATGCTTGATAAATAAAATACATACAACACAACATTGTGAAACACCGGTAGATTCATTACATTGTTGCGCAAAATAAGGACTACATTTTATCTTGTCAATAATTTGTTCTTAAATATCATTTGACATTTTTTGAATACGCGATTTCACTGTTGGACCAAAATCAGGTATAAAATACATAATAATGAGATAAGCTTTGTTTGATGACTGCTCTGAGCAGCAATTTGGAAAACAGAAGGCGTTCGTGTACTTTTTGCACCAAATATGTGTTTTCAGTCAAATTTCGAAGAGTGGGTGTGAATTTCTCCCAAAGATAGGTTAATTACGGAAAAGTAAACAAACGCCGTTTTCATATAGGTACATATCTACACAAAGAAAGTTCTTGTGGTAAAACTCGCAGCATGAGGAAATTTCTTACTCTCTCGTGAGCACTCTCTTTTACGTAAAACTACGAAAAACTACGAAATGTTTGCGTACGCGAACGGGTTTTCGTAACTTTTCGTAGTTTTGGGAGGGTACGCGAATGGACCTAGTTAAGTACAATCATCGACAATGAAGTTGTCATTTTGACAACTAAAATATGGCTGCAATTTTCTGTGCTAACTTGATCTGACATTTTTCACAAATTTGTGCTGTTATGCACTGGCTATAGTAGTAACTTTAGGATGACTTCGCGGACCACTTCGGTTGCTTTCAGAGACCACCAGTGGTCCACGGACCACCGGTTAAGAACCATTGCCTTTATTTTCTAATAAAATCAAGTTGCATATATGTGAATATATGAAAATTGTGCGTTTTAGCACTGAAATAGTGATAAAGTGCCTCGAGACATTTTCACACCTTACATGTAAATGAGAGCTTCTACACCCTTTCTGAGTTAATTTTTGAATTCAGGATCCCCAATTTACCTAAGAAAAAATTATCCGACTTATTTTCTTTTATTATTTTCAAAAGTTATCTAAGACCTTAGAGGGTTAAAATCATTTAAGTTAAATTGAATGAGCTGAAAGATTGCCAACAAATTTATAAAAAACTTTCACGAAAAAGAAGTTATTTTTGCTAAAATGAGGAATATTATTTGAGTTTTTAAAGAAAAAGAAAGCCCGTATCTTTTTTTCACTGGGCACGCTATTGCTTAAAATGGCACGGTATTTCAGCGAATGAGGCATGAACTTCTTTTTTCAGCGGCAACGCTGGTTGGAGTTCCAAAAAATGTAAAGCAAACGGTGGAATTAAATGGAGAAAAAGCTACCATTCGTCGTTGAATATCTCGATCATACTTCCTTCCTACGTTTTTAAACACCCTGTAGCTCAGTAGGAGTTCCAGATAGACCCCCCCTCTCATACGATTTTTTTCATAGTATGAACCAATGAATCAGATCCGAAAATATCTGTACCTCAAACCGGACCACCCTGTATAATTAAATCGCTAGCGCAAGAGCTGGTAATTCCTCCTGAGAGTTTATTTCTGCACCGATTTCAATTATTCTAAAACTGATCGAAAGCTTATCAACTGAACTTTGATCATCAATATAAATACTATTGAAATAGTGCATATGAGTTAAGTCATTACAAAAAAACATTATTTCAACGTATTTTAACAAGTAAGGTGTCAAAAGAAAGAGAATGTCCTGGAGCAGTCATGAATTGCACTCTCATTTTGTTTACATTAACAATTTGTTAACACTTAATCTTTATATTTATCAGGATCACCATCACGAAACGCAGCTTTTTTTGCGAGATTTCTCGCACTGGTACACTAGTAAGATTTGTTAGTATAACTCCGGTCGCGCCAAAAATGATCCAACAGTAAACCAGCTTCGAGCTCTAAAATATTTTTCCAACGGTGACGGAAAATTTAAAATAAATTTTGATCAGGACTATCAGGATTTGCCTGTTTGCTTTAAGAAAATTAATAAAGATGTACTTCCAGAACCACTTCATTCTTCCAGATTTAAAATTTTATTCGCAAAGTGGACACATCTTCAAAATTTAAAGCTCGTTATTCCGTTACAGTCATGAAGATTAAAAGATAAATTGTTTGATTTCTGGTATTATTATTTATGTAATTATAATTCTGAATTCTTTTGTATGTGTATACTTCTTTATTGAAATTAAATTAGTATTAACTAATAAATCATTATTTCTCGATTTAATTTCAATACATACTGATTTATCCCACTATGCTTATTGTATCTGAAATCCGCTATACCACAGAAAAAGTGATCCAAATCGAAAATGTTATTGTTATTATGTTATTGTTATTGTGCCTTGTTGTGCATCGTTTTTTATCATTTTTGTCTGACAAAAAATGGCTTTAACTCCAACTTTTGTTAATCGTAAGTGAAAAAGTTGTTTTACAGGAGCCATAACTTTTTTGTGGCTGCAAAAAAATACATTAAGTCTTCAAAATTTTTTGTGCGTTTCGGATTACCTCTGTAAAATATACAAAACTGTTTTTGTAGCTATAATAGAGTTATATCATTTAAAGTGGTCTTAACACCAAATTGGAGGTGCCTTATTTCGACGGGCTATAACTTGGAAGAAGGTGAAAATAGACCCCCCATGCCGCACGATTTTTTGTTCGCTAGAACTCCAGGAATCTCCCGTTAAAGGAATATACCTCTTAACTGGGACATCTCGTATAATCCCAGAAATAAAAATTACAACAAAAAAAAAGTTGCATATCTAAAGGTTTTTTTTTTTGCATTTGGAGCTCCGTACGGAACCCCAACGAACAGACAGACAAGAAAGCGAGTTAATAGGGCATTTTCGTCCAGTTCTGAGCTATGTTTAAAGTTTCGAGTCTCTAGCTCATCGGGAAGTTAGTGTAAAATCAATTGCAAAATTTGTACTGAACAGACAACAAAGCGACCTAATAAAAGCGTATTAATAAAAAATCTTTAAAAACAGAGAATTCGAAGTTAAATTTGATTTTAAATTCAAAATTAATTATTTCGTTAACACTGTTTACAAGTGATATGTTATCGATTTTTTTTCACGTGGTAGTAGTAAGTAGTAAGCTATTAGTTGTTCTTTTTTTTTTCGTTCTGACGTATTTTCCAACGGTTTGATAAATGAGACAAATTGAGAAATGGATTGCGAAAAACGAGTTTGTTCGTTCTTCCAGAATTCCAACCCTCTTTTCATGCAAAAAAATAAAAATAACGAGACAAACTAAAAGTCAACTTGTCCGAGCCTGTAGTCAACTTTATTTTGCTTTCGCCGAGAAAGAACAATTAAGGTTTATAGTACCTATATATTTTATTCGAAGTCCAATAGCAGCGTTCTTTACTTGTAATTTTTGATATACATACATATACATATGTACTGTACATACTCGTATTTACTATACGTAGGTATACGTAAGCATATACGCATATGACATGACATTTTTCTTTTATTTTTGCTCTTATCTTGTCAACTTATAATCTTCTGATTGAGAGTATGTAAGATGACATTTTTTAAAATGAAACTTTTGGGACAAATTCACGTGAACTTTTAGTATTTTCTTTTGTAAGCAAAATTAAGAGTAGAAAAAGTGAGAAAACAAAAATCTCTGCAAGTCTCCTAAGTGGATTATTAGAACTTTTTTATAAGTTCAAACAACGCACAACAATAAGCAAAATTCCATAAAGTTCGAATGGGGAGAACGTAAAAGTTTGTCTATCAAACATGGAAGTGAAAAGTCCTGCCGGATACTTCTTAAGAGCTATTAAGTCAAAATATGTGTCAAGAACAAATAAAAAGTAATTTCCGTTCATTGTGTCAGAAAAATGATTCATACATTGCCTTACACTTTTTTTTTAATAATTCTAGTTAATTTGAAGTATAGAAAATCGATTCTAGGGGTAACTCGTACCGAGTGACGTCTTTCAGGTCTGGAGTTGTGATATTTGACAAGGCGCTTACAATAGGGCGCAGCTTGGGAGCAGCTCTCTCGAGCTTAGCACAAAAAGGCAAGAATATAAATACACATGTATACATATGTATGTATGTTTATGTAGGAACTTACTGATTGTTCATTCAAAAAGATTTTGTTGAAGCACCTTGGAAATCTAGATATTTCTGTACTAAAGTTTTCTTTAAAATAGCAGTTATGACAGGGGAGTCACACCCTTGAGCGCAGGTTCCACCCGGTGCACATGAATGGAAGAGACGTCAAATTTTTTTTTTACTCCGAAGCTGAAAAGCCTTGCACGACCAATGGCGATTTGAAAGCTTGTCTTGTCAGACGATTGACTGCTGGAGGCAAACCTGAACGTTATGGTCAAAACGTTCTGATGGTGGTGTAGCGGATTTTTGACTACGTATGTTTGAGTCGTGCACGCCGAATCATTGAATACGTTTTTGAATGTCGAAAATACAAAAAAAGTGGCACTCAACTGGTGCATGCTTTATAATTATTTGCACTTTTATTTTATTTATATTTTACGTTAGTTATACGATGTATTGGCGAGTGTTTGTTTCTAAACCCAAATTGATGGTTCGGGATAAGTTTTCTTTCTACTATAATTTTGTCTAACCTTTTAAGAAGTAGTTTTTCAAATAATTTTGACAATATCAGTAAAAGAGAGGTTGGCCGACATGAGGTCACTTCTGTTAGTGGCTTACCTTGTTTAGGTATAACGTATAACGATTAGTTCTGCTAATTTCCAGTGATGTGGAACATATTTTAGTCTAAAGCAGGCATTAATTATATGTTTCCGTTTTACTAATGCAATGAATGGTAACACATGTAGTGATGAAGTTCAGATGCATGTTGAAGAAGACCATTTGCATTTCATGTTGCAACTTTAAGAGGTTTAATCATTGTTAGTTTGTTTTTTCCGCACTGAGACTTCTTTGCTTAGTAATTTAATTATTTTATCTTGAGTATCCAATCTTTGGATAATAGTAGTAAGCATTTCCCTTATGGAGGCCTCTTCTTCTTTACGTTTATTCTTTACGATTTGGGAATACGATTTGCTATCTATAGTTGGCATGCTCGTTTTAACAGCAGGTGCTATTTTGTCTAATGGTCTGCTTACAGCTTTTACTGTGTTTATAGTTGGCTTTTGCTGACGATTTCCAATAACTTTACTTTTCCTTTCTTGGTATTCTATTGCGATGGGACAGGCTCTAAAGTTCGCTGGGTGAATACCATGGCAGTTGGTACATTTTGCTTTCTGGTCAACCCTTAGTGAGCCTGAGCAGCTACTTGTTGGAGGTTTTCCTTCACAATTTAACGCAAGCAAAATCTCTTTTGCAATAGGATTGGGTATGCCCAAATGTTTGGCATTGTGTGCATTGCGGTAGCCTTTTCGAAATGGCTCAATCTTAACTACAATACCCATTACTGATTTGATGGAGTATATCTTTTCAACATCTTCTTGATTGTGAATAGAAAGCATAAAAAGAGTTAACTTTATATTTCTTGATCTTGATTCCTCATCGTTTATTTGCATTCTTTCATTTTTGATTTAGTTTTTGGCTTCCAAGATTTTAAATCTTTTTCAGTCAGATCCTCAATAATATCTTCACAAGAGAAGTGAAGACCTCTTTTTTTTTTTTTTTTATAATCTACACACGCTTAAGGGGATATGAATACCTTTTTAATGTTTACACACAGCGCGAGCACATGAAGGAGGAGAACGAGAGACAGACAGATCGACGTAGTGGTAGGAAACTCAGATGATAGGTTTCAATTTCAACCTCCATTGACCGAACTAGCTCTCGTCAAAATATCAGAACGTCAAAACCACCTTTGATCGTAATGGAAACTCTTCCCTACACCTTAGGTCAATCTCTTTAAGATAACGAATTGCGAGGAATGGCGCTGACGAGGTACCGTATGTGATAGTGTTTAGCCAAAACTTTTGGAACAGTTCTTTGTCTCGCCAGAAAACCAACTGAAACCGTCTATCATCGGTATCGACTTCGATTTGAAGATACATCTTTTTGAAGTTAGCCGTTAAAACATATTTGTGACATCTGAACCCAAGCACAATCATGTACATTTCTTCCTGAATTGCTGGTCCTACCATCAAAATATTATTGAGCGACAGTAAGATGTAGTATGATATAATGCGTCAAACACTACTCTAAGTGAAAGACTTTCAGGGCGGAGAATGCACTAATAGGGCAAGAAATGGTGTGGCTTCCTCCTCTTCGATTACTTACCTTGACGTTGGTGGGGAGGCTCAGTAGGTCCTGCTGATCCCGGAGGGCGATTGCAGCAGAGCTTCCCAAGCTGTAAGGTCTCCGGATGAGGGACCGAAGCCAAAGAGTAATCAACCTAACTCCAGTGGTGGTGTGAGCGTGTAGCAAACCGTGCCCAAGAATGCAAGGCTGAGGGTTAAATCAGTCTCTAACGAGCTCCTTCAGGCGCCCTGGCAAGGGCCTGTCGTATTCGTCGCCCCACCACAGTAAAACCGGCTATGCTGTGGTGGCACTTCTTCTACCGGCCTACTCGTGGGAATTAAATTAAATTAAAAACATAGAAAAAACAGACAATAAACATATTAACAATGACGACGCACAGTCATCGGGGGTAACACCAGATAATGTGCAGGTAACTGAGGAAGAGGAGAGAATCCTACTTCAGGAACCCATTGTCAGCTTCTTCGGATGGAGAAAGTGGTGGGGCGATTGATCTCGACATGGAGAAACTTCTTCTAGTCGATGATGATGACAATCGCTCGATCGCTAGCTCATCCAACCTCTCCATGCTATCCACTGCATCAAACCGCAGTAGGATGGCTAATAGTAGGTTAACCATCAAAAGGTTAGGGAGAAAGCAATGGGAGGAGCTAGATAGGAAGAGGTTGCATAACGCCCGGGCCTTCCTGCAGGGGCTGTCCTCGAGAGATAGTGAGCCTATTGCTAGCTGCTCGAGAGGCTCAGAGCCGGCGGAGGGTTCGGGGGGTGATCCGATCAGCAACTGTAAAGCGCCTAGATAGTGGGGATAAGGTAGAGGACCTTACTGTGGAGTCCCCGGATCCATTGACCAGGAATAGCAGCAAGTCTCCTACTCGCACAATCCTGGCTGGTGGTGAGGGGACCTCGCGGTTGGTGGTGGTAGAGGGGGAGCACAGCAACGTTGAGACAAGCCGCCGCTCGTCAGACGGGGTGTGTGCTTCAGCTCTATCGCAACCAGAGGTACGTATAGGTAATGACGAGCTGCTGCACTGTCGTTTCCGCGCAATGCGATCCGAAGCACTGCCATGGCTTGGGTTCACCCGATGTTCCAAAGGCCGCTGAGGAAAGCAAAGCGAGGACTGCAGGGCAGCAGGCCCCCTCGGGAACACAGCAGCTGGTATCCAGCAAGGCAAAGAAGTACAGGCAACGAGTCAATGCCAAAAGGCTTCTGAGGCGACTCAACAAGAAAAATCCCTCTTCCTTTACGGAAAACGACATTAAAGCGTTAGACAGAGCTAGGCAGATAATAGGGCCAGAAAATATGGCTCCAATCGCAATGATGAAGGTGATACAAATAAACCTTCATCATAGTAAGGCGGCCAGTGCCAACCTTGTTTTCCTCATGGGAAACAGGGACATTGATGCTGCCCTAATACAAGAGCCTTGGATTGTCCGAGGCAATATTATGGGACTAAACTCAAGAGGCCTGGAAATATATAAGACCAATACTTTTGAAAGTAAGACCAGAACTTGCATTGTTGCTAAGAAACAAATTAAGCTTTTTCTCTTACCCAGGTATTGTAATAGTGACCAGACAGTCGTGAAATTCGAAAGGCAGGGTAAGCCCTCACTTGTGATGGCATCCGTATACATGCCACACGACTCTACGGATGGACCGCCATCTGAGGACACTTGCAGACTGGTGAGGAAGGCAGAGAATGAAAAATGGGACCTGCTCATGGGATGCGAAGCAAACTCCCACCATACGCAATGGGGTAGCTCTGACATCAATCCAAGAGGTGAGTCTCTTTTTGAATTTATAATTGAACATAACTTGTTGATAGCTAACATTGGGGACGAACCTACCTTCATAACCAAAAATAGGCGGGAAGTCTTAGACATTACACTTACGAACAACTCGGATTCTTTTCATGTGAGTCAGTGGAAATATCGAAATCCCAGAAAAACTAATTGGGAAACATTTGCCAACGAGGTGGAGAAAAGCGAACGCAAACTACTAGAACTAAATACAAGAACACCACAAGAGATTGATGCCGCAACCGAGGTGTTAAGTACTACCCTCAATAAGGCATTTTTAAAGTCATGTCCAATTAGGAGCATGCGTGATAAAAAGTCACCGCCGTGGTGGAGTAAAGAGCTTTCAGACATGAGGAAAGAAACTCGAAAACTCTTCAATGCGGCAAAAAGACTTAATACTGAAGGAGACTGGGAAATATATAAATCCAGTCAAAGAAAATTTAAAAGCGCAGTCAGCAGTTCAAAACGCTCCTCATGGCGTTCTTTCTGCAGCAGCGTTGAGAACACCACGGAAGCAGCGAGGCTAAGAAAGATCCTGGCAAAAGAACCGTCAGTACCAGGTTATCTTAAGGACACCAATAGTAACTGGACGCAATCCTGTTCTGAGTCCCTGGAGCTCCTGCTTAGAACACATTTTCCAGGATGCGCGGCCCCGGCCAGCAATTTGGAAACTGATAATCGACTAGAAGAAGAGATGACGGTACCAATAGGAATGGTGACTGAGGAAAGGATTATTTGGGCAATCGAATCATTTCAGCCCTTCAAGTCACCAGGCACTGTGGGATTTTCCCGATCATGCTGCAGAAAACTAAGCACCTAATGGCACCAATTTTGCATAAAATTTTTCAGAACAGTCTTAGGTGTGGGCACATACCCAGAGCGTGGCGAGAAGTGAAAGTTGTTTTCATTCCCAAAGCTGGGAAAGCCAGCCACACTACCGCAAAAGACTATAGACCCATTAGCCTTACTTCGTTTTTGCTAAAGACCTTTGAGAAGCTGTTAGACGTTCATATACGTGGTAAACTCAACCACATGAATATGTCCGCGGCACAGCATGCCTACACTAAAGGTAAGGGCGTGGAAACAGCGCTACATGATGTAGTCACTACGATTGAAAGATCCCTACACTTTAAAGAATACACGCTGGCAGCATTTCTAGACATTGAAGGTGCTTTTAATAATGTCGAGACGCATGCGATTAAAAAAGCGCTCGAAGATAACCACGTTGAACGCACCGTGACCAAACTGATAGTTAGCCTTCTTAGCCGTAGGCACATCATCGCTGAACTCGGGGGAACCCGTCAAAATGTGATCGCATCTAGAGGCACACCGCAAGGAGGGGTCATATTCCCTTCTTTGGATCATGGTCATTAATGAACTACTGATGAAATTTAGATATAGTGGAATAAAAGCAGTGGCATATGCAGACGATGTGGTGCTACTTGCCACGGGGAAATTCCTCACCACTGTTAGCGAACTAATTCAGGAAGCCTTAAACACACTAAACGTTTGGACGAAGCAATGCGGACTGGGGGTCAACCCTCAGAAAACCGAACTAGTGCTGTTTACTAACAAGAGAGTGATACCACCTTTCACGCTACCAAATATTGAGGGTACCCCCCTCAAGTTGTCTGAGAGCGCGAAATACTTAGGCCTCATACTTGACAGAAAGCTAAATTGGAAGCTGAATATTAAAGAAAGGGTAAAAAAGGCATCAGTTGCTTTCTACACCTGCAGTAGATTCTTCGGGAAAAACTGGGGTTGTGGGCCGCAAATAACGCTATGGATGTACCGAGCGATAGTCAGACCCATACTTACGTACGGAGGATTGGTCTGGTGGCAAGCTGTCACCAAAATAAGCAACCTCAAAGATATGACCAAAGTACAGAGAATAGCTTGCACTGGAACAACCAGCGCGATGAGAATAACACCAACAGCGGGACTGGAAGCAATTCTTAACCTGCTGCCTCTGGATCTCTATATGCAGGAGACCGCAGCAAAAAGCGCTCTCAGGTTAAGTCAGTCAAATTACTGGAGACCTTATGCATATGGGCATACCCAGATACTTGGCATTTATCTCAATGGGGACATCAGCTCAGACTATATAATCCCATACTTGGACTTCGAAAAACCCTTCTCCTGGACTTTTCCAAGCAGAGAGAAATGGGAAAAAAACGAGGTACCTCAAGATGGCAAGTCCATCTACACAGATGGGTCAAAGATGGACATAGGTATAGGAGCGGGTTGCTTTTCGGAGGAACTGGGAATAAATAGCTCCATACGACTCCCAGACCATAGCAGCGTTTTCCAGGCTGAGGTTCTAGCAGTGACAAGGGCAGCCCAGTTCGTGTCAATGATGACAATATCGCGAGACGATATCACTATTTACATTGATAGCCAGGCGGCCATAAAAGCAATAGCTGCTACACAAATAACATCGAAGCTTGTAAAGTGTTGCCGCGAAGAGCTGAAGGTTCTCGGCACGCAGCACAATGTAAAACTCTGCTGGGTCCCTGGGCACAGAGGGATACAAGGCAATGAAGCTGCGGATGAATTGGCTAGAAAGGGCTCAGCCCTAGAAAGAGAACATGCAGATAGGACGGTCAAACCTCCACTCTGCAACCTTCGTGCCAAAATTGAACAGACATCAGAAACTAAAGCAAACAACAGGTGGAAAACACTAACCAACCTGCGAGGTATCAAGAACATTGTGGCCAAAATACGACAAAGCTAGAACAAGAAAACTCCTGCAAGAAGACAGGAAGTCGGTGTCCTTGCTCATAGGAGTGCTAACTGGACACAACGCCCTAAGATACCACATGAAGAAATTGAGACTGAACGATGATGACATCTGCAGAGGATGCAGTGATGAAGAGGCACATGAGGACACAACCCATTTCCTCTGTCACTGTCCTAACCTCTGTCAATTGAGAAATAGAACCCTGGGCAAATTTTTCTTCGAAGATATCGACGAGCTATCAGATGGATTACCATCTAACCTGCTGAAATTCACCAGGGCTTCGGGATGGCTGTAACTGAAACGATAATACCACGGGTGGGGACGCACTATGGGTATCACAATGGGTCCACAGGGACCTAAGTGTGATGGGAATGTTACCAATCTCATCGGCCCACTAACCTAACCTAACCTAAATGGTGTGGCTTACTAAAATCAAATTTGGTTACCTTTGACATTATATCCTAACTCCAAGTACTCTTTGACAAATTTTGAATATTCCATCTTCAACTCCATATTCTTATTGAGTGTCCCAATTTTTACCCTACATTCCCATCTTAATTTGTATAGCAAACAAAAAAGGAATTTAATCCTCTAAATCAAAATCAATATTATTTTATAAAAAAGAAAGTGTACTTCGTTCCAGCGCATAACAAGAAAAGGAAAATAATAATGCCAACTGCGAAAGGGAATTGAGATTAAATAATTTTTTTTAATTGACCATTTTACTAGTCCCGCCTCCATTAGCTCTTCGCGCTGACACCTCAGATGCTGTGCACACCATCTGGAGGAGGAGTTAAAATCCTAATAAGAGTAAGTCAATGCATTTTAATTATTTTCTTGCATTATCATTGTTTACCTTTTAAATTCACCGCGGTTCGGTATTGCATATATTTATATCTAAGAAAAAAGATTATATCCATATACTATTCCCTCTCGATCGTGTTTTGTTTTTTCCATCCCAGAGCACACAGAACAGTACGTTCTCTAGTGTATGCTCTCAGCATCGCTTTACAGAACTGTAGTTTGTTGTGCGACTAAGGATAGTATACCGACTTTCAATCTTATAGACTGCTTCAAATAAACAAAAAATAATTAACACCATAAATAGTAAGCGCCTAAAAGCTCACTATGCATTTGAATTTTTTTGTTGGAATTTTTAGTAGGTCGGCGGACAGTTTGAGCGTCTGTCAAAAATTTATATAAATTGAGTGTTAATGACTTATAAACAGGGTATTTTGATAGTTAAAAGTACCTTTGTTTAATAACTGGCAGTCATATGACAACCTACAAATTGCGTAAATAATGTTTGTAATTTCATTTTACTTTTTTGGATTAAAAATTAAATTAGTTTAACCAATCACCAAAACCAATCAAAAAAAAAAGCCAATCTATAAAGTACGTTTTTTTTTTTTCTTTTCCCTTTTGTTTAAGATCATGTACATAGGCTAAGAATAATAATGTTAGTTAGTAGATCATGCGAAAAAATGAATTTAATAGAAAAAAAATATTTTATGAATTCTTCATTCTGATTTTGGTTCTTCTCCTTCGCTAATGATTGATGATTTTAGATGGACCCAGGGAAGTGCAATACTTTTTTTCAGATCCATAGCTTGAAGATGGCCATGGTTTAGGGTTTACGAAGAGGCAGATGACAGTGCCAAGGGCGACATAGGAGGATGATGATTTTTTTTTTGATTTCAGCTAGCGGCCACCATCAACCTTTAGTACATGGTGGCCAAGATTGGATCACGCCAGAAGCAGTGTGATACTTGGGGTAGGTATATCCTCATAAGGGGTGCTAACAACACCCTTTGCTCTACCCACCCACTGAAAGGCAATTGAAGAACGATGAGAAATATAAAAACACTATGCATACGTCGCAAAATTTAGAGTCAACCTTTCTAATATTTTCGAGAAATACCATCTCTCTCAGGCATGGAAATGCGTAACCTCTTCCGATGATCTGTAGCAAGGACCCCCCATTCCGACGAGTTAGCCACTGGCAGAACAAGCATGCCTCCAGCCACAGAGATTCGGACACCCTTTCCTCTCTGCTGCCGGGACGGGCCCAAGGAGTCCTGTGGTCTTGGGTTCTAAGGGTAGCGTGGGAGAGGGAAGGCGGCAAAGGACTTGCAGGTGCGACAGTGGTACGCGGGTACCTAACGTACACGATCTTTTTGAAGTGAAACTTCTTTGGCCGGGGTAGGGCAAATTTGCCTGAATGAGACGAAAAAGTGAAACGTTTCCCCTTCTCCAACTTCAACAGGCAGTAAAATAAATTCTAAAAAAAATACACATGCTATCGAGCCACAAAATATCAGAAGTACAAGCAAACGAAGAAAATAACAACAAAACACGCGAAGAAAATAAAATTCTTATTTTCAAACAACAACAAAACAAGCCAAGAAAATAAAATTCCTATTTTGAACCCCTCCATGCAAACATTGGGCCATCGCACACGAGATGATTTTTGCGGACAGAAAATCGGTGTTGTTGGCAAAGGGACTGAGGTCTGTGATAAGAAACGACTGAAAATCTTCTACGGAGTTTGCTCCGAAAAAATACTATCACAGTGAAAAGGCGTTTATGTATACAATTTCTTCTGCTGGTAAAAATCTTTTCATACAAAAATTTTATATGAGATGCGACTTCTTTTGGGATTGTATATTCATTGGTTTTATTCCTAAAGATAATATGAAGAATAAATAACGGTGTTTTTAATTCAAACCTTAAAATTCAGCTTGCAATACCCTTTTGAATATTTCGATAGTTTTTTGTTGGCAGATAAGACTTCTTTCTTGTGCAATGCACATTGCAATACATGATCTATTTCGGTAATTGTGTACAAAATGGATAACACCTCGATTTTGGTGAAATGTTTGTATGATGTAGAGGGTACTTTTTCGAGTATCTTAATGCATCGATGCCAAAGTGGTGTCCACTTTGTAGGTACATAATTATCTCTATTTCGTTCGACGAATTGTGTTGTTCTTAAATCATGAGATGGTAGCCCTACGGGGATTGCTCTCCGATTTGCGGCGATTTGTCATGCTACTACGGTAATCCAGTGAGTGTTTATAAGAGGGACAGATTTATGCAAGCTATTGTTACAATACTGAGAGGCAAATATCCTATCTTCGCTGTACTGACAACTCTTGTGGTCCAGAGTATAGAACCTAAGAAGTTTCACTTCTAAAGGAAACCAAAAGCTTTCAATAATACGTGTATTGAAGAATTTCAAATGCAGGGAACTAAAAACACGAAGCAATGATCTATGAGTAAAAGGTAAAAAGAAAAACCCTTCCTTGCTTTGTCAGGATTTAGCTGAAACGAATTTTGCAGGCACGATTTCCTCAAATCTCTTTTGTTGTCGGTTGGGTTGTACCTACGTTACGAATTTTTCCAAGCGACAAAGAACAACTACTAAGTCAGGATTTAGATGAAGCGAAATTTCCAGTTTGTCGCCTCTGTTTGTGGATGAAGGGGTTGAAAAGAGCGGGAACGAAAATGTCGTTTAGGTCACTGGAATTCCAGGTGATTTCTGTGTTCTCTTTGGTTTTCATTCGTTTTCTTTCCAGTTTTTGACGTTTGCTTTATTTGTGTGTTGCTCATAATTAAATGCATAGATAGACAGGGTTTGTTTGTTTTGGTGGTGACTTTTACCGTAATTTTGAATTGAATTTGGTGGTTTTTTTTATGAATCCAATAATAGGTAATTTTTCTTGTCGGGTCTGTTTTGTTTTTTATTTGTCTTTGATAATAATCCATTGTACCTAATGAATAGTTTTGAGCTGGTGGAAGAGTTGATAATGCATTATCAATTCCATTATAATTTTTATGCTGTGGCGGATCCCCGCTATTTAGAAAGAGTTGCGAGGTCAGATTCTCTAGATAATATTTATTACATCTGAAAATATTAAAAGCTGACCTCACTGTCGATGTTATAAAACATAAGATAAATAATATCCGCACCCAATATGTGAAAGAATTGAGGAAGGTGTGCAACTCTAAAAAGAACGGGGCTGGCGTGGAGGATGTTTACACACCAAAATGGATTTCTTATGAGCAGCTCCATTTTCTAAAAGCACATTGTGGCACAAGGCCACCCCAATCAAACATAAATGAGGTAATTTCATTTTATAAATCGTTGGCAAAAATGAAGTTTGTTTTCTGAAATTTCATATCTGAGCTTTAATGCCATGTAAATAAAAAAAAAACCAATGATTAGACTGTATTTTAAATGTGCCAATAGAAGAACTGAGCAAGGCGAACCAGAAGAGGCATCAACGATTAATTAAGCTCCCGTTTCAAGAAGGCAGAAGGTAACTGTTTTTTAAAGATTTGCATTTTGCCACTCAACTTTTCCTTCTTGATTAAAATATTCCATAAAACCTTGGCGTATTTTTTCTGCCTCTCCTCTACGAGGATTATTCATTGTTTGTGTTGAAGAAGCTTGCGGTGTATTTGAAAACTGTAAGTTTGTCGTGTAGCTTTCGTCGTCGTTTAAAAAATTGTGTAGAGCACAACAAGCGAGAGTTATGATTTCGACATTCTCCACATGTAGGTTCAAATTTGTTTGAAAAATTCGGAACCTATTCGATAATATACCGAAAGCATGTTCAACTACATGCCTAGCTCGCGAAAGACGTATATTAATAATTTTCTTTTCCTTGACGTTAGTGTGATAGGGATGTGGTTTAAACAAGTGCTTAGGTAACGGGAAAGCGTCATCTCCAACTATCACATATGGAAGACTTCTTTCATTTCCAATTATCTTATCCGCAGGAAAATAAGCACTCCCGTTGTCGATAACTTTTTGAAGGCACTTTGTCCCTGGACCTCTGCATCATTTGTTCGCCCATTAGATCCGACATCCACAAAAGTAAAGCGACAATTAGCATCAACAAGTGCAAGAAGAATGATGCTATTTGTTCCTTTATAATTGTGATAATATGCCCCATCCTTACGGAGTGATCTAAAACTAATGTGTCTCCCATCCAGGGTTCACAAGCAATTTGGAAATTGCCACCGAATGGCGAACTCATACGCAATCCTTTCCCACTCCAAATCAGTATTCGGAAACTAGAAATAAAAAACAAATTAACTACTAATAAATAGTCTGATATCTATACATATATTTATATTATCTTTTTTTTTCTTCAGAAAAATAATCCACTTCATGCTATAGAAAAACAAATTGAAAGCACAAAAGAGCTGTTGAAAGGACGATTAACGAACAATATGATTGGCTTTCAAAGCAAGTTCTTTTCGATCTGAATAGAATTCAAGATGAGGAAATTCGAGATGAGACAGCTTGGGGTATTCAGTCAGTGCTGAAGGAAAGCATACAGAAGGACAAACTGTTGCAAACTCAAACTTTTTCAATCCCTTCAACATTGAGGTCCAGAAGCTTTTCTTCCACCTCGATAGCTTCGACAAGTACGCCTCGCAGTTCAACCTCAGATTGGGCTCAAAAGACACCAGATATATAAGAGATGTCTGTGCAAGGCATTTTTGAAGATTTGGATGATAATACTTAGTTAAAAAGTAATACTACTTCTTTAATAAAATATGTATAGTATCTATATAAACCGTTTTAGTTCTTCAATAAAAATGAATTTACTTACTTTGAGGTACCTACTCTGATTTTAAATTGTTATATATGGCTTTGCAGATTTCTGGCATCGCATAGCAAATTAATGATTGAGACAGTCTCGTTTGGTAGTCTGTACTTTGGTACGATTCGCCGGTACCCAGAAATCGCAGCGTAGCTGCCAATTTTTCTGCAGCTGCAATTGCATCCCTCATCATCGTATTTTGGCACTCTATGTTATTTTTGACTAAGGAGAGTAACAAATTGAATTTTGATTCATTCATTCGCAAATAATTGCAAAATGATGCTTCATCTCAATTTCGCAACTCCCTTAGCAAAAATGAATACGATCCTTTGGAATGTCTTTCTTTTCTCCAGCTCTTCATCCACAGTCTTGGTTGTCTTCTTTTGGCAAAGCTATGACCGCTTTGCAGCATCCCAGCATATTTAAAGCAATTTGCTTGTCGGCTTCATCATCCACATCCGAATCCTCATTCCAGCAATTCATTTACAACCGATAGCTTATTATCCTACATATTTTAAAAAAACTCTTAAAAAACCCTTTACAAAATATTTGTATTTAAAATAATCAAATCAAACAGTGTTTAACTGACAAAAGAGCAAACGGAATGTCAAATGAAGAGGGCGATAGCAAGTGGAAAAAAGAGGTCGGCTGGAAAAAATCGTATCGTTTGTAAAATCCATATGAGAACAAAAGAGAATTGAAAAAATGTCGCCTGGAAAATTCGCTTCATCTAAATCCTGACTAACAGGAACAGCCCTGCATAGCTCGATTCGAGTATGTAACTATGGTAACCACACAAGAAAATGACAAAAACTGGAAAGAAAACAAAAGAGAAGAGAGAAATCGTATGGAATTCCTTATCTTATATGCGACATTAAGCGCTTCGATACATTCAACAAGTACGCCTCGGATATCAACCTCAGTTTGGGCTCAAAGGACACCAGATATCTTGGAGATGTCTATGCAAGACAAATGTGAAGATTTGATTTTACACTACTTACATCGTTTTAAGGTAGTCTTACTTCCTAAATAATATGTATAGTAAGTGCATAAACATTCTTGGTTATAAATTAGTTTTAGTTCTTCAATAAAAATTAATTTACTTACTTTGAGGTACTCTGATTTCAAGTCGTTATATACGGCTTTTCAGATTTCTGGCACCGCATAGCAAAGGAAAGATTTAGACAGCCTCGTTTTGTAGTTTGTACTTTGGTATGATACCGAGATATCTCAACTTAGCTGCCAGTTTTTCTGCAGCTAGAATTGCATCCCTCATTATCGTGTTTTGGCGCTGTATGTCATTTTTGAGTAAGGAGAGCAACAAATTGAATTTTAATTCATTCGATCGCAAATGATTGCAAAAGATGCTTCGTCTCCATTATGCAAATCCCTTAGCAAAAATAAGAACGATCCTTTGGAATTCCTTTCTTTTCTCCAGCTCTTCACCCAGTCTTGGTTTTCTTTTTTTGGCAAAGCTATGACCGCTTCGCAGCATTATATTAAAAGCAATTTTCTTGTCGCCTTCATCATCCACATTCATATCCTTAATTAGGATATTTGTGTACTCCAGCAATTCTTCCACAACCGTTAGCTTATTATCAGTACTTTTATAAAAGAAAGTATAAAAAAAAGTATGTAAAGTATGTGTCGAAAAAACAAAAAACCACTGAACGGATTAAATCTATAAAATGGATCAGAAAAAATCAATATATTCAATAAAATTCTTCTAAAGCGAATAATACGGACTCTTTAAATTTAGATGGTTTAAATATTTTTAAACCATGGTTGAAAAAAAACTTCAAAAAATCACTTCTCGTGAAAACTTCAACGAAATTGAAAAATGTCCACCGAAATGACAGCTCATGTCCAGACATAGATGTGTCGGGCCGAAAATCCAGACATAGATGACGGGGTAGAAAATCTGTCTGGCTGATTGTGGTCTCCACTAGACATTTTCCCAGCCAGACATGAGCGCAGACATGAATAATGTCTCATGGAGAACCCATGTTACTAGCCCCAACCAATTTGACATCAAAATAGTTCAGGATAAGGATACTGAAGTAAGTCTTAATCTCAACATTTTTTCGATGTGATAATCGAATTTTATTTTTACAGTATCTTGATGAAATCGAAATGGATATAGAGTCTTCCCATGCCAGTGCCACCACCAATATCAACATCAATAATGTCTCAGAATTGGTAACGGACTGCTTAAAATGGGCCACGTTCTTAATTAAAGCGCATATTTAATTCACATACATAACATGTAACAGTCATACGATGAATTTATTTGCCAAGGACATGACAAGCTTGAAAATAAAATAAAGCGTTGTAAAAATTTTAAAATTTTGCAAATATCATCCCTCTTTGGAGAACAAAATATTAGACAATGGAGGTAGGCGCATTATGTTCCCCACTGACATCCGTGACCTATAGACATTTTTTTGAAAACTGTCTACATATATAATTTAAAATACGAGTATGTACAATGTACATACATATGGTATTTGAAAAGTTTGGCAGACGAAGATAATAATCAAAAAAACTATTAAATCAGAACACAGCTACTTTTTGATGACAATTTTATCCAATCGGTTGAAGAAGAAATCTGCGTTTATGATCCTATTTGTAAAATAATAAATAAGTGTCAAGATGAAATTACAAATATTTCAGAAGCTGTTTACTTATGGCTTCAATTGGCTTCAAAGTGCCAGCAAAATGTGTGGACAGTTTGAAAAAACATAAGAAAATGGCAATTCACTCCATTGCAACATATACTTTGGATCCAACCTATTCCGAACAGAGATCCCAAGAAAAAAGAAATAAAGTCGATATGTATTTCCTAATGCTTTTCACCGCAGACGAGCTCAATAGCTACGGTAGCTTCATCAAAGGAGAATGGATAGAAAGATAGTCAAATTTTGATGTATAAAATGACACTCATGTATAAAATTTACTCATACGGTTGTGAGTATTTATTTCAAAATTGATAAGACTTAACTCAATGACACGAAAAATGTCTGCTAGCTCTGGTTTTTTGACGCAGATTATGCTTCCAGGGTTAAACGAAAAAATAAACCAAAACCAGGAGGAAGGCAGCTCGGAGGTCGTTTATTGCAAAAGAACTACTGATTATTTGCATCCTGAAAACACCCAGGGGCCCATACAATATACCACGAAACATCAATATTTAACATACTAACCAACGTTTGTTAAACAAGTAGATTTAACAAGTAAAGTTTATTTCTGTTACCACAAAAAATATCCGTTGTATTTGCTAAAATGAAAATTTCTCTAGATTTGTTAAGTCAATTTAACAAGTGATTGTTTCACATTTGCACATACACAATGTGGTGCCTAAGGCGAATCCACCGTTTTTTTTTAAATTCTTGATAATAACAATACTTTTGGTCAATAATTTTACAAAAGTAAACAAAATCTAAAAAAAAAAGCATTTCTTAAAAGCTGCCAAAAGTTTAAAGTTTAAATGACTTCAATTTATTGCCTAGTTCACCAATGTAGCAGTAGAAACAGCTAACCTTTACTATTTAAATGTTCTTCGACTTCGAAATTAATTCAAGGCTTACAGCTTCGAAAACATTTGATTTCTCAGTGAGGAATCCTCACTATCACATTCATTTGAATCGAAAATTAACATTTTGATTATTTTTATATAAAATACGAGCACGCAGCAATTAATTGTGACTGTAACCACGGTTGCCAGGTTGGGCCATTTATCGCTAATTGGCTACAAAAAAATCCTCTTCGGCAGCAAAAAATCAATATTTTGGTTTGTCAAAATTTGGGCTATTTATATTTAACCCTCTACTGCACAAGAGGCCATATATGGCTTTTGATTTTCAAATGACGACTACTAGATTGCGGAACTTCCACTAGAAAATAAATGTTAATAATCCAGTAGACCAACTCTTTGTTTATGTGTATATTTGAATTTGGTTCTCGGTTTCTCTGCGCAATCGCGAAAAACTACACTCAAATTCAAAAGTTCGTGATGTGCGGTGGCAGTGAAAAAATATACGAAAAAAAAACTGATTTATCTTTGCGTAGCGAATACTTCCAAGGTGATTTAATTCTTTTCTAGAGAGATTCAATACTGGTAAGTAAAATCCTAGTGTTAAATTTTCAATTGTGTCTATGCGATTCAAGATGGAGCGCGTTTTTGGCAACGTCCATATATGGCTCCTTAAGCATTCACTAAAATATTCGTTAAATTTCGGAATGCCATATATGGCTGCTTGTGCCTAAAAACACTGATTTCGAGCTTCCTATTTTTTTTTTTTAAATTGACTAAACAATGTTTCCGTCAAGTTCATTTTACAATAAACCAAAATTTTCTGCTATTCCTGGCGATGGATTTCAGAGTGAAGACGAAATCCTCGAGTCAGAAGATGAACAGGCTGAAGATCATGGAGAACATTTCGAGAATTCTGAAACCGATGAAAGCAGTGAGTACGATTCAGAGGATGACAAGCTGTTGCTCGAGGAGTTAACAGAAAGACTTTTTTTCAGTTTCTTGCGTTTATTCAATAGAACCAAAGGGGTACAATTCAATTAATTTTAAGTACATTCTAAATATATATTATAAAAGTTACCTTAAGGGCTTAAATACTTGTTATTCTGCTTCTCTTCCTTCTGCTGCCGGCAACTTTCTGTCTTCGATTGATGTCGATGGATTTGTCATTTGACAGATGAGTTTTTCTTTTTATACTTTTTCTGCTGCGGCGTTGCCAGGTTTGGTAACAACTAATGTTGGGAACTATCGAATAAAAACAATCGACTTATTCGATAGTTGCAAAATATTCATTTATTCGATAGCTATCAAAAAATCATTCATTACTATTTTTCAGAAATCATTCATTCAAAGCAAAACAATCGAATAAAAAAACTATTCGAATAAAAAATCGTTCAAATGAAATAATAAGTCGAATGTTTCTTTATGGAAGCAAGTAGTCCGATAGTTTGAATGAATGATTTATTCACTCGTTTGGACTTTGGACTATCGGTTGACTTGTGTGCATGCATACTTTTCATACCTGACTCCGGCGATGGGGGACAAGAAAAAAGTATTCGATTGTTTTTGTTTTTGTTTGAATGAATAATTTTTTCACTCGTTTGGACTTTGGACTATCGGTTGACTTGTGTGCATGCATACTTTCCATACCTGACTCCGGCGATGGGGGACCAGAAAAAAGTATTCGATTGTTTTTGGTTTTGTTTGAATGAATGATTTTTTTACTCGTTTGGACTTTGGACTATCGGTTGACTTGTGTGCATGCATACTTTTCATACCTGACTCCGGCGATGGGGGACAAGAAAAAAGTATTCGATTGTTTTTGTTTTTGTTTGAATGAATGATTTTTTCACTCGTTTGGACTTTGGACTATCGATTGACTTGTGTGCGACTTTCGGTTGACTTGTGTGCATGCATACTTTTCATACCTGACTCCGGCGATGGGGGACAAGAAAAAAGTATTCGATTGTTTTTGTTTTTGTTTGAATGAATGATTTGTTCACTCGTTTGGACTTTGGACTATCGGTTGACTTGTGTGCATGCATACTTTTCATACCTGAATCCGGCGATTGGGGACAAGAAAAAAGTATTCGATTGTTTTTGTTTTTGTTTGAATGAATGATTTTTTCACTCGTTTGGACTTTGGACTATCGGTTGACTTGTGTGCATGCATCCTTTTCATACCTGACTCCGGCGATGGGGGCCCGGATTAGTATTCGATTGTTTTTGTTTTTGTTTAAATGAGGTTCAGTATCATTGAACAGGTTGTTGTTTACCGTTCAAAAGAATTTGCATTTGGTTTTTTTGCTTTTAGGTAACTAAGAATTCGTTGCATTTATGAATTTTTGTATTGAATTTATGTTTTACTTCATGAATAGACATACATATGTATGTATATAGAGGATTATGCCTCCTGGTGAAACCTCTTGAAAAAAATCCACATTGGAGCTCCTACCTGAAATTATGGGGGCGGTGTTCTGGAAACGGACGTGTGAAGCGTCGTGTGAAAAAAAAAATAAGATAAAAAAGCAAACGATAAAATGGAAGAACGAAAAACGTACTTCATACAAGGACAGCGATTATCCTTTTTTAGGAACTAAAGAACTTCCAGAGGAAATGTCCGCTTTTGACCCCTGCTTACTTCTTTTCTTATCGCATCACGAGTGAACTGTTCGACATGATTGTTGAGGAATCCAATAGAAAAGCACTGCAGGAAAATATTAATAAACCCTCCAAAATAACTGGAAGTGAAAAGGAACAATTTGTCGGCATTCCTTTATTTATGTCTCTCATCAAATTGCCTTCTACTAGATGTTACTGGAACTCTCAACTATGGCAGTCTTTTGTTTAGGAGAGCATGGCATGGAGGAAATTAAACGGTTCCTTCACTTTGCGGATAGCCATAAGTTTGTGAGGCTTGGGCCTGGACACGTCAAGCTCTTCAAAGTCAGACCACTCCTCTACAACCTGTGGCAACAAGGAAAAACAGCATTAGTCGATTTTTACAACAAAACACTGATTTCGAGCTTCCTATTTTTTTTTTTAAATTGACTAAACAATGTTTCCGTCAAGTTCATTTTACAATAAACCAAAATTTTCTGCTATTCCTGGCGATGAAGATCATGGAGAACATTTCGAGAATTCTGAAACCGATGAAAGCAGTGAGTACGATTCAGAGGATGACAAGCTGTTGCTCGAGGAGTTAACAGAAAGACTTTTTTTCAGTTTCTTGCGTTTATTCAATAGAACCAAAGGGGTACAATTCAATTAATTTTAAGTACATTCTAAATATATATTATAAAAGTTACCTTAAGGGCTTAAATACTTGTTATTCTGCTTCTCTTCCTTCTGCTGCCGGCAACTTTCTGTCTTCGATTGATGTCGATGGATTTGTCATTTGACAGATGAGTTTTTCTTTTTATACTTTTTCTGCTGCGGCGTTGCCAGGTTTGGTAACAACTAATGTTGGGAACTATCGAATAAAAACAATCGACTTATTCGATAGTTGCAAAATATTCATTTATTCGATAGCTATCAAAAAATCATTCATTACTATTTTTCAGAAATCATTCATTCAAAGCAAAACAATCGAATAAAAAAACTATTCGAATAAAAAATCGTTCAAATGAAATAATAAGTCGAATGTTTCTTTATGGAAGCAAGTACTATCGGTTGACTTGTGTGCATGCATACTTTTCATACCTGACTCCGGCGATGGGGGACAAGAAAAAAGTATTCGATTGTTTTTGTTTTTGTTTGAATGAATGATTTTTTCACTCGTTTGGACTTTGGACTATCGATTGACTTGTGTGCGACTTTCGGTTGACTTGTGTGCATGCATACTTTTCATACCTGACTCCGGCGATGGGGGACAAGAAAAAAGTATTCGATTGTTTTTGTTTTTGTTTGAATGAATGATTTGTTCACTCGTTTGGACTTTGGACTATCGGTTGACTTGTGTGCATGCATACTTTTCATACCTGAATCCGGCGATTGGGGACAAGAAAAAAGTATTCGATTGTTTTTGTTTTTGTTTGAATGAATGATTTTTTCACTCGTTTGGACTTTGGACTATCGGTTGACTTGTGTGCATGCATCCTTTTCATACCTGACTCCGGCGATGGGGGCCCGGATTAGTATTCGATTGTTTTTGTTTTTGTTTAAATGAGGTTCAGTATCATTGAACAGGTTGTTGTTTACCGTTCAAAAGAATTTGCATTTGGTTTTTTTGCTTTTAGGTAACTAAGAATTCGTTGCATTTATGAATTTTTGTATTGAATTTATGTTTTACTTCATGAATAGACATACATATGTATGTATATAGAGGATTATGCCTCCTGGTGAAACCTCTTGAAAAAAATCCACATTGGAGCTCCTACCTGAAATTATGGGGGCGGTGTTCTGGAAACGGACGTGTGAAGCGTCGTGTGAAAAAAAAATAAGATAAAAAAGCAAACGATAAAATGGAAGAACGAAAAACGTACTTCATACAAGGACAGCGATTATCCTTTTTTAGGAACTAAAGAACTTCCAGAGGAAATGTCCGCTTTTGACCCCTGCTTACTTCTTTTCTTATCGCATCACGAGTGAACTGTTCGACATGATTGTTGAGGAATCCAATAGAAAAGCACTGCAGGAAAATATTAATAAACCCTCCAAAATAACTGGAAGTGAAAAGGAACAATTTGTCGGCATTCCTTTATTTATGTCTCTCATCAAATTGCCTTCTACTAGATGTTACTGGAACTCTCAACTATGGCAGTCTTTTGTTTAGGAGAGCATGGCATGGAGGAAATTAAACGGTTCCTTCACTTTGCGGATAGCCATAAGTTTGTGAGGCTTGGGCCTGGACACGTCAAGCTCTTCAAAGTCAGACCACTCCTCTACAACCTGTGGCAACAAGGAAAAACAGCATTAGTCGATTTTTACAACAAAACACTGATTTCGAGCTTCCTATTTTTTTTTTTAAATTGACTAAACAATGTTTCCGTCAAGTTCATTTTACAATAAACCAAAATTTTCTGCTATTCCTGGCGATGGATTTCAGAGTGAAGACGAAATCCTCGAGTCAGAAGATGAACAGGCTGAAGATCATGGAGAACATTTCGAGAATTCTGAAACCGATGAAAGCAGTGAGTACGATTCAGAGGATGACAAGCTGTTGCTCGAGGAGTTAACAGAAAGACTTTTTTTCAGTTTCTTGCGTTTATTCAATAGAACCAAAGGGGTACAATTCAATTAATTTTAAGTACATTCTAAATATATATTATAAAAGTTACCTTAAGGGCTTAAATACTTGTTATTCTGCTTCTCTTCCTTCTGCTGCCGGCAACTTTCTGTCTTCGATTGATGTCGATTTGTCATTTGACAGATGAGTTTTTCTTTTTATACTTTTTCTGCTGCGGCGTTGCCAGGTTTGGTAACAACTAATGTTGGGAACTATCGAATAAAAACAATCGACTTATTCGATAGTTGCAAAATATTCATTTATTCGATAGCTATCAAAAAATCATTCATTACTATTTTTCAGAAATCATTCATTCAAAGCAAAACAATCGAATAAAAAAACTATTCGAATAAAAAATCGTTCAAATGAAATAATAAGTCGAATGTTTCTTTATGGAAGCAAGTACTATCGGTTGACTTGTGTGCATGCATACTTTTCATACCTGACTCCGGCGATGGGGGACAAGAAAAAAGTATTCGATTGTTTTTGTTTTTGTTTGAATGAATGATTTTTTCACTCGTTTGGACTTTGGACTATCGATTGACTTGTGTGCGACTTTCGGTTGACTTGTGTGCATGCATACTTTTCATACCTGACTCCGGCGATGGGGGACAAGAAAAAAGTATTCGATTGTTTTTGTTTTTGTTTGAATGAATGATTTGTTCACTCGTTTGGACTTTGGACTATCGGTTGACTTGTGTGCATGCATACTTTTCATACCTGAATCCGGCGATTGGGGACAAGAAAAAAGTATTCGATTGTTGTTGTTTTTGTTTGAATGAATGATTTTTTCACTCGTTTGGACTTTGGACTATCGGTTGACTTGTGTGCATGCATCCTTTTCATACCTGACTCCGGCGATGGGGGCCCGGATTAGTATTCGATTGTTTTTGTTTTTGTTTAAATGAGGTTCAGTATCATTGAACAGGTTGTTGTTTACCGTTCAAAAGAATTTGCATTTGGTTTTTTTGCTTTTAGGTAACTAAGAATTCGTTGCATTTATGAATTTTTGTATTGAATTTATGTTTTACTTCATGAATAGACATACATATGTATGTATATAGAGGATTATGCCTCCTGGTGAAACCTCTTGAAAAAAATCCACATTGGAGCTCCTACCTGAAATTATGGGGGCGGTGTTCTGGAAACGGACGTGTGAAGCGTCGTGTGAAAAAAAAATAAGATAAAAAAGCAAACGATAAAATGGAAGAACGAAAAACGTACTTCATACAAGGACAGCGATTATCCTTTTTTAGGAACTAAAGAACTTCCAGAGGAAATGTCCGCTTTTGACCCCTGCTTACTTCTTTTCTTATCGCATCACGAGTGAACTGTTCGACATGATTGTTGAGGAATCCAATAGAAAAGCACTGCAGGAAAATATTAATAAACCCTCCAAAATAACTGGAAGTGAAAAGGAACAATTTGTCGGCATTCCTTTATTTATGTCTCTCATCAAATTGCCTTCTACTAGATGTTACTGGAACTCTCAACTATGGCAGTCTTTTGTTGAGGAGAGCATGGCATGGAGGAAATTAAACGGTTCCTTCACTTTGCGGATAGCCATAAGTTTGTGAGGCTTGGGCCTGGACACGTCAAGCTCTTCAAAGTCAGACCACTCCTCTACAACCTGTGGCAACAAGGAGAAACAGCATAAGTCGATTTTTACAACAAAACACTGATTTCGAGCTTCCTATTTTTTTTTTTAAATTGACTAAACAATGTTTCCGTCAAGTTCATTTTACAATAAACCAAAATTTTCTGCTATTCCTGGCGATGGATTTCAGAGTGAAGACGAAATCCTCGAGTCAGAAGATGAACAGGCTGAAGATCATGGAGAACATTTCGAGAACTCTGAAACCGATGAAAGCAGTGAGTACGATTCAGAGGATGACAAGCTGTTGCTCGAGGAGTTAACAGAAAGACTTTTTTTCAGTTTCTTGCGTTTATTCAATAGAACCAAAGGGGTACAATTCAATTAATTTTAAGTACATTCTAAATATATATTATAAAAGTTACCTTAAGGGCTTAAATACTTGTTATTCTGCTTCTCTTCCTTCTGCTGCCGGCAACTTTCTGTCTTCGATTGATGTCGATTTGTCATTTGACAGATGAGTTTTTCTTTTTATACTTTTTCTGCTGCGGCGTTGCCAGGTTTGGTAACAACTAATGTTGGGAACTATCGAATAAAAACAATCGACTTATTCGATAGTTGCAAAATATTCATTTATTCGATAGCTATCAAAAAATCATTCATTACTATTTTTCAGAAATCATTCATTCAAAGCAAAACAATCGAATAAAAAAACTATTCGAATAAAAAATCGTTCAAATGAAATAATAAGTCGAATGTTTCTTTATGGAAGCAAGTAGTCCGATAGTTTGAATGAATGATTTATTCACTCCTTTGGAATTTGGACTATCGGTTGACTTGTGTGTGTGCATGCATACTTTTCATACCTGACTCCGGCGATGGGGGACAAGAAAAAAGTATTCGATTGTTTTTGTTTTTGTTTGAATGAATGATTTTTTCACTCGTTTGGACTTTGGACTATCGGTTGACTTGTGTGCATGCATACTTTCCATACCTGACTCCGGCGATGGGGGACCAGAAAAAAGTATTCGATTGTTTTTGGTTTTGTTTGAATGAATGATTTTTTTACTCATTTGGACTTTGGACTATCGGTTGACTTGTGTGCATGCATACTTTTCATACCTGACTCCGGCGATGGGGGACAAGAAAAAAGTATTCGATTGTTTTTGTTTTTGTTTGAATGAATGATTTTTTCACTCGTTTGGACTTTGGACTATCGATTGACTTGTGTGCGACTTTCGGTTGACTTGTGTGCATGCATACTTTTCATACCTGACTCCGGCGATGGGGGACAAGAAAAAAGTATTCGATTGTTTTTGTTTTTGTTTGAATGAATGATTTGTTCACTCGTTTGGACTTTGGACTATCGGTTGACTTGTGTGCATGCATACTTTTCATACCTGAATCCGGCGATTGGGGACAAGAAAAAAGTATTCGATTGTTTTTGTTTTTGTTTGAATGAATGATTTTTTCACTCGTTTGGACTTTGGACTATCGGTTGACTTGTGTGCATGCATCCTTTTCATACCTGACTCCGGCGATGGGGGCCCGGATTAGTATTCGATTGTTTTTGTTTTTGTTTAAATGAGGTTCAGTATCATTGAACAGGTTGTTGTTTACCGTTCAAAAGAATTTGCATTTGGTTTTTTTGCTTTTAGGTAACTAAGAATTCGTTGCATTTATGAATTTTTGTAATGAATTTATGTTTTACTTCATGAATAGACATACATATGTATGTATATAGAGGATTATGCCTCCTGGTGAAACCTCTTGAAAAAAATCCACATTGGAGCTCCTACCTGAAATTATGGGGGCGGTGTTCTGGAAACGGACGTGTGAAGCGTCGTGTGAAAAAAAAATAAGATAAAAAAGCAAACGATAAAATGGAAGAACGAAAAACGTACTTCATACAAGGACAGCGATTATCCTTTTTTAGGAACTAAAGAACTTCCAGAGGAAACGTCCGCTTTTGACCCCTGCTTACTTCTTTTCTTATCGCATCACGAGTGAACTGTTCGACATGATTGTTGAGGAATCCAATAGAAAAGCACTGCAGGAAAATATTAATAAACCCTCCAAAATAACTGGAAGTGAAAAGGAACAATTTGTCGGCATTCCTTTATTTATGTCTCTCATCAAATTGCCTTCTACTAGATGTTACTGGAACTCTCAACTATGGCAGTCTTTTGTTTAGGAGAGCATGGCATGGAGGAAATTAAACGGTTCCTTCACTTTGCGGATAGCCATAAGTTTGTGAGGCTTGGGCCTGGACACGTCAAGCTCTTCAAAGTCAGACCACTCCTCTACAACCTGTGGCAACAAGGAAAAACAGCATAAGTCGATTTTTACAACTTTTGAGGAGACCAGTTGAAAGGTTTGACGTTATCTTACAGAAAACTATGCATCGTATAAGAAAGTTGTTGATACAGAAATAAAGATGAAAAAAAAAATATTTTTATACAATTACTTATGGTTGCGTTAGTTTCGTTAGCTGTTCGAGCATAAGAAGATATGTCAAAAGCTTCCGGAAAATCTTTACTTATGCTGTTTTTCCATAAGAACATTTGCGGGAACATTACTCATGTTGTTTTTTGGTGGTCTATAACTCAGCAACCGCTAGAGATAAAAATAAGAAAAAAATATGGCAAATAGAATCGAATATTGCGCATCCGTTGGTGTAAAAAACTCAATTTCGACATAAGTCGTCTTATGTCGTTTTTCCTTGTGGCCACAGATATAAGGAATCGACTACTTCTTATACCAAAGGAAGACAGTACACGTAATACAGATAATATATTGCGCAGGAAAAATGGCCGCAATTCGTGCCCTTTCTATAATTGTACTGAGTTTGGCGTTTAATTCAAATTAATTTGTGAGTTTAGAGTTTAATTCAAAGTCATTTCATTTTGTTCTTGAATGTAAACAAATATTCGCAGGGCGCAGGCGACCATCTTCTTGAATTTTTGACAGGTGCGCGAACTTGATCGAAAATTAACACTCTGAGTATACTACCTTATATATGTGTACTGTGCCCACAAAGTGCCGACAACACTTAAAGCAGTATAACCCAAAAAAAACCACATAAATTCAAAAATCTCGTTCTTAGCGGAATTTCAGGATTCAACTACGACTTCGACATATTTGCAGGGGAGAAAAGTAACGTCATTCCAGACGGTTTACCAAATTTGGGTGTTAGCGGGAATGTTGTGTCACGGTTGGTATGAACGATTCCAAGGAATAAAAACCACAAGATGGTTCAACAGCCCAAAACTGCAAGTATACCTAACCAAAGCGGGTCTTCTTTCATTGGGAACGGTGAGTCTGAATAAAGTTCCCAACATTGACGTTTCAAAAGAAAAGGAAAGAAAGAAGAATGGACGTGGAAACATTATTGAGAAAGTGGACAAAATTGATGGGGTCGACGTTTCTTTTGCGTCCTGGGATGACAATAAAATTGTCAATATGCTTTCCACATTTGTCGGGGGCAATCCCATATCCAAAAAAACGAAGTATTCCAGAAAAAAAAAATACATAAACCTTCTAGTCGATTTCCGTTCAGACGCATTTTTTTTGCATCTCCATCTATTTAAGTTATATTCGCTTCCTTTGTCACTTACGAAAACGCATTTTTTAAAGCTTGACCGAAACGCGTCCCGAATTAATACACAGGGCTTATCCTGAAAAACACTGCATGCAATGGCTTCTTGCTGTATTTTTTTCCCAAACATCACTCTTGTACTGTTTTCAAGATTTCCTAGAAAATTTTCCGAACGTCTTTAAGTTTTAAAATTCAATTAAGAAATGCATTTTTAATTTCTTAGAACACATCGCTTTATTTTCAGGGCGTAGCATGACAAAGAAATATAGTGTGTCATGATTATTTACAGACAGTATAGGGTAAAACCCCCAGTAGCGAGCCCCCTTAAGGAATGTTTTGACTTCATTGCTCTCTTAGAATTAATTGCTTAGATATATGAAAACAATTTAATCATTTAAAGAAAGTTTTGTATTGCTATTTGATATAATTAATAACTTTTTAAGTAGATAGGACTCAGATTTAATAAATTTAAATAAAGTAAAGAATGAGACATGAAGCAGTACCGAGCCCCCTCTGTTCCTCATTCGAGCCCTTATCGTTCCAGTGACGAGCCCCCCATATAAATCATAGCATAAAAATAAAATCACCGTTATTTTACTGTTAATTTATTTAAAAGTTAAAAAAAGAAAATATATTATTGCATAAATTCATCACAAAAATTAACAAAAGCAGTCAAAAACATAAAAACCCGAACTAAAAAACATTAATTTTATCATAACTCATTACAAAAAATCAACAAAAAAGTAAGAATATAAAAAACAAGAACAAATTCATTACATAAAATTAACAAAACAAGTTGAAACATAAAAAGAAACAATATTTATTATGCATATTATGTATGTATATTATGTATGTAACTGAATTGTTACTTAACTAATAAATTGTGC
Organism: Brachyopa scutellaris; assembly: GCA_949775065.1. Classification (NCBI taxonomy): domain Eukaryota; kingdom Metazoa; phylum Arthropoda; class Insecta; order Diptera; family Syrphidae; genus Brachyopa; species Brachyopa scutellaris. The sequence continues at coordinate 38,220,321 of OX459113.1, read as the reverse complement.
ATGGTTTGCAACTAAAAAATTCTATTTCATTTGAAATTTTTTTGGCACAACTGATGTGATATTCTCTTAAACAAATAAGCTGAGCAGGGCCGTCCTTACCCATCTAGGCGCCCCGGGCGAGACATACATTGGGCGCCCTTTTATATTTCACTGTTATTAAAAAAAAAGAAAATAATTTTTTTAAACTACAAAAACTAAAAAAACAACTAAAATCTTATTTTTCTAGGTTTTTTTGTCAGCAAATTTTTTGATAAGACTGGCAAAATCTAGGTTTCTGCAGCCTGATTTTCATTTGACAGTAAGGCTAAACTATGATATTTAATCTTGTTTGGGTCATTGTAGACCGCAAGTACGTTTTTATCAGGCTTAGTTTAGAAAAACTGCGTTTGCCACTTGAAACGGTCACTGGTATTGTGAACAACATACGCAGCGATATCCAGGTGTTGGGATATAACTCTTGAAGATTGTGCCTTTTAATGTCTCGGTAGGTGTTGCCAGAATGTAGTGTTGCAGGCCTAAAATTTCATCGCACAACAAATCCTCATCAATATTAGATTTAAAGTTGAGCGTTAACTTTTATTGCAGTGTAGAACAATGTCGCATGAGTTCTTCTTCATAATTTTTTTTTGTTAAACAAGAAACTCCATGTGACAGAAAAATCTGGCGTCTTTCGAAATCTGTTCTTCATAGATATATAGTACGGCGCCAAAAGGAGCATTAAAAACTCGACTTCAAACTTTTTGAAGTGAAACTTCTAAGCTCGCGGTGTGAATCCAAAATCCTGTAACGAAAATTCGTCACGAAAAACATTGCATCTCTTTCAGAACCCAACGTATTAGCACGCGTTAGAATGAGATACACTCTACACTCAGTCTCAGCTTTGTTCACAGCCCAGCTCAGTCGGGCGGCCGCTCACGCAGTGTAAGTGCATGTGTGTGCTACTTGGTGGGGTTTCGGGTGGAATACAGTGGAACAGTGCTAGCACGCTCATACATGATAGCATTGTATCTTGTACTTGTATGTGAAACCACTCTCATCAAGCTCTTTTTGAATTGAAATATTGAGAGCGCGAATAATGAAAATTAAGAATGAGATTGAGAATTAAAATATGGGATTTGGCTTTTACTACTTACGAGCTTACGACTTTCGAGTATGACGGATTTATTTCTCTTTCTTTGGTAGGAATTTGAATGAAACCATATGAGTAGTAAAACCCATTGTATGTGTGTGGGTGTGTATGTTCACAAAATCATACAGTGAATAAGCCAAAACAAAAGTCATAACATTGCGCAGGTTATAGCATGAAAGTATTTCTTTTTTTGCATATTTTGGGGAAAATATGAATTTCGTGTTTTAGTTGATCTGTTCTTGCCCAAAATGCAAGTGTGATTATTGACTATTTGAACGAGAATAAAATTGATATTTAGATCAAAGAAGGTTAAATATTATGTATTTGTTGTTTTTGTTAAGTATATTATAATACATAGTACAGGCATATGTATATGCAGATTAATATTGTCTTTTTGTTGAAATTTAAGCCAACGAAGCTACCTAATATTTAAATTATGGAGCTTACTCATGCGGTTGAGTGTTGAGAAGCACGCAGTAACTAATCTACACAGGCGCAGGTAATCCGATGCCCTACGAAAGTAAATTAATCAATCGGTAATTCTGCTGAAAATTAGAGAAGATAACGCAACCTCCCCTGACACCTGCCATTTTGGCACTAACCAAAAACCAAAATATAGTTGAGTCGTTCCGGTCGTACACATAACTAAGGTAGTATTAGTACACTAGTTACTCTTACTAGTAGTACTAGTGCATACATGATAGCATTGTATGTGAAACCACTCACATCAAGCTCTTTTCGAATTGAAATATTGAGAGCGTGAGTAATGAAAATAATGAATTAGATCGAGTTGAGAACTAAAATATGGGATTTGACTTTTACTACTTACGAGCTTACGACTTACGAGTATGACGGATTTATTTCTTTCTTTGGTAGGAATTTGAATGAAACCATATGAGATACAGTGAATAGGCCAAAACAAAAGTCAACATTGCACAGGTTATAGATATTCAAACTTTTGGTTTTCACCAAAAGAATCAAAATAAATAAGTTGTTAAATTCAGTTGTCCGTGTTGAATGATGTTGATGTATGTAGGTATATGTATGATTATGATATCTTTCTTCTGTCTGTCTGTCAATGTCGCTCTTCGCTCTCTTGCAATCTCTATCTATCTGTATTTGCCCAATACAAATAATATATACACCGTTTTTAAAAAAAAGTTTCACTTCTACCGCGTGTGACTGACACACACTTTTTTTTTTTTTTTTTTGGTCAGTTATTGGTTCATCAACAGCCTCTTCACTCGACCTACGTTTAATGCGTTTTAATTGCGCTAGTGGTTTAAAAATGGCGGCGTATGAAACAGCATCAAATATATAAATATCTAATTTGATCTTGAATCTAAAACGATCAATCTAGGATGGTCGGACCAAAATGGCATTATCTTGGTTATGAATACATACCTAAACAGACTTTTACAGTTCAAAGAGCATTATTTCTATATGTAACAACTTTTATGACAAAGCTTAGAGTCAATATACTTAAATACTTATCACATATTGCACAAAAACAAAAACAAAATAATAATAAGAAATGTTATTAGTAAAAAGCCTATCTATATAAAAGGCCGTATTTTAATTTTTTGTTCAAAATCGGCTGGGCTCGTTACTGGAACTTGATTTTTTTTGTTAGGCCAATACCGAGCCCCCTCCGGCTCGCTGTTGGATTTCCGTAATTTTTCATCCCAGTAACGAGCACCCAACAAATTTTAATAAACAACTATTTTTTTCTTACTCTTTCTTTTGAAATAATAAAATATACATTATTATTGTTATACTAAGCCTTAATTAGCTAACTACAAATTAAAGAAAATCACCTACCTTCTTGGTTAAAGTTTCTAGTTTCTTAAGAAATTTCACAATTTATACTCTGTTTTTGAACTTACGAAAGACTACTGAACACTTTGAATTTTTCTTAGCAACTGAAGACGAATTAACTAAAAATTAATTATACGAAATAAAGAAAAAATATAAATGATTTTTTCGGTTAAAAAACAGTTATTGTCTGAAAAGCAGGGACTTAGTAAGTCAAGTTGTGCACTCTCGCCCCGACGTCAGGGTAAGAAGAGTGCGCAGAGGTATGCGTAAGAGTGCGCAACCATTTAAGTCACAGTTTTCGTAACATTAGGTTTTATTTTATTTATTTTTCTAAATTTGAGGTTTTTTTTACCGCTGTTCCTCAATATATTTTTTTTTTTCTTACAATAATTATACTTTTTTTTTTAAAAAAATAGTGTTTTCCAGTAGAAAGATATAACTATGTACATTTATCACATCTCTGTAACTAAAGTTATGTAAATTGTGCGATAACACATTGTAAATTATGAACAAAATAAATATATTTATGTTAGCGATGCGATACTGAAATTACAGCTGCAAAGTATTATTCTCATTTCATATCTGTTAATCAAAATTAACAATTTCCTTCTGAAAATATTAGTGTCAAAACTTATTTTAAAGAAACTCAATTTTATTAGTCTACAGGTTTGCTTTAAAAACTAATAACTTTGAAACTATTTGTACATATTAGACTCATAGTTTTATGAAAAAGGACCAAGGTCGTTGTTTTTTCTTCTCGAGTACCTAGGTATTTCGATAGTCTATATTTGTTCTTTCTGCTGATGTGCAAAACAATTAGGTAAATAAAAACATATTTTAAGGTTAACCTGTATGGTAATGCAAGGTCATGTTAAGTCCCCTACAATGGCCAGAAAACAAAGTAAATTGTCTGATGATGAAAAAAGGCGTGCAGTAGAACAAAGTGATGACGATAACGTTGAAACACATTCTGAAGATGAAAGTGAATTTTATAACTCTGAAGAAGAGATCTTAGAGACAGTTTCTGAAGAAAATAACAAACAGGATGTCAGCGACATGGATGAAGAAATTATGGAAGAAGTGCAGACATTCGTTAGGAAAGGTGGCACACAGTGGGAATCTTTACCATTTATTTAGGGAAGAGTTATCGCTTAAAACATAATAAAATGTCTGTTGCATAAAGTAAAACTTCAACCAGGAAAAAGAGTCGGCTCCCCAATTTATTGCTCTTTTTTGAAAAAATGAAAATCAGCATAAGTCGCTTTTTACAATTGTTCAGCAGAGCAGGTAAAAGTTTTGACTTGAGCTAATAAAAAAAACTATCCATCGTGTAAGAAAGTTTCTGACACAGACACAGAGATGTGAGATGCGGTTTCATTAACCGTTGTAGCATGAGAGCATATTATGTCAAAAGATTTTAAGAAATGTTTACTCAAACTGTTTTCCCATATTTTTACTTCCGGAAAATTACTTAGTATTTGTTTTTTTTTTTTTGGTTTATAACTCAGCCACAGATATCATTTTGGATAGTTCGAATTTGCATGCCCTCAGCACTGGGGCTATAAAATAGAAGCCTACTGTTCACACATACATAGGTATATTGGACTGCTTATGAATGCTGGAATATTTAAGCAAGACATTATCCCTAATAATATAATAATTGATTACAAAGAATGCTGGTATGCGTTATTCGGTAGTCCCATTTTTCGTGCAACAATGTCCAAAAATAGATTCATTCAACTAGAGCGGCACATCCGATTTGATGACAGTACAATCAGATCAGCTCGTAGAGTTAAGGATAGAATGACTCCCAGGTAGATTGAATAAAAATTTGATGAAACATTGAATTCCCGGTAAAAATTTATCAGTAGATCAGCAGCTGATTCCATTTAAGGGAAGAGTGTCCTTTTGTCAATATATTCCTTCAAAGCCAGATAAATATGAAATGAAAATTTGGTGGATGTGCGATAGTAAGACCAGCCACCCATTGCAGGGAATCCCGTATTTTGAAGAGAGAGAGAGGAAGAAATCTAAGTGAAAGAGTTGTTGGACAGTTATTTGAACCCTTCGGTAGAAAAAATAGGAATATTACATTTGGAAACTATTTCATCAGATATGAGCTATCTCAAAATTTACTTTCGCAGGGTTGACATTTGTTGAAACACTCGTGAAGAATAAACAATACATCCCCCTATTGGATTTGGCTGAACCGCAAGGGTCTGTTGGAAGTTGTATTTTTGGCTTTCGAAACAAAGTTACGCTGGTGAGTCATGTTCCGAAGGAAAAAAAAGGCGTTCTTCTACTGTCTACCATGCATTATAATAGCCATAGTCAATGTGTGCTCCGCGGAGCCCTGGCCACTGGGTCCCGCAACGGCACGCATTTTTGTATGTGTATAAGTGTTAAATACAGCACATGTATCACAATTCCATCATTAAATCAGGAATATCTTTATTCGATTTCTTACAAGTCGAACAAGTAACTCCGGACGTTCTCCTATCACATATTGCTTAATAACGAGTAGATACATACATATGTATATAATAAATCCTTTCTGTTTACACAAATCGCTAGCTCCTTGGAATTTTCAAAAATGTATGTTTAAAAATATTTTGGAAACCTATGCAAACTATGTTCTAGTTTAGCCTTTGTGTGCTCTTTTAGTATGTGTTTTTTGTTGAAAGCGGTTGTAAAATTCAATATATCGGGCTCGGCGATTAGTTTTGACCGTATATGTAAGTGTAAAAGAGAGAATGGAGCTTGCTTAAAGGTGTTGCAACAAAATCATCCATCAAAAGCTCAAATGTGGTTGGAAGATGCGGCATCAACCTCAAAGACTACCGGTATAGATTGCAGAGGAAGTGTACCGATTATGGAATACCAAAATATAAACTCAGTTTTAAACATAGAAAAATAAAATTGTATTCGATCTTTTAAATATTTATTAATGGAAATACTTCATTCTACTTATAAAACAAAACAAAAACTCAAAAAAACAATATCATTCCATGACAAAAACAAAAAGGTTGAAAAACTCAAAATGAATACTTTTCAAAAGGTAACCCTAATATGGACCACTATCCATTATTATATAAAACACATGCAAATTTATATTGATGTGAAAAAATCACAAATTAAATCAATTTATTCGAAACCAAAGCAGTCTACATGGTACCATTTTCAGCAGGGCGTGCATTGAATCCATTCGTCCCCGCCCTTATCATCAGTAAACAGCCCCGAACAATAACCGCACTCTGTCTCACCGTCGTCGTCAGGAACACGTGTTTGTAATGTCGGTGCAAAATCAGTTGAGGAATCCAAGTGGAATGAAATTTCATCAAATTCTGATAAGGATGACGTCCAGCCATTTCATTTTTAAAAGGATGCTCCAAGTTATTATGACCAGCTAATTGAAAAGTCAATCTTTTAATATATTTTTGTGTCAAACCGTAGTACTTCTTTTCCATTCCCAGGACGTACTGCACTAATTGGTTCTCTAATTCTGGAGTAAGAACAGTTTTTCTACCAAGAAGTACATCTAAGGCTTCACGAATTAAAAAGTGTGAAAAGTGTTGTCCGTGGAACTTTAAAAGTATCTGCAGCTTTTTTGAAGCCCTTTTCTTTTGACTTTACAGCTGCGATGGCTTTCTTCATGTCTTCCTTGCCCCAGGCCTTACGTTTTTTCTCATTAGGTGCCATCTGAAAACTTACAAGATATCTAACGTCAAAAAAGAAACAATTATATGAGCTGGTTCCCAATATGGAATACAATTCCATATTAGGAGGCTCGGATTTTCCATATTAGGAACAACGATGTTCACTGAAAAATGTAAAAATTCACAAGTTATTCATCTGAACTCACCTCAAAGCATTAAATTATTACAACTGTTGAATTTTTCCCTAATGGCACAAAAAAATATATTTAACTAAAGCTAAGCCGATAACAAAATATAAAGAAAATAAACTCAGTATTATGTCACGCACTGCACCAAAAATAATTTTTTAACTACTGCGCACGTCTTATTCAACCGCCGCGCCGCGCTGACTACAAGGGTACTAACAACGAATATGCGCATGAAAAGAAGGCTTTGCAAGAAATTATCAGATATATACATAAATACATACGTAACGTAGTTTTCAAAAAACTGCACTATTCGATTTTAGGAGCGTATTCAATAATCGGTACACTAATTATGACTCTTTCAAGCTCCATGGTTGAAACAAGTAAAATATCTAACGACTCAATAAAAGCGAAAAAAAAAACGAAAGTACGACGAATCTTACATCAATCTCGGATTTGTTGATTGTAACGGCTCACTTCTCTGCCTGTTATGTTGCAGGCTGCTTGCGAATAGTTCCGTAGAACCTGCTAAGATGCGCCAACATTTAGAAACTTTACACCCCGATTTCAAAGACAGACATTTTTTTATACGAAAAAAATAACAATTATTAAGAGGTCAAAAAATATTACGTATGCAACCAAAACTGTGATTAAATGTGATAAAACCACCAAGGTATCGTATTTGGTCAGATATCGCATAGCACAAGCGGGAGAAACGCACACAATCGCCGAGAAATTAATAAAACCACGTGTGGCAGATATAACACAATGTAAGTATGGTCGATGAAAAGTCTCCAAAACTTCTTTCTACAGTGCCGCTTTCGAATGATACCATTTCGCGTCGAATTATAGATCTCGCAGGTAGCATCAAACAAGAACAAGTTGCTCGCCTTCAACACAGTAAATGAGTCAATTCGTCCTGCAAACGATGAGTCGACTCATGTGATATGCTGGTAATTGAACAATATCCATATAAATATTCAAGAAGACTTGCTTATGCGCGCTTTGCTGCCAACTAACATTACCGGAGATAACATTTTTAACACGATTAACACATTTAAACAGCAGGAGCTGTATTACAAATTAAAAAAAAATCAAGTGCAAATCGTACTTGCGCAATAAGTGTTCCGTACTATCAGTTATTTGAACATATTACATACAAAAGTATGTAACAGATTTACGAGTATGTTGATGGATGTATGGATACAAATGTAAGCAACTTGATAAAATAACATATCTGATTCCCTTTCTCATCTGCTCCGAAGAATAAGTATGCAAGAATTTTATGTTTGTGCATCAGATTTCATTCCTCATCTCGATATTTAAGTATTTAGGTAAAATTAAAAGACAGCCAATTAGATGCGCAATATTTATTCAAAAAAGGTCTACTTAATTATAAAAAATATTATTGAAGGAAATTTTCGATTTTTTTTCAATAAAGAACAGCTAGTGCAATGAACTTACTGCAGCTATCAGTTCATCTTTTATTTCGCATATCAACAACAACAATTCGCATTTTGTTTCTTCGCATTTTTTATTTGACAAACTTTCATTTAGGTTTGTAATTATTTCGCCATAAAATATTCTGCATTCACAATTTCGCTTTATTTCATTTGGCAAAATATTATTTTGTATTTTTAATTTGCTTAGTTTTCATTTTATCACATGTAAAAAATTTCGCGCGAAAGCGAAAGCCATCAAATTAAAAATACAAAATAATATTTTGCCAAATGAAATAAAGCGAAATTTTTCCCACTCGGGTGTATAAAATCAATGGTTAAGCGTTTATAAATATTTATATACCCATAGTAAAAAAGAACACTCGCGAGTCGCGATAAAGACCATGCCGCCAAATCTCAAATCGGTGTTGATGAAGTAGTAAAAATAACTCTGTGTAGCAAAATTTCACAAAATGTTTGTTTGTGTACACTTTTGGATTGTTTATACTTGGTTTATGTCAGCTCATTTCAAAAATGCCAAAAGTTATTCTTAAGTGTTAGCTACTGCTCCAGAATTTTAACGAAAATGTGGCATCTTTAAGCATTTATGCACTTTTGTAAATACAAACAAAAAAAATATAAAAGAATACTTAATTCAAAATGTTACTTCAGATTTTAATAACCTATTATATCCTATATCCTATATAAAAAAAAATTGGCACTTCCATATGCATTCAGAAGTGCAGAGATTTTCTTGTTTTCCTGCTGTGATCTTTGGAATTGCCCCTTTTTAGGTGCAAGATGTAGTCGCCCATTTACCCTGGTTCCGGCTATCCATTGTGGCGATGTCTTAGGGAAACGTCTCACCATGTACTAATGCTCCCCACGTTTTCACTAACAAAATCTAAGTGAGAGTGACGAACATGTAGTTTTAGCGACATCCTGCATCCTAATATATGTATTAAACATGTCCACTAAATTTTCTACGAGTTCTACATAATTTTCTATTTTTGTATTTCCTAGAAAGCCTCATTTTATTTCCCTGAATGCTATCCAAGTATAACGTTCCTTTGATTTGAAGCGGGGGCATACGTACTTTTCCTGAATCTCCCAATAGGTAGAACTTTACGTTTCTTTGCATCAGGTATAAAGGATTCTCTTAGCGGCCATGTTTCCGCAAATGAAACATTTTTAATTTATTTTCTCAACTAACGACTAATCACACTTAGTTGCAGAGGTCAAATGATAGGTTTGCTCTGCTTGAGTCTCCGTTAACACATTAAGCGATACCGTTACCGTAAAACTAACAGTAAGAACGAATGAATACTCAAAATGTGCTTGATTTATCATAAGGAAGCAGAAACTAACAAAAAATTTACACAAACAAATTTTTGTTACACAGTGTAATTAATAACGTAAAATCACGTCCTCTTTAGTCCCGATTGTTTTCAATACTGTGTTTAATCCTTAACAAGATTATTCGAACTGAGAGCTTAATTGCAAGCTTTTTTTACTGACATTTCTTTTAACTTAACTATATAAGCCTCAATTGGAGCTTAAGCTACGTTTTAATTCATTTTGATGTTTCACAATGGCGGCTTAAGAGGTAAACCCCACTTAAGTTTTGATTTTACTTAAGCCCCTGATTTTAGTGGCTTGGTTATTGGTTTATTTTCTTTTTTTTATTGATGTGTTAACATCTAAGCGCTCGTTAGCAAAATTTCTAGTGGAGTAATTCCGCGATTTTGCATTCGGGGACGGAATACCGCACGGATACGAAATTTTCAACTCAAATTTCATAGCAGCGCGATGAAATATTGACAAAGTAATTACTTATGTTCCTTTTCAACTTTTATATATTACTTTTTGTCCCGGAAAATGGCATGGTTTTCAGAAAATAGTGAAAAGACTGCATATTGGGAAGGAAAATTATAGCTATACAGCCCTAACTCAATAATTGCTTATCGGATTGAAAAACAAAAAAATATGTGAAATTAGAAAATTTGTCACTGATAAATTTGAGATATAAAACATCCTCCTGCGTTGTCCTGAAGCTGAGCAATGTTCAAAACAATTATTATTGAAATCATCGCCCGCAATTTTCCTTCAGTGGAAACCACTGTCAGTAGTCGGGCAGCAGTGGCCCAGTGGGTATCATTGCAATAGTGTGTGTGTGAGTATATGTGCGCGCTCTAACATGATCATAATAAGTCCGTTCGCGTTCCACTTTCGAAGAGTGGGGGTGAAATTCTCTCAAAGACAGAAAAATTACGAAAAAGTAAACGAACGCATTAGCACCAAAAAAATGAAAAATGTATGTGATTTGACAGTTTTCATATATTACAGAAATTTCTTGTGGTAAAATTCGTAGCATGGGGAAATTTCCTACTCTTTCGTGAGCACTCTCTTCTACAAAAAACTTCTAAAGAGAGAGCAATAATGAGGAGCAGTCCCGAGACCATCTTATAAGCAGATTTTTTGCCCTATTCAGACAAAGTAGGGACTGTTTAGAAGCCTATGGCATATATACAGAGAAAGCTCCCTCACTAGACCGCCTGAAGATACTGAGATTAATCAATGGGAGATTCCATTGACCAATAGACTTGGCAGTCTCCAGTAAGGGAACACAATAGATCTATTATAGGTCACAGTGTACATCTTTTTCACTTATTCATTTTCCAATCTATTTGATGACACTACTAAACTTGACTATACCGAGTATCATAGAAATAAAAATAATAATATTAGATTTCATTTCCTCTAAATCTTTTTGTATGTAACCTTGATATAAACTCGAACCCTACGCATATTTACTAAACATAAGTAGTATCTTAAGAGGGACCTGCTTTACTTGAGGATGGATACACAAACAGCATAAGTATATTGACCCACGCAATCCGATTCGATAATGACCCCCCGTACATTCATACAAAAATTCATATGTTCATTTCATGTTTATTCAACCCAGACGTTATTATCTTTTAGCACACAAGCAAAAACGGAAGTAGGACATAATAAACATAGGAAAACCCCCATTTCCATAGGATGTATTCTCTTCTCGCCTTCATCCACAAGATATTGACCAATTTTAGTTTCTCCTTTTATACACAACGAAAGTTATGTATATGAACTAACTTGAGAAGTAAACAATATCTGTGTATGAGTATAATGTATCTAGATAAAAAAAAAAAAAACTAAAAACCAATCGCCTATCGAGGAAATTGGGTAATAATGGCCTCAACATGGAATGTGTAATTTTTTCGATTATGGAAAATTACTTGGTTCGTGACTTGAATATTTAAACTGCAACAGCAGCAGCCATTCACTAGGACAAACTATGGACAAAGTCGAACAACCAACAATGTGCTTCGAATCCATATCAAATGTCATATCATGGCCAGATCATTCCTCAGGGTTATCCTCGTATATGTTATGTGTGCCATCGATGGATATCTATGCACAGGTAGTTTATGGATTCCATATTCCGGGGCACCAGAACATTGTAATCGTTAGAAGACCGAAGTAGTGAACGCACGTTTTGACATAAAATTGATTGGAATCGTTCACTTTGACATACATTTCGATGCAAAAGGCAAAAGTTAGAATTTTTTTTTCTAACTTATTTTGAACTGAATCCTATAGGCAGAGGACATGTTAAGGTTGGCCGCAGTACAGAGTACGTACCAGTGCATACTAATGGAAGACCAACAGCACACGTCAGACTAGATAAGACCAAACAAGGGGGGATAACAGATAAGAATCGCAGGCTTTTGACTGGCCAAATATTATCTGAACTCATGCGTGTCCTGTCGAGAAATTTGATTTCTCAACCGAATTCAATTGGGTTAATACTCGTATTTTTCCTTTGCTTAGCTTGTTTGAATAGTAAACAGTTTTAGGGAAGTTTCCGTTTACAATTTGATTTTTTTTTTGTAATTCTTGAAAGATTTATTGGCAAATGCGGGGGAACTTTCTTATCGCATGGACAGGTTTTTTGTTGCTGTCAAATTTTGCAATTTGTTGAGTCAGTTCGTAAGTTATTCATTACATATGCACATACATATATCGGTACGAACATTCAGTAGTGTGCATAATAAATGCGCCCACATAAAACAATAAAAATATACAAAGAAATTAATTTCTAATTTTTATGCTATGTAAAAAAATATAATGTTTGCTCATTGAGATGGGGAAATAATATTTTAGTCTCAAAACATAGTAATATGTTGTGTAATTTACCGTAAAAGGGATTAGGCTTTAATATTTGGTCCCAAATCCATTTGGTATTTGTAAGTAATTTCAGTGAGAGGTTAAACTATGTTTAACTGAACAACGAGTTTAAACTGACGATAAAAACAAAGGTCCGTTTTTAGGGTTAGTTTTAACCAAGACGTACATAAGCCTGGTTTTACTTCAGCAGTCATAGCTGAGGGTTTAATCTAACGTTTGTCGTAGAGATTCGTATTTTCACTGCATTTTTACAGTGAAATCTCCCATTACGGACAACTCCATTCGACGGACATATGTATTTTCATAACCATGCTTTTATCTTTACGATTGCATACGTTTCACATACGCATACGCTTCACACTGAATTTTTGTAACTTGCTCACAGTCGCAATAGATGCCAACGAAAAGGCAAAATAAAATAGAAACAACGCACATTTTGTACAGTACTCTCTGGGCGGCGCGCTGCGGCGGTTGCTGTGGGAAGTATCAATTTTGTAGCAAAACTACTCCCATATGATTATATGAATCAATTTGTATGACGTATTTTTTTGAAAAGATTTTCTGTATTTTGTGGATACCCAAACTTTTCGTTCCATTAAATCCTTTGGGTAGGCGAATGAATACCGAATACCGAAGCACTTTACAGAGATCAGAAATATTCAAACATCGTGAATACAGCCTTCGTATTAAGGTTAGGTACGATGGCACCGTACTCGGTAGGATTAATTTAGAACAAAGTAGGTCCATAGTATTGCCAAGTGAGCCGATTCGTATCGGTGCTGTTGGGACCATTATAAAAGTTGGATACATCTTCGTATTTAATTGATATTCGTTGAGGAAATATCTTGAAGGACAATATTCTCCAAGCGATTATCTTCATCTGAGCGCGAGGACGAGCTCAGAGTCAGAGCTGACGAGCTTGAACTCACATGTGAGATCGATTGTGCAAAGCGGAACTTGGACCAAGTTTCATATGCAAAAAAATTAGATCGTTCACAACAGCTCTGACTTAATGGCTTTGAGTCATATCTCAAAGCTCTCTGTCTTATTTAGTTGTGACTAGAATAGAAAATAAAAAATGTCTTATGAGTTTGAAATAGAGTGTGGTTTTCAGCATTGAATTAATACTTTAGTAAATTTTTGTTTAAGAACTGAAGGAAAATAAAATTTTGCTCGAAAAACCACAATTACCAATGTTGAAAGAGGGATGCAGTGCTTAAAATTACAGCTGTTTAAAAGAACCAATTTGGTGATGACATAAACGGAAATAAGAAATCTCGTGTAAAAAGCAAAACAGATGGTGATCCATCTGACAATTCGTCGATGTCTTCAAAGAAGAATTTGCCCAGGGTTCTATTTCTGTGTTAACAGAGGTTCGGGCAGTGACAGAGGAAATGGGTTGTGTCTTCATGTACCTCCTTATCACCGCATCCCCTGCAAATGTCGTCGCCACTTAGTCGTAGTTTTTTCATGTGGTATCTTAGAGCGTTTTGACCAGTTAGCACTCCTATAAGAATTGACAACGATTTCCTGTCTTTTTGTAGGAGCTTTCTTCTTCTTTTGTCGTTGTATTCTGGCCACAATCTTCTTGATACCTCGCAGGTGGTTAGTGATTTCCACCTGATTGCTTCAATTGCTGATTCTGGCCCGAAGGTTACAGAGAGGAGGTTTAACCGTCCCAACTGATTGTTCTATATCTAGGGCCGAGCCCTTTCTGGTTCATCTGCGGCTTCGGCCGAGAACCTTTAGCTCTTCGCGGCAACACTTCGATGTTATTTGTGTAGCAGCTATTGCTTTTATGGCCGCCCGGCTGTCAATGTTAATATTGATATCCTCTTAGACATTATAGGGGGATTATTTCGCAAGTCTGCAAATAAATTCGCTGTTGATTTTTGTCCGCTTCTTGAGTCTGATAAATATTTTTTTATCACAACTAATAATTTCGGAATATTCCTTGTGATTGTGTTAAATCTTTTCAAAAACAGTTATCTTCGTCTTCTGTGTAGTATTATTTTCCTCCTTTCTAGCTTTGAGAACTGAGTTCAAATTTGGACCATTCAGTAAATTTAAAACTACCCTCAAAATAATTTTTAGCCCCATTTTGAAACACACAACAAACTCAGAAAAAAGCATCTGTCAAATTTTTACACACATTTTTAGAAGAGTATCATTCTGATACTATACTATGTACACATGTATTTGTACTGATGTTTGAATGCTGCAACAATACAGAATTATTTGCGTTTAAAAATATACAAGTAAACCTGCGGTAAACTTACTGCAAACAGTTTACATTTATGAACTCGACCTATGTATATACATATTAGGCGTGTTGTTTTTTTAGCCTACATAGAATAAAAATAAAAATTTCAATACATAATACAACAAAACCTTAGCCTCGATAATTATCCAGGCTAAGGTTTTGTTGTATTTTATATTGAAAACATGTTGCTGAAACATGTTTATTCTATATAGGCTTAAAAAAAAACACGCCTATTATAGGTAAGGTAGGTACCCAAAAATTAATTACTTCACACCCTCTTCATTAAATCGATATAGCCGACGAAAATCTTCACCAAATGGACACCTCAGTTTTTATCAATGCGATTTGTAATGAAATTTAACTGAAATTTAATTTTACATGAACTGAGTAAGGAAATACCCATGCTTAATTATTTATGAGATCGAGCTCATGGAATCAAGCATTTGCTCATCTTTTTCCATATCAAAACAAGCTCTGTCTCAAATCGAGCTTTCATCTTGGGATCGATCTCAACGTTTTGATATCGAGCTCACAACATGAGATCTTACTCGGTCAGTGTATTTTTTTTGCATACCATGTTAAGCAAGATCTCAGAAAAGTGAGTAAACAGCTTGAACTCATCTTTTAGCATACGACCCAACAATGCAGATATGTATAGCATTTGTTGAAATTTTATGAAAGCAATGTTTGCAGTGAGCACCGTGGTGTAGTGGTTAGTGCGTTGGACTACTATGCAATGCTGCCCGGGTTCAATTCCAGTCCGGGTCCAACACCTAAAAAGCTTTTTTCACGGTGCCACCTCTTTCGAATGTCTGACAAGCAATCAAAGAGTATCATTTGTCACGATTGAGCTCTCCTTACAAAAAATGGCTTTGGAGGTTCGAACATAGGAAGTGTTTCGCCGTCCATAGCAGACATAAAATCCCGTGTAGAATTGTACTCCTCATCGATTAAGCAATTAACAAATTTAAAAAAAATCCCGTTTTTACATACCTTTTTACTAAGCGACTATTGTAGCCTTCTAGGGCGCTTGCTGTTCGTATTCGCTTATTGTACACAGAAAATGATTGCGGAGTTTCCTTTTGAATAAAAAATTGAAAATATAAAAAATCTATGTACATAGTTCTTAAAGCTAATTTTACCTGCAACATCCACTGCCTTTTATAATAGGCCATAAAGGAAGACAAGCTAGTCGAAGAAATTGAATTTGCTTCATTTTCAATCAACGAAAATGCTATTTGTATATTTTCAATACTCAACAGAGGCATTGTCAATAATTTTTTGAAAATTTTGTAAGTTCTGGTATCTGTTCTCATCATCCTTAAAAAATTTGGAATCTTGGATGCTTTTCTTCTTAGGTCTTTGGTAAAGTGAAACCAACATCCGTTGAAAGCAGCATTCGGAAAAACAGTTTTAAGGGCGATTCGTAAACTGCATATAAAGTCGGTTGTAAATGAAGCTGCATGAAATTCATATAGGTTTCGCTCGATTAATGTGAATAAATGCTTATACATATTCGATGACTTATGGCGCAAAAAAAATGTTGTTCCTCTCTTTGACTATATTAGGTGTTTCTCACTAATTAAAGGGTGCTGAATCTAAATCCGTCAACGAAAATCTTCTATCACGTACAGTTTTTGTGTAGCAGTATTTAAATTTTTTTTTTTTGGTCTCAACCCTATATTTTAGGGATCCAACTTTTGTCTTGTTCGTCAATCCTAACACCATAAGCCTCTTTGATGAGTTCTGTTATAGCTCTTTTTTTAGATTTAAGCCTAAACTCTTCATAAATGTAGCAAAATGAGTCCGTAGCATTTTTTCACGATCGCGGCATATTTTTATCCTAGAAACAACAAAACTTCATTCGATCTAAGGTTTTATCAACTGATAAACACTTTTTATTGTTGTTCTCCTTAAATGGAAAAAAATGCGTACAACTTACGGTAAATAAATATTGTTAAAACACAAACACTTTAAGGATGTTGTTAAGGACTGCATAGGTTGGTCTCTAAACATGCGTGAGTGAGTGCCGCCGTCGACGCAGCGTAAAGAGTTTAACGGTATCATCCCCTCCCTTCAAAGTAACAGAAATAGCTTTTGCATATTATTATAAATGCAAGTTTGGCTGATTTATAAAGCTTTTCACACAAAGAAAACCCTTAAATTAGCTTAATTTATATTAATATTAAAAAAACTGTACGTGATAGAAGATTTTTGTTGACGGATTTAGATTCAGCACCCTTCAATTAGTGAGAAACACCTATTATAGTCAAAGAGAGGAACAACATTTTTTTTTTTTTGCAGACCAGTGTTATTGTCAGAATCTTAAAAACTGTATTTCGAAATGAACCGCTGCTTCGCAAGATTCTGAAAATCTTCAGCAGTTCATTTCGAAATTAAGTTAACAAGACTCTGAAATGGACTATTTTTAGTGTGTTTTGACTCTAAAGAGTTAGGATACAAAAAAAGTTATTGCAGCATAAGCGAAATGAATTATAATTAATTGTTTGTACCCACATGATGTGGGCACAACATTGAATGTTCCATTCACAAAATAACGTTTTTGGAATGTGTCGGGCAAATCTCCTTCTAGTATGTATTGTAATTTTCTTAGCCATAAGTATTGTGTATGCAAACTCATTTTCCAAAATCGTGTGTTGGTAGAAATCCGTTTTATTGCTTAATTTAGAAAGTCCATAGCTCTCTCATTTTTGTAGCACATTAAAACATCACCTGGACTCTCGGGCATTTCGGTAAGCTTTGATTTTTAATTTTATTAAGTCCTCTTTTTACACTTTTAAAATGTTTATTAATTGATTCGTCGAAAATTTCCGGAGCTGTAAGTCTCCGTTTTAAAGGCATATTATCACAATCTATTTTCATGGCATTTATAATTTTAATTTTTTCCATCGTTTTTTCTGGTTTTCATGTGGATGATGAGCTTAATTTTTTTTAATCAGTTCTTTACTCTGTTTATAAATTATTATGCTACCTTTGCAACCCTTATCAAAATAGCACCTGTACCGAGAGAGATTATATTTTGTATATTTTTTGACATATATTTGTTTTTCTTCACGATCATAAATCAATACACTATTTTTTCGAAATCCCATAATAAATTCTATTTGATTTTCCATTGAAACACACTCTTTATTTCATCGCAACTTAATCTTGCACCGTTTTCACAAATTACACATGTATTAAATCGTAGGCACTCATCAAGATTAGCTTAAGAATAAGTTAAAAGGGTCTGATAACTGACTGTAGTTTAAAAAATAAATAAATATTTGGCTTCAGCAGTCCTAGGTAGAACCAAGCCTAGCTTCCCGCAACCATTTGTGTGTGCGCGTTATATTTTTGCACAAATTGAAGGGACTGTGGCCGTGGTGGTTAGTGCGTTGGACTACCATGCAATGCTGCCCGGGTTCAACTCCTGGCCGAGTCTAACACCTAAAAAAAGGAGTTTTTTCACGGTACCACCCCTTTCGAATGCCTGACAAGCATCAAAGAGTATCATATGTCACGATTAAGCTTCTCAACTCGCCGTTCGGAGTCGGCAAAAAACTGTAGGAGTTGGGAAGCTTTACATGACAAATGATACTCTTGAATGCTTGTCAGGCATTCGGAAGAGGTGGGCACTGTGAACAACTTTTTTAGGTGTTTGCGGCGGGATTCGAACCGAACACTGCTGCCTCAGTAGTCCGACGCACTTGCGCTACGGTGCTCACCATAGTTTAGCTCTTTGTTAGATCATTGTTGTCGAAAGTTATTTACCTCTTTAAAGTGGAGTTCGTTACATTAAGTTAAAAGAGTCTAAGAACTAAGTGTAGTTTAAAGCTCTCTGTTTAATTATTGTTGTTTTCATATTTTTGACTGTGTACTAAGTTCCCATAAGAAAGTGGAGTTCATTCCCACGTTCAATGGGAACGAAGTCCACTTCACTAAAGTGGGTCTAGTTCCCATTAAGTGAGAACTAAGTCCCTCTGTGGACTTAGTTCCCGGAGACTTATTTCCCCGCACCACAATATACACGGTTTTCAATAAAAGGTTTCAATGTGATTAATCAAACAAATATGTACAATTGTACATATACAGGAAACTTAGATGTTAACTTTCAATTAAGTCTATGGATGGTGTCCAGAATAACTGGAGTTGTATTTTTTTTTTTTATAATTCACGCGCCCTAAAGGGGTTATGAGTACTTTTAAAATGTCTTGCACAGCGCGGGACATAAGGAAATTTAAGGGTCTTAAATGCTTGTAGATCGTAACGGTAGGGAAAATTTGTGGTTGGTAAATATTATTGAAATGTTTGTCCTTGCTTATGCTTCACAGAAGTTTATCCAGATGTTTCTTATTATTGTTTGTGCGATCAATTTCTTCAGCCATACCATCATCCTACTGCTAGTGTTATGCCTCCGCAGACATTTACTTCTGAAACTGATCTTTTTCTTTATGTGGTTTGGGGTGAACTAGGCATTGCTTCTCGCAAATATTTGCTATATTTTTACACGAATGGAAGGGGCACAGCCTTGTTCTAAAACCGAACGGCGCAGCGAGTTGAGAAGCAAATGATACTGTTTGAATGCTTGTCAGACATTCGAAAAAGGTGGCACAGTGAAAAAACGTTTGGGTGTTTGCTGGGATTGAACCCGGGCAACATGCGTAGTAAGTAGTCCAAAGCACTTACCCCTACGCCAAGGGGCTGAAACTGATGAACTCATTTTTATTTCGTGAGAAAAAAATGTTTGGGAGTAATTTGGATTTAAACCATGAACCTTTAGCGTGACAAGCGACGATGACTAGCACCCAGCCACCTACAAAAATTATCTCGCAAAAGAGCAATAATTTAGCCTTTTGTATGGCACGACGCCCCATCTTGTTGGAAGCACTTCGTGGATAGGAGGTCTTCTCGACAATCCTATTTGGATTTTCTGAGCTGCAACTCTGAAATTCCACATCCGCTTAAGGTGCATGTCCACTTGAGAGCACTTTCGCTAGCAAAATCTCGAGAGCTACTCTCAAGTAGCTTTCCATTTGAGAGTGAAATTTTTCAGATTTACTATTGAAAGTTGTTTGCGAGATATCTGAGAGTAAATTTGCTGATAGTACTCTCACACCCGTGTCCACTTCACTTTAGTTATCGGTTAAGAGCAGTCATCATGATGCATGCAATGAAAAGTTGCAGCAGCGGCTGTTATTGATATTGCTATAAAAGGGCGAATAATAAACTAAAATAATAATAAAACTAATTCCAGAAAAAAAATTATCAAATTCAAAATTATATAATTTTTTTGACAATTTATTTAAGCACAATTCACTTACTCACAGCTAGCTGCTCTCAGAATGCGAACTCTGTTTGAATAGTGCGAGTTGATCACCGAGAGTAGCATAATGTGTGTCCACTTATAAACAACTAGCTGATCCGGCGAACTTCGTACCGCCTCAAAATTAATAAATATTGTGTCAACTTATAAGCTGAATTAAATTCAGGTTCTTATTAAGTTCTTATAAATACTCAAAATGAATTAATTTCATAAATGTACAAAAATCAAAATGAAATGTCTGTCTGTATGTCTGTCTGTCTGTTTGTCTATCTATCTGTCTGTCTACCTGTCTGTTTGCCTGTCTATCTGTCTGTCTGTCTGTCTATCTATCTGTCCGTCTGTATGTATGTCTGTCTGCCTGTCTATCTGTCTGTCTGTCTGTCTGTTTTTCTGTTTGTCTGTCTATCTATCTATCTGTCTGTCTAACTGTCTGTCTGCCTGTCTATCTGTCTGTCTGTCTGTCTATCTGTCTGTCCGTCTGTATGTATGTCTGTCTGCCTGTCTATCTGTCTGTCTGTCTGTTTGTCTATCTATCTACATGTCTGTCTATCTGTATGTCTGTCTATCTATCTACATGTCTATCTGTCTGCCTATTCACCTGTCTGTCTATCTGTATGTCTTTCTGTTTGTCTGTCTATCTATCTATCTGTCTGTCTAACTGTCAGTCTGTGTGTCTGTCTGCCTGTATATCTATCTGTCTGTCTGTCTGTCTATCTATCTGTCTATCTGTCTATCTATCTACCTGTCCGTCTATCTGTCCGTCTGCCTATCTGTCCGTTCACTAATCCAGTCGAGATTTTTATAATTTTGTGCAATGCCGGGGAACACTTTGGTGATGAGTTCCTCTTTCGGCGATGTGAACTCGCAAAAATTTCCCGGAAATGATATGAATCCAGTCGAAACATCAACAGGAATTTGGCCATTGCCAAGCGCCAGCAGTTGTCTCGAGAATTCAGCAGCCGATGAGTTGTTCTGCAATGCGATTTCATGTTCTTGGTAAATTTCAACTTCTTGACATGCCGCCACAAAGATGACGATTTCAGGCATGCATTAAGTTCATTACCAGCAGTAGATTTCGGGATGACGGGAAGCGTTTGACGAAAATCTCCGGAGAGCAATATCATAGCCCCGCCAAGTCGTCTCGTGTACGTCGTCCAAGGTTTGATCGTCTAATAGGAGGCATTAATCAAACAAATAACTCTCCCTAAAAAACAACAAAGTCGTTTTTGACTTATCCTATTCAAAAGAAATTAAAAAAAAAAAAACTTACGGAATGAATGTTTCGCAATGAATGCCCGCAACCCGATAGGATAACCTCACTTTTACACGCAAACTTATTTTCTGAAATGAAATGATCGAATTTATAAATATCGCATTGAATTTCAATTTATCGTAATGCTTGTACTGTTTGCGGATGTGATGCGCGATATACGACTATCCGGAATCAGTGTAATGATACGTAAAACTCGAATGAATTGCAGCAATAAAAATAGCACATTTGCTCAATAGAAAATGACAATGCGAAAAGAATACCTGTCAAATTGAGCACAGCCTAAATCAACGTATAACGCCATTTATCGGGTTGAGGCATTGATCGCAGCACAGCGGCATCTATCATTTATCTCGTTAACTTCTCCACCCAAAATGCACGCAAAACATCTTTTATCACAATGAATTTCACAATTATCCGAAATTTTTCAAGCTTCACAACGAATTTTCCACCTTTACATCAAATCACGCAATAAATGTAAAATTTCGTCTTAAAAAAAAAAAATTAATTTTTCGCGTTTTTCCGGTATTTTCCGAGTTTTCCACTAAGAATTTTATATTTTTCCCATTCGAAAAGCCATACCGGAATAATTGCACACAAAATTCCATACATTTCGATTTTTCCAATTTTCCGACTTTTCCGAAGGGTTTTCCCAAAATTTGAGCCAAATCGAGCCGTTCTCAATTGATACATTTTTTTACACCATTTTTATATATATAGATATATGTAGATATAGATATAGATTCTCAACAAGTCGGAAAGTTGAGAGTAGCAAACCAACTCTCTGCGAGTTACTCTCGTGATCGTGACCGTGTCCACTTATGAAACTGCTCTCGAGAGTGGCGTGAGAGCTACTCGCAGTAGTTTTACTCTCAAGTGGACATGCACCTTTAGTAACAAAAAAAAAACCTATCGTTCGTTGGAGTTTGGCAAAAACGCTAAAGCCAAACGATCTTTGACATGTAAATAGAATTAGATTTAATGGATTTTCATTCTTTATTTGATCAATGGATGGTTACTTTCTATGATTTCTTCAAATTAGTGGCGGTTTTGAGCATATTTGAGAGGGATTTGTGAAAGTTTGTACTTAAATCGGCACATTCGCATATGCATTAGCGTAGAATTAAGATCACTTTTAAGGTCTGTTAGCACAGCACGTACTGAAACAAAAACCAACTTACTGAAGAGTGCTATTCTCCTTCATTCGTCAACACCAACCCAGACTGTAGTGTGTTCGAAAGTATGTAAAGCTAAAGCAAAAACCACAAACAAATGTCAATTTAAGGGAGCTTTCTGTAGATATTTCTTTAAATGTATCTATTCCTCATTATGTTAATGAAAATGAAAATGGTCTGGCACAATCCATCTTAAATGATGTCCTAATCCCTATGAATTTCCTCTCCGTCTCCAACTACAATGTGCACAGAGGCAAAAGTTTCCATTTTTTTTTTATAAATATTCAGCCCCAATGTATGTTTAATTTCGACCTTTATAAGTTAACACAAAATCATTGACTAAAAATACATACACAGAACTTAACTTAAATATAAACCTCAAAATTTACACAAGCTTTATGACCAGACAAACGCCTTTATTTAATTTATATGTACATAGTATGTAGATGTCTGTTTGTATGGATACATTTCACTAATGATAACAATACTTGCTTTAAATTTAAATGTGTCCCTCAGGACAAATCATCCTATACTCAGTCGCAGTCCGAATCCGAACCCGAGTTGGATTTTGAGTTGAAGTTGGAGTTTGGGTCATTTGGGACAATTTTAATTTCGTACAGAGAATTTGATTATAGCTAAGCGCCACCACAGGGACGATACTCGTACAAAATACACGAGAGCGTTACTCTTAGCCGCACTCAAGAAAATTAAATGGCGACAACAAACCAATTATATAAAATTAAACAAAATTTACAATTATTCTAGAATACTCGTACGTATGAGTGTGTGTGGCGCACGAACAAAATTGTGAACCCGTAAAATCCAGTGAAGTTTATGTCGCCATTAAACTTACTCTCTGCGAACAGCATTTGCCCTGTTCCCGACAACGATTGGGGCCAGGGATAAAAACATTAACACAAGTTTACTCCCTTTTATTACGTATAAGGTCCTCATGAATATGTCGAGCGGGTGGCGAAACTTTTTTACGTTATGCCTTAAATCGACAACGGAATGAACTTAATTACCAAGATGGGCTTTGAAGGGAGATCCTCGCGTCCTCTCTGCATTGGCATGGTAGAGGCGTACAGGAAATTCACTAAGAATAAAAAAAAAAATTAGGGATATGCCGGGGGACATTTTATGATTCTATAAGTCATTAAAAATCCCTTTCATATTTACGAGTATGTATGCGATGTGAAGAGATGGAGAAATCAGTTAATTAATTAAAATAAAAGAGAAAAATAAAAATAGTGACAAGTGAAAATTTTATCATTTCGAGAATTTGTTTTTTTGTGAAGAGGTTTTTCATTTTGTGGTATTGGGTGGGTTTTTATAATGAGATTGCTCACTGTGATCCATTCCAATTCAATTAGGAGGTATTAAAGAACTGTTTTACTATTTGGAATATGGGTTTACGTTTTTATAGTACATATTCCAGCCCTACATAAGTTAATCACCATTTAATTACAAGACGAGTGGGTAATAAAATACCGAAGGATACAGACCGTTGACTGCTAATTTAATATAAAAAATGGTTTCCGTGACACTTATCAGAATCGAATAAAACAACAGGTGGCGAAGTCTTAAAGACCAAAGCTATATTACGATACTGAGCAAAATTAATGAAATTGTGATTAAAGCAAAGTATAAATGTACTCGTTGACATGTGAAGTTTCTTGTATTCTTTATCTAACTACATAGAGCAGGACACGAGAGACAGGATTAGGCCACAGGGGTACCTAAGGTGTAGCTGTGGACGGCGGAGGCACGCTTGCGATTGCTCGGCTAAAGCTCGTAGGACATTTAACAAATAAAATCAATTAACTTTTCTGTTTCGTTTGTTTTGTGTTTTGTTTCTGAAAAACAAATGTCCATCTACCGAAAACGAAATATGTTTTTCTGTTTCGCCATATGCGGTGTGTGTTGCGCCATATGCAAGTGTGCAAAAATCGACAAAGACGCTGGTTTGAAACGTTTTTGTTACATTCGGTGTGTGTTGGCCGTATGCAAAGCCATGTACATATGTATTTTCGAAAACCAGTCATGAAGCGGATTGAAACAAAAACATGTGTTTTGTTTTGCCTGCGTTGGTGAGGGTTGTCTCATAAGATTTAATGTGCCTACTGATGTTTCAATGGTCAGAAGAAAACGTTTTGACTGCTTCAGTGTGTTTTCAGCCCAATTGGCCTAGTGCCGCTATGTCAAAGTGTTATAATGCAAATTCTAGAATTCTGCCTTCACGAAACCTCTTGTATCACTTCATTTTTTCAGGTTTTACTTCTTTTTTCACTTCAGTTTTTGAAAATTAAGTGGCTGCACTCCGACCATTTCCTGTGCTTGTTTTTTGTTTGTATTTCGTCCTGTTTCGTCATCGTACTCTGTAAAATGAAAGGACGGCCTTTTCATTCACCAGCACACTGTAAATCATCACTTAATCACGCACACATGGTGAACCCAAAAACAAAATTAATTTTCATCTGATTTGCAGTCACCAGCTTTAATTCCATTACAATAATAATAATAAAATCCTTAAATCTATTTGTGAGCACCGTGGTGTAATGGTAAGTGCGTTGGACTACTGTGCAATGCCATCCGGGTTCAATCCCAGCTCAGGTCCAATACCTAAAAGTTTTTCAGGGTGCCACCTGTTTCGTATCAGAGTATCATTTGTCAGATAAGCTTCTCAACTCGCCGTTCGGAGTCAGCAAAAAACTGAAGGTCCCTTCCATTCGTGCAGAAATATAACACGCATACACAAATGGTTGCGAGAAACAGGTCGAGGTTCACCCCGAGCTGTAGCCAGGGCCGGCCTTAACCATCTAGGCGCTCCGGGCAAGTCATGCATTTGGCGCCCATTTATATTTCATTATGATTAAAAAGAACACATTCTTAATTTTGAATTTATTATTATTAATAATAACATATGTTTTTTACCCGTTTTTTTTTTTTTTTTGTTTATTTTACCATATAAGTGTTTGATATATTTTTTTTGTTCTAAATAAACATAAGTCTAACATATTTTAGAATAATAATTTAGAGTAACTAAAGGTTCTCAATATTTACTATACATATAAGGGCGTTTCCAAGTTAATGTCAAAACTTTGGGAAATGATTCTTGTGTAGGGTTGCAAGAAATATTTTGAAGAAACTAGTTAGCGAGCATGAAAATCCCGGACTTTCCCAGACAAAATTGGATCCAAAAAAGAGTACAAAACTAGGACCAAAATGCATGTACTATCTGTTATAAAAAACACATTTATGGCGGTACTTTAATATTAAATAATTTATAGTTCTAACTTTGTATTTGGTTCGTGGGTGGTCGTGGGCTTGTTGGCATAAACCTTAGATTCCAAAAAAAACCCCTAAAGAAAAAATTCAAACTTAACGCATGATCTGGGCTGCCAAATCTGATCACCAAATGAAATGACTCATGCAGTAGGTAATTGAATTGGTTTCTGGGCTATATAGCATATACCAACGTCTTGTTGAAACCATATCTCATCCATATCCATAGCTTGCATTTTAGGCACAAAAAAGGGATTATCGCGACAGCGAGGATCATTTACTGTTATTGCCCGATCAGCAGCATTTTCAAAAAAGAATGGTTCGGTGATGGCTCCAGCCCGAAATCCGCACCAAACAGTGGGGAAAGTAACGATTGCCCGCAAAAAATTTGACCGCACGACATTTGCCCGCATGGCAAATTTTGAAATTGACCGCATGACAAAAGGCCGCATTACGTTTGCCCGCAGATTTTATTTTTAGGATTTGCCCGCATAATGTGCGGGCAAACTATGGGCAAATTTTTTTTTATTTAATTTCCCCTCCTATTAATATTTAAAAAAAAAATATTTTTTTTATTTCAAATTGTTAATAATATCCCCTTCCTAATAACATATTTTAAAAAAAAACTATTTTTTTAATTCAAATTGTTAAATACCCCCACCCCCTTTTTAACATTTTGAAATTTTTTTTTGGTAAATTGTTATTGTCATGTGACCTCTTTAGAGAAATATTTTTTCATTCTTAAAAGAATGTTTTCCGCCCACTCCACCACCAGCCACCACAAAAAGACAAAAAAAAAACACAAATGTACACTTCACACACTACAACTTTGGCGTGAAAATCGTTTGATTAAGTGCATGTCATGAGAATCAGAAAGTTCTTTTTCCCTCAATTCGCGATTTTTTCTCCTCAAAAAACGTTTTCTGAATTTATTCAATTTGTATGTGGATAGTATACGATTTCCTGAGAATCACCGAGTAGAGACATTTCATGATTCTCATCTTATCGTGCGCCTTTACAGATTAATTCTTTTGAATACGTAAACTATTGAAATTGAAGAAAGAAAAAAGCTTCAGTGTTATTAAATGATGCAATATTAAACAAAAAGCCATTATTTGTTACGTCTTCACAAGGAATATGTTCTTTTTAGAGCGATAAATGATTATTTGTAAGAGATTTAATTATTCACGTATATTCATCTAGTGAAAAATTGCATACAATTCCGGAATGAGCAATCGCACAACCATTTTTACGCTTACTATTGGTCAAGGCGCCTGCCTGGCAGTTGTTGACATACCCTTAGTGGAGCGACGAAGTCGCGTGAGCGTCTAAGCCTCCCCGAAAAGTGGAGTTTAGTTAATTAAGCGCGCGAAGCGTGGAACTCACCCACTGTTGGATCTATGATGGCTTGCGCTCCAGGCGCCTGCCTGGCAGTTGTTGACATATCCTTAGCGGAGCGACGAAGTCGCGTGAGCGTCTAAACCTCCCCGGAAAGTGGAGTTTAATTAATTAAGCGCGCGAAGCGCGGCACTCACCTACTGTTGGATCTATGATGACTTGCGCTCCAGGCGCCTGCCTGGCAGTTGTTGACATACCCTTAGCGGAGCGACGAAGTCGCGTGAGCGTCTAAACCTCCCCGGAAAGTGGAGTTTAATTAATTAAGCGCGCGAAGCGCGGCACTCACCCACTGTTGGATCTATGATGACTTGCGCTCCAGGCGCCTGCCTGGCAGTTGTTGACATACCCTTAGCGGAGCGACGAAGTCGCGTGAGCGTCTAAACCTCCCCGGAAAGTGGAGTTTAATTAATTAAGCGCGCGAAGCGCGGCACTCACCCACTGTTGGATCTATGATGACCTGCGCTCCAGGCGCCTGCCTGGCAGTTGTTGACATACCCTTAGCGGAGCGACGAAGTCGCGTGAGCGTCTAAACCTCCCCGGAAAGTGGAGTTTAATTAATTAAGCGCGCGAAGCGCGGCACTCGCCCACTGTTGGATCTATAATGACCTGCGCTCCAGGCGCCTGCCTGGCAGTTGTTGACATACCCTTAGCGGAGCGACGAAGTCGCGTGAGCGTCTAAACCTCCCCGGAAAGTGGAGTTTAATTAATTAAGCGCGCGAAGCGCGGCACTCACCCACTGTTGGATCTATGATGACTTGCGCTCCAGGCGCCTGCCTGGCAGTTGTTGACATACCCTTAGCGGAGCGACGAAGTCGCGTGAGCGTCTAAACCTCCCCGGAAAGTGGAGTTTAATTAATTAAGCGCGCGAAGCGCGGCACTCACCCACTGTTGGATCTATGATGACTTGCGCTCCAGGCGCCTGCCTGGCAGTTGTTGACATACCCTTAGCGGAGCGACGAAGTCGCGTGAGCATCTAAACCTCCCCGGAAAGTGTAGTTTAATTAATTAAGCGCGCCTAACCCTCTGTTCTATCTACAATTGACTTGCGCTCCAGGCGTCTTCAGCAAATAGAGATATTTTTAATGATTCTCATCAAAGAGAGTACCTTTACAGAGATTCTTTTTGAATAAAAGATTTCTATATTTGCTCAATTCGTGTGTGGATGGTATGCGAAACTAATTTCCGGGCTAAACGCTTCCCAAATAAAATTAAATTCTATTATTTGATTTTATTTGATGGTGGGCCTTCAAAAAAGTATATAAGCACTGAAAATTTTGATAATTTTATTCAGTTTCATTACATTTTTTGTGTGTTGTGAATATTAAAAAAATAAAAAGTGAAAAGTGAAAAGTTAAGTGAAGTGAAATGGCTGCTGAGATAATCACATCAAATAGAAATAAATGCAAGCTCTGGTACTGTGGATATGCATACCATTTAGAGCGGAAGACATCAGTTGCATATAGTTGGAGTTGCGACCGGAGGAAGTCAGGTCACTGTGCTGGTCGTGTCCAGACTTGCCTAGTGAGTGACAAGCATATTGTGACAAAGGGCCCAACTTCCCATACCCATGACCCGACAGCATCCGAGAAACATGTCACAAAGGCGAATACCTCAGTCAAGACGCAAGCATTGACGACAATCCAACCGTCGAATATCATTCGTAATGCGATCGTAGAGTGTGAGGGGTCCAGCCGCGTCTACCTGCCGTCAAAAGCCGCTCAGAAAGTAAAGATTACTAGAGTTCGGTCGGATCAAGTAAAGAGCCTACAACTTTGGATGAAGTCAAAATTCCCAACAACCTTAAATACATTGAAGGTGAGTTGTTTGTGCTCTGTGAGTCCGACTACGGTGGCGAAAAAAATGTTATACTGGGAACTCTCAGTAGCTTGAAACTTTTAGCGGAGGCAAAGTGCTGGCTGATGGACGGAACTTTCCACGTTGTTCCAAGAATGATGACACAGTTGTTCTCGGTTCATGGGTACATAGAAGGAATCGTTGTGCCCCTTGTATTTTGCGTAATGAGCCGAAAGAGCAAGGAAGCTTACCAACAGTTCTTCTTCGATTTGCTTCGCTTGGCGTGTGATGCAAATATAGCGCTCAACCCAAAGGTGATCATCAGCGACTTTGAAAAAGCGATCTCCAGTGCTGCAAAGGAGTTCATGCCCGCTGTAGAGTTTAAGGGCTGCCTTTTTCATTTCGGCCAAATCATTTGGCGAAAGGTCCAGCAGTGCGGACTCAGCAGCAAATACGGGAGTTCGGAAGAGTTCGCTCTTGAAGTTCGAATGCTGAAAAGTCTTGCTTTTGTGCCGAGTGCGGAAATTTTGCAATATTACCTCGATCTGTATGCCAAGCTGAGGGATCCGGATGCCAAGGACCTGGCAAGGTGGTTAAAAGCCAACTATATAACCGGCAGATCCCCTTCATACAAGCCCATGTATCACCCAGCTTTTTGGTCAATAGCTACAGCCGTTGGTGACGATAGATTCCCAAGAACGCAGAATAGCGTCGAGGCCTGGCACAGGCGCCTAAAAGTTGTGGTTGGGAAACAACATTCAGGGCTATACAAATTGATCAGTGATCTGGGAAAAGAGCTTATTGTAGCCAAAGTGGAAATCGAGAAGGCAAAGAGCGGGCAATGCAGAGTAAGCAGCAAGGCAAAAAAAAGAAACGCGGCCATTAAATCAGTTGTGGCACGGATGAACGTTCTGGATAAAACTGAGTTTCTCCGAAACATTGCCATCAATGTGGCACTGTCTTAAGCAATGCAGAATAAAAAACGTCCTTTTCAGGAACAATATTTCAGTAAGAGTTCTTTAAAGTTCAAGTCCAATCCCATTCATTCAGCTGGTTTGACTGATTCTGAATTCTATTACTTTTCATAGTTTTATAAATATCTTTTAAAGTTAAATTACTATGCAAAGTAGTAAAATCCGAAAGTTCTCAGAAAAACTCCATTACGATATTATTTATCAAACATTTTGATAGTTTATTAGATATACTTTTAAAAAGTACACGATTTTATGAGGATCAAAAAGTAGAGACGTTTTCCGATTCTCATATATTCGAGTACCTTTATGAGCAGCAGGAAACGCCCCTTTTTCAGGAAGAAGAATTTATAAATTTATAATTAAACTTGGGGAAATACATATTTCCCCTTGAATATGCGGGCAAACGTGTGCGGTCAATCGTATGCGGGCAAACGTAATGCGGTCAATCGTAATGCGGTCAATCGTAATGCGGGGATTCGTGTGCGGGCATTCGTGTGCGGGCAAATGTGATGCGGGCAAAAGTACCCAACCCAAACAGTGACATGCATTTGCTTACCAACAATCACTCGTGCATTTTCTGAACCCCTTTGACAATTTTGACGATTAACGATGAAAATGAGCTTAGTTGCTGAAGATGATGGTCTCTTCCCGTACTTTCTGCACCAAAATTCATAGATTCACAAATTTCAAGGAGTGGGGGTTAAAATTTCGTAGAGAGATGTAAAAGTGTGCAAAAGTACAGAAACGCTTTCAAAAACGAAAAATGGACAATGTATATGACATCTGACAGTTTTTATAAAGCTGCCCAAAAAAATTTGTTGGGCTAAACCTCGCAGCATGGGGAAATTTCTTACTCTCTTGTTAGCTCTCTCTTCTGTAAAAAACTAAGAAAAATTTTCATACGGGAACAGGATTTGACTGATTTTCGTTTTGGACAGGAATGTTGGGAAACAAATTACCTCATAGATAGAATATAAGAATATGAGCCAAACATGTTAATTGACGAATAATGGAAAACCCGGACAAACCCGGACAATGTAGAAAAACTATCCCGGACGGTCCCCGCATAGGCAAAAAAGAGTACATGTCCGGGAAAACCCGGACAGATGGCAACGCTATTCTTGTGTATAATCTAAGAATAAAATCGTTCCAGAGCAAGAGTATATGTCCAATTTGGACATTATGTATTCAGAATTCAAGAAAAAACCTTCGGTGTACCCATGGAAACACAAATATCTCCACTAATACTTACTACAGAAACTTTATTTAAGGCTTTAATTTTAGAAGAAATAATATTGTATTTTAATTGCGTTTAGATAAAATTGATACCTATTTGTCTTTCCAGATATGTATTTTATTTTTAAGTCAATATTATTTATCTTGCCTATACATGACTTTCAGTTCGCTTTTCTACAAAAAATGCGTAATAAATATACCGTTTTATTATTTATTCCTTACGTTTTCTAGCTTTTTTGTCAGCAAATTCTCTGATAAGACTGGCAAAATCTAAGTTTTCTGCAACTTGATTTTCAATGGACAGCGAGGCTAAACTAGTTAATCTTGTTTGGGACATTGTAGACCGCGAGTACGTTTTTATCAACTTAAGCTTAGAAAAACTGCGTTCGCCACTTGCGACGGTCACTGGTGTTGTTAACAGAATACCCAGCGATATCCAGATGTTGGGATATAACTTTTGAAGATTGTGCTTTTTGACGAAGTTTAATGTCTCGATAGGTGTTGCCTGAATGTCTTCGAGATAGACCTAAAATTTCATCGCACAACAAATCTCCATCAATATCTGATTTAAAATGCACCGTTAACTTTTTTTTGTAGTGCCGAACAATTTCGCATGAGTTCTTCTTTATTTTTTTTATTTTTTTATGTCAAACAAGAAATTCTTGCATCTGTTGAAATCGGTCCCTCATAGATAAAAGTACCGTGTCCAAAAGAGCATTAAGAAACTCGACTTCAAACTTTTTTTTGGATCAGTTATCGGTTCATCAACAGCCTCTTCACTCGGTCTACGTTTAATGCGTCTTAATCGCGCTAGTGGTATAAAAAACGGATGCATACCAAGTTCCGATGCTAGTTCAGATGCTTGTTCGAAACCTGTTTGTCTATATGTTTCCAAATAAGAGCAACATTTGTTTAGCATTTCGGTAAAGTCGACAAAGTTGATTTTGGGTGACTGACTTGCTTTGCTCACAACGTTAATTTGAAACAAAGCGTCGTACCATACTATTAGAGAAACAACAAATGTAAAATCTTTTAGCTGTCCTGCCAGTGTGGCCGCTTCGTGTGACGTCGCAGCATCGCTTTGTTTGCTTACATCGGCCAAGGAAACCAAAGCGTCATGCTTTTCACATAACTGATAACGAACCGCTTTGATGCTATCAATTCGAGCTTCCCAGCGCGTGTCACTTAAATTTTTCAGGGTGTATATTTTTAGATTATCTGTCAAAATGTTCCATCTATTTACAGATCCTGCAAACAAATTAAACATTTTTTGTAAAATTCCGAACAGAGTAACGGATTTTACAGATGATTTTGCCGCATCACATAATACCAAATTATAACTATGGCATGCACATGGTACAAAAAAAGCTAGCGGATTTGTGCCCGTAATTCTTTTCTGTACGCCTTTATTTTTTCCCTTCATGTTCGCGTCATTGTCATAACTCTGTCCTCTGCAGTCATTAATGTTAAGGCCATGATCACTCAATGTTTTTAAAATGCTTTCTGTGAGACCTGCACCCGTTGTATCATCTATTTGCAAAAATGAAATAAAATATTCTTGTATGCTTGCGGCATTCTCTGTTATGTCGGCACATCTTAATGTGATTGAAAGTTGCTCTTTATGACTAATATCAGGAGTACAATCAGCTATGATTGCATAATATTTTGAATCCTTTATGCGGGATACTATTGTAGATATAACTTTTCATGCTTTGAGCTTTATTAATTCATTTTGTATATTTTTGCCGCAATAATGGTCTGCTAAATTACCATTCACTGCCAATCTGATATGCTCTTCCATGACGGGGTCAAACTTTGCCAACAACTGTACAAGGCCTAAGAATTTTCCGTTGTTTGGAGTTAATATTTATCGGATGACCCTCTGAATGCCATGTTGTTTTCAGCCAAATACAAGGTTATGTGCACCAATCTTTGAAGCACATTGTTCCATCGTAATCTTTCTTTGGCAATTACCTTCTGTTCTTCCTTGTCAATAGTTGAGCCAGCTTTGAACCTGATTTCAGCTTCAGTCCATTGGATAAATGCTTTTTTATGTGCATTTTCAAAGATTCACTTAAATGTTTCCAATTTTTGAAGCTTTCAGTAGCGGTCAAATTTGTAGTTGATTTTGAATCAAACAGTCGACAACAAAAGCAGAATACACTATCGTTTGATACTGAATAAACTAACCACCGACGTCTGATAGTTTCTTCGTTTAAAAGCTTTCTTGAGTAATGAGTTGAAGAGAAATGACTCCCATTTTTATCTATCGGAAAATTGTTTAGATGTACCTGTGAGGGTCCAGACAGTATAATATGATCTATTCGGCTCGCATTAAGTACTGTTGACCACGTAGCTACATCGGAAACATTGAATTCTTTGATTTCACGTATGCTGATACTTTTATCAACCACAGAAGTTATATGTTCAGTTTGATTTAGAGGCAACTCGGATGGTTCATGCAAGGATTTGATGGGCTGGTCAATTTGGTCATCTCGAATAGATGAATTTGTATTTCTATGGCCTAATTGTTCCGGATCTAAAGCAATATTAACCGTCACTTGGCTTTTGGACTCTGGTGTAAAACTGTGGCTATCGGATTCGATAATACATACCCGAAGTACTCGCCTTAGAAATTCCTTCAAAGTATTTGTTATTATTCATATGTTCTTTAATTTGTTCAAAAACTGTGTCTTTCTCAGCTTTTTTCTTACGATTTTCTGAGCCAGAAAGCTTTTTTTAATTATTTCTATATTTTCTGCCATAATTCAGTGTGCTGCTCTATTTCACGATTACAATGTTATATTATGTATATCCATAGCAAAAAAAAAAAAAAAATCTGTAAGGAAATGTAACTAGAATGAACATTGGGTCGTATGCAAACACCTTTCGCTCAGACCTAAGTCTCACTTTTTATAGCAAAAAACATAGCAGTGTCTCAGAACAATGAGGCTAAGCCTAATTTCTTCGAACTTGATGGCAGATTCGGATCGCATTTTGTTAATCTCTTCAGCAAAGATAGGTTGCAAAGAAGAGCAATGTTTGACCAGTTGCTCTTCTAGATTTTTGATAGCAATCATTCCTTTATTGTCGCCATTAGAAGATGGTGACGAAGAGCTTGTATGAGAAGAGAGAGCGTTGTGTGTTTTGTTAAAAAGCATACATATATACTATGCACCGGACTTTTTCTATGAGATTTATGTACATACATATCAGAGTTGGGATTGGGTTTTCCGAAAAACCAAACTTTCGCACTAGGTAACTATGTGCTGTTTTAGCTGACTTTAGCTGGACCGATCAAGAAAACCACGTCTATTTCATATGAAGACTCATGACTTGGAGTAATTTAAGTAATTTTGGTCTACTTTTTTTTGCGAAACGTATCGAAACTTTTCTTAGAGGAGGACTAAAGTAGAGATAATTATGAAGAAGAACAAACAGGACCAAGTGAAGACACCTCTCCCGACGCCTCTAGAAGAGCTGCCATCTTAACCAAACAATGAAAAAAGAAAACAATAAATCGCATTGATATTGTTTAACAAACGTAATGTTTAATTTCTTAATATTTATATATACATTTTAAAACCGTGTTGGGAAATCCAGCATCGAACATTTTTATTATTATTTCAGCATTTCTATTTGAGAATAAAAAGGGAAATAGTTTGGCAGTCAGTGGTAGCTGAGCTATTTTTCCGAAGATCGGACTTGGGTGCGGATACACGCTATGGAGGTGTGAGTACTTATCGACACGGGTTCAGGTACGCACTACAACTGTTGGTGAACTTACCGATACGGGTGCGTGTACGCGATACGAGAGGTGGAGAACTTGAGCAAAAGCTTTATCCAGCACCCGAACCAAGCCGCCATTATATTTTCCTATTCGAAGATCTTACTTACTTAGGTGGCGCTACAGTCCGGGGTGGACCAAGGCCTCAACCAACAACCTCTTCCAGTTAGCCCGGTCCTTAGCTAACCACTTCCAGTTGCGCACTCCAAGTTGGTTGAGGTCTTGTTTTACTTGGTCGCACCACCTTAGGCGAGGTCGTCCTCTGCTGCGCTGACCCTCCGGGTTAGAGTTGAATATTCTCCGAGCCGGAGCGCTGATGTCCATGCGCTCTACATGTCCTAGCCATCTTAAACGCCCAATGTGCAGTTTTTTGACCAGGCTGATATCGCTGTATAGCTCGTATAGTTCGTCGTTGAATCTTCTCCTCCAAAACCCGTCAACGCAAACGGGACCGAATATCCTACGAAGGATTTTTCTCTCAAAGCGACCAAGGAGATCTTCATCCGCTTTCGATAAAGTCCATGCTTCAGCTCCATATAGCAAGACTGGGATGATAAGGGTCTTATATAGAGTCTCCTTAGTCGATCGAAAAAGGACTCTACTGCTCAATTGCCTTCCTAGCCCAAAAAAACAGCGGTTGGCAAGAGTAATTCTTCGTTTGATTTCCGACGAGATGTCATTTTTTGATGTTATGGCAGAGCCGAAGTAGACAAAGTCCTTTACTACCTCGAAGTTGTAGCTGTCTATTGTGACGTTCTGTCCAATTCGTCGATGTTGGTTGTCAAGTAGTTGAACGGACTTTTGAAAGATCGTTCCTTGTGTGTTGGCTTGTGAGTTTCGAACAATTCTTTCAAGTATGATGTTGAAGAAGTCGCATGACAGCGCATCACCTTGTCTGAATCCTTTTTTGACATCGAAGGTCTCGGTGAGGTCATTACCGACCTTGATGGAGCAGCGAGCTTTCTCCATCGTCATCCTGCACAGACGGATGAGTTTGGCAGGGATGTCAAAACTAGACATGGCTCTATACAGTTCATCCCTCCAGATGCTGTCATAGGCGGCCTTGAAATCGATGAACAGGTGGTGGGTATCGATTTGGACTTCTTGGGTTTTTTCCAGGATCTGCCTGAGTGTGAAAATTTGGTCTATGGTGGACTTTCCTGGTCTGAAACCGCACTGATAGGGCCCAATCAGGTTGTTGACGAAAGGCTTCAAGCGTTCACACAATATGGCAGATAGGATCTTGTAGGCGATGTTCAGGAGACTGATGCCTCTGTAATTGGAGCAGTTGAGAGGGTCTCCTTTCTTATGAACCGGGCAAACGATGCTGAGATTCCATTCATCTGGCATACTTTCATCTGACCAAATCTTAGAGATGAGTTGGTGTATGCTCACTACCAAGTCATCTCCAGCTGCTTTAAATAGCTCTGCGGGTAAACCGTCAGGTCCAGCAGCCTTGTTGGACATAAGTTTGGATATTGCTATCCGCACTTCGTTTTGATCAGGTGGATGGGAGTTTTGGCTATCATCATCTAAGTTGAATGGTTCATTCTGCCTGACAGCGGAATTTTGGTCGTCATCGCCATTGTACAGTCTGCAGAAGTAGTCTTTCCAAATTCTCAGCACCGACTGTGTTTCTACTACGATGTTTCCATCCGCGTCTCTACAGGTTTCTGTACGGGATTTGTTTTGCTGACACATTCTTTTCTTCCGTACATTGTTCCTGGAGTAGCATCTCTCAATATCCTCGAATGCACGCTTCTCGTGCTCTTTCTTTTTCCTTCTAAGAAGCCGATGTTCTTCCCGTCTCTTTTGCTCGTAGAGCATGCGAGCAGATCTAGTCCTTCTTTGCAGCGCCGCTTTATACTCTTGTTGTTTTTCCGCGTAAGCTAGTCTGCACTCTTCATCAAACCAGGGGTTTCGTGGTGGATGTCGTGTGAAATCCAGCACATCATTCGCGGCACTTATGATGGCTTGCTGGCAGTGTTGCCACTGGTATTCTGTACTAGCTGTTACTGCGGTAGGACTCGTAGCAAGAGATCGGGATATGCGTTCTCTGTAGGCTCTGGCGGCGTCTTGCGATTGTAGCTTTTCGACATTGTACTTTCTCACAGTACAGCGCTGTGGATATCCGCATTCGTACCTTGGCTACAACAAGGTAGTGGTCCGAGCCAATGTTGGCCGCCCGGAAGGTTCGGACATCCATAATACTGGAGGCATGTCTGGTGTCGATCGCAATGTGGTCGATTTGGTTGACGGTTATTCGATCCGGAGACCGCCATGTCCCCTTATGGATATTGAGATGTGGAAACTGTGTGCTTGCTATACTGACACTTCGCCCCGCAGCAAAGTCAATCAGCCTTAGTCCGTTTTCGGACGTGGTGTCGTGTAGGCTGTGCCTTCCAACCGTCCTACCAAAGATGTCCTCTCTTCCTATCTTGGCGTTAAAGTCGCCCATTACGATTTTAACGTCATGTCTAGGGCATTGCTCGTATGTTTGGTCGAGGAGCTCGTAGAAACTATCTTTGGTAGCGTCGTCTTTTTCTTCTGTGGGGGCGTGAGCACATATAAGGCTTATGTTGGCGAATTTTGCCTTGACACGGATTGTCATAAGACGCTCGCTCACGTGCCGAAAGCTCAAGACTTCTTGCCTAAGTCTGCCGCGTATGACAAATCCGCATCCGAATAAGCGCTGTTTATTTTCTGTATAGCAGTCACCGTAGTAGATATCACAGTTTTCCATTCTTTTTTTGCCTGGCCCATTCCATCGCACTTCCTGGATGGCGGTTATATCTGCCTTGTAGCAGTTTAGGGCCTCTGCCAGTTGTTCGGATGCACCGTCGCCGTTCATTGAACGAACATTCCAGGTACAGATCCGAACGTCGTTGTCCTTATTTCGTTTAGCGTGGTTGTCAACAGTACATCCGTCCTTTTCCGAGGCTTTTGGTTGTTTCGGAATTTTTTTTTTTACGTGGTTAGGTAGTTAACCTCACGCACAACACCCAACCTGGAGGGCCAGATCCTTGTATACCCCTAGGACAAGGGGCCGGGTACACCGGTGTCAGTAATCCACTACGGGGGTGTGAGCGCTGCCGTTGGCCCACTAGGGGCTCATCCGCCACCAACTCTTTTCCAAGACCCTGACTAGTACTTGGAAATCCTTATCGACCTGAGCTCCGAACATGTCGGAGTAGCTCAGATAAGGTTTTGTTTCCGTTCTGGAAATTTCAGCGCCACCGTTGGTTCCATTGATGGAATTCATCCGCTGACGTGAATAATAGTGCTGCTATTTACCCTTGCTCAGCACTCGCGCTTATAAGTTTAGCAAGTCGTGCCCGGATGGGTAGCGACCAGTACCCGATGGTTACCACTTGGAGGTAAAATAAGCACAATTGATGAGTAGTAACAGTTACAACACTGGGCTCAGCCAAATTAAAGCCAATCAGTGCCTACCCTATTTCTACAACATCCAACCATCGAACCATCATTCGAAGATCGGTTCGAAGAATTACTGCCACGCGATGCCAAACGTACCACCTCCCCAAGTAACCAATTACCATTAAGACCAAAATGACTGGAAACAGATTGTGGTTTTGGGATGGATAAAAAAGAGAAGAAAAAAAAAATAATAATAAATAGAGCATAGAAAAGAAAAATGGAAAAATAAATGTGAAGAAATCAGAATGTGCAAAAGTGATTCTGGGATTCGAACCCAGGGGTGTTTTCTGCGTCGTGCGAGTTGACCGCCTTGTTAGACCACTCAGCTAGCGCCTTTTTTTTCATTTTTAATGCATTTTTATTTACCAATTCAATCATTACTTACATGCTAGACAAAAGTGCTGAAAACTAGCTTAACTAACTTAACTATCTTACTCTAACTTACTGGCCCCACACGAGCACTCTAAGCTTAACTTAATACTTACACTATGTCTTTCGACGTAACATAACTTGTAATATAGAATTTTAATTGAATTTACAATTTTCAAGCTAAGAAAAATTTTTTTGGAAAAAACTTAGCAAAATGACCATTTTGGATTTTTAATTAAAACTACCTTAAGTAATAAAACTTAGGACTACTTAACCTATCTTACTCTAGCTACGTAATTAAATACGTAATTTTTTTTTTTGTTTTTTGTGCTGTGTTGTTTTATAATTTTGTTGTGGTTTTATTTTATTTGTTTTTATATTTTTTTTTTTTTGCAAAGTGCTGTGCGTTTTTTTTTATTTTTTATTTTTTTATAAAACTTAAATACACCTATCCTATCTATACCTACGTAAGCCGGCCACGGCATGTCTACATAAATAAACATAAAAGGCGGCCA
Source organism: Brachyopa scutellaris (assembly GCA_949775065.1). Classification (NCBI taxonomy): domain Eukaryota; kingdom Metazoa; phylum Arthropoda; class Insecta; order Diptera; family Syrphidae; genus Brachyopa; species Brachyopa scutellaris. Next base: position 38,181,034 of record OX459113.1, on the reverse strand, counting down.
ACTTTGCCTTGGGGCTTACCCCGGATCGAACGGAATCGACGAGGGAATTCCATCTCTTTCCAGCAGCCACCGGAATTTCTGATGCTGCTGCTCAACATCGTACCCATCGCGCCCCGAAACCGACCTACTAAACCGAAGGCGCTCCGTTTGGCTCTTTGCGACGTCTCTGTCGTAGTTGAGCCGCCTATCCACAGTCTTGCGAGCAACATGGAAGATTAACGGCACCGCTAATCTATCCTGGATCAGACCCTGTTGGTCAAAATAGAGGAACGCTTCTGGTGGAACGAAGCCGTTAAGGCGCACTCTTTCGTTGTACATGAAATTGGGGTAATAAGCCCCGAAGTTCAGGCTATTCATCGAACTCATTGCTCTTGCAATGTGCCTTCGGGTCATCTTGATCAGGAAATTATCCACTCTTATTAAGTTAGCCCTGTTGTATAGGACCTCATTGGAATAGAATTTTTTGTACTCGGACTCTGGTGTTCTGTATAAATGAAGGCAAGCCCGAAGACAGGCCCTCTCAAACACCCGAATCCTTTCCATCGAACTTGGTCCCACGTTGAACCACACGGGACAACCATATGCTATCATTGGCCGTATAAGGGCCGTGTAGCAGATAACCTCAACTAGCGCCTTTTATGGAGATTGTTGGTTTCAAATCGAAGTAAAGGGTTGGAAACCGGCGAGATCCAGAAAAGCAAACAACATCAAGGAAAAGAGCGAATACAGGAAAGGCGGCGTTATTTCTTCACCCACACAAAGGAGGTGGGCCGTCACAAACCATTATGGCCTATTTCCGACGCTCCCATTTCGGCCGGATTTAATTAACAAAATTCCGATTGGCTCACACCTATTTTTGAAAAATTCAAATTTGAATTTTAAGCCGAAAATTGGAATTTTGTTGATTGAATCGGGCCTTAAATTGGAGAAAACGGAAGTGACATGCGAGGTGACCCTTTCGTGGTGTGGGTGAGGATTCATTCCCGCACTGACTGGTATAAAAGGGAGGCGGACGCTAGAAACGCTCCCTTTGGTATTTTTCTAAACTCGACAGCTGACGAACACGAACGGCGGGCGGAAATTTTTAGTCCGTAAAGAAAGTCGCCAGTACGCGGTAGTTCAAAAAAAAAAAGTGTCGGCAAAAAAGAAAGAAAAGAAAAGTTTGAAAAAAAAAGGAAAGAAAAAGTTAAAATCCGAAAAACGCAAAAAAAAAGGCCGCATGCCCCCTAATATAAAAGAAATACTAGTGAAAAACAAAAAGTGTAAAAGAAAAAGCGCGTGCTGAAAAAAATTGACAGAAATACTAGTGAAAAACAAAAAGTGTAAAAGAAAAAGTGCGTGCTGAAAAAAAAAAAAAATACAAAAGAAAAGTAACGCCAAAGAAAAGTGCGTACACAAAAAAAGTGGAAATTTTTATTACCACCCGCGTTTTTGTTTTACAACCCACGTGCCCCACCCGCTGAAAAGATATAAAAAAAGGAAAAGGTATGGAAAATGTCATTGCCGAAAATCGCTCTGAACTCGCCGAACTGCTTCTGCAAGCTCAAAGCGATTTGACCATAGCCACCGCTCTGTGCCCGCTAGAAAGTCTGCGGAAGAAGCATCTTGAGGCTCAAGTAGCCCGTCTGGAAGAGCAGGTGAAACAGTTGAACGCCGAACTCGTTGCGCTGGTGCAATTGGTGTCTGAAAGAGGCAACCTATTTGCAAAGAAGTGTCGGGGCGTTTTACTGCGACCCTATCTGCGAGCAGCTGGACAAATTGGAAAACCAGTAAAGTGACAGCAAAGAAAAGAAACAAAAAATGATACAATAACCTAGTGACCCAGTGCAAAAAAAAAAAACAAGACAAAAAAAAAGAAAAAGAATATACAAAAAAAAAACCATAACCCAGTGACCCAGTGCAACAAAAAAAAAAAAACAATAACAACACAAGAAAAAAAAGAATAACCCGCTGACGCAGATCAACGACAACGACCAGACATCGACCCCCAGCAGCTGTTCCAGGTGTTTAGTAATTTAGTGTCCCATTTTTCACCCCCGCCCCCCTTCCCTAAATCAAAAATTTAAACTTCAATTTCCATTTAAAATAAGTGAAAATTAATTAGTTCATTGTTTAGGTTTTTTTTTTTTTGCTAACTGAAGTTTGAAGAGCCGATAACGTCTTCTAGTGTCCAACACAAACAATTTTTTTTGTGAAGCTTACGGCGACGTAAATTACCACCTGATACAGCGTACTTTCTGTTGTGCAATTTTTTTTTAACCCCCTTCCTTCAAATTAGATCTTCGCGCTTATAATCCCAGATGCTGTGCACATCATCCGGAGGAGCAGTCACCCCAGAACGGTAAGTCGTATTTTTTCTATTTTTTTTTCTTTCTTCATCGTTATTTGGATATTCAGACCTATTTTGGATAGCGATTCGGTATTCAAAGAGTACCTACCTACATAAAAAAAAGTAAACAAAGAGAACAAAAAAAAAAGGAAGAATTGCATATAGAATTGAGCGGGTCGAAACCGAGCAGGTGATGCGCCTAAAAGCCCACTATACAATTCAATTTTTTTTTGTTGGAACTTTGGTTTGGACGGACAGTTTGAGCGTCTGTCTACCATTTAGGTAAATGAAGGTGTCAATGGTTTGCAGGGTTGCAAATTTTTATTTTATTATATATATTTTTTTATGGAATAAGAGTTAGTTCGTTTTAGAATTCTTTGAATTTTTTTTATTTCTTATGTTAAATTGGATAATGTAAGTGCCATGAATTATGAATTGGCAGTCATATGACAACCTCAAGATGGTGTTTTAATGTTCGTAATCTCATTTTACCCTTTTGGTATTAAAAATTAAATTAATTTAACCAATCCAAGAATTATAATTTTTCTTTTGCGTCCCAAGAACAAACCTTCGAAGAAAATTTGTATTTTGTATTTCCTTTTTTCCTTCTTCTTAACATTACACATATGCTAAAGCCCGTATGACACTACATTTTTTTTCCACTTTTTAATGCACTTTTTAAGTACGTAAATGTCAGCCGCGCGTAAAAGAGACAGAAATATTTTTGCACGAAAAAGGCCAATAGAACTTGTAGCAAAAAAATACACTCCTCGAAAAAAAAGAGGACCAATTTAAGATGAGTGATTGTTTTTTTTAAATAATGAGAGGGCAACCAATTGTATACATAATATTATATGCGTAACCATTTATTGTGTTGAAGAACTTAAAAAAACTTAATTTAAAAGTTGTTTAAAAACATATAGTAAAAGACAACTTTTAATCGAACGAAATAATGATAAGATGCAATAGCATAATACAATAAAAATATATATAAAAAAAAACAAAATCGATAACTTTGGTAATTAATACTACCTCGTAGCTCGTAGATGATTACTTGTTTATAATAGTTTACTGCAAATGCATTGACATTGAATTTATAAGGTTTTGGATCTCATTTTGATAGATGTTTTCCCTTAAATCTGGATTGCTTCTTTCAGTTGACGAGCGCTTTCCAATTTTTGACCACTTTGGAAAACCCGCTGTGATAATATACTACTAAGGTTATAAATAAAAACAAATTATTATGTTTCATTAAACACATGCCTGCTAACAGAAAATGTACGGGCCATTAAAATTATTTTATTTAAAGTGCAAAAAACCACGTGTGGTCCATCAATATTTCGCACAGTGATGCTTTTTCTTTCCTGTTAAAAAAATAATGGAAACAGTAAATAAAATAAACAAATAAACAAATACCATTACATAGTGCGAATAAGACCAAATGATGGAATACAATTTACCACGAGCACTTATTTTTACATTAAAACGCTAAACCATAACAAACGTTTTGGTACTTTTTTTGTTTTGCGGAGTGTAAAGCCCGTATGACACTAGCTTGTTTTCCCTTTTTTAATGCATTAAAAATGAACTTAGAGCAGTAAGAAAGATGTTCAATACAAAGCTCCAATAGGTGTGAGTGCGTACACAAGAATCAAAAACATATGAAACTGTCAAAAAAAAATACATTTCAATTCACTTTTTCCAGCCGCTGGCAGCTTGTTTTTTGACGTTTTCCCTTTTTTTGTTGACAGATTGTTATTTTGCTTACACTCCGCAAAACAAAAAAAAAGGACCGAAACGTTTGTGATGGTTTAGCGTTTTAATGTAAAAATAAGTGCTCGTGGTAAATTGTATTCCATCATTTGGTCTTATTGGCACTATGTAATGGTATTTGATTATTTGTTTATTTTATTTACTGTTTCCATTATTTTTTTAAAAGGAAAGAAAAAGCATCACTGTGCGAAATATTGATGGACCACACGTGGTTTTTTGCACTTTAAATAAAATAATTTTAATGGCCCGTAAATTTTCTGTTAGCAGACATGTGTTTAATGAAACATAATAATTTGTTTTTATTTATAACCTTATTAGTACCTATATTATCACAGCGGGTTTTCCAAAGTGATCAAAAGTTGGAAAGCGCTCGTCAACTGAAAGAAGCAATCCAGATTTACGGGAAAACATCTATCAAAATGAGATCCAAAACCTTATAAATTCAATGTCAATGCATTTGCAGTAAACTATTATAAACAAGTAATCATCTACGAGCTTTTAATACTACCAAAGATATCGATTTTGTTTTTTTTTTTTTATATATTTTTATTGTATTATGCCCTTGGATCTTATCATTATTTCGTTCGTTTAAAAGTTGTCTTTTACTACATTTTTTTAAACAACTTTTAAATTAAGTTTTTTTTAAGTTCTTTAACACAATAACTGGTTACACATATAATATTATGTATACAATTGGTTGCCCTCTCATTAGTTAAAAAAAAACAATCACTCATCTTAAATTGGTCTTCTTTTTTTTCGAGGAGTGTATTTTTTTGCTACAAGTTCTATTGGCCTTTTTCGTGCAAAATATTTCTGTCTCTTTTACGCGCGGCTGACATTTACGTACTTAAAAAGTGCATTAAAAAGTGGAAAAAAAATGTAGTGTCATACGGGCTTAAGCAAAATAACAACCTGTCAAAAAAAAAGGGAAAACGTCAAAAAACAAGCTGCCAAGCGGCTGGAAAAAGTGAATTGAAATGTATTTTTTTTTGACAGTTTCATATGTTTTTGATTCTTGTGTACGCACTCACACCTATTGGAGCTTTGTATTGAACATCTTTCTTACTGCTCTAAGTTCATTTTTAATGCATTAAAAAAGGGAAAACAAGCTAGTGTCATACGGGCTTAAGAAAATAAATGTTAGCTATGAAGCGTACGAATAAATATATTTAATCAACCATACAATATTTCCTGATTTTTTTTTTTTTTGTTTTGAGGTTGGTTTATCTCCGGTGCTAACGATTGACGGTTTTAGATGGACCAAGGGAAGGAAATCCTTATATTCTTTTCAGCCCGATCGATGAAGATGACCAGATTTTAGGTTTTACGGAGGGGCAGATGACAGTGCCAAGGGGATATCGGGGGATCACGAGGATCGAGCTCGCGTGAACGTATAGTTCCTTTTAGTTAGGGGCCATCATACAAATGGAGGACATGTTGGCCAAGGCTTTATCGCGCCCGAAGCGGGGTGATATTGGGATGGGTACAACCTCATAAGGAGGGGAGCCAACGACACCTTTTGCTCTCCCCACCCACTGAAAGGCAGTAGAGAACGAGGAGAACCAGAAAGCAAAAACTATATAGACATCGCAATGTTTTCGGGTCAACCCAATCAAATGATATTTCGAGAATCACCACCTCGCTCGTTGGCATGGAAATGCGTAACCCCGTTCGAGGATCTGTGGCAAGGACCCATTCCGGCGAGCTAGCCTTTGGCGGAGCCAGCATGCCTCCAGCCACAGTGAATCGAACACCCTTTCCTCTCTGCTGCCCGGACGGGCCCAAGGAGTCCTGTGGTCTTGGGTTCTAAGGGTAGCATTGGAGAAGGAAGGCTACTGAACGTACTTTTTTTTTTGCCTGTTTACCACTAGGCTGGTTTCGGGTTTCTGAATTTTCTTACAAATTCTACATCGGACTTTTTTTTTGCTTACCCCTCCATCCGCAGTCTTTCTTCCCTTCGTTGCAACCGTAATTTGAAACAAAAATGCAATTGCAATTTCAATAAAATTAATGAGACTGAGAAAACGAACTGAGACAAAGGGCATGCATATCAATTTGAGCTTTCGCTCATTGCAAACGCTAAGTCCCGCTTGCTCTTTGCATACGACCCATGAGTATGCCTGTAATTGAAAAATAAAATATTGTACGGACTTAACAAAAATCAAAAATACTATCACGGTCACAACACTCGTTTCACACTTAAGACTATAATTGTTTGATACGTAATAATAATAAAACATAAAGTCGTGTTTACTGACATTCAGGAGACAAAAAAATGGGTTCCTATAGAAATATCTTGAATTAAAAATAAAGTAGAATACACGTGAACAAAACATTAAGTTTAGCAACATTTTTATTTCGGTGCAGTGCAATAACCCCGACGGAAATAAAGCCCGCGAGTGTTATTTCCCAAGAAAAGGAAATAACACCCGCGGGCCTTATTTCATTTTTGAAGTGCCGATAGGGCCCACTACAAAAAAGCAATAAGACCTTTAAAATCAAATCATTGGTTTTTGAGCATAAGATAAAGTATCTAATAGTGAACATTTCGGCACTCGGCAGGCAAGATCATACGCTTTTGAGATACATAGATACATATACAGACATAACATATTATGTATGTATGAATATCACCTTTCATGCTAGTTTTATAAAAGCTATGACATAATGCCAAATTTTTAGCATGGTCTTAAACTAAAGATTCGATTTAAAAATTAGATACTAAGTTTTTGTGCATAGAGTAATCGTAAATAATTCGCGCGAATCATTCGCGAACTGCTCACTTCAGGAAAGTAATTATTGGGACTTCCCCGCAAATAAAATATCTCAATCCCTCCACAAGTGTCGCCCGTTATTCCAAGCCCATTCACTCTACCAGGAAACTGTAAACAGGTCGGGGTAGCTAAATGCTGAATAATCATACTCACTCCTACAAGATAGGTTCATAAAAGTTATTACACTGAATTTAGTTTTTCTTTTTATCGATAAGGAAAGGTATTCAAATTAAGTTGTTAAGTTAAGCTGGCGGGCGATCCCCCCCTGCTAAAGCCGGCACTGCCTGTAGTGCCACCTAAAGTAAAGTAATGTGATCGAGAACGAGTTATGGATTCGTTTAGCCCATAATTTGTCCTGTGACTAGGAATAAGCGAGAGAACGTCCCCATTTCTCAGGTTTCTCTCAGAAACATAAAGAGACAAACATAAGTAGAAGTAAGTCCGGAGAGTTTATCCTGCCAAAGAGTATATCCTTTATAAAAATAACACTAAGGGTTTGTCTACGACTTTTCAAAGATTTTAGATTAATTAATGCGCATCTAGATCTATAGTTGGGCAAACCTTCAGACAACCTCAAGCTTCGTAAGGCAAAGCGCGTGAATCTTTTTTGAATACTTTCAATACTGTCAGAGGAGTAATTGTAAAAAGGAGACCAAATAACGCTGTTTTAGAGTATAAATGTCCTTAAAAGCTATCGTGTTGCGTTTAAGAAATCCTAGCAAAGAATTGGCTCTGGATACAATATAATCTATATGCGCTGAGAAAGACAACTTGGAGTCAGAAATAACACCAAGATCTTTAATTTCTCTGATTGATGAAAGAATTTGATTACCAAAACTATAACTAAACGACGTCCGTGGCACTAAAGATCGTACACTTAGAAATATTTAGCTCCAGGTGATTACATGCACACCATTGTGCATCTATATCTTTTAAATAGTTAAATCATCAATTACAGAAATAGGTGATATCAGTTTCACATCGTATGCGAACATTAGACAATTCGAAAACTGTAAACCGTCCGGAAAGTCATTGACGAAGAGATTAAAGAGGGGAGGCCCCAAATGACTGCCTTGAGGCAGAACCGATTTAACCTCTAATAAAGGAAAAATTAACACCTTCAATTATAAGAATCTATTTTCGATTTGACAAATAGGATTTCAACCACTCAAGAAGACGAAATTTGAACTCCATTCTATTAAGTTTGTTAACTATAAGTCCATCAAAAGCCTTCACGAAATCTGTGTACATGACATTGACCAGCATTCCCTTTTCCAAATAAGAAACACAAAAGGGAGTAAAAAGACACAGATTCGTTGAAGTGGAGTGACCACTTATAAACCCACGCTGTCTTGAAGTTTAAATTTCTTTCACTGCAAAATTGAGCATATTACAAGCCAGCTTCTCAAATAGCTTTGGAATTACTGCAAGTTTGGAAACTGGCCTGTAATTCCTAATTAAGTGCTTGAGGCCACTTATATAGATTGGACTTATAGATGATATTTTCCACTCTTCTAGAAAGATGTCAGTAAGAAGCGATTCATTAAAAATAATTTTTAACGCTTTAAACAGCGAAACAGCGCACTTAGATAGTAAGAGAGGTGAAATCATATTAATCCCTTCCTTAATATTTAAATCTAGCCCTGCTAAGCCATCAAGGACCTCTTGATCTGAAAAAGTAAAAACATCGAAGTCTGTTAGAGAAGTAAGACCAGAATATATGTCTCCACCAATAATTATAATATCTACATTATAGTTTGATTGAAAAGATTTTGCAAAAAGGTTGCACATAGTTCACAAGAACTCTCATATCGTCAAGCTCCATAGAATTCGGAAAAATTAAATAAATTATGACGTTTTGAATTTAAAAAAAAAAAAAACCAAAAAGATCTGGAATTGCATTTATGCATAACTGCTCGAAATGGAAAGAAATCATTGGCAAATTTAATTGATGACTAACAAGTGAACTATGAACTGCTACGCTCCATGCCATACTGTGGACATACTGACTTATAGCAGACAGAAAAGGTTTAAATAATGTCTTTCGGTCAGTTTTCGGAGGACAAAAGCTGCAGGGCTTTTGCTCCGATTTTTTTCTTTTCTTGCACAGTGCAACCACTAATCTCGAGTCTAAGATGCATTGTATTGATCCTGAAAGTACTTACCAAAACTAGAAACTCTGCATCATTCGTTTTACTAGATTGGCTCCTTACGTATTTTATATCCTCATTTTGGCTTAAACCTGATTTTGAGCACTTTTTGGTTTTTTTCTCTTGGTTAACCGTAGCGATTTTTTTTTCTGTCTTCAGCAAGGTTATAGGTTCTTATTGATTAGGAGAAAAAAGTGCAAAACAAACCGACCCAAAAAAAACTGCATCCAGGGCCTCAAAATCGTAAAAATGCCCATTTTTCACATTTTCGACCATTTTTAGCCCATAACCATAATTCGACTACAAATTCACAAATAGTTTTTTTCCTTTTCAACTTAATATCCAAAAATTATGCTTCAATTCATATTACATAGAAAAGAATCTTAGGCCCGAAACCATGACCTGAAAAGTGTCACACAGTGTAAGTAGATCCAAACAACGAAGTAGATGGTCCAGTGTTTTCATTGCTTACATTCTTAACAATTGCGCAGAGGATGGTGCCTTAGGTAAACGACTCCGTCGAGAAATACATTTTCAAACAAGGCTTTCACCAAGTTCCTATTCCATTGTTTTATATTCCATTGCGGATGAACCTCAGTCCATAACACATATGCGTTCAAGGCAGAGTTGTGTGTGGATCGTCCTAGTTTTTTTATTTTTTGTATATCGTATCTTGCTTAGCCTCCTGAGATCCAAGCTAAAACCAGAATGACCATGCATATGATGTTACTTATGGTCACTCATACGGCTTATCTGAGAGTAAATTTCGACCTTAAAAAAAATGGGATGGGGGGTTTCCAAGAAAAGGGGGGTATAATATATTATACATCTAACAAACTAGTTAATTTTTTATTTACTTTATTTGTTTATTTTGAAGAAAATTATATTAAGTTTTGTAAACAAAAGAAAGAAATAAAGCAAGAAAAACAATGCGACAGATTTCTGAAAGCACAACCTTCAACTTATAATATACAAGACTGTGCAACATTAAAAAAAAAAAAACAATCCTACAATCAGGACATATCTCTGTATAAATGTTACCTTGGGTTTCCTTCAAAATATTCGATTAGACACCGAAAACAATTGAATTAGCCAAGGTATCATATATGATACCGGTGGTCCCAGGAGGTTAGAGTAGTAGTTCGTGCTGTCCTTTATGTGGTGTTAATGTTAATATGTGTTTTCATAAACATAAAACATTTGCGCAAGTACAATCGAATATCCTTTTCAGAGTACGTGCAGTCAAGATGAAGAGCTGATTTCGTACAACTTTGTGTGTAAACATTGTTCGTAAACGTCAAAGAAACATATAATATTATCCTTGATATTTAATTCGATTTCGGCTGAAGAAAAAAGCAATATATATGTAGGTGCTGTTACGAAAATGTAAAAATCACTGTGTGTTGATCTGATTTCAAATAATCAGATCAGTTTAGAAATAATGATAGAAAAATAATAGTTCTCGAAATTCAGTTGTCGAAAAACTTTCTAAACGAAGACAATAAAAGTATCCTAAATTTTCTAATAAAAGCTAGAATTGTGTCCTCATTTTTTGTTACAATCCAGTGGTCGAATCCTAGGAGGAAATTCGCAACAATACGTACAAGATTCTAATTTTTTTTTTTAATTTGAACTTACATTGCATAGAAAATTCAACTTTAGTCAACTTCAACCTTTACGTCTACCTCTGCACTGCAGTCAATTTTTTTTACTAACTAATCTGCACGAATCTTGACGTTTATGAACACGATGTAATGCAGTTTGCCTGCGGCAGTTCTGTAATAAAACTGCATTTTCGAACACAGCTAACGCAGTTCTTTGTTAGTATGACGTTTATGAAAACACTTTATGTGTGAAATTTGGTGACGGCGACGGTCCAGAATGGTCACCGGGAAACTCTACTATTTGGTTCGTCACCAAAATGCCCCTACACCAATAAAATCTGGGCAGAGGCTTGAGTTACCTCTGATAATTTGTTTGCAACCCACAACTTGTATCCTGTATCACCTTTTTTTTTTTGTATAATCTTCACACGCTTGTGGGTCGTAGAGGTCTTCCAACATACCTACAGAAATGGTGTCTAGAAATGCGACTAAGTTTTCCAAAATGTATTTCATGTTGACCCACTCTTCATCCATCCTAGGTAAGCGGGTTCTATTTTACAGTATCAGAATCAATGGCCCAATCCACTGTTACCTTCGTATTTGAAATGTAGTAATTTACCTTAAGCAATTCTCTAAGAGATCCAAGTTGGAATACGGTTTGGCTAGAAAATTACGTTATTTCCTAGATACCTTTTCAAACATGTTTGCAGCTACCTTCTAAAAGTGGTGTATATTTTCCAGGTGCTTTCACATACCAGCAAGGATTCTATATTTAAGCGTAATGGGAGCAGCTTGATTTCAACTTGAAAGGATTGCCTCTCCACATTTTAGACAATTTACCGAATGTAGATTATGACTTATTTATCCATTTGCATACAGCCGCAATAGTTTGATGAATGTTAGCTTCCGTACGAAATACGATTCAAGGTCTGTGGATTGTCTGCATATACTTGTGCGTCAAATTCATTGACCTCGTCGCGATAAGATCCAATCGCTAAATTTATCCTCCGCCGTCTTGTTGGAACATCACATAGAGTAACATGGGTGATGATAATTTTTGGACGAAATCAGGATTATCATCCAAGCGCTCGATGGCCGAATCAGCAAACTCCCGACGGAATCTGTGATCGTTTGGTTTCAGCTATGACTTTGTTAGGATGTAAGTCCAAATCCTTATACCAAACTCTCCGAGTTGACATCTGAGTAAGCCCCAATGGTTGCGATCGTCGTGAAATCGATAAATTCGGCTCATTAGCAATACTGGCCACTGCAGCTGCCATATTCTCCGCAGATCGAGTTTAATACATGAGCCAATTAACCACCTTGACTTTCATCTTAACAGGATTGCACAAAACAAGTTCTGCGTAGTCTAATGTAGTAATTGTAGCCTTACCACATACTTTACCCTGGTAAATTTGTGCTTTTAGTTGTTGTTCGTATTAAACACACACTGAGGCAAATTAAAAAAAAAATTAGATTAAATTCGTAGAGAATTTATAACTGCAAAGACAGGCAGGCCACTGTTTAACAAAATATTCAAAATGAATTTGGATTCGAATGTTAGACTGGTAAATGCCAATCGTTTGGCGTTTATGCTGTCTGAGTTTTTAATAAAATATTTATGCGATTTTAAACTGTATAAAAATTCATGATTGGCATTATGAAAATAGGAAACAATAAAAGTCCTTGGAATGTGGAATTGTGGTATGTATCAGAATTAATCAACGTTATTCTATCTCAGGCTAAGCCGCCAACCTAACATCAGGTCCTTAGGATAATAAAAATAAATGCGTATCACAATGAGGGTGGGTGGGTACTGCCATAACCTCTAGCCAAGTGATACTCTTCAATTTAACACACTTTTCATTTTATCACATTATCTTATTTTTATTTGAGAAAAAAAAAAACCAATTAGCTATACCCAGCTAGCTATAGGCATTTAATTCGCCTCTATTTATATTGCCGGCGGCAAAGATTGTTTTCAGCCACTTTTACCACAAAGATGAAACGTGCTCTGACATATGAATTCAACATTACAATGTCTCGACGAAGACTAAATACCATTATTAAATATTTGCATTAACATCATTGTGGGGACAAACTGGAATGAGTTGAATACTTGTCCTAAAAGCCTTAGGGAAATTACGAATAAACAGACAACAGAAGAAAACCACTCGCCTAAATATTTTTGTTTCGGCTTACCGCCAGCGCAGTGTGTTCTTTTAATTTGTATTCAAAACTGATTCATATCGGGAAATTAATTAAAAAAGAAAGAACAAAAGGAACCATAATACGCTTATTTTTTAAAGTGGAATTTAAAGAAAAAGCTTTCCGCATATCTTTTTTTAGATAGATAGATATAATTTTATTTCCTATAAACTCTTATAAATTCACAAGTCTTAATATATAAAATAAATTATTACTTTAGTATAGAATATAAGAAATATTTGTGACATTCTGTATTTTTGTATACAAGTAATAAAAAAAAGTGTTGAATGCCACTTCAATGGGCTTATACACAGTACCAATATTAGTTTTGGTTGGGGTGACCCAATTAGAAAAAAAAAAATTGTACTATCTAAAATAAAGTTTAGCAAAAATGTATTCGAAAAACAAATCGGATTCAGAAAATTAAGTTGTCTCAAAAATGAAAAAATAGAATTCGCAACAAAATAAATGGTGCGAAAGTTTGGTACAGATACCACATACGAAAAGTTTACACGTAAGTTGTAGTTAGAAAGTAAACTTCTAGACTTCATAAAGAAAGTCTTCAACACTTTAAAGCAGTACAAATGTCGGACTGGCAGAATTTTTAGGTCGCAGAACAATGAAAAACTAGGATTTCTACTAGGTTTACGGCATAAATTACGTAAAATATATTTCTGAAGAATTAACAATGGTTTAATTTTATTTAAATAAACACCTCCCCAACAAACAATTCCATATTGCAGTTTCGAATGGAAACTTCCATAATAAATTGTTTTTAAGAGTATTGTTGAGCAGATGTTTCGCAAATAGAAGAAATTTCTAAGTGTGCAACGAAAATACTTCCTCAGAGTTTCTGTATGATTCGAAAAGCTCATTTTAGAATCAATTGTAGGTCCCAAGTATTTAAATTCATTCACTTTCTCAATTAAAAAACACTTATCACCGCAATTTGAGCTATCGCAAAAAATGGGAGAATACGTACAATATGATGGTTTGTATTTTAGGCACTCAGGTGCATGATAAAAAATATTCGCATCCAAATTGTTGAGCGATGACAAACAAAAAAAAATTATTTTAGTTTTAGAGAGAAAAACCTATGTATATCATCCGCAAAAGCTGTAGGTGGACCTTTAAAATTAAGTGCAAGAAGTGAATTAATATAAATGAGAAACAGAATTGGTCCCAAAACAGAGCCTTGGGGTACTCCTAAATTGAAGAACTTAACTTCGCTCCTAATCTCATCTATCTTCACTCTCTGCGACCTATCTTTTAAGTATGACCAGGACGAAACCGCGAAATCCGGCTTTTTCAAGTTTGCTCAGCAAAATATTGTGATTGACCATATCAAAGGCTTTTGTAATATCAATAAATAAACCAGCCGTATATTTTTTCCCATCGAGGTTTGACATTATATGCGTACAAAACTGCAATAGCGCATCTTCAGTCGACTTACCTTCCTGAAAACCAAATTGATTTGGGTTAAAAAACTTGGTTTTGTTTAAAAAACTTACAATTCTATTTTTTACAAGTTTTTCGAAGATTTTACTGAAAATCGGAAATCGGCCTGTAGTTACACATCTCAAAAGCAGAACTTTTCTTAAACAATGGCACTACATCTGCACATTTCAGTGCTTCTGGAAAAACTCCTGCAAATATGCAACGATTAAAAGTATCTGCCAAGACATCCACTAGGAAGCAAGCAACTGTTTTTACAAACAGATTGGAGATACCATCAGCTGAAACTCCCAACTATCGAATCGATAGTTTAAGACGTTTAAGAGCTTTTCGAAGAGAAAAGGATATAAAATTGGTAAAAATAATGTACATACATATCCAATCATTATTCGCCCTTTTATCCGATCATCGGTGGGTGTTTTCGTTGAAAATTATTTACGATATTTTTTTGTTTGCAGTTGCGAGCGAAAATGGCAGCTCGCCGTTGCTGCTGGACACGCTAGAGTATTGGATACACTGGACTATTGAAGCAACAAAAAGTGCAGGCAATAAACAACCCTTTCGATTGGGTTAATAAGACAGGGATCTTCATCCTTATTGTGGCTAGATACATCAGTTGTAATAGCTATTAGTTTTCGTATTCCACCAGTTCAATGCGCTATGCTCAAAATGTTTTACGAGAAGCATTATCCAGAAGTGGGCGTTCATGGCGTTTTCCAACGTTTCGTCCTTTAGCAGCTTGTAAAGACAATGTGCTGATGAATCATCGTTAAAATGTTCGCGCTGAAATAACACATTCAAGGCTACGAATGCTTAAACAGACCTCTTTATCTAAGGAAATAAAACCTGTTTGATTTTATTACAGGAATTTAACGAGGATAACAGCCGCGAGGTATGGTGGTAAATAACTGGGATTTTTATGCCTGCAGGACACTTTCATCGATGCAAATAAGTGTACACTGAAATACAGTGAATTCTCGACGAACTTATTCGAATTTCATCAGACAAAGATAGACTTCGAATTACGGGGGTTTTTAACATTATAAAGGTTTCAGATCAAAAGAAAATGATAGCTAAACAAAGAAGAGAAAAGTTTCCGTTTAGTGAGTATAAGTACTACACAAGACACATGCATATCTCTTATGATGCATTTATTTTCATGCCCCATTCGGGACATACGCATTTCAACCAACTTTCGACTAAAAACAGATACATAGAATTAAGTTTTATTAAATAATAATAA
This sequence comes from Brachyopa scutellaris, assembly GCA_949775065.1. Taxonomy (NCBI): domain Eukaryota; kingdom Metazoa; phylum Arthropoda; class Insecta; order Diptera; family Syrphidae; genus Brachyopa; species Brachyopa scutellaris. The sequence continues at coordinate 38,165,498 of OX459113.1, read as the reverse complement.
TCCAATGGATATTCGAATCTTTAATTAATAGTCGTTATTAATATTCCTGTCCAAGTCTTCTACGTTCCGTTGAGGCTGAACCGTCTGGCTTGAGAGTATCAGAATTCAGAATAATAATCATAATAAATGAAAAAAAAAGAACTTCAAGTAATTGGTCGAATGTTTTCTCGATAGAAAATTATATTTGTTTCCTAGCAACCGAACGTTTGAATGTTTGAATGTTCGAAAGTTTTATTTGGAATTGACAGCTGGACGTGTACGATGTACGTGTACACGCTACAAGTACTCCTCCCCGAGTGACAAGGTTACGGTATTTATGTCTTAAATGTTTATTGTTGAAAGCGAACTCTTTTTGCTGAGCTATAATATTTTTGCAGAATATGTTTTAACCGGATTCTGTCGCTGTGAGCGTGCTGCAGTTGATGAAGACGAGGTCGATTGATTATTAGATGAAGTTACTGGAGTTGATGAAGAAGCAGGAGTATTCGGTAATTCAAGAGGCTGATTGTGGAAATGTTCGAAAAATGCTGGCTTCAGTCTTTCGGTTGAGATTGTTGTCGGTACGCCTTTGAAGATGAAGTCAGACAATCTCTCCAGTATATCGTACGGTCCATCATAGGGTTGCTCGCATGTTTTTCGGACGGCCAGCGTCTACTCGGATGAATATATGCGTGCAGTTGAACAGCGATTTGTGTGCGAATGATTCATTCATTGATTCATCCTCAATTTTTAGATCCGAGCGTCAATTTTATGTCAATGCCATCCGTCTGTGGAATTCTTTACCGCGTCATATTAAAGAGATACAGAACACAATATGCATGTTAAGGAATCATTTTTCTGTAGTAACATGAATATGTATAATTTTTAGTTAAAGATTTGAAATTTAAAATTTTGTACTTTTTTTTTCTTCTCAGCTTTTCATTTTTTTTTCTTTTTTATTTAAATTTGTTAAATTTTTAATATCAGCCCTATTTTGTAAAATTGGCTTAAGACTAACTTATAAGATATTGTATCTTACAGTCTCTAAGCAATCTCGAGTTAATAAATAAATTAATACTAAATAAATAAATGGTTTATGTCGGTTGTAATGTGCTGATGGTGTGGCTCTTAACTGTCTCGTCGGCTCTCGGAATGTTTCCATAAATATTTGTGGCGCGGGTGATACCTCCTCATCAATGAAAAATTCTCCAGGAAGTCTTAGTGTGGTGCCATAAACAAGTTCCGCCGTAGTAGTTTTAATGTCTTCCTTAAAACATGTACGAAGACCAAGGAGCGCTGTTGGTAATGTGTTTACCCAATCCGAATCATCCTGACACATGACGGCAGATTTAAACGATCTATGCCATTGCTCTATCATTCCATTGGAAGCACTTGTCCCAGTTCGTGTGCAGCCGATGAGTTTTGTTACCGCGTCAAACAAAACTAACTCGAATTGGGATCCTCTATCAGATGTCGCTGGAGCCGGAGCTCCGAATCGAGAAACCCAATTGGCGTAAAACCCTTTGATAACAGAACCGGTCGTGATGTTTTTAGTAGGGCTGCTTCAGGCCAACGAGTATATCTGTCGATTATGGTAAGGAAATATCTATATCCTTGCGAGAGTGGCATGATAACAAGGTCGATATGTACGTTCCGAAATCGATCACTTGGCATTGGTATGTGTTGTGGAGTGTTTTTCACGTGGCGACCAATTTTGCTTCGTTGACATGGCAAGCAAGTTCTGCACCACTCGAGAATGTCCTTGGTCATGTGTGGCCAAACATAACTATTGCATACGAGATTCTTTGTTGAACGTCCGCTCAGATGAGAGAAGTTATGCATATTTTCGAGCACTTGTCTTTGTTATGCTTTGGGCACATATGGACAGATGGTCGCAATTCCAATATCGCAGTAAACGATAGAGCTTGTGCCATCACTCGTAGACCTCGAAGTTGCAGAGTTATTTCAGTTGGGTGTTTGATAAGTTCCCGCAACTCTTCGTCAACATTTTGCATATCAGCCAGCTCTCGTGTACTTACAATGACCGATACGTTGATAGTGTTGATACGCGAGAGAGCGTCCGCTACAACATTTTCTTTGTCAGAAATATGAGCTAATTTTGTTGTACACGATCACGGGCATGATCTGACTTCTTTTGGAATGCATATACCAGCGGCTTGTGGTCTAAAAGGATCACCAGATCTCTTCCGTCGATGATGTGCTTAAAATGTTTCACCGCTCGATATATAGCTAGCAATTCTCTATGGTAGGTCTTGTATCTTGTTTCTCGCTCACTAAGCTTTTGGGAGAAAAAAATCAAAGGTTGTACCTCATCATTTAGTCTTTGATCTAAGGCAGCTCCTATGGCGATGTCAGATGCGTCACACCTAAGAACAAGCGGAAGTTTGGCTCTTGGATGTACAAGTTGCATAGCGTCCTTCAGTTTTTGCTTGCACTCTTCCAAGGCTTTGTCAGCTTCAGGTGTGCAGTGCACGGGCCGTTTGTCATGTTTTTTCGCTCCTTTTATGAGTTCTACGAGTGGAGCTTGCGTTTGAGCTGCACCAGGTAGACAGCTTCGGTAAGAATTCCAAGAGCCAAGGAATCTTCGCAGTTTGTCCTTTGTGTCTGGCTTGGGGTAATTTGTGATCGCATCGACACGTTCTTGCCGTCTTTGTTTACCGTGCAACCAAGATATTTGACTTCGGATTGTCCAAAGATACATTTCGAGGTGTTGCTGACTAGGCCGAATTTCTGAAGTCGTTCCATGACGAGGTCAAGATACTTTCGGTGTTCGTCTTCGTCAATTGATGCCATAAGCAGGTCGTCAATGGACGCGTGGGCAAATTCGAGGCCTCGTAGGATAGTGACCATGAATCTTTGCATTGTTAATGCAGCGTTACAGAGTCCAAAAGTCATCACAGTAAACTCAAAGAGACCAAAGGGTGTGATGACAGCCGTCTTTGGTATGTCTTCTGGTGCGAAAGGGATTTGATGATATGCCCTCCTAAGATCGAGCAAAGTAAAAATCGTTTGTCCTGGCTTTTGATGGGAAAAATCCTTGAGGAATGGCATAGGATATTTGTCTGGGACGGTTATACTGTAAAGGCGTCGATAGTCCCCACAAGGCCTCCATTCTCCGGATTTCTTAGCAACAAGGTGTAGTGGGGAAGCCCATTCGCTGTCCGATGGTCTGCAGATTCCGCGTTGAATCATATCGTGGAACTCGTCTTTGGCTGCTTTCAGTTTTTCCCCAGCTAGGCGGCGAGGTCGTTCTGCGACAGGGTGTCCTCGTACAATTATGTCATATTATACAGAATGATCTGCGACCTTGTTGGTGGATTCGTGGGTGATGCTGCTATATTTCTTGACGATAGTAGAGTACGGGTTTGATAAATCCAAAGTGTGGAGTGTACGCTGAGGTGAATCGACGTGATTTTCTGACTTACTCAGGTGAGTGATGCTGTCGAAAATAAGTTTACGTTTTAAATTTATAATAAGGCCTAAGTTATGAATAAATTCGGCGCCAATGATTGCCTGTGTTACATCAGCGACGATGAAACTCCAACGGAAATCTCGACGAAGCCCGAGGTCAATCGACATTGTTTTGTTTCCATACGTCGAGATGGTGGAACCATTGGCGGCGAATAATTTGATAAGGGCGGGTTTCTTAGTACTGGTGTATTTTTCTGGCAGAACAGAAACGTCTGCACCAGTGTCTATCAGGAAAGGGATTTTGGTTTTCTTATCGGCAACTTGTGGGCGGAATCGGTCATTGCTGCCGTGCGTGACCGCTACTTCGCGCAACGGAAACTTTAGTTTTCCGATTTATTCCAACGTGGACACCTTTGGCGAGAGTTATGTGCTTCGTCGCCAAATCTGTCGTGATAGTAACAAAGTTTGTTGCAACCGATGCCAGTGCGTCGATTTTGGCTGGTTGATCTGTGACGAGATAAAGAACGTTTTGGAAATTGTTGGTTACCTTTAAGAGCGTTAATATCCATGCGTAAGGCTTCAATGGACTTAACAACTTCGTTCAAGGTCATGGTGCTGGTTTTTGAAATAGCCTGTATCTCTTCTGTTGGAGCTGGCATAGCGATTGTGCACAGATGAGAATTGGAAATATTAAAAATCTTATCGCCCACTTCAGCCAGTTTGTCGAGGTTTTCTTGACCAGTTGCTATCAACACGGTACGTTCGTTTTCAGGCAACCGATCAAAAAAAGTGGGTGCATAATAGAATGGTCGCATCTTCCAGAGGCTAGATGCTTCATGTGTGCTAAGATCTCTGTAGTCGTAATTGGGGCTCAGGTGTTGGGGCGAAGTTACTGATGAGCCTCTCTTTGAAAGCTAGAAATTTGTTAGTGGTTGGTGGATTGCTGATCAAATCCCCAACTACTCTTAACGCTTCCCCTTCAAGGCTGACTAACAAGTGGGCGTATTGTACAACGTCGTTCGAAACACCCCCTAGTTGAAAAGCGATTGATTCTTGTGTTAAGCCTCTTATTCCCAGAACAAAAATCGTTGCGAGAAAAATAATCGTTGCGAAACAAAAATCGTAGCTTGTGGTGCGAGATTTTAAGGGGAAAATTCCTAGAATTTCGAATTTCGCAACGAGACGTACGAGTTTTGACATTTCAACAATTGACATTTGTGCAAAAGTAATTTCTGGGAAAGGCAATAAAAACTTTATTTTTTGTGTTTTTTTCCTCATCTTATCACTTATATTGAATAACAACTATTTTGAACAACAAATTTAAATTTTTTTCTTTTCAGTAAAATAGTGGTAACAGAGGAAATGACAATGTGTAGTTTCCCTTTTTGCTACTCAAAATTAATACAATTGTTTCCTCTTTCATTGAAAACAATGTCAAAAATCGTATCGAAAAATAAATCGTTGCGAGAAAGAATGGTTTCTCGCAGTGAAGGTGCGAGAATTTTGACATTTTACGCTACGATTATTATTCTCGCAACGATATTTGTTCTGGAAATAAGGGGATTTAGCCATAGTTCCGGGAACGCAGCATTGAATTTTGGCAGTTGTATTCGTTGTGCCAAGCCCTTCGGAGCATCTGGAGAAAGCGCTAAAATCGTCGGAATGGAACTCACTAGTTGGTTGGTTGTAGCTTGAGGTGTAGGACTTGGTGGAACTCTAATTGACGTTGAAATGGGAACCTCCTGTTGGTTGTCCTTTAGAGTTCGGATAGCTTCGTTTGCCAACGATAGTTTCCATCATAGCTGGTTCAGGAGGTCAACGGTTGTTGAATCGTTTGATTCAGCCATCTCGGTGTTTTCGTCGCTAGACATTTTTCTGGGCTTGTGTAGATGGGATTTGTTGCCCGAGTCTTACGTCGCTTCATATGGTTGAAATGATCTTGGGAAATTCCACTGGATCACCCCGGGGTCACCAGTTTTTAGCGATCAAATTTGAAAGCTATAATTATTTTTGATAAATAATTAACAATTATTTACAAAAATTATTTAAGTTTTATTAAATAACTAGCTAACCCGTGCTCGCGTTGCTTCGCCCCACTGCCGCTGTTCAGGCAAAACAAATTGTATTGGAGATGAGTGCCGAATTATTTTTCCGAATTCACCCACTTAGAGATGGGATTACAAAATATCCTCTCTAAGTGGATGCTTATGTTATTATAGCAATGCACTATCCAAAGTTCACCCCTTTAGGTCCATCGGTTTGGTCTGTGCGTTGTCTGTCAATTAGTCAGTGAACTGTTTTATATGTACATAGAGATTGCTGACCCGTGTTCGCCTTGCTTCGCCCACCTGCAACTTTTAAGAGAAAACCAATAGTTTTCTTCTAATACATTTCTATAGTCTAGGTACAGCTGTTGCCCGCCCGCCATTGCCCGTGCACTTTTTTAAAATTTGAATTTGCTTTAACAATCATATTTATCGTAGTAAGCCGGGTACAATGCATCAATAGAATGCTATTTCAGTAAATACGCAGAAATTCAAATATGCCACATACACACACCATGACGTCACCCACTGCTGCATGGCTGTTGGCTTCAGTTTCCACTGATGGACATGATTTCATGAATTGTTTTATGTTTTTAAAATAGTTGTTTATTTATTTCCCATCATGTACGTAGAGTTAAGAAAAGATTGAGATCTTAAAATTTGCGTATATATATTGACTTTATGCCAACATTTTTGTTTTGCCAATTCGTTTAACTGGTTTAAAGTTAGGAGTTAATATGTGGGACAACCTCAAAAAAATGGGTATAAAAATATAAAAAAATTACATTTTCTTAAGAACAAACAATATTTAACCTTTTGGGACTGACGTGGTAGTATGACAGACACCACAAAATCGAAAAACTAGCGTTGCGTCGAAATTTGGCATATCAATAAATGTTTATATATAACTTTTATGTATCTCTTACTAATTTTAATAATGCATACTTTAATAATGCATACTCTCAACTTTCAAATATAATAGTTAAAAGTAGGAATATAAAGCGAATTTTGAAAATACGAGCTGTCAAAATGGTGGTGTCTGGTATACTACGACGTCAGTGTAATTGTGAAAATTAGGGCACGTCAGTCCCAGAGGGTTAAACAAAAAAAAACATAGCCTAACTAAAATAACGATTATTATAGAATTAAGATTACGTTAATCGGTGCAGTATTTGCGGAGATCATCGGTAACAAAGTTTTTTGAAGTTACGTCTTTATATAATAGTAATAATAATGATAATGATAATAATCCAATTCATTTTCGAATCTTTAATTAATAGTCGTTATTAATATTCCTGTCCAAGTCTTCTACGTTCCGTTGAGGCTGAACTTTCTTGCTTGAGAGTATCAGAATAAAAATAATCATAATAAAAGAAAAAACGAGCTTCAAGTAATTGGTCGAATGTTTTCTCGATTGGTCGTAGTAAATTCTATTTGTTTCCTAACAACCGAACTGGTCGAATTTTCTCTCTGCATTGTTTGACGTTTGAATGTTCGAAAGTTTTATTTGGAATTGACAGCTGGACCTGTGCACGCTACATATTCATGCACCTACGCCAAATACTTTCCGTTAAACAGCTGTGATTAGGCGTAAGTTTCAGTATATGTGTGCTATTTGATTGAACTTAATCGAATACCTAGGTTAGGTTAGGTTAGGTGAGCGGGCTGACGAGAATGATAACATCCTCATCACACTTAGATTCATGTGAACCCATTGTTGTAGTAGTAGTGACTTTATTGATACCATAACAAGATTTCAATTTTTTTTTTTTTTTTTTTTTTTTTTAACAAAAGTTCACAATAATAGCATTGGCTGTTGCCGTCAGCCGTGAAAGTGAGTTAAAGTTTAAGCTAAATTTTTAAGTTTAAAGCTAAGCTTACTAATTTTGTTATTCATTTCTTTTACAATATTAAAAAACATTTAAAAAGCCTCATTCATTATTTGATTTCGGTATTTCATAGCATGCTTCAAGTAGTTGTACAGGACTGTCCAATTTTCTCCATTTAAAATGCAAATAATTTCTTCACGGGTAAGAGTACTTTTCCCCCAACTAGATCTTCTGATTTCATAAAGAATGGGGCAAATTCCTATAAAATGTTGGATGTTTTCCTTAGCTCTTTGATTACACAAAGTACAGTCAGTATTTACTTCACTACTGTATGGTCTGTAATTCAAGTATAATAGCTCGCCTCTTGCTTTGAAAATTGTTGAAATTAAATCCACATTGTTGCGGTCATGAAAGTAGTTCTTAGCGTAAAGGTCATGTTGAAGTACTCTATACGTGTCTCTTGTTTGACTTTGCTGGCTTAGTGTTCTAAACATTTCTCGTGTTCTTTCCTCCATTTTAACTAGTAATTCCTGAAGAGCGCTGCTCAGAGTTGCTTCACTTTCAGAATATAGGAGGACATTATATTCTCGTCCCAGCCTCGCCCATTCTGCAAAACATTGAAGACTTCTGTTTCTAAGATGCGTAGCAATCTTATTTGGGAGACGATGACTTGGTTGGCCCAATACTTTGAGTATATATAGAAAGTGTAATCGTAGAGTGTAGATATACAGTGGCGGAAGACCAGTTTCCAGATGCAGCATATAAGTCGGCGTGTTTTCTGGCAGTCTGAAGATTTTCTTAATGAAATATCTGAGTAGTTTTTCCACCTCATCGAACTGAAAGATACCCCAAACTTGTGCTGCATAGCACATAATCGACCTCACGACTGCCTCAAAGATTTTGAACTTCGTACTCGGCGCTATATTTCTCTTGCTCAATATACCTTTCCAACTACAATTTATCGCACGTTTGGATTCCTTGAGCTTTTCTTGAACGTGTTTTTTAAACGATGCCTGGGGTGTTATCAGGACTCCAAGATATTTATATTCTCTTACGTTTTCGAGTTCTTCGTTATGCCAGCTCCATTTTTCATCTCTTGCGTAGCGTCCAGTTCCATTTCGAAAAATCATGACTTTGGATTTGCTCGTATTTAAATATAGATTCCAATGATCGCAGTACTGTTGAAGTCTATTTATCATCATCTGCAGCATGTTTGGAGATTCCGCTAGTATGACGATGTCATCAGCATAAAGTAGGAGCTTAATATTAAGCCCCACAAATGGTATTCCTCCTGGTAGATACGTACCTAAGTCATCTATAAAGATTGAGAATAGGAGAGGGCTTAAAAGGCACCCTTGCTTTACTCCTGTTGTTGATTTAAACCAACTGGATAAGATATTTCCGTCCCAGACTGCGGTAGAATTTCCTTCGTAAAGCTTTTGCAGCACTTTAAGGATCTTTGTCGATACTCCGATATTGCTCAGTTTAAGAAATAAGCTTCTCCTATCTATGGAATCAAAAGCCGCCTTAAAGTCTACGAAGAAGGCATATAGTTTTTTCCCATTGTCTAAAAACGTCCGGGCGATGTTTGTCAGCGAGAATATGTTATCCACCGTGGAGTATTCTTTCCGGAAACCAGCTTGGAATTCGCTAAGTAAATTGTTTTCCTGTACCCAGTCCGTTAAGCGCTCTAAAATAATGCCTGTAAATATTTTTGTGATCGCGTTTAAAAACGATATCCCTCTGTAATTGCTTGGCTCATTTGGGTCCCCTTTTTTGAAAATCGGGAAGATTATGTTTTTTTTGAAACTTTCTGGCACTTCTCCATTTGTAAATATGAGATCATATGTTTTTGCTAGATTTTCCAGGAAATTTTCTGTTGCATTTTTAAAAAATTCATAGGGGATACGGTCTTCTCCTGGGGCTTTATTCAACGCACATCGGTTAATAACTCTGGTAACATCTGCGAGCGTTATGGTGCGGTCAAGAAATGGTACCTCGATAAAAGGTAGTGCGCATTGCATTTGGTAATGATTATGCAATGGATTCAGCAACTTTTCGAAATAATTAGCTAACAGAGGCGCTTCAACTTTAATGGTCGTCGCAAAACGCGCACCGTTTAAAGTTTTCGCCATTTTCCAGAAAGTCCGACTGTCTTTTACACTCACTAGCATTGCAGAAAGGTTTTGTGTGTATAATTTTTGTTTTTGTGCACATATGCTTTTGTACGTCTTGACTGCCTCTTTGTACATGAGTTTTATGCAATTGGTGTCTGCGCTTCTTAACATTCGCAGCAGAGCAAAGCATTTTTTCCTGGCTGCCTCACACTTCCAGTCAAACCACGGTTGTTTGTCTATTCCTCTTGTTTTTGATTGTAAGGGTCTTGCTGCGTCCATAATGCAGGTAGTGAGGATATCAGTACCCCTAATAGATTGTAGTTCGCCTTCGTTTACTGCACTGATTGCATGACTCAAATTTGCTTTGTACCTATCCAATATTTCCGCTTTCCATTGTAGTTTTGGTAACAAACTTATCTGAGGGGCAGAAGTTTCCTGTTGTGCGCTCAGCTTTACATTAACAGTTATTGGCAAATGGTCGGAATATGTTGATTCCTGCACCTCGAAATCGGCTATAAGATCCAGCCACTTTCCCTGTGCCAAGCAGTAATCAATTGTGGAGCACGCGGTGCCCCTTATATATGTACAAAGCCCTTTCTCGTCACTTTTGGATCTTCCATTTAATAATGTAAGTCCAATCGATTCGCACATTTCAATTATCTTTTTCCCATTTGCCTCACTTTTTGCATCCTTTGCATTTCTTGCTTCTTTGAACCATCCTTTTAAGAGCTCTGGTTCTACATTAAGTACTTGGCTAGTTCCCACCCTTCCATTAAAGTCTCCTATTACCATGACATCTTCTTTGCAAACTTCTAATAAAAAACTGTAAAGGCTGGTAAAATCCTCCATCCATTTATTGCAATTGATATATACCGGCAAAATGTAGATTTTTCGCTTTTCAATCATCATTTCAATAAGATCTCTGCTGAATATTTTTACAAAACGGCAATCCACTACCTTTCTAAGTTCTTTTTTTATTCCGTACAAACATCCCCCACTAGCTCTGCCACGTATTGATGTTCTTTCTGCTGGTATCCAGAGGAGCTCGTAGTCTTTGAAAAAATATTCGAAGCGTTCCGTATTTTGTTCCACAAAAGTTTCAAATAAGGTAAATATATCGAATTTATTTATGAATTGAAAAAAATCCTTAAAAAGAAGTTTGTTGGCTAAGCCTGCTACATTAAATGATACAATACTTAAACATAAATTAATATTAAAACTACGATAAAATTGATTATTAATACGGCTGACGGCATTATAATTAAAAGCGCTGTGTGTGTTCACTATTTCGCACAGTTTGGGAGCCGCTGGCAACGTTATCATCTGCGGCGTCGGCGTTTGTTGACATTTTGCTCTTGTCACCTAACAGCTGCTCTATGAATGTCATTCCGTGTTCATCCTCACAAGATAACTTATTGTTTACGTCGAAATAAAAGATGCTTTCTCCAATTTTAAGTTTTTCTCCTCGCATTTGTGTCCTAATTTTCGGGTTTTTTTTCCTCTATCTGCTGCTTTAGTTTTAGCACGCGCCTTCTTCTCTCGCGTGCCGCTGCCGTATAATCCCTGTGCAGAGAAATACCCGTGCCTCTTAAATTGATTGCAGATTGCAAGATACGGCTTACGTCTTCTCGGTTTTGTAGTTCTACGATAACGTTCTCTACTTTTGGATTCGCGGATTTAATCTGTCTCACCGATGCGACTGCTAAATCATTTTGTGTTTCGAGTAGATCCATACACAGTGTTTTTGCTTTTTCTGCAGCAACTACTCCGCTTTTCACTGGGAGGTGAAAGATTATATTTTTTTCATTCGCTTTCTTTGACAACCACTCAACATAGCGTTCGAGCGAAATGCAGCGGGATTCCATTTGTTGCAACTGGCGATGCAATGAGACATTTTCCTGTTTCAGTGAAAACAATTCGTCGCCGATTTTCTCTAAATCTGATTTCGTAGCCATGTCCTGCAGTTTTTCATCCAGCAAAGTTGACATGGAGCCTTGGATTAAGTTTTTTAAATCTTTAATTGGCATATTTCCTACAGCCATGTTTTCTTTGGTAAACGTTATTTTCTGCGGTGGAAAGTCAGGGGAGGTTTCGGTCAATCTTCGCTTTGGGACGGCGGTCTGTGTTGTGTTGTTAGTGTTTGGAGTGTTCGGCGGGGTCCGTTGCATAATCTTTTTATTTTTGTTGTTTGCCTTTCTTAGTTTTTTTTTTTTTTTTTTTTTTTTTTCCTCTAGTTTCACTCACCATTCAATATTTAGTTGTTGCTCGCAGGTGAAACCACATATAATACCTCTGTTCTTATTTTTAAAGTGATTTTTAAAAGGTTTTTTTAAGCTTAGCTTCAAACACAACTACTCTATTCACCCATTGTTGTATCCACTGTGGTACCCATTATGTGTTCCCAACCGTGGTATCAGTGTTTTGGTTGCAACCGTCCGGACGTCCTGGCAAACTTAAGCAGACCTGACGGTGATCGGTCAGATAGTTCGTCGTTATGTTCGAAGAACAATTTTCCCAGGGTTCTGTTTCTCAGTTGGCAGAGGTTAGGGCAGTGATAGAGGAAATGGACTGTGTCCTCGTGAGCCTCTTTGTCACCGCATCCCCTGCATATGTCATCATCGGTAAGTCGTAGTTTTTTCGTGTGAGATCTTAGCTTGTTGTGGCCAGTTAGCACTCCTCTCAGTATTGCCAGCGCTTTCCTATCTTTTTGTAGAAGTTTTTGGTGTTACCTTTATCGTATTCTGGCCACATCCTTCTTTATATTTCACAGGTAGTTAGTGATTTCCACCTGCTGTTAGCTTCAGATAGAATTTTCGGTTGGATTTTGGCCTTGGGGTTACAGAGTGGAGGTTAAACCGTGTCATCTACTTGCTCTCTGTCTAGGGTTGAACCTTTTCTGGCCAATTCATCCGCAGCTTCATTGCCTGCTATTCCGCTGTGACCAGGGACCCAGCAAAGTCTTACGTTGGCGTTGTGCTGCGTGCCAAGAACCTTAAGCTCTTTGTGGCAACATTTCAAAGGTAGTTAGTAAATTAAGTATGTACTTTTAATAAATTCAAAAACGGTCATTTAGCAAGCCATTTAACCCATTTTTGCTGTTTTTTTTATAATCAATGAAATGGATGCTACAATATAATAAAATATGAGTGTCTTGATATCCATTTTAAAACTGAAGAAAAGTATCAAGGAAACTCTGTTTATGTGAATGAAGCAACGCAATCGCACGCATATTTCTAGGAGCGCTTGGTAGATTGGTAGAGTACATATATATGTACGTATATTTAGGCACATTTGTATAACAGTTTTACGAAATCGGGCTGTGACTCCAGCAACAAAGTGCTTGAAAGACACTTGTGGGTGTTACCAATTCGCTCAACTAAAGTGCTTACAATATCTCCACATGAACTCGATTGAGAAATTGTAGGCTGATGCCTGAATGACGTTTTTCATAAGGAAATAGAAGCTTATTGAAAATTATTTTCAATCTCTATACCAACTCCTTAAGAAACGTCTCCAAATGAAAAAGACGGGTGTACGGGTACGAGTGTAACTAAGTGTAGCTAGTTATAGTGTACTTCAAACGCAGCATTGCTTGAAAAATATACATATCAGCAGATAACATTCAAGAAGTTCGCTTTATTCGCCTACGTCTACGTTTATAAATAAGAAATTGGTGTCAACCCGAGACTTGAATAATTCAAAAGAATTTTATTCTTAGAAATTCGTTATTAAACTGCTTGGAATTGGTGAAATGAGGTTGCAGCGTTATTTTAGTGCGGGCGAGTGAGGAAAGAGGGTAAACACAACCATCAATACAAACAATTCAAATTTTAATTTCCGTTTAAAGTTATGTACATAATGAGATTTAATACACATACACTACGCGCCACTTGACTAGAATCAATGATTTTTCCCACGATTAAACCGTTTAGCGCTTTGGTTAGTTTAAAGCACCTTTATTGTTTTATTTTTTTTAAAGTAGAATCCATTCTGAAAAATAAAGCATACACAATAATGCAAATAATGCGAAAAGTCAGGTTAAATTGTTAATTTATGCATTTTTGTATTCCTACAAAGAAAACGATGTTTTTTTTGCTCCATTTGAATAGAAACATCTGCCTAAATGAGGAAAAATTAATAAATAGTAAGACCAAAAATATTTTCTTCTTCTTTTAATATCTTGTACTACCATTTTAATTTAAAATAACTTCATAAGCCCTTTTGGGAAGTGCATCATAGCGTTGTCTTAGTTACCGTAATGAGTGAATCCCTATTGTCAAATTGTTGTCACTCTTTGAACCATCGATTCCCACATGATTTCCATATAAATAAGGTCCGGTGAGTATGGTGGTAATTGTAGCAAGCTAACATTTTGCTCGGATATCCAATTTTAAATGATCCTTGCAGTGTGGATTGGTGCATTATCTTACTGAAATGTCCAATATATTGCCCCAATAATATTGCTAAACTTAAGGAATGCTACTCCAATATCTTGTTGTAGGAATTTGCGGTAATTTTAGTGTAGAAAACTCCAGATCAACAGTTCCATACCATGTAATCGCACCCCAGGCCATAACACACCTTTCGCGTCTATGGTAACGCTCCAAGAAACGTGGTCCCTTCCTCAAATCATTGAAATAATGGTTATATCCATCCGGATCATTGATATTAAATTTTTTTTCATCTGAAAAAAACCACTCTTGTCCACATTTTATTCCACGTCATATGCGTCATGCCCTAATCCAAGCGATTTTGTTTTCGTATGAAATGTTGGCACTATTTATTTCGCACGCACTACGGTATTAAGACTCGCCTTTACACCACTCTTAACTTTGATTTTTTCGGCAGAGTTGCTGGAATTGGAAGCTAATCTAAGAATAATTTCTTCTGTCTGATTCTGATGTGGCTCCTGCTGGCGTCTGTTATGCTGATCTCCGTTTTACATCCATTCGACCACCCAAAACGGATCGTTATACTCAGAATTATAACCATTGTCATCACTTCTTCTTTTGTCTTTGCATATGTAACGTAATCTTATGGACGGATGCATTTGTTTTGACAAGTTTATGAAATCATGCATGAAGATTTCGAAGAGTGACCGGACGTTCGTGTGTTGACATAAGATATCGGTTTCGCCAGTCATCGTGGATAAGTTCTTCATATGAGCTTTTCCGCTGAATAGACAGCGTCCCTTCGTGGGCGTTATCTACTGTGAATGTGTGTGTGAGTTTGATGTTCCGTTGGTCCGATGAATGTTTGGTGGGTCAGTTTAACGCCAGTCCCCGGAGAACTTTGAAACTGAACAGAACACGAGTATAAATTTAACCTTAACTGGTGGCAGCGGTAAAATAAAATAAAAAAAATCGGTCAAGTGCAAGTTATACTTGCGCAATAAGTGTTCCGTACTATGTATCAGTTATTTTAACTACATACATATGTACATATGTCATAGATTTATGTTGATAGATCTATATGAACTAGAGTTGTGTTACTCATGAAGGAGCCGTTCAAAAGATCGGCTCACCTTGCTGAACTAAATGAACTAGTTCAAATATCTTTAGTTCAGTAGTTCAACGGCTCACCTCTCATCTGGATCTGTATCTGAACTAGTGAGTTGTGAAACACAAACACAATACAGATGACGGTGACGGCTCAGTAGTTCACTACGTCTACGGCTCACCAGATAAGAAGTCTGTCCATACAAAACCGGATTTTTTTTACACGAATTCTTTGGGAACGTATCCTTTGTAGTTGTAGTAGTACAGTAGTAGGTATACCATTCACTACCATATGAGAGAGAGATAAAACCACAGATAGATACATAGATATCGCATGCAGGTCGCAAGCGCAACCCGAAGGATTGTTGCATCGATCCAATTCAAACAATTTTAAGTTCCATGGCCGAGCGAGTCAACCGTCCTCCAGTGTGTTGTGATTTCGGTATACACACATTTTTTTCATATTCCACCCTTAATTTCGTATTTCCTCTCAATCGAACTTGTAAACGAACATATACGAACGACTGACTGGTCTATTTCTGGATACAAACTATACCTTATGGTATGAGAGATGAGATGAATGTATATTGTGTCTGTTAAGTGAGAGGTGAATGGTGAAGCTGAGTCTGAACTAAGAGAACTACTGAGCTAAAAGAACTACTGAGCTCAATGAGTTACTGAACTACATTGGTGAACTAGTTCTTTTTAGTAAACGAGAGTTACTAAACTACTTCAGTGAAGTGAACTAGTTTGCCCAACTCTAATATGAACCCTTTCTTTACGATACGATTTCTACTAAAGATACAATGATACTTTGTTCGATACTCACATATATGTACATACATAAAAACATATATATATATATGTATATATATAGGTACATAATATATGTACATATGCACTTGTATATCTGCAGACACAAGTAAGTACATATGTACCTACATACATAGTTTTATGGTGCACAGCACATTTCAATACAAACATATTGAGCACAATTTGCGAAAAATAAATTCAAATTTGTACCTACATAAATGTATACCAACACAAAAGTTGAACAAATTACCTATATATGTCTCGGATGTCCTTTCTCATCTACTCAGAAGAATAGTTATACACACACAAAAAGTAATAGAAAAAAAACAAATAAAGCATGTATATACACATACATATATACCTACATATATGTAGATATGTATATGTATTTACAAGAAATGTACGCGTGTGCATCAGTTTAATTTTTCCTCTCGTTAATCGTTCAATTGCATTAACTGCGTAGAATTTTGCTATTTGTCTCCCTCTCTGTGTCTGTATATACACAAATTCAATTTTTCCCAATATAGTAAATGTAGAGACACCTACATTATAATAGGAAACCATCAAGCTTCCTTTATGTGTTATATTATGTATTATTGGTTTAAGTCTTAGGTCAATAGTTATCCGGTAGAAATATGCCACGAAAATTCGCTGCGGGTATAACACTTTTGCCATCAATTATTCAATTTTTACTCTCGTATCTACTTTTAGGCGTTGTGATATTTTTCTGGATATGTAAACAGTTGGTTAGTTGAAATTAAGAAATCATTTAAAAAAAAACGGTTAAAGTAGGGCAGTCGTAATAATTATGGTTCCATCTACAGTCTACACTTTATTCTCAATGTTTGTGATTTTATTCAGATTTTTCTGAGCGATATTTTCGGAGAAAAAGCTCGGGACAGCAAGTTGTAACGTTTTGTGAAAATTTGAGGACGAAGTTCAGCTTTTTAAGTTCTGCTCTGTGTTGAGGCCACTAATTGCTACAACTGTTCCAAATTTCAATAGTCTAGGTTAAGTAGTCTCTGAGAAAAAGGCCTGTGACAGACAGACAGACAGACACCGAACTGATTCCATTAGTGTTCCGTTTTGGTACGGACGGAACACTAATGAAGTAAAATAAGAGTACAAGAAAAATAAAATAAAATGAAGTAAAATAAAAGTACAAGAAAAGTACAAATGAAGTGAAGTAAAATTGAAATAGTACAAGCAAAGTACAAATTAAATGAAGTAAAATAAAAGATAAGTAAAAGTACAAGTAACGTGAAGTAAATCAGCGAAAATTTAAAAAAAAGGACTAAATTTATCAAAGTGTTTGGGACCAAAAGAAAAAAAAAATTAAAGAGAGAAATCATAAAAAAAGAGAACTATAAGTGAAAAAAAAAAAAATATAAATAAATAAATAAAAAATAAAAGAGAAATATATATATACAAAAAAAAAGAAAAGAGAACTATAAGTGAGAAAATAAAAATAAAAGAAAGAACTGTACGTAGCAGAAGACAACGACATCATGATATTTGTAATGTAAGTTTAGTGTACATTGTATATGTTACAATTTTTAAAGAAAAAAAGCAAGACAATATTTATATATGTATGTATTTATAAAATAATAATAATAAAAAAAAAAACGGCATAAGTAATATTGTATATTGTAAAACAAGAAATGGCTACTACAGAAATCAATTTGAGTAATTTAATTACTCTGATTCCAAATTTTAACTCGGATTCGTCCAAAATAAATACATTTGTCGCAGGATGATGCTTTTACCCTAGCTAGTGCAGACCAAAAAATATTTTTGTTTAAACTCATAAAAGTAAAGATATCGGGAAACGCAAAAACTATATCAGAAAACAAAGTTGTAAATGATTGGGACGACCTTAAAGGTAATTTAAAATATTTATAGAGAGAAAAATTTAATACATTAGCTCTATATAGAGATCTTATTAATGCTAGACAAAATAATATGACAGTGAAACAATTCGAACAAGTAATGGAGACAATGTCTCGACGTTTAGGTGCGGACGCACATGATGAAGAAATCAAACCAAAAGAATTAGAAATAATTCATTATTATATTGAGAAAAAATTAATTCTAAATATTTTTATAAATGGTTGTTAGATCTCTTTTGATCTAATTAAAACAAGTGGATTTGACCGCAGTCGTAGAACAAGTGAAATTTATTGTCATAATATTTTCCTTAAATACTAATTTATAATCTATACGATGGTGGGAAATGACTATGGGAAATATATTTTGGATATCCATTACTGCAACTCATCAAATTTGATTCCCGTATATTCGCCAGACGTAGTATTGTATCAGAATATGGAATACAATCCTACGTCTGGGAAAACGTGTGAATCGGATTTGATATGTCAGCAGAATGAAGTGTGGGAAAGGTAATGTTGATGTTTTTGGGTGATATTGGAGGATGTATATGGTGGTGCGTAAGATAAGGTAGCAATATTTGTTTTTTGTGGTTTTAAACAATAGTCTTAGACCGGAAATTAGTACTTATGTTAACAATTGTCATCCGAAAAATTTGGGAAAAGCTGCACAGCATGCTATAAACGAAGAAGCTAGGATAAGTGTTCGACCAAATGGCCTTAGAAAGGATTACTCAAATAAAAACCTAGTAAAACTAAATGCACTACAGTGTTTTAAATGTGGCAAAGTTGGGCATAAAGCCATAGACTGTTATTCCAATACTAGTAATAATAGATTTACATATGGAAATGATAAGAGAAATTTTAATAATGGTAAAAGCAACAACTTCAATGGTAGGAAGGAATTCAAAACAGAAACAGCAGGTGGTTCAGTTTTAGTTATAATACTACTACCCATAACAGTACAGGATATAGTCCTCATGAAGTTTTATTTGGAAGAAAAGCCCATAGACCGAGTAGCATTGACCCATTAGAATTAAAGGATATGCGAGATTATGTAGATGAGATGCAATATAGTTTTAAGAATAATGTATTATTTTTCCGCTACAATAAACATCTATCTATCTATCTATCTATTTCTGGTATAGAAAATATGGTCAAAGAAAACACCAAAAAGTCAAGAGAAAAAGCTAAAGTCAGATATTACGTGAGAACCAATAATACTCCTGAGTATAAAATAGGGGATAAGGTACTATTAAAAAATTTCTCAAAGAATAGGAAACTAGAAAATACTTTTAAGGGTCCTTTTAAGATAATAAGATCTTTTATGGATAATGTATGGATTAGATCTAATGGTAGAATAAGAAAGGTTAACAAACATTTAATAAAACCTTTCTTTCAGACTGACATTATTGATTCAATCCCTATACGGAATTGAGATCACCGAAATACCGGAATCAAGCGGGATATATTACAACAATATAGGGGAAGTACGAATTACTGAGGGAAAAATATCAATTGTAAATAATATAGATTTAAATAACATTGAAACACATATAAATTTAATTGAAAATCAGGTTTTGTATATCGACAGAGAATGTATACTTGAATTTCCAGAATGTAGGGAATTCATCGATAAAGTTAATTTCGAAATAAAGAACTTAAAAAGAAATCTTGAAGTTATATATCAGCTCTTAGGAGTAAACTTGAGACAGAAAAGAGAACTTATTGATTTTGTTGGATCGGGTTTGAAGGTGCTTTTTGGTACCATGGATCATTCCGATGCTGAATACTATGAAGAAGCGATTAGGGTAGGGTTGCCAGAAATATTTTGAAGAAACTAGTTAACGAGCATGAAAATCCTGGACATTTCCGGACAAAATTGGATCCAAAAAAGAGTACAAAACTAGGACCAAAACGCAAAACAAAGACAGTACTTCATGTCTTAAATATTAAATAATATCTAGATCACACTTTATATTTGGTTCGTGTGTTTTCGTGGGTTTGTTGCCATAGACCTTAAACTTCAAAAAACCTTAAAGAAAATAGAAAAAAAATCCAACGTTGCTGAATCGCATAATCTGGGCGGATAATTTTGATCACCAGAACGGGAAATTAAACGACTATCACTTATGATTTATGTAGTGATTGAATTGTTACTCGGCTTGTGTGGCATGTGGAATCTGGATAATCATATCGCGATGGCGAGTACCATTAACTGTTATTGCCTGACCAGACCAGCCGCATTTTCAAAAAAGAATGGTCCGTCGATGCCTTCAGCCCAAAAATCCGCACCAAACAGTGACACGTTGTTTCTCAACAATCATTCGTATATTTTCTGAATCACAAATTCGACACTTTTGACGATTCACATGCCATCAAGATGAAAATGAGCCACATTGTTGAAGATAATTTCGTTTGAAAAGTCAGCATTCCCTTGTTGTTGTTCCATAATCTACTCAATGAACTATCTTCGCAGTGCGTGGTCAGTAGGCATTTTATTTGCATGAAGGTGCAAATCTTTCGTGAGAATACGCTGTAGAGAGTTTCTCGAAATGCCACATACTTGGTTCCGGTGCCAAATTGATGTTCCTGGACTCTCAGCAACGCTCTCACAAACTGCTTTGAGGTTTTGTATTGAACGACTTGTTGAAGAGAATTTTTGAATTTTTACCATATTTTGTATGAAAATTGCAAACTATAGTTGCCAAACCTTCATTATTTCTAAAATATTGCTCAACAATGAAAACGCTTTGTTCTTTCATATAGTTACTCCAAAAACCTTGTCAGTTGCCAATGTGTCATGCTATCTTTATTTTTGTTGACCACAATTTAGCCGATTAAATGGCAAAAAAATCAAATCTTGCGTAAATTTTGGGACACACATTACAATATAATAGATTTTTTCTTTTAGTAATAAATTATAGATACAGCCAAATATTTTAATTAATGAATAATGAAAAACCTGGACAAACCCGGACAATTTAGAAAAACTATCCCGGACGTTCCTGCAGAGCCAAAAAAGAGTACATGTCCGGGAAAACCCGGACAGATGGCAACGCTACATTAGGGTTACAAAAGAAAATTTAGAATTTGTTCACAAAAGTCAACAAGAGGAAATTAAAGTTATAAATAGACTAAATGAACAGAATCAAAATTTAAAGGATGCATATTTTAATTTGGAAAATATTACCAATGAATTAAGATCAAGTTTAAAAAATTATTTGGACGAAATAAATAAGGAAAAACATATTGATTATTTAAGGAGATATTTTATAGAAATACAAATTAGAACTTTTAATATGGTTAATCATATGGATATTTTAATTAATGTAGTTATTGCAGCCGTCTTATTTTTGCGTAGTAACATTGTACATCCGGTTGTTATTGAATCTAGGAAATTAATAGAGATTTTAAAAGAAAACGATAAAGCAAATATTTTACTTTTTACCCCAACTTTACAAAACTTTCCAATTATAATGAAAGAAATTTCTTGTTCTATGTATATAAACAATAAAAGATTAGTCGTGGTATTGTCTGTACCGACATTAAGCAAAATCGAAGCCGATATTTATGAACTTATAAACATGCCGTTCTTTATAAATGATATGTTGTATGTTGTTGATTTAAAACAGAAATATTTTATAATAACTAAGAACAAAGATGAGTATATAATAACAAATGAAATCCATAATAGTAATAAAATTGAAAGTTATTTCATATATAAAAATTTAATTTTCAAATATAGCCGTTCTTCCGAAGATTGTGAGTTAAATAATTTTATGCGCAGAAAAAGCACAAATTGTAACTAGTAGAGTTGTTTCATCAATTAAAAGAGTCGAAATACTTGTTTGTCTTGAACGAAGAAACCAAATATAAATGTAATTGCAATGGAAGCAAAGAAGAAGGAAACCTGAATAAAATTGGAATTTTGAAATTGGAAAATAATTGTACCTTTGAGACCATAGATACGACTATAGGGTCTAAAAATGATAATATAACAATAGAAAATAAGGATGTATATCATCCCTATATAGATAATTGTTGTTTGAATATTAAAATAAATAATATAGAAGTTGAGGAAGTTGTACTTCCAAAATTTAAATTGAAGAACATTAAAGAATAAAGAGCTACAAGATTTAACTATAGATATAAGAAACCAAGAAAACTATGTAAACAAAATATTAAAAGAGATTCCTCTGCAAACAAAAGGAATATTAATAGGCGCTGGAAGTCTCTTAATGACAGCTGTATTGGGTTGTCTGGCATATAGATGCCTTTCCGGGAAAACTACTTTTACTATATTTAACAGATGTTTCAAAAGGCAAGCAATAAGACCATTGACATCACCACCACCTATAGTCATCTATAAAGACCTAAGGAAGAGATTAAGTTAAGTCGATCAAACTATAACTATAATTTGTAAATAATATAACCAAAATGCAAATTAAAATTTATACGTAATTTATAAGTTATCAAATTTATTGTTTAAGTTAATTTAAGATTACTTTTTTTAATAAATTTGTTTTAAGGGGGGAGATGTTATGCTGATCTCCGCTCTACATCCATTCGACCACCCAAAACGTATCGTTATACTCAGAATTATAACCATTGTCATCACTTCTTCTTTTGTCTTAGCATATGTAACGTAATCTTATGGACGGATGCATTTGTTTTGACAAGTGTACGTAATCATGCATGAAGATTTCGAAGAGTGACCGGACGTTCGTGTGTTGACATAAGATATCGGTTTCGCCACTCATCGTGGATAAGTTCTTCATATGAGCTTTTCTGCTGAATAGACAGCGTCCCTTCGTGGGCGTTATCTACTGTGAATGTGTGTGTGAGTTTGATGTTCCGTTGGTCCGATGAATGTTTAGTGGGTCAGTTTAACGCCAGTCCCCGGAGAGCTTTGAAACTGAACAGAACACGAGTATAAATTTAACCTTAACTCGTCTCTTTCATGTTTTTTTCCGTAGCTTACTTTTTGTTTCCAAAATTACTATAAAACTTAAGCACTTCCTCCAATTTGTTCGCCAATTCTGCATAAGCGGAGTTATTTTTCAGCAAAAAATTCTATTTTGGCCTTTTTTGCAGTAGTTAACCCTCTACCGCATGAATTATGATCCGGTGAAAAAAAAAGTAAAAAAACTCGGCTGGAGTTTCAAAATGTTACATCGCTCTGGAAGTTTATTTATTTATTTATTTATTTATTTGTCACCAAAGATTACACTTTCATAGACAGAAGCAGAAAACAAAAATACAAAAATTTATAAATATACATGTATATGAAAAATCAAAGTTAAAAACAGGGCAAACAATTATGACTGAAGACCATCAAGTAATATTCTTTTTATTGATGAAATCGATAGGTTAAAGTCAATTAAATGGACATTTACATTATACGAAATCATCAATCCATTAATTGAGGAAGAACGATCGTAGTTTGTACGAGAGTGTGCTACTCTAAAGAATCTAGAGCTTCGAAGATTGACTGAGGGAACGTTTAAGTTGAGAAGGTCAAGAATTTCTGTAGACTCAATCTCACCTATTAAAACCCTATGAATAAAAACAACTCGTGCCACCGTTCTCCTCACCTCCAGTGATTCTAAATTAATTAATTTTAACCTGGATAAATAAGGAGGTAAGTGATATGAGTTCTGCCAAGGAAGTCCCCTAAGAGCGAACCTAAGGAATCTTTTTTGAATTGATTCAATTCTAGATATATGAACTCTATAATATGGATACCAAACAATTGAGGCGTATTCTAATATGGAGCGCACAAATGCAACATATAACGATTTAAAGACATACACGTTAGAAAATTCACAAGCATAGCGCCAAGCATTCCCCATGTTCTGTTCGCCTTGTTTGTGATGCAATCAACGTGATTATTGAAAGATAGCTTGGTATCTAATAACACACCCAAATCTTTGATTACATTAACATGAGGAATGACTACACCATCAAAAGAATATGTATTCATGAGAGGAGATCTACAACGAGCAAAGCTAATGACGGAACATTTACTAACATTTAAAGAGAGATAGTTTTTAGAGCACCACAGATTAAACTTTTGAAGATGAGAGTTTAAAAGGTGAAAACAATGCGGCTCACTGCCCGACGTATAAATCTTGAAGTCATCTGCAAACATTAACAAGGAGCATTTCGGGAGAAATTTTACAATATCATTTACAAACAAGATGAAAAGCAGGGGTCCGATATGACTGCCTTGGGGAACTCCAGAAGTGACAGAAATTTTGTCAGAAATATTGTTACGAAACCTAACATGTTGGAATCTATTGCTGAGGAAAGAAGAGAGCCAATTTAAAAAGAAGATAGGAAAACCCAGTCTCGTAAGTTTGTAAAGCAAAATTTTATGGTCAACTCGATCGAAAGCTTTGCTAAAATCCGTATAAACAGCATCAGCCTGGTTACCTTTACCAATCTCTGAAATCACAAAATTTGTGAACATTATAAGATTAGTTACAGTTGACCTTTTTTTTACAAAACCATGTTGATTATTGCAAATAAGGGATTTGCAAAAGAAGTTTAATCTTTCAGTGACTAGCGAATCAAATAATTTAGGTAGAGAAGATTGCTTACAAATACCTCTATAATTATCAATTTTATTTTTCCGACCAGACTTAAAAATAGGAACTATAAAAGAGGTTTTCCAGACAGATGGGAATAAGCTAGTTTTCAAAGATAAGTTAAAGATATGACATATGATTTTGTGTAAAGGATAAGCACAGTTCTTGAGAAAAACAGAAGGTAGGCCATCAGGACCAGGGCTTAGGCTGGAGTCAGAACCAGGTAACCTATTCAAAATATCGTCCTCAGAAAATTCAATGGTATTGAAAAGAGGAGTGGGGAAGTCGCCAAGATAGTCAAAAAAATTATCATCAATCGTCGAGTCGTGATTCGAATATACTGATTGGAAAAAGCAAGCAAAGTTATTACAAATACTAGCGGGAGAGTCCGCTAAATGTCCATTTAAAGAGAGCGTGGCTGGAAAACCGTCACTTTTTTTCTTAGAATAAATAAAATTCCAAAATTTATCCGGTCTACATTTGAGGCTATTCTGGATATCATTTAAATACACAAAATACGCGTGGTAGAGAGCAGATTTAAATTCAGATTTAAGCCTTTTAAACACAAGGTAGTCATCATCCGCCAAACTAGAACGCCATTTCCTATACGCACGATTTTTAAGAGTCTTTAGGTTACGAATAATTTCATTGTCCCAGGGACAGGAATCAATTACATTTTTGACGCGAACTACAGGGACAAATTCAAAAACAACAGAATTAATGACCTCGTAAAATTTGGAGCAAATTTCATCGATTTCTAGCGAAAGATAAGGACCCCAGTCATAATTGTTAAGCTCTTCACAAATATTACTATAATTAGCATTTTTGAGTCGAATCTAAAGGAATCACAAATAAGAATATCTTTTAAATTTAATAAAGAAAAAATGTTTAAAGAAGGATGATACAAATCTTCCGGAACGAGAGGAGTAAGATCCCTGGATACAAACGTTTCGTCACTGTTATTAGTGAAGATGAGGTCCAAAGTACGATCCATGTTGTTTTTAACATTATTCACCTGGAGTTGACCAAGTGAATGGAGCGTATCCACGATCTCAGCTCCAAGTGTAGACGAAGATATATCTGGATTGAGATACGTACAATCAGCATCCCCCGATGTCCAGTTAATGTTGGGTTGATTAAAATCACCAAGGATGTATATTAAATCCGTGGAAGATAATATACTCACAATGAAGCGAATTGCATCTAAATACCTAGTTACGACATCTGATCGGGCACTAGGTGGAATGTAAACACAAACAATGTACAGCTTGGCGGAAGATGTAAGATTAAAATAGCTGCAGCAAATTTCAATGTCTTCATAATCGTTGAGCTCAAGAACATTCGCCTTATAATCGTTTTTAATGGCTATAAGCACACCACCAAAGCGTTTGAAAATACTACTAGCCACTGAACGATCACAGCGGTTTACATCAAAGTTGGAAGGAAAAATGACGGAATCACTGAAACTCTCATCTAATCCAGTCTCCGTAAGCACAATAATATCATAAGAACAGGTATACACACTCATCAAGAATTTAGTGCACTTGGTTCTTAGTCCCCTTACGTTTTGGTAGAAGAGGGCAACTTCTTTAAGTTTTTTGAAGAAGAAGATCTTGAATTAGGCCTGTTAGTAAACATCTTAACCAGTATGTCATTCGGCCAGAAATCCGGATTTAAAAGTATTTCACCCATTGATGATGGAACAAGTAATTTAAAAGAAGCAGAGATGCGACCAGGTAAATTATCTGCTGTTAGGCTGTTGGGAATGGCTTTGTTGGGAAATCTGGCGGCGTAATTTTTTTTTACTATTTAAGTGTTCTAACGAGATTAGGATAGGGCATAGTTTGGAAGTCAGTGGTGGCTAAGCTAGTTTCAGACGATCTAACACGGGTGTGGATACACGCTATAGAGGTGGAGAACTTATCCACACTGGTTCGGGTACGTGCCACAACGTTGGTGAACTTACCGACATGGTTGCGGCACACACTACAGACGTTGGAGAACTACACGAAAGCTTCGCCTAGTACACAAACCCATACTGACCTAGGTATTCCCTCTTCGAAGATCAGTGCGAAAGTCTTCGGCCACTCGATGCCAAATGCACAAAAACACAGACAACGATTACAAAGGGAAAAGCCAGAGAAATCTGAACTATCTTAAAATAGAGAAAAGGGAAAGATATAGAGAATGGGCAAAAGCAAAGTGGACACAAAAAAAAAAAAAAAAAAAAAAAAAAAAAAAAAAATTTATAATAATTAAAAATTTTTTTGTGCATGAGTGATTCGGGGGCTCGAACCCGGGTGGGCTGCACCGTCGTGCGAATCTGCCGTCGCGTTTGACCTTTAGCCTAACGCTCTTATTCAAATCCCTGGTTCTAAAGCGAACCCAGTTGGATAAATGACAGCGGGACCAGTAATGTAAACAACTTTCTGGAAGACAGGAAACGTGGTACGATTTCTTCACCCACACAAAGGAGGTGGGCCGTCACAAACCATTATGGCCTATTTCCGACTTTTCCACTTCGGCCGGATTTAATTCACAAAATTTCAATTGGCTCACACCTATTTTTGAAAAATTCAAATTTGAATTTTAAAGCGAAAATTGGAATTTTGTGGATTGAATCGGGCCTTAAATTGGAGAAAGCGGAAGTGGCTGGCGAGGTGACCCTATCGTGGTGTGGGTGAGGATTCATTCCCGCACTGTCTGGTATAAAAGCGAGTGAGACGCTTGACTCGCTCTCTTTTTGTGTTCCTGAATTCGAAGCGGCGAAACTCGATTAGGCGTGGCGTTAGTGGCGGTAGAAAAAAAAGTGCAAAGAAAAAGAAAAAAAAAAAAAATAAAAAGGTGAAAGAAAAGTTCCCCCAAGAAAAAATAGTGTAAGAAAATAAAAGAAAAAAAAAAAGTGAAAGAAAACCCCACGTGTCCCCCCCCTGAAAATAAGAGAAATAGAAATAACAAAACCTAAAAGTGCAAAGAAAAAGAAAAAAAAATAAAAAGGTGAAAGAAAAGTTCCCACGTGCCCCTAGAAAAAATAGTGTAAGAAAATAAAAGAAAAAAAAAAAGTGAAAGAAAACCCCACGTGTCCCCCCCCTGAAAATAAGAGAAATAGAAATAACAAAACCTAAAAGTGCAAAGAAAAAGAAAAAAAAATAAAAAGGTGAAAGAAAAGTTCCCACGTGCCCCTAGAAAAAATAGTGTAAGAAAGAAAAAAAAAAAAAAAAGTGAAAGAAAACCCCACGTGTCCCCCCTGAAAATAAGAGAAATAGAAATAACAAAACCTAAAAGTGCAAAGAAAAAAAAAACAAAAAAAAAAATAAGAAAAGGGTGAAAGAAAAGTTCCCACGTGCCCCCTGAAAATAAGAGAAATAAAAATAACGAAACCTAAAAGTGTATAGTAAAAGGAAACAAAAGTGAAAAAAAAAAAAAAAGCGAAAAACCCCTGTAATCTCATATAATTATGGACGATTCCACTCGATCGGAACTGGCGGAATTGCTCGATCAGGCACAACAAGATCTATCGATCGCCTCAGCCCTATGTCCGCTGGAGAGCTACCGCCGAAAAAGGTTGGAGGCTCAAGTGGCCCAGCTGAAGGAGCAGGTGAGGGAATTGAAGGCCGAACTCTGCGCCACTAAGCGAAAACGCTGGTGCAAGTGGTGCCTGGAAGAGGCAACGTACATGCACCACGGGGAATTTTTCTGCGATGCGATTTGCGCGCAGTTGGATGTTATGCAAGATCCATAAACCCCCCCCGTTTCCTAAACATACTATTTGTAAAGATATTATTCAGTGTCAAAGAAAAGAAAGAAAATAAAAAAAAAAAACAAAAAAAAAGAAAAAAAAAAAAAACAAAAAGTGACCCAGTGCGAAAGAAAAGAAGGAAAATCTATAAAGAAAAAAAAAGTTAAAAAAAAAAAAAAAGTGACTCAGTGCCAGCCGACATGACAGGTGAATGCTGACGACGACTTCAACTCCAGCAGCTGTTCCAGGTGCTAGCTTATTTTAGTGTTTAGTGCCCCCATTTTTTTTACCCCCCCCCCGTTTCCTAAACATATTATTAATATAGCATTATTAAGTGTAAGGACAAGAAAAAAAAAAGAAAAAAAAAACAAAAAAAAAAAAAGCAAAGAGTCATAGCGCCCATCTGGCGAATAATAAAAAAAATAAAAAAGAGAAAAAAAAAAGAAAGGGAAAGTAAAGGTGACGTGTAAACGTAAAAGGAATTGGCCGCGTAAGGCGTCGCGTAAATCACTTATTTTCACTAACCCCTAAATAATTCTATTTCAAGCTGACACCCCCCGATGCTGTGCACACCATCAGGAGAAGCAGTTGTGAAAGGTAAGTCAAATAATTATTATTTCGTTTTTTTTTGTTTCTTTTTTCTCCTCGTGTATTTGCCCACATTCTTTACTCGAATTCTTTCCCTCTTCGATTATACCTCGATTCGTGTGGTATATCGCGTTAAGATAAAATAAAGAGAGGATATACACATTTCACCTCGCAGCCGATTCCCTTTTGACGTGGTAGCGATCTAAAGAGAAGCTCCTAAGAGCGTTTGTTTCCCGCAGGTTGAATTTTAGTGCTCTCTTCATTCCACTGTGGAGAATCAGCTGGTAAACCTGAAAGTAGGTCAACCAGCTGCATTGATCGATTGTGTGTCAATGATTCCCGGTACCGGGTTGCCACCGTCCCTTTATTTTTTTTTGTGTTTTGTTTGGGTTTTTTTTAATTTTTTTTTTTAGTGATTAACTGCAATCATTGTTGAGTTTTTATGCTGGATAAAAGAATAATTAAATGCAATAATTGTAAATTTATGATAATTTTTTTTAAAAAAATAAATTAGCTGCAATCATTGTTGAGTTTATATGTTGGATTAAAAATAATTAAATGCAATAATTGTGAATTGATATTGATAAGTTAAAAATAATTAAATGTAATGATTGTAGCTTTACAATTTTAGATAACCATATTTAGAGGCAATAATTGTTGAACTTAAATGATAGATAAAAATGATTAAATACATTAATGGTGGAATTTATATTGTTGAAAAAGGAAAAAAATATAATTGAATAAATTAGTTGTCAGATACCAATGTTAGTCGTAAGTAAGTAGTAAGAAATAAAAGTGAGTAATACGAAAAGAAAAGTTTCTGATAAATTTATTTATTTAAACGGTGTTTCGCTTTCCGTGTGGTTATTGAAGATTTTCAGACAAGTCCAGGGAAGTGCGATTCCGACTTACTCTTTTCAGGTCCCCATTGACTAGTATGGAATTCTTTTAGGTCATACAGCGGGGCAGATGACAGTGCCTAGGGGATGTCGGGGGATCATGAGGATCGAGTCAATTAAACATGAGTTTTCTTCTAATTAGGGGCCACCATACAAAGTTGAGGACATGGTGGCCAAGGTTGTATCGCCCCGGAAGAGGTGCGATAATAGGGTGGGTACCTCCTCACAAGGGGAGCTAATGACACCTTTGGCACTCCCCACCCACTGAAAGGCAATCGAAGAACGGGGAGATAATAAAAAGGAAGCTGACTAGATATCACAACTTTTCGGGTCCCCCTTCCTAAATACATTTGGAGAAATACCAACTCTCTCAGGCATGGAAATGCGTAACCCCGTTCGATGATCTGTGGCAAGGACCCCCCCATTCCGGCGAGCTAGCCTTTGGCGGTGCAAGCATGCCTCCAGCCCCAGAAAGTCGAACATCCTTTCCTCTCTGCTGCCTGAACGGGCCCAAGGAGTCCTGTGGTCTTCGGTTCCAAGGGTAGCGTGGGAGAGGGAAGGCTGCGAAGGACACGCGGATATGACCGTGGTGCGCGGGTACTGAATGTACCAGATCGTTTTTGGCCACCAAGGTTGGTTGTGGGTTCAAAAAAAGAAGGAAAAAAAAATTTTTTTTTTGGGATACTATTTCAGCCCTTTTGTTACCCATCTATCCGCGACCTTTTTCTTCCGTTCGTTACAAGGCTTAAACATCTGATGCTATTCGTATCAATACCCTTCTTCGCTATATAGTTAATAATAGCAGAGGGTTTAGTGCCATACTCCAAGCGAGATAAAAATACTGCAAACGGAGGAGGCACAGTCCTTAGAGCGCAATTATTGGTTGAATCATTGGTGCGACTTGCAATGCCTGTGAGTATATTGGCAACAGAATTAGCGTTGTCAATCCCATTGATCGGATTTTCAATGATAAGTGACGGACTTCTAACGATAGGAGTAAGTGAAATACCTGAATATGATGCTATTTGAGGATCTTCGGATGATATGTCAACAGTAGGAGGAGCCAAATCAACCGATTGTGAATTAGAGCGTAGTGCTCTCTTTTGTTGAGGAAGCTCAAGATTAAGTTGTTGGTTTTGCTGTTGAGATCTATGTTGTTGTTGCTTTTGTTGTTTATGCTGCTTATGATGGTTGTTTAGTGCTTGTGTTTTATCCTGTTCAAGATGTTCTTTATGCAGTTCGTGTTGTTGAATATCATGTTGACAGTGTTTATGTTGTTGTGACTGTAGTTGTTGTTGCTCATATACTTGTTGTTGGATGAGGCGTAGCTGTTGTTGCGATTCATTCAATTGATTCTGCTGTGCCAATAGAAGCTGTTGATGTACGCTTATAGGCTGTTGTTGTTGTTGCAGACAATCAATATTTTTGAAACCCTCTAACATTTTTTCTTTATATGAAGGATCAAAATCAAGTACCGCCTGAAATTCCGAGAACATGAGCGTTAAACTGTTGAAAATTGTTTGCATCTTGGTTATCTTCCAGTGCAAGACGTCATACGATATACTGCGATGTAGAAGCAGAGGCCAAGTGTTGAGACAATTTTATCAATATCTTTCCCTTTAATATTAATACATTTGGCATGCACACTAACATGGCAAATAGCGCAAGAAAGTTTAACATCATTTGCTGTTTTTTTGCATATGTAGCATTCCAAATCACTCATGATTAGCTGGTTGCAGTATTAGAATATGATGGTTGTAGTATTGGATAGATGATGGTTGCAACATGCAATGAGTAAAAAAAAAATTGTACGAATGCAAATGAGTAGAATCACTTTGCTAAAACGGCAGAACATGTACTAAATATTGTACTCACACGTAAGAGGAAGTGAGATCACCAATGTAGCTTCTGATGTTGTAGTCCGCAGTTGACAGAAGGAGGAGAAATTTCCGATGTTATCACTCAACGATGCAGTCGATGCAGATGAAGAAGTGTAAAAGAGATAACGATAATGTAAAGTCTCGATTGCTTCTATAAAGGCAAAACATGCACTAAAAGTAGACTCACCGGTGGAAATGAGTCGAAAGTCTGATATAACGGCCGAAATTAGATGAAACAGACGTATTCGGCACTCAATGCTGGTTAAAGAGAAACCACTCAAAAGTTCTTCTGATTATTGTTCAGAAACTTGATATTTATTTTTCTTTTCTTAATTTCTTAATTAAAAAATAAAGAACAACTCGCGAAATTACTACGATAAGGAGAGAAATTCTTAAATTATCGAACACTTCACAAATTGAAAATTGAAGGCTAAGCGGTATAATGTTTAAGTTAAAAACTATAAAGAGCGAAGTTAAACACTAGCAATCGCTGCAAACAGGGTTGCCGAATCCGAATCACAGGTTCCTAAAAATGGAATATCTTCTTCTTTGTAGGGAGCCCCTATCATCTTCAGAATCAAAATTGCTGGTTTCATTGGCTTCGGGTACCACCTCTTCAGATTCCGAAGATCAATTAACCACTGCTTCGTCATCGGACTCCGGTATTTCTTCTTCACTTTCTGAGCCATTATAGCAAATCGAATAAAAGCTTTTTGCTGGGATACAGGGCCTTGCTGATGCCTTTATAAAGCCTTAAAAAAATGAAGTATGGTCAAAACCATAATTATTACTTTTTCGTTACTGCATAAGAGGCCAAATATGGCATGACGAATTTTGAACGATATTTTCGTAAATGCGTAGACAGCCATATATAGCTGTTGGATAAAATGCACAGTTGCTAAGCTGTGCATGTACCAATTGGAAAACAAACACGCAATTATTACTTACCAGAGTATATACTTGTAACTTCCGAAAAAAAAGTTTTATTTAGTGAATTCTCAGACAGCGAAGTGACCTCGCGCACTGATCAAAACACAACGCGTTTCGCAGCTACAACTATGCATCGAATGCAACAGAGAACCTTTGGTTAGTATAACTGTTTATTTCTGCTGTAAATCTTAAACCAAACATTAAAAGCCATATATTGTTGAAAATTAAAACGCCTATTTATTATTTGGCATCACTCAACTTACTGAATTTGTTATATATGTATAAAAAGCTTTCGATATTTGTCTCTTTCTTATAGATCTTTATATAAAATATATAGTTGTACTTTTTCTCCTATATAAACGCTTAAAACTGTGAATTAAAGTTAAGTTAACGATTTTCTTTGACCCGATTGACATCGGTTGCCTTTTTGTGAAATAAAACTTGTTAAATTGAACCTTTGTCGTTTTTTATTATTCCTGCATTTGGAAATTTCTACATGGTGCCGAAACCCGGGAACGTGTCGGATTTAATAAGTTTTATTTTAAGATCGTTGTTCTTCATAATTGTACTCCAAGTTTTAAAATCATTATCGATCACGTGCCGGTTCTCGCAATAAAAATGGAATTGCAAACACGTGCCGGTTATCGCAGTCAGATTACGAAGATCGTCAACGAAGCGACGGAATATTTGAAAATCCATAATTTGCGTGGTACGGAAGATTTGTCTGAATTAGATAATATTGAAGAAGAACTCTCGACATATCTGCAACGTCTAACAACGGCCAACGCTAATTTAAATATAGTGAACCAAGATATTCAAACGAAACTTGTTGAAGACAAAAATCTAGAGAAAATTGCTGAGTATGAAGATGCTGCTGTGGGAATGATGGCTCGGCTACAAATTCGTCTTACAAAAGTTAAGCAACGAATCGAACCCAGTACCAGTGGCGAAACTCCGCAACGATCGCCGAGGGCACATTGCACGCAGTTGCCTAAGTTGCAGTTGAAACGATTTTCAGGAGATTACCAGGAGTGGATACCTTTCTGGGAGAACTTTCGCTCCACCGTGCATGAAAATGAATCAGTCTCTGGTGTAGAAAAGTTTAATTTCTTGCAGTCCGTTCTAACGGGCAATGCGGCGAGTACGATCGTTGGTTTTACTCCCTCCGATGCATGCTACGATGGAGCTATTTCCCTCTTACAAGAGGAATACGGAGACACCGAAAAACTTATAGACAAATTAATGCAAAAACTTATGGCTCTACCAACGGTACATAATAGAACTGATGCCCCAGCTTTGAGACAGCTTTACAACACTGTAATAGCTTGCAGCTGCTCACTCACTGCTTTAAGTGTACCTTCATCGCACTATTACATTATGCTCAAATCCATTCTTCTTAAATGCATGCCCACTGAACTACGCATCGACTATCATCGCATACATAAGGAATTAGCGGACAAGGGAATGGCGTCGTCCGATTTGACAGATGATAGCACATCCACTCTATCATTCGATGGAGATAAGCAGGTAAAAAACATTTTGCGATTTTTAAAACAAGAGGTCGAGTCTATTGAAAGAGTGGCTGTTGGGAAAATAGTTCGGTCGCCAGCCAAATATTCTCAACCATCCACAGCAGCTGGCCTCTTTACTCCCACGAAGACATTGACACCTTCATGTTTTTTTTTGTAAGTCAGCTGAGCATTCAACAAAAGAGTGTGATTGTGCGCGTACAATAAATGAAAAGAAAGATATGCTTAAAAAAGACGGCCGATGTTTTAAGTGCACGCAAAGAGGACACACTGTAAAGTTTTGCAGAGTGAAGCTAGTATGCAAAAATTGCAAACGTATGCATGCGACTGTTCTCTGTGGATGAGACAAAGCATCCTCTACTATAATAAACAAAGAAAGTGCGAGTGATACAGCCCTCTTAACGTCATCAACAAATTTGTGTGCCTCAAATAATTCACGTCAATTTTCTACAAATACTTTTCTGCAGACTGCGCGAGTTTTGGTATCCTCACCGAGAGATGAAAGTGATTTATTTGTTCGGATCGTTATCGATGGTGGCAGCCAGAAAACTTACGTGCGGGAAATTATTGCAAATAAATTAAAACTGCCCATTACTGGCTATGTAAATATGAGCGTCATTCCATTTAGTAACACAGAAATTCCCAGTTTCAAAAAATTAAAGACGGCTAAATTGGTAATAAAAAGTCAGTTTAATTCCCGCTCGGTTGAACTTGTTGCGGTTGTGGTGCCTGAAATTTGCCTTGACACATTGCCTGCTCCCGACGTCTGCGGTAAACAAATACGCGGATTTTGCTTAGCTGACTCAAATATAAATGGTCATGAACAAGTCGACGGTTTGAGCGTGTTAATCGGAGCAGATTATTTTTGGGAAGTTGTCACGGGGAAGCATCAGCGGTTAAATAATGGATTGACTGCAGTCGAGACTACATTTGGATGGACTCTTCAAGG
The DNA here is from genome assembly GCA_949775065.1 of Brachyopa scutellaris. Classification (NCBI taxonomy): domain Eukaryota; kingdom Metazoa; phylum Arthropoda; class Insecta; order Diptera; family Syrphidae; genus Brachyopa; species Brachyopa scutellaris. The sequence goes on along the minus strand of OX459113.1, from coordinate 38,130,792 downwards.
CTCTTATACTTCAGATAATTATAATTATTCAGCTATTAAAAATGTTTCTACTCTTTGCAGTTTTTCGCTTTTCGAAAGTATGTGGAAAATGGAGTTACTTGGCATACAAAGTGATAAATCCGAGGTGAAGACGTTTACCGAAGAGCTCCAAACTAAATGTATTCGCAGGACATCGACGAGGTATGAGGCGCTATTGCCCTGGAAGCAAACGGATCAACAGCTGGAATCTAATAGAGAGAACGCCTTGTCCAGATTATACTCTCAAGCGAAGCGGCTTTCGAGGGATCCAATGAAATTGATTGAATACGATACGATAATGCGTGAATTTATTACTTCTGGTTGTGCGGAACGAGTGCCCCATCGGTCCGATGTCTCCAATACATATTACATGCCTCATTGCGCTGTTTATCGCCCGGACAAGTCCACCACAAAGACTCGGATCGTTTTCGATGCCTCTTCGCATACTCCAGGTAAACTTGCTTTAAATGATTGTTTGTGGACAGGTTCCAATTTACTTCCGGATATTTTAAAAATATTGTTGCACTTTCGACTTGGAAAAATCGGACTGGTTGCAGACATAGAAAAGGCGTTTTTGCAGATCGCCTTAGCTGAAAAAGATCGCGACAGTCATCGATTTCTGTGTTTTGCGGATAAAGTACTACCTCACACGGAGTTACCACCTATTCAAGAGTTCCGTATGACACGTGTAACATTTGGCGTTACGTGTAGCCCCTTTCTACTGTCCGCAACAATAGATTTACATCTTCAGGCAACTTCAGATGTATACCCACATACTTGTTCTCTGTTACGTCGATGTTTTTATATGGACGACTTGGTTACTAGTGTCAACAGTAAAGGCGAAGCGGAAAAATTCTATCGAGAATCAATGGATATTATGAGTCGCGCCTATATGAATCTGAGAAAGTGGGTAAGCAATGACGATGGTGTGCGAAAATCTATAGGCATCGAAAATACGGATTGTGTGCAAACGGTTTTGGGTGTGAGGTGGAATATTCGAAGTGATGAGCTCACTCTTAACATCAAATCAGATGACTTACAAAAGATGATTTCGGCTACTAAACGCAATGTATTAAAGGTTATTGCCCGAATATTCGACCCTTTAGGTTACCTGAACCCAGTTGTTATTCGACTTAAAATACTATTTCAGTCGCTATGGCGAAATAAGCTCAATTGGGATCAACCTATCGGAGATGAGTTTATCAAGGAGTGGAGCGGTTGCGTGAAGGATCTTGATCAAATTGGAGAGTTGTCATTTCCCAGATGGCTTTGCGTGAGTGTGGATTTCAAAGGTACTGAAATGCATATATTTGCCGATGCGAGTCAGAAGGCTTTTGGAGCGGTTGCATTTCTGAGGATTGAGGGTCCCACAAGAGATGCTCAGGTGAGATTCGTTTGCTCCAAGGTACGAGTGGCCCCTTTGAAAGAGAGTAATGCAGATGACATTAGTTTGCCTAAGCTGGAGTTAGCGGCTGCACTGGTAGCTGCTAAATTATGTGCATACTTTAAGAGGTCCAACATTCTCCCAGACAGTTATCACTTGTGGACTGACTCGCAAATTACTCTGCATTGGATTCGTGGTGACGTTCGGCGATGGAAGCCATTTGTTTTCAACCGTGTAAAGGAGATTCAGGATCTTACAAGCGTAATGGATTGGCGGCACTGTTCTGGATCGGAAAATCCTGCGGATTTAGTCACAAGGGGTATATCAGTTCAACAGTTTGCTGAATCAACGCTGTGGAAAGAAGGTCCTCCTTGGTTAAAAGGCAACAAGGCTGACTGGCCTTCCTCTATTCAACTATTGAAACTTGAAGAATCTACATCACTATTTGCTGTATCCGAAGAAACCGTGTCATTAGAATCAGCGAAGTTCCAAGAACCTATTTTCGTATATGAGAAGATAAGTTCATGGAAAAGACTTTTGAGGATTACCTGTTATATTTTTCGAACCATCGACATTATTATTCACCGGACGAAACCTGTTGCAAAATTTATTGGAGCAATGGAACTACAGAAAGCTGAAGACTATTGGTTAAAACACATTCAGAATTCTTTTTTTACTAATGAAATTTTGTCTTTGCAGGTCGGAAATTCTGTTTCTCGTTCTTCGACCTTGCTGAAACTCAACCCGTTCCTGGATAATGCTAGCTTGCTGCGCTTGGGTAGTAGGTTGCAACAACTTAATGAGTCGGTGGATGTCATTAGTCCTATAATTTTACCAAAGAGCTGTTATTTGAGCAAGTTAATAGCAACCTACTTTCACACTTTAACTCTTCATGGAGGAGTGAACACTGTCTTAACGAGGATGCGCGAAAGATTTTGGCTGCCAGGTGCACGTCAGCTCATCAAAAGGGTCATTGCTGATTGTCGAGTTTGCAAGCGATTGAGGGGAAAAGCTGCTTCACAACCATTCGCTCCTTTACCGCGTTCCAGGCTAATGGCAACCCGCCCCTTTGAAACAGTTGGAGTGGACTTCGCCGGCCCGTTATACACGGCAAACAATGCGGAAAGATGCAAGGTTTATGTTATGATTTTCACTTGCGCAGCTGTACGCGCCTTACACTTGGAGTTGGTGTTGGACCTTACCACTGAAAGCTGTCTGTTGGCTATAAGACGGTTTATAGCAAGAAGAGGATCTCCTAACGTCATTTATTCGGACAACGCGAAAACGTTCAAAAAGGCGGCCACTGAAGTAAAATATGTTGGAGAAATCTTTACCAGCGAAGTTTTTCATGGGTTCCTCAGTAATCGTGGCATAATCTGGCGCTTTAGTGTGGAAAGAGCTCCATGGTGGGGCGGTTTTTGGGAGCGGATGGTAAAAAGCGTCAAAGACATCCTTAAAGTTACCATCTGGAAGGCTAACGTAAACATCGATGAACTATACACTCTTTTAACGGAAGCGGAGCGCATTATCAACATGAGACCTCTTACATATATCAGCGATGACCCACTCGACTTGTCTCCGCTTACACCCGACAACTTTCTTTCTGGTTGTTCTAAATAGACTGAGAATGAGAGCACAGATGAAATCACTTCAACGGAACTTCGCGAAAAATGGATAGCGAGACTAAAGTATACTTCTCTTCTTTGAAGAGGGTGGAAAACCGAGTATCTACGGCTTTTACGTTCGGCGCATCACTCAAATAGAACTTTTTCCAAAGAAATTCAAGCAGGAGACGTTGTTCTGGTTTATGACGCTGGAAGACCAAGGATACATTGGAAATTGGCTGTCGTTGAGACCTGTTTTCCGGGACGAGATGGCAATGTGAGAGCAGCGGAAGTCCGATTTGCTGATGGTAAAAGGTTAAGACGAGCTATTCAGTTACTGTACCCACTAGAGATTCGCGATCTGTCGCGGGCGGAGGATGTTGAAAATTAAAACGCCTATTTATTATTTGGCATCACTCAACTTACTGAATTTGTTATATATGTATAAAAAGCTTTCGATATTTGTCTCTTTCTTATAGATCTTTATATAAAATATATAGTTGTACTTTTTCTCCTATATAAACGCTTAAAACTGTGAATTAAAGTTAAGTTAACGATTTTCTTTGACCCGATTGACATCGGTTGCCTTTTTGTGAAATAAAACTTGTTAAATTGAACCTTTGTCGTTTTTTATTATTCCTGCATTTGGAAATTTCTACATATATGGCGTTGTATGCGGTATAGGGTTAATGCATTTCCGCGGCCCATTTTCGCTCTAAATGAAAAATAAATAGTCTCGGTCTACCTTTTTATTACTATTTTTGCTTTATTTCATCGTAGGGAAATGTAGGGACTACTGTTGAACAGATGTTTCTATTCAAGTGGAGCAAAAAATCCTTGTTTCTAATCAAATGGCGCGTAGTGTAGCTGTGTAGATTTTACGTAGTTTGTCGACATGTAGATACTATACATACATGCATACATACCGTTGCATATTAGGTAAAGTGGCTTGAGTCGATTTTTCACATTTTTCAGGAGAGCAGTGTGATGTTTTGAAAATGCAAATACTACATAAAATTAGTTAACCAAAGAGATATTAGAAGCCATTTCAATATTGAAAAAAAAAAGTTAAATATAGAAGCCATTATTATTTTAACCGAAATCACTTAAAATTTGACTTAAGTCTGCTAAGCAGTTTTACCTTATTTTATTTTAAACAGTTAGTTGGCATAGTTTACCATAAGCTCTTTCAGCTAAAATAAAATCGATGTAATACATACCAAAGTATAAGCACATACGTAAGCCCTTTCATCTAAAAAAAAATTTGTGAATACAGTGCTTAAAAATAGAATTTCAGCGTTCAATTCATAAAGCATAATAAACTATGAATTAACCTTAATTTTGGTTTAATTATCCTTAAATACGTCATTCGTTATTCATTACCAGTGTTCGGATTTTGATGACCAAAAACAAGCCCAAAAAAGCAAAATTAACCGCTGAAAAAGGCAAAAAAGGTATTTAATAATAATAAAGGTTTTTATGCATTATTATTAACATTGTAATAGCAAATAGCACTGCACAACCCAAAATATTTTGAAGTTCTCTGGTAACAATCGCCTGTTTTTATCTCTCAGGAAAGCCTTGAATAAAATAAAGGATCTTTCAACATGAACAGGGCCTAGTCCCTAGTGGTGCCAAGGTAAGAGATGTCATGTCGTTGACTTTAATATTTGAGTCCAATTTAGAGTTTGCTATTTCGTTCATTTGCTGAAAAAACCACGTACAATTTTTTCATCACATCTTCAATTACTGGCCCTTTAGATTGTTGTAATTTCTCCTCGATCCCGTTCAAAGTCTTTACACCTCTTCAATAGGCCTTCCTAAATATAACGCACTGCAGTAAGATCAAATGGGCAAAGTAAAATACATACAACTACTAGGAGTCAGTCACCTGTTATTTGTAACCTGTTAAATATGTGCTCTTTCGGGTCAACTAGAAATCTTTTTCCGATTGGCTTGAATCTTTACACGGGGCATTTTCACTTTTAATGACAAGCAGTAAAATATTTTGGGAACAGCACGCCTGTGCGTGTGCTTAACGCAATGTTCAACAGACTAGCAGTATGACAAAATATAAATCTAGATAAAAGGCGCACAGTTACAAAAAAAATACTTCCCAGATGTCTAACGGTTTTTGTCAGATGAAAACATAGTATATAAAACTACGGCAAATGCGAACTCGAAGGAAAATATGTAAAAAATAATTGCTCTGTTGCGAAATCATTTGGAAGGCGATAACAGAGGTGGATATATCCCTGTTGGTTTGGACGTAATGGCAGCAATTCGATGCTTTGGTCGGAATGAAGTAAGTCAATAATATAAATGTACATTCATATCTAAGTACATACAGACATGACAACATTTTTTGCAAGATTCTAGATGCAGCTGCTGAAATACATGGGTGCAGTCACATATGAGCAGGATATGTGCAAGACTGAAACGTGAATATGCCAAATCTTGTTAAGGATTAATTGGGTGTCATATCTAAATTCTGTGGCATAAGAGGATTTCCAGATATAAATGCTCTGGTGCGAAATGATTTGGAAGGCAATAATAGAGGTGGGTGTATCCCTGTTGGGTTGGAGGTAATAATATATAATATAAAGTCGACTCCGCTTAACTGAAACGGCAATTTGCCACCAATTTCATTTCACTTAAGCGGTATTTTCACTTATGCGAAGCTAAACTAATATAATTCTTTAATAATTTCGGACGTAATAATTTTTTCAGTTAATCGAATTTTTTCAGTTAAGCGTGGTTTAGATAAGCGGAGTCGACTGTACATATCTAAGTACATACAGACATGACAAATTTTTTTGCAAGATTCTAGATGCAGCTGCTGAAATACATGGGTGGAGTTAGCCTATTATGTGCAGGATATGTGCAAGACTGGCAAACTTGCCAAATCTTGTTGAGTATCATTTGGGTGTCATCTCTAAATTCTGTGGCATAAGAGGATTTCCAGATGTAATTGGCGCAATCGACTGCACCCACATACGAATCCAAAAAATAGGGGGTGATGCGAGTCAATGGTCGTTTTCGAAAACGTCATCTGCATCAAATTGCTTTTCTCCAAATGTTCTTAAACGCAAACTGCACAATCAAAACCCTTTGTGTTGCAAATGTTGATCGTCATTTGACGATCAAATTGACGGTCAAATGACGTTTTCGAAAATGTCCAATATTACATTAGCAGAAAGGGCTACTATTCGATAAATACTCAAGTAATGCCATGGTTTCGACAAATGCCTAATACAATTTCATACTAGGTCGTTTGTGATGCTCGTCTAAAAATTCGAGATTGTGTGCCACTGCCGTGGAAGTACTCAGGACTCTAGGATATTTAGAGAGAGCAGAATAAAATGTCGTTTAGAAAGTGGCGAGTTCCGAGGACGCTTGTTGGGAGATGGTGGATATGCCTGCACGCCGTATATGTTTACTCCTCTGCCTAATCCCTTAATATTGGAACTCAAAATACTTATGAAAGATGTTGCGGCGTGTGGAAACAGAGATTCCGCATCCTTCTTTACGGTATAAGAGGTCTAATAGAATCAATTAAAAGGACAGTAATTGCTCTAGCAGTGTTGTATAATTAAGCCATTGATTTCAATGATACTTTAATTGATAAATACAAATCAATTTAGCAAGTCTTACCCTAGTAAATATTGTTTTCTACTTTTTTTCTTTTAGAAAATCAGCAAGATTTCAAATCCCCGAATAATTACATACATAAGTATGTACATATATGCAACCACCTGAAGAGCAATCTGGTACATCATCTCGTACAGCATTTATTAAACAACACTTTCGTTGAGAAATGCATGAATTTTCCACTTTATTCTTTGTACACGTTTTCTTATCATCATTATATAAATAGGTGAAGGCAAAATAGTTCAACCCCTTTTTAACTGCCTTAAACCCAACATATTCTGTTGATTTTTGTTTTGTTGGAAAGATTGCGAAGAGAGTGCAATGTGTAATGTTTTTCCAATGTGTTGAGTCTAAGCCAGGTAAAAACCGGGTAAAATAATAAATATTAATACGTGTGTTCCTCTCGCACAATTGGTCTCATTTCGACCACAGGCAATTCTAGTAACAATAAAAAAAAACTATTCCTTTTCTAATTTAAAGCTTTTATTTAAAATTTTAATTTTTTTGTCGTGTTCTTCCTGCATAAGACGGAGTTTCAGCTCTCTTTCCTCCTCAATACTTTTCATTTGAGCCTCGTGTACTTCCTTCATGTACTCCAGTTCCTTCCCCCTCACGTTCTTAGTAATAAGAAAAAAATCTTTCTTATAAAAACCGTCATTCGATTGAACTTAAAATTCAAATATATGCAATGTATATCTGGCATTATTATGTTTTCATTGAAACTTACGCATTTTGCTTTGTATTTCCTTTTTGGGATAGGTGCGGGAGTGAGTAAAACTCTGGAAGTCGAAGTAGTAGAATGACTGGAATTGAGTTCGTTGTTTAGAGTGGAACCATCTTCGGGAAGAATGCTGTCGGCAACAGACAACTGAGACAAAAAATAATGTTCTGCTTAAATTTTCTAATTAATCATACATACTTGCTGAGCTTGGCCATCGTTATCAAAGATAGTCGTATTTCTTTGAAAGATAGCTAGCGGCTAGCCAGTAGTTTCTAGCAAAGTCAAATTTCACACGTAAAACAAATACAACAACCAGCTGGCTACAACTCTCGATTTTATCCCCAGCCAAACGCAACTGGCTAGGAATTTTGCGATATCTCATGGCCAGGTGACGTTGAAAGCGATTTGTTCTGTTCTCTTGAAATTTGACAGACTACCGTGTGCGAAAATTATATAATTGCAATTACTAAATGATGTTTCACAAATATAATCAACTAATTTCTGATTTCAAGCATTATCTATTAGGTAATTTGTGTCCTAAAATGCAGGCAATATTTCATTTTTTCGCCACTAATGCGCTAAATTGTGTTCAACAAAAAGAAGGACAGCGTGACAGCTGACAGGGTTATTATTAGGTTTGTTCTCGTAACTGGCCAAAACTGCGAAAAACTACGAAAATCAGTCAAATCCTGTTACCGAACGAAGATTTTTCATAGTTTTTCAAAGAAGAGAGAGCTAACAAGAGTATAAAAAATCTCCCCATGCTGTGAATTTTAGCCGCAGAAATTTCTGCGGGCAGCTTTATGAAAACTGTCAAATGTCAAACATTTTCATTTTTTGTTGTTCTAAGCGCTTCTGTACTTTTGTATACTTTTGCCTCTCTTCATGCGATTTTAAGCCCAACTCCTTGAAATTGGAGAATCTGTGAATTTAGGTGCAGAAAGTACAGGAACAGAGGTTTGACAGCTACTTTTCCAATAAAATCATCATCAGCGATTAGGCTCATTTCCATTTTGATGGCTTTGTTAATCGTTAAAATTGTCAGAGGGGTTCAGAAAATGCACTATACTCTGTTCCACAAAAATTGTCAGTACAGAGAAGATAGGACGTTCGCCTCTCATTCCCTCTTTTAAGCTCTCACTGGGTTACCATAGTATGCATGAAAAATCGGAGAGCAATCGGAGAGCAATACCCATAGGGCTATCATCTGCTGATTTGAAAACAATACAATTTGTTGAACGAAAAAAAAATAATTGTGTACAAAATTGACACCGCCTCGATTCTGACGAAATTTTGGTATGGTGTTTTCGAATATTTTGGTGTATCACTGTTATTTATCGGAAACGATTAGCTTACGAGATATAGGCTAAAAACAAAAAAAAGCCACTATTCGTTTCCACACCCAAAACTCATCTTGCGCAAATAACCTTCATTATAAATCACAAAAACCGAGAAAGCGTTCAACTTCATTTTAACGGTTTCACCAGTAAAACAAGAAAGTTGAAAAAACAAAAGACATGTGGCAATACCCTCACATACCTACTCAAATCAATTTTATTGGTTCTCAAAGCACAAAATTCCAAAGCTCTTTAACAAAAACCACAGAAAAAGCATTAATGATTAGCATTAACTTAATAATGGTAACACTGTTTTGATGTTGATGTTTTCTATATACACAGCGATTGGCAGCCACACATAATCATTCAGCCACAGACTGTGGACCTGGCTGATCATGCTGGTGGAATGTATGGGAATTTGTGGTAAATTACAAAAACAAAACCTGTGTAAGTCAGTGCTTTGGTTTTTATTTCAGTGGCGATTTCGCTAATTGAGTGCCGTGAAGACATGTACAGGCACCAGTGTTTAAAAAAAAAGCTCCCCCATAAGGCCTGTACTGACAATTTTTTGTGGAACAGAGTATAGTGATTGTTGGGAAGCAAACGCGTGTCACTGTTTGGTGCGGATTTCGGGCTGGAGGCATCACTGCACCATTCTTCTTTGAAAATGCGGTTAGTCGGGCAATAACAGTTAATGATGCTCGCTCTCGCGATAACCCATTTTTGTGTGCCTGAAATGGAAGATATAAAAATGGATGAGATGTGGTTTTAGCAACACGGTGCTATATGCCATACAGCCCGAGAAATAATTCAGTTACTTACTGCAGGAGTCATTTCAGTGACCAGATTTTTTTGAAGTCAATGCGGGACACATTTTTTTAGAATGAAAACAAGTTTTTTTTAAACTACATACATACATATACATGTATAATATTATATGTTTATATTACAATTTTAATTATTTAATACAAATTATTCTAAATAACAGTTTATTCCACTTTTTAAATCTATGTAAAATAAGGTATATGAATATGGCCAGTCTTATTCAATTCCACTGATTTTATGTTTCAATTAAATAACATTTGATCAATTTATGTTATGTATGAAATAATAAAAAATTAGAAATTCAAAATATAATTCAGTCTAAATCAATTTTGCACAGATCGATTTCCAAATTATTTTTATCTGAGCAATGATTTTTTCTAGAATTTCGTTGTTGCTTTTAATAAAACATGAATTATTATAAAAGGTTTTTAAAAAACTATGCATTTGACACTTTTTACTTCAAATCCATAGTTTTGAGCTGCTTCTTGAGTCCACAGTTTATTTATCATCGAAAAAATTCTTTCTGTTCTTGTAATTTTCCGTTTTGGTGGTCAGAATTAGCAGCAAAAAATAGTGCAACATGCGTTTTGGTCCTAGTCTTGTACTCTTTTTTGGATCCAATTTTGTCCGCTAAAGTCCGGGATTTTCATGCTCAATAAATAGTTTCTTCAAAATATTTGTGGCAAGGGCAACCCTACACTTAACAGATGATTTAACAGGACCGAAATCACACATACCAACTTGGAGGTCAAAATGATCGTCAAAATGAAAATGGCTAGCAAAATTTCAAGAAAAACACGACTGGTATTGAAGTCCACTTCAAACACCTTCGATATTAAAGCCATAATCTCCGCATCTTCTCCATTCGGAGATGCAGGTCTTGGAACGCCAACGGTTCTATTTACCAAAACACGATAGTGGTTGTCTATTGTCTTAGACATTGGAGTTGGGGAAGACTACGCTTCTTTTTGTTGACCTTATTGAATCTTAAATTGGACAACTTAGTTTATTCCACATCATATGAAATTTTAAAAATATGTTTATGTAATTAGAACTACCGTTGCACAATGTATGTCCAAGCATAACGCTTCCTATTATAGGTATTACTGCCACTTTTTCGTAAAGGCCCTAACTACATTTTCACATTTTCGAGATGTAGAGGAAAATGTTCAGTTTACTTCTGCAACTTGAAGACAAAATATAAAAAATACAAAAAAAAATTATTTCGTTACTTCTGTTATATTTTTTTAAATAGTTACAAAAAAACAATTGGAGGCAATGACTTAGCACCAAATATGCATTTAACTCGAAATCGAAAATATTGTTGATGAGGCCTTTACGAAAATAGCGGCATTATTTTCTGCCTGTTCTTTTGTCTTCTATAGCATCAATGTGCTCCTTAATCAATCCCCTTAATAGTTGCTAAAAATATTTAAAAATAAATGCAAATAATAAATAACATACATAAGTTTAAAAATGCATTTAATTTTATTCTTTCTTCTGAATCCCAATTTTCAGTGCGCTTGCGTTTGGTTGCAATTTCCAGTAGTACAATTTTCAAACAGTGTTTTTAAAACCGTTAATTAAAGCAAAATAAGTTATTATCAGTTCACAATGGTGTTATGAATAACACATCGATCAACAATGTAATCGAGAATTAGTTAAACATGAATCAAAAGGCAAATAAGAGAATGTAAGGAACACGGCTTATTGTTTTTATTATTTTTTTGCTTGAAAAATAGTATTCAAATGGCAGCAATTTAATTTAGTCCTGTTTTTTTTCCATCAATTATTGTTTTTGGCTGATGGTATGTATAACAATTCCAAGTTGCTTTGATTAACTTTATTACTGCAACGCTTTTTGACATTAAACGATTTAAATGTTTCACATCCAATGAGTTTTTGTTATAAATAACAGCTGGGGATCCCTTATGATAGCCACCTTATTGTTTTCCAATTGACTTTGTTACTGTCTTCATCAACTTTCCGAAAATTGTATCTATTCTTCGCAAATAAAGCAAAATTCCAGAAATGTTTTTGGGTCATCTCGTCCACTTAAAACTTATTTGTGCATCCAACACCTCTGACGAATTGATACCAATCTTTTGGGTGGTGAATTTCAAAAGATGTTTTCTTCTTCTTGGTTTCGATTATTAAATTGTCAATGTCACACTCCATATGAGTATTCCCAGGAATAAGAAATTTGTGGTCAACATATTTTAGAACGGTATTGTTTTTGTACTCGCCAGATACAAATATCAGGTGTACAAGTATGACTCCGCCGTTCTTTTACGGTTTAAAAATTCAACCAATGCAAAAAGAATTTTAACCCTCCGATTGGCGAGTAGGTCCCTAGGGACCTTTCAATTTTTTGACTGTTTACAAATTTGTCTCTACAATATGCATTTACGCGATTTATACAATCATTTTTTTAAAAATTGTGCACAAATGCCTCTAGGTTCTTAGTGATCTTGCAGCTTGTATAACGCTATCGGGACAGTCGCTAATCGGAGGGTTAAGTAAAATTTATTTGATAATTTTTATTATTACTTTTAACATATTTCCAATTTTTGGGCAATTTATGAATATCATCAAAGAAAAATGTTTGTTCTTTTTGAGCGATCCAATCATCAAGCCATTTTTTGACGTCGTTATAGTTAGTAAAGTGCTGTTCCGAATGACCATGTGCCATCGACCGAAATAAATGGTAATCTGACGGCGCGACATCGGGAGAGTAAGGCGGGTGGGAAAGCACCTCCCATGTCAGCTCTTCTATGGCGTCCTTGACTGGCTTTGCAACGTGGGGTCGGGCATTGTCGTACAACAATATTACTTTGTCATGTCTTTTGGCCCATTCCGGTCGTTTCACTTGCAGTTCTTGGTTCAATTTCATTAATTATTGTTGATATGGGATGGCAGTAATCATTACAACAGGTTTCAAAAGCTCATAGTAGAGAACGCCTTGTTGTTTCCACCATATCGCCTTCCTCGAAATCTCCACTTCAGAACCGTTGAAACCATTCACGACAAGCTTCTACGACCATTTGATGAGCATCAGCGGCCGTTTTTTTTATATTGAACATGAAAAGCCAAGCTTCCCGCAAATGGCGTTTTTCGGGCACAAAGGTCGTCATCTTCCGAATTCTATAAAAACCTCTATATATCAAGCTCTTTATACAAAAAATATATTAATACATACCGTTTAAAACAAAATTTCATATAAACAACACTAAATTTGGAAAGTCGCTATACAGGATAATATTACCCATATTGGGTGGCAATGATTTAAGGTGTGCAAACTAACAGAACGAAATTTCATTCCCACCTCGATTGGCTATCGCCTCATGCCACATAATATCAATGTGGAGTTTGCATGACAGAATCATGGATGGTTAAATTGAAAGCATGCAGCTGTATTTTATAGAAAGCTACAGAAGATTGAAGAAACGGCGTAGGCATGCACTGCTGAAGGTCAAACGCCAACACCTTTGTAGTTGAAAGTTGTCTTGCAGTCTCAACATTTTCTGACTTTTTTGACTCATACGCAAAATCTGCTGTTGCTCTGCTTTTTATGTTCTGTCGATCAGTTGTTGTTGCACTTATTTTTTGAATGGCAAATGTGTCGCATTTTGTACAGGTGTCAAGCTTTGGTTTTTTAGATTTAATGCTCAAACCTTTAAAGATCTCACAATATTTTGACAGAGACTGGATTTTCTGTCTTTTTCGTATAAGTTATTTTAGTACTGATTCTTCAGTCTACGACTGATTGTTTTGAGTTTTTTTATGAAAAAATGACTTTTCGGTTGCGCAGTCTATGACCGTCTGTCCTTTATTATTCTTATTTACTTAATTCTAACAATGTATTTCTTATGCTAAGTAAGGGAAATGGTTAGTGCATGGGGTAAAGTGGAAAGTGCTGACAGTGAATTTGATCAAGGTGAATGGGTGAATGGCTGGAAAGTGCTGACAGTGAATTTGATCAAGGTGAATGGGTGAACGGCTGGGAAGTGCTGACAGTGAATTGCATCAAGGTGAATGGGTGAATGAGCTTGGGGTGAATATATGGGAAAGGAAGGGAAGTACGGAGGTGTCCGGTGTCCGGTTATGTTGTATTGGATGCTTGATGTTCGTGTGTGTTAACTCCTCCCCCTGATAAGATCGAGACGTCCTCGTTTCGACATTTGACTTGCGTAATTATTGAGTCAATTTGGTTTGAGGTGACTGTATTTTGCCTGTTGCGTATAAGGAGAATTAATATTATTGTGCAAGCAATTATTGCGACTGACGAAATAGTGGTCCACCAGAGAAGTTTTTGAGTCGATATTTCTTCTCTAAGTGTTTTGATGTGGTTTGTGTTGTCGATATGAATATGGTGCAAATATGGAAGCGATAGTTTTTCTTCATGCTCAAGGTGCGTTATAGAAAGAGTCTTCGGTGGATGCGGTATGACATAGGCAGCTATTTTCTTTACCCGGTATAGGGTGTCGTTAACCCTTATTGAATCCGAAAATGTTAATAGATATGTTCCCTGGACTTCTAACTGAACCTGGTCGATGACTGTTGTTTTTGGTACTTCGTTGAGGATTATAACTCCGTCCTCAATCTGTTGTACGAGGGGTACGTGGTATGCGTTTTGGGAGGTGCATAGAGCCGTATTGTTATTGAGCAACTGTGTGACGCATTCTGAAGTTGTAGGTTGGCAAATGTAGACATCTGGCGTATAAATGCATTCTTTTACGGGTAGTATGTAATCTTTACATCTTGCAGCCTGACTTCTATCTAGCTTAAGAATAGTTTTATTACGGACTACCGGATAAATTTCAATAAAATCACAAAAGTTTTCAATTTTAGGAATTTTCAATACATAGTGGATGACATCTGAATTTTGAAGTATTTTAATTTTAGCAGCGGAAAGTAAGTTACTTATACTTATCGGAAGGTTTTGAGAATCAATTAAGTGACTTATTTCTATATTATCTAAGATTAATGGGTTAATTAAGTTATTTTTTCCTAACACAATTGAAAGCGCTATATTATTTAAATGGTTAATTACAAGATTATTTCTTACAGATAGGTATTCCAAAAGTAATAATTCTGATTCGGATGATTTACTTATATCACTATGTTGTGAAATTATTGCGTTGATTTGATTTGTTATTTCATTAATTTTGTCTTGTATTTGAGAATTTATTTTTGTTTGCCTATTATTGTTTTCAATAAGTGTATTTTGTTTCGTTAAAAGGAGTTCAAAATCGTTGTGGTCAGGTGTTCCGGCTATAAATTTTATTGTACTTCCAATAAAGTCTATAGACCTTGCGAATCTTCTTGGGACTTCAAGTGTACTAATGATGTGCAATATTTCTTCAGACTGTTGATTTAGCATGTCGTTTCCTTTCTGCAGGGCCGTAATGTGAACGTGTTTGCTTTCGTAAGCAATGTTCCTATATTCAGAGAGGTTTGTGACATGGACAAGATATGAGAATTCGTTGAAGGTGACTGTTTTTCCTTTCGTTACCGCTATGAAGTGTGCATTTGAGTAATTGTGAAGTTCGGCTATCGATATCCGAAGGATGATGAGTGACAAACTGAAAATATAGTATTAACGGAGGTTACTCTTATGAATCTTCTTGCCGTCTATTAAAACGGTGGTGCCTAAATCTTTTTCTATTACTTTTTCAATAAAGATTTTTTCAAATGTGTTTCCTAAGCGTCTATTTCTACGGACGAAAACTATTTCGCCGGGATGGTAGATTTTATTGGATGTATTTTTGTTTATTCGGCCAAGTGTTTTTTCTTGAGCAGTGGCTAGTTTTTTCCTTATGAACTCTAGCTTTTCTGTTTGATAATCATGCAGTATATCGGTTGGTTTTGCGTTCGTAAAAGAGTGGATTGTATTATTATATTTATGAGTTGCTAAAAGCACCAGATCTACTGTATCACTTATTTGTTGTTGCGCTTTGATACAACGTGAAATTTCCAAAAGCGTTGAATGGAATCGTTCAATTTGGCCATTACTCTCACTATGGAGTGTCGGGACGAAAAATTGTTCAATAGAAAAGTGATCTCTGAGGAGCGTTGTAATAATGCTTGATGAAAATGCTTTTTCGTTATCGGAAACTATTATTTTTGGACTTTTGAATTTTCCTAAGATTTGAAGTAATGCTTCTTTTATGTCAATGGAGGAACGTGAGGCTATAGGGACTACTATTACGAATTTGGAGAATTTATCAATGCATGTTAAGAAATGCTGCTTATCTGTAATAAAGATATCGATATGTAGGATTTCTCCCGGAAAACTAGGCAACGGTGTTGCGCCTATCTCGGGCTTAGGAGGTTTTCTTTGGTATTTGTTTTCCAATCATATTTTACAATTCATAATAATAGTTCTGAGCATTTTCTTGATATCGGGGAAATAGTAGTCATTGAGAATTTGCTGAAAGTTTTCCTGAAGGGATCGATGTGCACGATTATGTTCCATTGTAACTGTCTCTAATTGGTCGTCTTTGCTTAAAAGGTCAATTACCAGTTTTTCAGTGTGAACAAATTTCACGGTTGGAAAATTTAATATTAGAGCATTTTGAATCTGGGCCAGAGTTGGAAGATCACATCGAACAGCATTAACCACATTAGGATTAACGCATTCTTGCAGATATTGCATTAATACAGCAGTAGTACTAAAGTTTATTGTATGTCGGATACATTTCTGAAATAAAATTTTTGTACTCTTATGGTCATGGCTACATCTGGATATTACTAGTTGGTTTCTAAATTGGTTAACGGGGATCTTTATTGTTTGAATTGTTCTGGTTAGTGAAATTTCGCTATGTACTGTTTCCGTTTCTGTGTTTGATTTAGAAAAGTTATGAATGAATTGTCTGGAAAGTGCATCTGCAACTTTATTTTCTTTCCCAGGTTTGTAATGGATTTTAGGCGAGAATTCCTCAATAAACGCACGCCATCTTTTGATCTTTGAATTTGGATTTTTGTCTGAAATTGCGAATGTAAGTGGCTGGTGATCTGTGTAGATGTGTATGCCTTTTGTACCATATAGGTAATGTCTGAGATTCTGTAATGCCCATACTATTGCCAAAAGTTCGCGCTCATTGGTGGCGTAATTTTCTTCCGTTTTGGAAAGCGTTCGTGAAATCATGGTAATTGGTTTGCCATTCTGAGAGAGGACCGCTCCTAAAGCAGACGAAGAGGCATCTGTAGTTAGCTCAAAGGGCTTCCCATAATCCAGATATTGTAGTAAAACGTCTTCTGAAGCTAAGATTTTCTTAAGTTTTTCAAATGCTTGTAAGGCCTCTGTGTCAAATGTTATCTTTATATTTTTTGAATGATTAGTTCCTACATGACCATTTTCTCCGCGTAAGAATTTCGTTAAAGGTTTAGCTATTCTCGCATAGTCTTTTATAAACCTACGATAGTATCCTGATAATCCCAGGAATGAGCGTAATGCTCGAAGTGTCTCTGGTGTTTTATAGTTTAAAATGTCCTGAACTTTGTCGGGGCAGGTTTTGATACCTTTTTGTGAAACTAGGAAACCTAAAAATTCTACTTCGGTTTTAAAAAATTTTGATTTTTCCGTGGAAACACGCATTCCGGCTTGTTCCAGTTTTTTCAATATTCTGTCTATGTGTGTAATATGTGTTTGCTCGTCTGGGGAGTATATGATTATATCATCGATATAAACATGACAGATTTTACCGGTATCTTCTCTTAAAATATCGTCAATAGCTCTTTGGAAAATGCTGGGAGCATTTTTAAGGCCAAATGGCAAGCGACAAAATTCATATTTGCCATTATTCACGCTGAAAGCTGTCTTTTGTCGATCTTTTTCGGCTAAAAGAATTTGATGAAACCCGGATTTTAAGTCCAGGGTTGTAAAGTATTTAGATTTACCCAAATTTGCTAGTATGACCGATGTATCCGGGATGGGGTACCTGTCGGCTATGGTATTCTCATTTATTTTTCTGAAGTCGATGACCATTCGTAATTTAGGTTTGCCGTTTTCGTCTAAACCTTTCTTATTAACTACGTGAATTGGGGAATTATATGGTGAACATGATGTTCGAATGATACCATCACGCAGCAGTGACATTATTTCGGTGTTTATGAACTCGGTTGCTGAAATAGGGTATGGGTAACTCCTAGTATAGATAGGTTCGTCAGTTGCTGTGCGTATGGTGGCTTTAATATGCGTATTATAAGGTAATGCCCTGTCTGGCTTTGAAAATGCAGAGGCATTTTCTTGGATTAACTGTTTAAATTGTGTTTGCAGATAATCAGGGACAGATTTTTGGTCTGTAATAATTAAGTTAACCTGTTGACAAATGAGATGGTGTAGTTTTTCCTCGCCATGTTTATAAAATAAAATTTAATTTTTGGTATCGATTTTTGCCTCTATTTGCTTAAGGAAATCATATCCTATGATACCATCGAAAGTACTCAACGAAGGGAGTAAAAAGAAGGTTGAAGTATTTTTTAAGATATTCATTTTGCATTTTTCTGTAATCAAGTTACTTCCGTTGAGGGACCTAACATGAAAGGGGCTTTCTACTGAACATACTGCTTTAAGAAAATTATGTTTTTTAATATAATTCTTGGAAGTTCCTGTGTCGATTAAAATTCGTATCTCTTGTCCATTTATTGCAGTTTTAGTAATAAATGGCAAGAGTGATTTTACCCTAAAAAATTGATCTCATCATAAATTTGATTATCCGACTGAACTTCGTAAGAATTATCCCAACATAATTCGCTTCTTATTTCGGAATTTTCTATTGGCATTGCGTTAATTTTTTGTAATTTTTGAATAGGCGATTGGCTAGAATGTGTTCCATCGCGTGGGCGTTTAGCCATCGTGGTTTGTTGTTGGTCTACATATGTAAAGTTTCTGCTAGAATGCTTTGTGCGGGAGTTCGCTTTCTAAAATAGGAAGTACGATTATCTACTTCCATAGGAACTGGTTAATTTTTTTGGACACGACTATACTGTGGGTGATTGCTAGTACGTGGATCAGAATCTGTTCGAAACTGTGATCCGTTAATTTTTGTTGAGCTGCCTGCTGCAAACGTACGTGCGAATTCGTATCGTTTATGGTTTGTTTCCAGCTCTTGTGCCGTCGCAAGAGCTGTGGGTAGGTCTAGTGGGCGAGCAGAAAATAATATATCGCATAAGGGTTTTCGCAGACCGGAAATGAAAATACGTAAAGCATTCTCTCTAGCACGCTCGTTGAGAGCGACGATAACCTCGTTGTTACCACTATGTGTCATAATATTTTTATTTATTATAAGTGTCAAATTTTTATCGACTGCATCGTAGTACTCACTAATGGATAAGTTACCCTGACGCAAAATACTAAGTTCGTTTTCGAGAACATGTAATGGCCTTTTGTCCGAATACACTTGATCTAATCGAGCAATAATCGCATTAAAATTTAACACAGTATTAAAAGCGGATAAGGTTGCGTTTGCAGAATCTGTTATTTTATTTCTTAGAATTCCCATTGCAATATAATAATTTTCAGAGCCTTCGTGATAATAGCCCATGGCAAAATGTGCTGCTGTACGCCAGGAAGGGTATGAGGCGGAGTCGCCTTTAAATTCGGGTAATGATTTTATTAAATCGAGACCACCACCACGATTTAAAACACCGCTTCGAATAGATACAGGCACATAAGTTTCAACACTAGGCGGTTGTAATTGACCGATTGCTGATGTCAAATCATTTATTTTTTCCGCGAACTGTTTCTGTGATAGCTCGACGGTAGCACGAACAAGTTCAATAATCTGTTCTTTTGTAATGCTCATTTTGGAATACCTTTACACTATTATTTACTATTTACACTTTCTATTTTAACTCTTACAATATTTCAAATAATAAATAATCACTAATTTTCACTTTTTTTTTTGGTTACTCACAAAAATTTCATTCTTATTGCTGTTTTTTTCGTTGGTTAATCCTTTTGGGTTGAGTCTCCTTCTTTGTTGATTGGTGAGGTCCTAAATAATCCTTATTGAGTTGCTTGTTCAGGTTCTTATTAAGTTGGGCGCCAGTTATTTTAGTACTGATTCTTCAGTCTACGACTGATTGTTTTGAGTTTTTTTATGAAAAAATGACTTTTCGGTTGCGCAGTCTATGACCGTCTGTCCTTTATTATTCTTATTTACTTAATTCTAACAATGTATTTCTTATGCTAAGTAAGGGAAATGGTTAGTGCATGGGGTAAAGTGGAAAGTGCTGACAGTGAATTTGATCAAGGTGAATGGGTGAATGGCTGGAAAGTGCTGACAGTGAATTTGATCAAGGTGAATGGGTGAACGGCTGGGAAGTGCTGACAGTGAATTGCATCAAGGTGAATGGGTGAATGAGCTTGGGGTGAATATATGGGAAAGGAAGGGAAGTACGGAGGTGTCCGGTGTCCGGTTATGTTGTGTTGGATGCTTGATGTTCGTGTGTGTTAACTTATATAATTTGTATATTATTGAGAGGTTGACACTACTTTGGAAATATTTCTGCGAGGAATGGCTTTCATAAGCAGGTATGTTGTTTATGTGTTTCAGAATTAAGTTTTTTTGAGCAGCAGATATTTTATTGGTTGGCATCGATTTTTTCCGCATATCCCCAACTATCAC
Organism: Brachyopa scutellaris; assembly: GCA_949775065.1. Classification (NCBI taxonomy): domain Eukaryota; kingdom Metazoa; phylum Arthropoda; class Insecta; order Diptera; family Syrphidae; genus Brachyopa; species Brachyopa scutellaris. Next base: position 38,110,618 of record OX459113.1, on the reverse strand, counting down.
TGTGCCGGTCGGTTTCACCTAGTCATCTTGAAGAACTTTTGACAAACTTAAGTTCTGCTTCCTCGGATTGGTAGTAAACAGCAATAGTTACGAAGTTACGATTTCGGGGAGCTTTTATACTTTTGTTCAATCGTGTTGTTTTTTTATCCTCTTCCGTTATGAGTCCTGATATAAAAGCGAGTCTTAAATTATAATTTCCAAGCTGCTAATATTGTTGAAAAATACTGTGTTGCTCAGCTAATGAAATTTTCTCTTTACATTTGCGTGCGCAATCAGTTAGTGGCATTATTTCTTTTCCTAAAATCACTTTTCCGGTTTAAGTTACAAATGGTTTGCCCGAGTTTTTCCTTTGCTGCCTTAATTTTAGCTTGTTTAATTCTTTTTGCATCGATCCGCTACAATAGACCTACTTTCTGTGGTACCTTATCACTGTTCGCAGTAATTTTTTTCTTACATATCCGAATCTGAAAAGATTTCTTCTGACGACCGAAAGATAAAGTCTGGATCCTTAACACTATCGTCACTATGGAAAGATTCTTATTCGTACGACCTCAATACGCACTTCGTAGGTTGGATCCATCTATTGGAGGAAATCCATAACCCAAGTTGGAGCGCGTTTCTTGAGCAACGGTTGGGACAACAAGTGAAGTGTTTCTGATCCTTCATAATAATTACGGTTTTATAATATATTCAAAAAAATGTATGAAGAAATGTGAGTACTTTTACAACGATTCCCAGCTTCGATGTTGAAAAATTTGTATTTCAAACGTCGGCATCTTGTAATATACACATACAATTACATATACATATATGTTTATCTATCTATCTATCTATCAGTGGCGTGGCGTGGCGTGAATATTTTCAAATGGGAAGTCGAAGAAAAATTAGTCAACCGCAAACGTAAATTAGGAATAACCGTGTTTTGTTTGTAGCCTATATGGAATAATTTATTCTGAATAAACATATTCTAGCAACATGTGTTCCATGACCATGTATAATACGATAATAATTATCCTATATATTATGTTAGATCTTTTTTTCCTATCTCTATAACTTTTTTTTAAGAAAACTCAGCTTACTAGAATTCATTTGCTTCCTCCAAAAGAAAATCAGTTAAGCAACAATCTACACTTGTGCGTGAAAGAGGAGTCAAACACACACGCACATAAAGGAAAAAAAGGGAGAGAAAACAAATTTGTTCTACCCAGCGAGAACTTTTATAACCCGACATATTTCGGGTTACTTTGCTCTGCTGTCGCTGTCTTTTTAAATGGGTATGTGGAGTTAAAGAATCGCGACAGACAATGATGTGTGTGTGTGTGTGTGCGTAGACCGTAGACGTAGAGGGTAGAGTAGTGAACGATCGGCAGAATATCGAATGATAGTGGTTGACCAGTTGGGTTGGTGGGTAGAATGTTGGCCGTGACATAAGGCCAAATATCACAGTTTGGCCTTTTGTCGCTTTATGAAAGTGACATAAAGCCAAATTCTATCAATTTTTAAGTCACTTCAGAATTTATAATCCATCGACTGCACTGATGCAATTAGGAAATTACCACAGCTCATTGAACTGGTGAGCAACAGCTTGGCAATCTTTTGCGCTATTCGATGTCTGAAATAATTATCAAATGCAACAAATGGGGAAGAATACAGAGGTGAACCAATGAATTGAACAAATTAATAAAAACACAAACCTTGGGGTATTCGTCTACATTCTACAAGCACTAATGTAGATCGCGTCTAGTACTTCTGGAACGATGGTCGAAATTTTTTAATATTTTAACAATACAAAAAAAAAAATTTAAAAAAAATTGAAAATTGAAAAAATACGTTTCAACGACCTTCACATAGTGAGTTTGTGAGAATTCATAGTGTATGTGTATAAGAGACTTTTTGTAGGATAATTCAGAAAACGTTTGGAGGATATGTTTTTGAAGGTCTGATCTTTAAAAACATGAAAAAAAGCGATTTTTTCAAAATTCTAGACTAGATACCCCCTTAAGCGCTCGTGAATTATAAAAAAAAATCGCTGCGAATAGGTCGACATGCAAAATTATCGAGATTGGCTCGATCACATCAAACTGATATAGCAAGCGGTCAGCAAAATGCTCCACAGGAGCACATTGCGCTGCCATGGAGCCAAACGAACTATTTCGACTTTCAATATGAATTATGTATTGTTTTGTATGGTTTTTTATAATTTTTATATTTCAAAAAATGGGTTTTACTACCACTTTTGTTAGCCGTACGTGAAAAAGTTGTTTAACATAATTTTTAGAGAATTCATCAAAGACAAAAGTTTAGTGAAAAAAAGCTTTTTATCAATTAAAACTTTTGAGGAAAATACATTTAAAGTAAAAAATTGGAACAACAAATTTTCATAATTTCCAGTTTAAGGAGCCATAACTTTTTTGTGGCTGCATAAATGCACATACATAAAGTCTTTAACATTGTGCGCTTCTTATTGCCTTTTCAAAATGTACAAAACTGCTCTTGAATCTGTAGTAGTTCAGAAGTAATTATCATTCAAAGTGGTCTTACCACCAAATCGGAGGCCCCTTACTTCGACGGGCTATAACTTGGAGGGCGGTAGAAAAAAGACCCCCTGTCATACGATTTTTCGTTCGCTAGAACTTCAGGAATCTACAGTTAACGCATTAGATCTACTTTTAAACTGGGACACCGTATATTCCTCCTCATCTTCGGATTCATCGGAGGAATCGAGATAAGAGTTGATGTATTGCTACTGTCTTTAGCTGCCACCATATTGTGCTGTCAGACGGTAAGATTTGAGATCTCTTTCATCGAGGCTGCATATTAATATGTATTTCTTTTGGTTACCCTTCAAAACCAAAACTTACTGCGGTCTATTAGGACAACAAAGTAGATCAAAATTCCATTAACTACATCCCATAAATGCGGTTGGCAGGCGAAGCAAACCGAGCACGGGCCAGCTAGTGTATAATAAGTACTCTTTATTGAAATCTCGATTTATTTTGTACAGGGCAGGGCTGCTAGAAACTAACCGACTAGACCGAATTTAAGGATTTTTTTTTTTTTCAAAAATTAAATAAAACGGTTTATAGCTTATGTCGACTTAAGCCACTTCACCTTGTTGGTGAATAAATTCATACACGTATACACAAAGCAGACTCGTGTCAAGCAACCTTCTGCTGCAAAAGACAGTTATATCATCGGCCAATCGTGCCATGGTAGGCATCGTTGCTGATGGAGGTCGTATTGACAAGCCCATCCTGAAGGCTGATCGAGTACAAGTACAAGATGAAGATGAATCCCGTTGAAAATCGGCTTCAACCGTTAAGCGAGGAACATCTGCTGGTCGTAAAGTTGGTGTTATTGCTGCACGTCGCGTCGTACTGGTAGGATACGTGGTGGTAAGGTTGACACCAGGATGGATGCTTAGTAGAGTTATTCCCGTTGAAATTATTGTGTACTTTTTATTTGTTAATAAGTGTAAAGAGTGCGTAATGTAAGATACGAGTAATAATAATGGCAGCCATCCATTGTCTACAGTCCGGAAACTCTGCTTCCAGTTTGCCAAGTGCTCTGGCATCCGCAATTTCGAATTTCTTTCGTGCCACCCTCCGCCTTTTTTGTTTTTTGGGCAATACTTTCTCTACTCAAATATTGTTAAAGAGCTATCCCGGAATCTTGCATTTTAGATAACAATATGGGATTACCTTCTAGCTTACATGAAGAAAATTCACCTCTTCTTTCACTTTAAAAACACATTTAAAAAATACAGTGCTGGTCCCATATAACGAATGATATAATATCCAGTTGCATTCGCTATATCGAAAAATTCGTAATATCGAACACATTTTCCTTGTAGGAAACATAGGTATATGTATAAGTAGATAGATATGCATTTATTCAATTCTCGCTTAGTACAAATATTGTTCCTTATTTATAACATTTTAATACATACATATTATGTATCATTGGGAACATTCTTTAAACAAGAGTCATTGTTTTCGTAACTACGAACATCTCTTTTTGCGTCGTAGAACTGAAAGATGTTCAAACTCTCTTTCGGGGCTTAGAGTTAACATATTTTGCCAGCACTTGTTAAGCACAACCGCTGATATTTTTTTGCCGTGCCAATGAAATTGGGGAAACAACTTCAAAAAGATTAAGCTCCTTTAGAGAATTTGGAATGCCTTTTCCTGAACTTACGATGTTGCTCAGCAAGCTATTTCTATAAAATAAAAAGCGAACGGCATTTTTCTGGTCCATTGATTGGATTAAGGGTGTTACATTCGATGGCATGTACAACACCAACATTTTTCCATGGGCCGTTTCCTGAACATATACATATATACATATGTATTTCTTAGGTAAACTTTTCTCATTTGTTTTTAAAAGAATGTACACAGATATTGTAACAACATTCGTTATATCGAATATCGAATTTTTTTTTCGTTCGCTATATAAAGACATTAATGCGTCTGAAAAATAATAATAATAATAAAAAAATTGATACCGCTTCGAAACTGCACTGGTTGTCAGCTCTTTTGCCTATCACTATCGTGGTCTGAAATTCGCTGCGAAAAGAAAAGGGTCAGGATCGACGTTGGCCCTAATGAATGTGCGTACATTCTTCTAAGGGAATCTTCTTTTGACAAACGAAGCTCTTTATCTAGAATGTATAATGAACAACGCTTGGATTTAAACAATTCTGAAACAGAATACCGTCTGAAGTCAAAATTAAAATGCAGTCTCTTTCTCGCTGTGGCAATTAATTGCTTTTGACTGCCACGCACCCCAGGGAAATGTTTTCTCAGAGGACCACAGCTTAATCTCACCGACATTGATGCAAAACCGAAAAGACCAAAATACGGTCACAATATCCTTTCCGAAGAAGCAACGATTTCTGACTTGTTCAACTACCACTGCTCTGCAAGTTAACATCATCTTGTCTACCATTGTGAACAATTGCTTCCGTTTGACGTTCCTTAAAATATGGGGTATATCGCCGCTATCTCCAATTCCAGTTATGAAGAGCTATTTCCCAGCGGATGACTAGCTATTTCTTAGAAAATCATCGGATATTATTAACATAAAATGAAATATCATTTCCCGTCAGACCGCAGGGGTCCTTGTTAAACCGTCCATTGATGTATACATAGTCCTTTCTTAGTTGCACCGAAGAAAAGAAAGCTACAACCCACAACTTTGTAATTGCTAAAATTAGCAATGGAATTGAATTTTACCTGAAAATCCTTACAAAATCATTGTCATTGTCTTCGCGAATCCAATTAAAAGTCCAAGCTAACTCCAATTATCATAATTAAAACGAAAGACAACGAAGAACCGATAAAAAGGACTCGTCCAAATCAAATAACAACCTGCTTAGCGAATAGCGCAAATCAATCAAAAACAGCTTATCCTAGGGAAATATACAAATAATTAAGATGGATTGGGGGGTGGCGGCGAACAAGGACAAAACACTTTTATTCAATTTTATGTTTCAACTTTAAACTCGAGGGGATATCTTGTTAGGTAGTTTGTTTTTTTGTCCTTTATTTTTCTGAAGAATTGTGTGGTCTCTATGCTACAGGCTAAACAGGCATCTTTGTAGTGTTCAAAAGGAGTTCAATCGCGTGGAGTGGAAAATTGAGAAGGAAACTCGTAGAAAAATGTATTCGCCTCCCTGAGGGTGGTCGGAAATGTAGAACAGTGCAGGACAAGTAACACAATGGAAAACGATGATGAAGATGGAAATGATGACGAAATGCCCCGTATACATTGTCAACTACATATTATGTTATATGTATGTATATATACTGTTAGATAGATAGAAAGAAATAATAATTTAAAAGAGTTCCGTTATTTTTCTGTTTTATTCAATCGTTTTATTCGATTGCTATTGCTATCGTTTTCCAATTAATACTCATGTCATAAGTCATGATATATTTCACATTTTTTCTTATTCCCGAAGTGATTCGATAGCAGCAATCAATCCAGATTCCTTGCTTTTATTTTGTTTTCAAGTCTACAGTGTATCGGACGTATTCAGCCTTGATTATTCCATTCTTCAAGAAAGATGTTGGTTCTAACAATACATATGCATGTACATACATATATGGATGGATATAATGTAGACATATATGAATAATCTTCCTGGTCATATATCAGCTTGAAACGGTATAAAACTGTCCTACCTTACAAAGAGAGCGCTGTTATGATAAGATTACAGGATTTCCAGGCAAATCTATGTGTTGTATTGTAAGGAAGGGTGTTCAGACAAGTAGAGTAAGAGCAAGCGTGAGTTCTTGTACTCACTGCTGGGCAAAACAAATCTGAGCTTTTAAGTTTAAAAACTATTTATAAAAACATCCAAAATTATATGATAGGCAATTAGATTCCATGTGGATTATGTTTGTATATAACACCCTTATTGGGAGTGTCAATCATCAAGCAATTGACAGGTGATACAATTTATCAATCAACTAGCTGTCCCGCCCGGCTTCGCCCGTGTACTAAAACAGTCGAGTTACTTTTTAGGTAAAACGCTGCTCTTGTAATGTGGTTTTGTGTAGAAAAAACGCGTGCAAAATCCGGCATTTTAATTTTTAATTTTAACTCCCAGACGTTGTTTAACCCTTTCCCGTATGATGATGAGTTTCAGTTAAATATGTACTTTCTTTACTTGATTGATGAATTACTGGAGTACAAGAATGCACAAAAACATACCTCCGCTCTCACAATATAATTTTATGCAGAATATATTTTTATTTAAGTACTAAACTCTTGATGATCCGGTGAGCTCGTACCACCGTAAATTAATTTGATTGTGATTCTTAATAACTCATAAGCGATTATGAATCCCAATCAACGCTCAAACTCCAATTCATTGAGATCGGCAATTTTGGCACTGTATATGGTTTGAGTTTCGTCTGGTTAATAAATGAAACTTGTTAATTCAATGGCTTTAAATCTATGATATAAAAATGAATGTATGTATGCATGTTTGTATGTCTGTCTTTTAAGGACTCGGAAACTACCCAACCGATTTTAGTAAAATTTTCAGAGTACGTTTTTCTTAACACATATAGAATACAACACTGTATTAGTGCGATTACTCAATAACTTGTGGTTTTGGTACCTGTAATAAAAAATTTGGTAATTTCAGGTAAAATGTGAATATGAATGAATGAATTAGATAGGCAGACAGATAGACATACAGACGGACAGACAGACGGACAGATAGACAGACAGATAGACAGACAAATAGACATATAGACCGAGACAGCTAGACAGATAGATAGATAGGTAGACAGATGCAGACAGACAGACAGACAGACAGACAGACAGACAGACAGACAGACAGACAGATATATAGATAGAAAGACAGACAGACAGATAGATAGATAGACAGACAGACAGACAGACAGATTGATAGACAGTCAGACAGATAGAGAGACAGAAAGATAGCTTAGAGTGCCCGTGTGGGGCCAGTAAGTTAGGGTAAGATAGTTAAGTTAGTTAAGCTAGTTTTAAGCACTTGAAACTACAGATAGATAGATAGACAGACAGACAGACAGATTGATAGACAGTCAGACAGACAGATAGATAGATAGACAGATAGATAGATAGACAGAAAGACAGACAGACCGACGGATAGATAGATAGATAGACATATTGATATTGTTAACAGATAATAAATAGAATAGGTTATCAAAATTGTAATTCAACTTTTTTTATTAGTTTTAAATGACTTTAATTTCAGCGTAGATACTATACCTACATGAAAAAAAACTTAAAAAAAAAATTCAAAATTCCCATACAAAACACAAATTTAAACTTTTTCGGTTTTCCGGGTTTTTCTTTGGGTTTTTCTAAATTTTATTTTTTCATTTTTTCATAAACAATTCCTGAAAAGACGAACAAAATAAAAAAAGAATCATCGAAATTGGTCGAGCCGTTCTCGAGTCTTAGCGACACTAACTCACAGCAATTGATTTTTTATATATAGATGAAGAAGATAGATAGATAGATATATACATATATTGAATATTATTAAAAAAAAAGTCATGCGACGGTATCCAAAAGTCCTGAGCTATGTGTAAACATCACGCGAATGGGGTTTGTAACTCCATTTTATTGGAAAGAAAGTAAATTATGACTAGTCTATGTTCGATAAAATTTAAGCCAATCGCATATATGTGTACTCATCGAATCCACTTCATTCGCAGCAGTCGACGCCAGGAAACGAACCTGGGACCCCTAAACTCAGTTGCATACTGCGCCAAAAGTAGAAAAACCGACGCGCTACACACTCAACCGCAGCGGTTATAAAAACTTTTCATCCAAGTTCTTACATAAATAATATCAGCTTGTAGGTATGATTGAAGGCTTCATCAGTAGAAATAATTTTTAAAAAAAAAAACATGAATGAAGTTATTATGGAAAAATATTATTTCAACGTACATAGGTAACTACATTCACAAATGAGGTGGCTAAGCAAAATAGTGTCTTGGAGTACTTACGAAATGCACTCTGATTTTATAAATATAAACAATTTGTTTACACTTAATCTTAATATTTATCAGGATCTCTATCACGAAAAGTAGTTCTTATTTTTAGGAACAAGGTGGCACTAGGACATTAGAGCCCAGTAGCCATTTTATTCGTAAATAGGTTGTAGGATTTCTACATGTGAGATTGTTAATAATATTTATTAACTAATAATCACTGCTCTAGAATATCCTCTTTCTTTTGACACCTCATTTGTTAAGATTGGTTGAGTGGGAGAGCCGCAAATGGTGATAATGATTGCAGAACATTGAAATGCAAAGCATTATGATCATGTTAGAGCGCGCACATATACTCACACACATCCTATTGCAACGATACCCACTGCTGCCCAACTGCTGGCAGTGGTAACCACTGAAAGAAAATTGTGGGAGATGCATTGAATAATGGTTTTGAATATTGCTCAGATTCAGGACAACACAGGAGGATGTTTTATATCTCCAATGAATCAGGAACAAATTTGCTAATTTCACCAATTTTTTGTTTTTCAATCCGATAAGCCATTATTGAGTTAGGGCTGTATAACTATAACAATATGCAGTATTTTCACCATTTTCTGAAAACCATGCCATTTTCCGGGATATAAAGTGTATATATAAAAGTTGACCAGGAACATAAGCAATCACTATGTCAATATTTCATCGCGCTGCTATGAAATTTGAGTTCCAAGTTTCGTAACCGTTCGGAATTCCGTCCCCGAAATCACGGAATTACTCCACTGGAAATGTTGCTAACGCGCGCTTAGATGTTTACACATCAAAAAGAAAAAATAAAAACACATGTATTTAATTACAAACTCATTTCATTTTTCAAGTATTTATTTAAGCAGCTCCTTTCTGTCCTTCTTATCTATCTTAACTTTCCAAAACCTTTAAAATTTTAGAGTGGTACTCTGCCTTCTCTTTTCTAATTCCACTGATTTCGTTTAGTATCTTTTCTTGGGTTGACTCTGATGGTTTTCTTCTTTTAAAGGCAGGGCTACACGAATCATCTGAAATATTATAAGAAATGTAAATATCATAAATAAACAGGAATTTGTATGTACACTGGCCCCTCGCTTTGCGCGGGGGTTAGGGGAATGAAAAGTCTCGCGTAATGCGAAATCGCGCAAAGCGAAACCGTGCAAAGCGAAGTATGAATTTAATATAATTTAGGGTGTTGCGTTCCTGAAAAATGAAATGTTAGCATGTATTTAAGCTGCGCAAATCGAATTTTGGTAGACAAATTCATTTCGCGCAAAGGTGAAACCGCGCAAAAAGAAGTCGCGCAAAGCGAGGGACGATTTCAAACCTTTAGTTGATGGTATATTTTCTTCGGTGGAGTTGGAGCTTGGAGGCGTTGTAGATTAATTTCTGCCTGCCACATAAACATTATTGCTGTCCAGCATAAACTCCGGATGAAACCCTCTCTTTTCCCCTAGTACTTTATCTATAGTTCACTTTACAAGTAAAAAATAATAATTGATTACATTCATTCATATTTATAGCAAATATATTTCAAACTCTAACTTACATATGGGCAGGTTTTTCTTTTCCTCCCTGTTTTGGAATTGTGGAGCTTGGTTTCCTGGTATTTCCTTTCCATGGTCCTAAACTTTCCTTGAACCTGAGCTACGGAAAAGGAATATCCCTGTTCAGTCAACTTCAGCTGAATCTGCTGCCACATCTTCGTTTTATTTTTAAGAGCAAAAGTTTAACCGACTTTGGGCTGCATCTCCTCCAAAAGGGACACAAGTAATTTCGTTGGTGCTTCTAGCCAAGTACCTTTTGTGAACTGGTTTTCTACGGAAGAGCCTTTCTCCAAACAAACTTCCACCAGCTGTGTCGGATTGTTATCTGTGGAGCAGCCGACAATTTCATTCACCAATATATTTGGAATGAAATCATTCTTCAGACAGTACCTGCTGCGTAACCTCATTTCTACAATTTTCATCAGCAATTTTTTTTTCTATTATAAATATTATGGTATTCAACGTTTTCAAATCATACTTACCATTGGTCTATTTCACCAACTTACAAATTGTAACTAACAAGCACTTTTTGAACAAATTTGTAGAAAAATTGACTTATTCTGATTCACAAAATATTTGTGGTACAAAATGGTAGTTGTAGTTTACAAAGGGAAATTTGTAGAAATTTCATTATTTCCGTTTCACCAAAAGTTAATTTTCTTTGTTGCTAACAAGTACAAAATTGTTAAAATTCATATTTTTTTTGTAAGTTTGTCTATCACGAAATCAAGAAATTTTACAAATTTGTTCAGTTGCTGATAATTTCTTACAATAGAAAGATCGCGTGTCGAAATAATAAGACAAAATGAACCTAGGACTCCAAATAAGTCTGAAAAAATGTTTTCACTGTCACACCGACACAGCAATTTCTTCTTATCATTAAACCGGTGATAAAAATTTTGTTCTGTTTATTCATTTCCATCCTTGATGTTATCAGTTACTGTGAACCCACACTGAATAGAACAAAACTGTGTTAGATACACATATTTCAATGCGAGTACCCCCATTGAATAAAGCAAAACAAAGCAGACTAATGCAAACGATTTTTCTTGACTACGTACATTGAAATAAGCAACAAATTATTATTTTAAGCAAAACAGTCAAGTAAGGCACAAACACGAGAAGACATTTTAGGCATAAACAGGCGAAATATACATGAAATCAAATGGAACGCCCACATCAACTCAGTCAAACAGACAAAATTAACAAAATTGATTGAAACATGCGAGCGATGACTTATCGGAATTAATGCTTTATTCATTCAATCTGTAAGGCCAAGTGTAGTGTAGTATCGAATCGAGATGTATGACGGTGAAAAACTATTATTTTTTATTGAAATTCGGGCAGCGATATATAGGTTATAATTTTGAATTAACCCAAGTACAGGGACTGGGGTTAAATGTTACCACAGCGCTATTTTGAAATCGGACAAATTTTTTTCTGGCAAGTTTTGAAACCTGGATTTTTGTGCTACTACTACAAATTTTGTCCTGAGTCCATTTTTAACATTTCCAAGGATCAGTTTGTAATCTCCGAAATGATTTCGGAGAACATTCTATTTGTACTTTTGGAATTTCCTCCATTATTTTTTTTCTTTTTTTTTTACCTTTTAAATCTCACACAAAAATAAAAATAACAAGCAGACAGCGACTTGCCAGATTTGTCTGTCAGATTTGACAGTTTTCATAATATACCCCAGAGAAATTTCTTTTAGTTAAATTCGTAGCATGGGGAAATTTCTTACTCTCTCGTGAGCACTCTTTTTTATGAAAAACTACGAAATTTTTGCGTACGCGTTACTTTCGTTATTTTTTGTAGATTTACGTGGTTTTGGGAGCATACGCGAACGTACCTAATATAATAATATAATATGTACATAGGTACTTTCTGGTAATCTAAACATCTTCTTAACAAAGTATCTCAGCAACTTTTCAACATCTTTACACTGAAAAATGTCCAAAACTTGCGCCGCATAACACATTATTGACCTCATCGAATTGTTTATATTTTGCCATTGACGGAACATCCTTTTTTGAAAGAAGACTTCTCCAATTCGTGTTTATCGCTATTTTCAACTCCTTGAGTTTTGCCTGTGGATGCTTTCTAAACGACAGTCGACAGTCGACAGTCGACAGTCTTCTATTTACTGAAAAGATATTAAAATAATTTGTGTTAAATTACTTTTTTTTGGGATTCGGTTTTAAACATATTTGAAGCAATAAACGTTTCCTAATTCTAATAATTATTAATTGGTAACTTACTTACTTAGGTGGCGCTTCAATCCGGGGCCTCAACCAACAACTCCTTCCAGTTAGCCCGGTCTTTCGGCAACGGCCTCCAGTTGTGTACAAACGGGGCCGAATATCTTGCGGATGATTTTTCTCTCGAAGCGACCAGGGATATCTTCATCCGCGATGATAAGGGTCTTATATAGAGTCTCCTTAGTCCATCGGGCAAGGGCTTTAGTTCTCAATTGCCCTTTTAGCCCAAAGAAACAGCGATTGGCAAGAGTAATCCTTCGTTTGATCTCAGACGAGACGTTATTTTTTGAAGTTATGGCAGAACCGAGTTAGAAAGTCATTTACTACCTCAAAGTTATAACAGTCTATTTTGACGTTATGTTCGTCAATGTTAAGTGTCCCTTTCGTTGACAGGATGTACTTTGTTTTACCCTCCTTTACCGCTAAACCCATTCTATCCGCTTCCACTTCTATACTCGCAAACGCAGCAGTTACATCCGCTGTGTTCTACCAATGATGTCAATATCGTCGGCGTATGCAAGTAGTTGAACGGACTTTTGAAAGATCGTTCCTTGTCTGTTGGTTTTTGAGTTTCGAACAATTCTTTCAAGTATGATGTTGAAGAAGTCGCATGACAGTGCGTCACCTTGTCTGAATTATTTTTTGACACCGAAGGTCTCGGTGAGGTCATTACGGACCATGATGGAGCAGCGAGCTTTCTCCATCGTCATTCTGCACAGACGGATGAGTTTGTCAGGGATGTCAAATCTAGACATGACTTTATACAGCTCATCTCTCCAGGTGCTGTCATAGGTGGCCTTGAAATCGATCAACACGTGGTGGGTATCGATGTGGACTTCTTGGTTTTTTTCCAAGATCTGCCTTAGTGTGAAAATTTGGTCCTGGCCTGAAACAGCACTGATAGGGGCCAATCAGGTTGTTGACGAAGGGTTTCAGGCGTTCACACAATATTGCAGATAGGACCACGTAGGCGATGCTGTTTTTTTTTACGTAATAGCAATCACTCTAATAGATATCACAGGTTTCTATCCTTCTTTTGACTGGCCCAACCCATCGTAATTCCTGGATGGCGGTAATATCTGCTTTTTAGCAGTCTATGACCACTGCTAGTGTTACGGCTACCCTTAGTTTGTTCAGTGTGGGAACACTTCACGCACAGATCTGAACGTCGCGTCATTGTCCCTATTTCGTTTAGGGTGGCTGTCAACAGTAGATCCGCCCTATTTCGAGGCTATTGGTTGTTTCGTAACTGTAATTTTTTTACGTGGTTAGGTAGTTAACCTCACGTATAACTCCCAACCTGGAGGGCCAGATCCTTGTATTCCCCTAGGACAAGGGGCATTAGCGGCTCATCCGCCACCATCTCTTTCCCAAGACCCTGACTAGTACATGGAAATCCTTATCGACATGGGTTCCCAATATTTCCGAGAAAGTCCGATAATGTTTTGTTTCTGTTCCATTGGTTCCATCGAGGGAATTCGTCCGCTGACGTGTTTATAGTGCTGCTATTTTCTCCTGATCAGAACTCGCGCTTATAAGTTTAGCACGTCGAACCCGGGTGGGCAGCGACCAGTATCCGATGGCTACCACGTTTTTTTTATATATAATCTACACACGCAAAAGAGGATATGAATACCCTTAAAATGTTTACACACTTGGAGGTAAAAGAAGCACAATTGATGTGTAGTAACAGTTACAACAATGGGCTTCGCCAAGTTAAAGCCAGTCAGTGCCTACCCTACTGCCGCAACATATTTTATGATAAACCCCCAAACATTTTCCAACTTTCTTACTCTGTCCTGATTGCTCTGTCCATAGCTGTATATAAATAAACCTAATAATAATGTATAAAATGTTTATGGATCTTTCTTTCTTTCACCTTTAGATACACGCGGAGGCGTTGTCTTTATCGGTGCATCGTACTTCCAAAAATATGCACGTGACGACTAGCGCTGAACTTAACCTTATCTAGTAGAGAATTTAATAATGTTATAATTCTGTTAAATTCTGGAGCCTTTCGGAGTCAAAACGTGCGAGAATGCGAACTCCCTGGTTCACCCCGAACTGTAGCGCCACCTAAAAAAAGAAGAAACGTGTGTATTTTTCGAAGATTTAAACGCAAGGGTCTTTACCATTTTCTAACGATTTTTGGTTTGAAATAACCCATCACTGTATGCACATATCTATCTCTATATTGCAAGCATGTATATGTAGGCAAGTAGTGCCATCACATAAAATTGATTAACCAAAAGTACGTGTGTCTTGCCTGCTATTAAATTTAATTTATTTTAAAGCCATTTCAATTAGAAGATACCTTTAGTTATTGTGTGGGTATCTACATCATAAAACACTGCGGCGTGTGCATCATAAAACACAATGTCTTCCATTAGAACATTGTTTTACAAAAAGGGTGTTACTCATCGAAATTTAATTCAATTCAGCAGTCCATTAAATTCTCACTCATCATTCGTGTATGTCCAGCTTCCGCATGTTCATCCGCAAAAATCCCACTCACATTTGCACTTTTATTATGCACGTCCGAGAAGATCCTACTTAAAGCATACCCATAACTTATATGACGAAAGACCACTACGACGATGAGAACAGTGCATGGGGGACGGGCGGTAAAAGATACAACTCCTGTGACAGGTGCCAATGGACCACATAAACCGCACTGCACCCGCACGGACACACATTTCTCCACGCAAAAAAAAAATCACCACCGTAAGGATTTCTTCTTTCATACATAATTCAAAATCGAATGATCAAGTGAAAAAGTTTTCACATTAAATACAAGGATAAAAGGACCACCGCACAAGCCAGACTTACATACAAATATGTTTGTCTGCCGGATGAAGGTGGGTGGTGAGGCAAAGTGTGTTAAAGGTTGGCTATGTGGCCATAATAAAGTATTAAATGACAGTGGGCATGACTGTCACTATAGTATCCACCTGTGAAAGGAATCTAAATCCTGTTATCATCCCATGAAATGATACCGCAACCAGGCGGCACACGTGAGAAGACACAATCTGGAAAAATAGTGTCGTAACGGTTGAACGCGGTAAGGTTATTCGTCCCGCTCCTTCGGTACAATAAAAGAAATTGAAGGAAAAAAAAATAAAACATATTAAATTCCCAGAACAGGTCACACTAGAGACCGCTAGATTCATTTTTATCTGCGTGCTTGTTAAAAAATACGAGTATGACTTAAAATATTCAAATCGGTCTGAGGGATGTCTGTGCTCACATCGTACTGCTGCGGAAAACATGTGGAACTCGAGCTACTACCAACGAGTCGGACATATTTCCGGTTCGACATACGAGGATATCTGATTTAAGGGTTTCATATCACTTCGTATCTGAATTATTATTTTGTGCATGGAGCATGGGGACTTTTTTTCTTCTGTTAACCAATTCGACGTTTGCTCATCCAGAAGGAAACACCAAATGGAAATATACATTAAAAAGAGTCTACATGTGGGATACAAGCACTCGAATTCAATCTGGTGCATCGGTCCGTCGTCGTTGGTTCGGCGATGAGTAATGGAGCAGACTTCCGATATTGAATTTCTGTCCTGCTCGGTGTAGTGATTTTTTTGTTGGATATACTAGTAGGAGTACCTACATACAGACGAGTAGATACTCGTATATGTTTTTGATTTGCAGGAATAGCATTTCCTTTTTTTTTTTGGAAGCCCTGCAGAGGTTCTACGATGTTTCATTCATATGACAGTGCATTCAGTTTTAAAAATGTTTGTTAAATATTAAACCATTTCTAAGCGGAGTTTAAATGAACCAATCATTAGCACACCTTATGAACATACATATACAGTCGGACGTCGATAACTCGAACCAGCACTTGCTAAAAAAAAATCGAGTTATTAAGACTTCGAGTTATTAAGTTATTAAATATAATACAAAATTGATATAAATATGAATAAATATGTAATTTTTCATCAAGAGATAATGTTTTTAACGTACGCTTTTCCTCGTTGTGTTTTTTTAGGCTAGTAGTAGTATTTTTTTCCAAAATAAAAGCAGGTTTGAGGTCGTATCGACCAATATACCAACCTATACTCTGTTCCACAAAAATTGCCAGTACAGGCCTTATGGGGGAGCTTTTTTGTAAACACTAGAGCCGGTACATATATTCCTGGCACCCAATCAGGAAAAACAGCCTAAAGCAGCCCATACACAATTCAACTCAATTGGAAATTTAGTCGACATCGTTTTTGGATGTTTTTCCAACGGTCACCGCTTCTCTTATAGGTTTTTTTTTTTTGTTTTTCGCAAACAAACCATATAAGACGTGTCGTTTTTGTGGTCGTTACTTTTGTCATCGTTGGGCTCCATTCACTACATATAATCATCATGGAAAGAAATTTAGCAAGACGTGATCAAAAACTGTTTGAGTAAGGCTGGCTTCTGTTGGGCAGATGATCCTAGCCCAGATGACTCTGGTCCCAGCAATTTAGAAGAACTCATCAGTGCAGTGATAGCGCTTCAATGGTGGAACCAGGAGGAGGAGCTGAAGAAGAATCACTACCGAAACCTTCGGTTGCCAGTTCAAATGCACATGCATGTAACTACCATGTTACATGTAAAGTCATCTGCATGTAAAGTCATCTTACTGTTAACGTTTTGCTCACACACATTTTCACAGATTTCACAAGCCTAGAACAAATTTTCCTCAATCTGACAGCAAATCAAATGACTTCCCCACACACAGTTTAACTGAGTTGAAAGACTAGCAAATCAACTTCCAAAAATCAAAATCTTTTGATTTTTCCTCAACAAGCTTCTCAACCGTCAAATCGATCAAATGACTGCCCCACACACGGGTTGATTTTGATGTGATTTGACTCAGCTTACAATTGAGTTGAAGTGTGTATGGTGCGCACCAAGCAAGATGGCGGATTGCCTCCTTTTTTCCTTTTTTCCTTTTCTTAACAACCGCCTTGATAGTGGTATCAAATGAAATTGCTTGGCGAGTAGAATACAATACGATATGACGTCATTCTGAATTCAATACGGCGGACGCCGCCAAGACGGCCGATTTCCGTTATCTTTACTACATCCTTAATATCAAATGAAAGGGTTTGACAAGTAGAACACGACATTGGTTTCTTATATTAAAGACGAGTTACTACAAACATATTTCAAATTGTTTGTGGGTTGAGTCCAACTGAGTCCACTATCAAAATTTCGATAAAAAAATTTGAAAATAGCTTAGTTTACTTTTCTTTATTTACCCATAAACTGGATAATTATGGTACATTTATTTCGAATTTATTTTTTGTGTTAAATAATATTTTGTTTTGTTGGTTGATGATGCAGTACAGCTTATCACAGTTTATTAAAAAAATACTTTAATCACAAGGCAACGGCTTATTCGCGAATTCAAACTCAATGTAAGTTGAAGTACAATTTCAATACAATTTTTTTTCAATTTTCAATACATTGCTGAAAGACCATTTTTCATCCCTGCTGTGTGTACGAAATTATTAACATTAAAGAAGTGTTACCATTACAAAATTAAAGCAAATCGTTTCAGCTTTTTCTGTGGTTTTTGTCAAAGAGCTTTGCGATTTTATGCTTTGAGAACCAATAAATGAGTGTGAGTATGTGAGGGCGTTCCCGCATCCCGCATTGTTTTTGTTTTTCCGATTTTCTGGTTTTTTATGGGGAATCCGTTAAAATGCAGTTAAACAATTTTTCGCTTTTTGTGCTTTATAATGAAGATTTATTTACGCTGAATTTCGGAACATTCAACTCAGTCGCAGTGCAATAAGTGATTATATTTACAAGATTCGGTGCGTGAAAGTGCGTGATAGTAATATTGTGTTTGATATTGATATTGTGTGTGATTAATTAATAACTTGTGAATAAAAAGAAAAATGGCTACAAAGTGGCCTAGGTGGTGAGGAAAAAAATAAATCCCATCAAAAACATAACTATAAAAAGGGCCAAGTTCCTACCTATAGAAAATGTATGCAAATGTATGACAAAAAGTGGTGAGATAACAGCGGCCAAAGTCTTGCAGAACTTTATTGTAGAGGTAAGATAGATGAGTAAGTTGAAGCCTTATGCCTAGAATTGATAAAACGTATCTACAGAAACTTCAAACCTGGCCGCGTTTGATAGTTTCAGAAATGTGTAACAACTACTAGACCTGCAAATGGAATGGTGTTTCATCGTGCGAATAAAGCACAGTAATAGCGTTTACCTATGTACATGTACATAATATGTATGTATAATAGCATTAGATTCCTTGAACTCAAGTTTTATTTCAACGCGGCCAAGTTTAAAGTTTCTGTAGATACGTTTTATCAATTCTAGGCATAAGGCTTCAACTTACTCATCTATCTTACCTCTACAATAAAGTTCTGCAAGACTTTGGCCGCTGTTATCTCACCACTTTTTGTCATACATTTGCATACATTTTCTATAGGTAGGAACTTGGCCCTTTTTATAGTTATGTTTTTGATGGGATCTCACTTCTTTTTGTTGAGTTTTTAAAAGCCTAGTGATATTTTTTTTTAATTTTAGGCAAATCTTGTCTATAATTACTTCTCAATCGGTTGTATTCGATGTTCGATGATAGCTATTTTTTGAGCCTTGATATTATTAAGATCGAAATTGATTAAATTGACCCCATCTTCACCCTAGAGAGTGCAACAGAGGCTTGGCCACACGAGCAAACAGTAAACTTCTTGGCTCTTATGGATAGTTTTAAACCGTAAGGCGTTTACCGTCACAGGTATACGCCTTAGGCTCTTTCCAGTGTTCGACTATGTACATACTGCACAATGTTTGATCGGACTCTACGTATAGAGTGTATAGTGACTTCCTTTTGATAGCTACAATTTCTGTTACATAAAACTGTCAATAATTTGAACATTTTGCCAGGTCCACTCCCCATCCCCACACCACAGATTCAATTTATCGAGTCGAGCTCGAGAGTCGATTGTATTTTTTTTGAACTGGTTAGTAAATTGGGTTCATCCGGAGTCGGACGAATATGCAATGAAAATGAGCAGAGCAGAGCACCTCTCCAATCTTATTGAGCTAGAGTAGGATGACGCGACGGTGCAAAAGGCATCACTGTGATGGTGATCGATAGACTCACTCTCACACTCAGTTTGCCATTTGCCATTTGCCAAATATCAATTACCAATACCAACCAATCCATATGAAAATGAATACGTTTTGTGAGAGAACATACACATACATATAGTACATATACATACTGCATACTGCGTTCATCGTCACATTTTTGAGTATCATTTTCATTGTATATATAAAATAAGAAGTAGCTCGTCTATATATTACTTGAAGGGGAGGTTGTCGTATAAAATAAGAGAGAGTGAGAGAATTCACCACGTTTATGGTTAGCTGTCACTAAAATGTGCATTTGTGTATGTATTTGCGGGTAAGTTTCACACTTTTGTAGTGTATATATAATGTATAATACAAGGTGGTTTGTTTTTATTAATTTAAACGATTTGCAAGTTAATAAATAAGAGTTTTTTATTTTTTCCTTTATACACATTATAAATGCTACATATATCCCAAATTTCAAGTCTCTAGGTCTGCTGGAAGTACCATATACATTTTGATGATCGTTGTGTCAGCTACGAAAATTACGATTTTCGGAGCTCAATATTTCTTAAAGTATAATAGGTATAGACTTGAAACTTGGAATATGATCTAGCATAGCGCTCTTCTGCTCGCAGCCAGAAAATGAGGCTCCCAGTGACTTAGGAAGCTGAATTATAAGGGTAGGTAAATAGCCGCGAAGCGCTTCGGGTAAAGAGTACTGGTAGTGCCGCGTGGAACTTGGCGGTCCACTACCGTGCACCCAGATTCAATTTATTTCGGTAATTGTGTACAAAGTGCGCACCACCTTGACTTGATGAATTTTTAGTACCTTGTAGACATTTTTTTTGAGTGTTTCTATTTATATGTTACGCATGCATGCAATTATTCAAAAAAATACCCATACCCAATCCTACAAAAATTTTATCAAAATTAAGGTGGTGTGCACTTTGTACACAATTATCTTTATCCGTTCAACAAATTATTTTGTTTTTAAATCAGCAGACGGTAACCATACGGATATTGCTCTCCGATCTGCAGCTATCTATTATGTATACTATGGTAACTCAGTGAGAGCTTAAAAGAGGGACAGATTTATGAAAGTTATTGCAACCAGAATGAGAGGCAAACGTCCTATCTTCCCTGTACTGACAATTTTTGTGGAACAGAGTATAGTAATGTGTGTTCTAACCCCTACTAACAAGAAATTTGACAATTCTTACCCACACATAGGTAATGAAATCACGATTTTCTACACGTATGTATACTTGGTCATAGGAACATACAAACACAGTGCCCCGAAAGTGATGCATTATAAAACGAACTTGTAAAAACACGTCGAATAAGGGAATTCCCCTTCAGAATTCGACTTATCGAAGGTGACGCCAAATAGTCTCTTCGAGTTATCAATGCATTCGAGTAATATTTAGAAGTTCGAGTTATCAAATAAAAATTACATGTAAATTTCAGTCTTGGCGCTATTGCCAACCAATTTCATTCGAGTTATTAGTTATCGAAGTTCGACTGTATATAGTAAAACCTCCTAATTGGGACTCTCTCTGATTGGGGCACCTCCGAAATGAACCGACATTCATGCACTCGGTTTTTTCATATAGCTGAACCTCTAAAATCGGGGCACCTCTGAATTTAATTTGGGACAAAAAACCTCCAAATTGGGACAATAAAAGAGAGTGAGAAATTACAAATATCAGAGCTGATTGTGTGTATGTGTAAAATACACACATAAATGTACATATGTATGTACGAACAGTATGTTCATGTTATTATGCATAAAAATAGGGGAATCCCCGGAATATCGAAAATGCGTTCGTAATTTTTATTAAATTCAATCAATTAAAAAAAATTGGTTTATGTGAGGTATTTACGTTCGATGCAAGCTATTTGCGTTCAATGAAATGGGGGTTGCACATGAAAATTCACTGACACTACTTATAGTCAGTGCGTCATAGGGCTGGCGACAGCGAATGAAGTGTTTGTGGATAGTGTGCAAATGCGTTATCTCTATATGTATGTACATATATAGAACAGTTCACTGACTTACTGATACACAACGCACAGACCAAACCACTGGACCGAAAGAGCTGCAATTTGTACAGTACATTCCTATACTCATCATTTTGTTGCTTATCACTATCTTATAAGATATTATATCTTGCTGTGTTTAAGCAGTTCATTTTGAAATAAAAATAAATAAATAAATAGTGACCAGCGTTGCCACTTTAGGATTATTTGTGCGCAGTAGATTCTCTAAAAATGCGGTAGATGGTATTTATTTGTAGTAGATTTTTATTTCAACAGAAAAACAAGGTATTTTAACACAAATTTCTTTTATATTGGCTTTTGGTTCATTTAAGCTTTTATTTTCCTCAACCTCAACTTTGAAATATGCATACATACACAAGCCAAGACCTAAAAAGTTAGTTACTTCTAAGCAAATTGCGGGGTACACACGATACGATAGATCTGACAGACTTGTTCTGTCCGACCAAATCTAACAATGAGACGAAGACGGTGGTCGGAGAGACATATCGGATGGCTTTCAATATTTTTTTTTTTGATATTCTTGTGGTCGGACGGACATATCTGATAATGCGAACGATTGTCTGTTCGATTTATAGCAAATTTCATTTCTGAAATGTATTTCAAGTAGTGTGGTTATTGTTGGAGAATTAAAATGGCTGTGTATGTGTATATTGCATTTCGGAAAGAATTTCTGGATATTAAGAAATTCTGATATGTAATCCCCTGGAGAATTCAATTGTAATTCTATTAGCAAATTAACAGAATAAGACTTCGGCCGCTTTAATTTTTAAATTCCTATATCCAAATTTGCTTTGTTCAATTTCTTCTTCTTCTTAATTTTTATCAATCATAAACGCCGCTACCAGTACGTGCAACATCTTTGAAATCTACTTGCAAAGTGAAGTCTGACAATATGCCGGACAATGTGAACGCTAGCGACATCGGTCTGTCTGTCCGACATCCACCGGACCAAGTCTGTTAGATAAATCGGATCATGTGAACCCCCCTTATGGGAGAAATAAACAAAATTAACGGTGCGATAAAGTCAATATGATGCAGTGGCAGCCGTCCGCTGATGTCATCATGAAATGTGAATGCGCTCGCTCATGGATAGTGATTAGTGATTGCGTTCAGATAAGGAATTCAACTTTTTCGAAAAGTTTTGTGCTAAAAGCCATGCTGAAAGTCCACACAAAGCATACTAAAAATGCAGTAGATTTAATTTTTTGGCAGAAGATTCAAATTTCGAAATAAAGGCAGTAGATCTACTGCAATAGCAGTAAAGTGGCAACGCTGATAGTGACATAGACATTCGCTAAGAGAGGATTATTTGAAATTTCATCTCTAAAGTGGGTGAATTCGGAGAAATAAAATTTCTCAATTGTATATACTTATGTATGTAGGTATGTATATTCAAATTTTCTGTCAATACACAGCCCTAACTCAACAATGGCTTATTGGATTTCAGACCACAAAAATTGTTTTTAAGTAAAATCCTTTTAGGATTCATTTGAGGTATAAGTATAACCTATAAATCATCCTTCTGCGTTATCCTGGAGCTGAGCTATGCTCAAAACAATTTACGAAATCATCGCCAACAAGTTTGCATTAGTGGAGACCGAAGCCAACAGTTATGCAGCAGTTGGGGACGTCATAGTGTGTGTATGTGACATATTTGAATTTCTGCCCATTGACTGAATAGTTTTGTGCCCGGCCTACTACGATAAACTGACTGACTGACAACGCACAGACCAAACTGCTGGACCTAAAGGGCTGGAATTGGGACAGTACAACCATTGCCATTGACCATAAGTCTGTTGAGCGAGGACACTCATCTCAAATACAATTTGTGGGTGTGGCGAAGCAACGCGAGCACATGTCAAATAGTGTTTTCCATAAGAATATTCATTTCTCATATGATGTTTCGTGCGCGCGGTTAATTTTGCAGATTGCAGTTCAAATGAAATGAATTCGCTTTTTTATAATCATCATAATATACGTATACTATATTATTTCTGTAGTATAGATACCATTTGCGGCTTCTGGAGCAGTGAGGATTTACACTTTCACTTTATAAATTTTAACAAATTAAAAAACAAATCAAAACAAATATTTCACCCAAAATGAACTCCCAAAATAATAAACACTTCCCGTATGATTTCCATAATATGTCAACTGCTATATGGAAATCATATGGGTAGTATTTGTTGTCTTAAAAGTTCACTCATTTTGGTTGATTTGCTATTTGGGAATCATATGGGAAATATTTGTTGTTTTAAGAGTTAATTTTGGTTGATATAGTTGCTACTGGTGGAAGTGGTAATGGACACATACATAACATATATCAATTAAATATTAAAAGAATTGGTATAAAAATGCAACAATTACCATCACCGATCATGATTTCTGGAAAAGAAAGATTTTGGATATTAAGATCCTATCCAACGTACTATGTGAACATCTGAAACCCTTCTGCAGCACACTAATCGGCACGTACCAGTGTGGCTTCCGGCCCGCCAGATCGACGATCGACCAAATTTTCACACTTAGACAGATCCTGGAAAAGACCAACGAATTTCAAGTCAAGACTCACCATCTCTTCATCGACTTCAAAGCCGCATATGATAGCATTCATCGTCTTGAGCTCTACAAGGCGATGGCCGAATTCGGGATCCCGGAAAAGACCAACGAATTTCAAGTCAAGACTCACCATCTCTTCATCGACTTCAAAGCCGCATATGATAGCATTCATCGTCTTGAGCTCTACAAGGCGATGGCCGAATTCGGGATCCCGGCTAAACTGATCCAGCTATGCCGCCCGATGCTGGAAAACACGCGGTGCAACGTGCAATTTGGAAATAGTTCCTCCGAACTATTCCAAACATGCACCGGATTTCGGCAAGGAGATGCGCTGTCATGTGACTTCTTCAATCTTGTGCTGGAACAGATAGTGCGCAGGGCAAGTGTAAACACGGAAGGCACTATCTTCTACAAATCTGTCCAGCTACTGGGATACGCAGACGACATCGACATCATCGGTCGCTCCCAGTGCGCCTGTAAGAGGCTTTTACGGCAATTGAAGAACAGGCGAAACGAGTTGGACTTGAAGTGAATGAGGACAAAACCAAGTACATCTTGTCAACAAACAAAGAAACATCTGTCCACCGCCTAGGACAAAACGTCACTGTTGGCAACAGTAACTTCGAAGTGGTTAAGGAATTTACCTACCTCGGAGTAAACATCAACTCCAACAAATGACACCTTAGTGGAGATTCGACAATGACTTACCCCAGGAAACCGCTGCTACTTTGGATTGGCATAACAAATGCGTTCAAAACTTCTTACTCGGAACACGAAATCCGTGCTCTACAAAACATTGATCCAGAGTACTTTCTTCGTCGGATATTTGGTCCCGTATGCGAGGAGGGCGAATGGAAAAGACGATATAACCGCGAACACTATGAGCTGTACCAAAATGTGGATGTTGTCCGAAAAGCCAAAGCACTTCGACTACACTGGCTCGGCCACATCGAGCGAATGGACAAAAATGCTGCAGCAAAGAGGATCTACGAACCGCCCCCATGTTCGAGACGACAAGGAAGACCGAACCTCCGAACCTTGGTCTAGACAACTGGAAGCAGCGTGCCCGGGATCGAAGAGAGTGGAAGGGGGTCAGGAGTCCGTTAAGTAAGTAAGTAAGTAGCATGTACATTGTGTCGAAGCCTATGATGTAATGCTATAAGCACAATTCCGAGCAATGAAGGCTAATCGAATGAAGATTCGTGGCAATAAAATCTAACACAAAGGTTTTCCCTAACTTAAGCTTCGTTTGCGCTGCATAACCTTATTCCAATTGAAAACACTTACTGAATGAATTCACCGAGCAAGCTTTTGTGGCCGATTTATTCTATATAAGTAAATAGTCAATTAACCATAATAAACGATTAAATTTTATGATTTGTAAAGAGAGTCCTTTTTGACCAACTTTATGTACGTGTACATACTTCAAATGATTTCAATTGAATTATTAATTGGTTTATCTCGTTGAATCTTGTAAGTTCGTTAACTCACACACTAAAACGATTTCATTGCTATCAATAATGACTTAGCCGCACAGTACGGGAGTACATCGTGAAAAACCGTTAATATCACACCATAATTACGCAGTTAAATTTCACCACCATTATAATACAAATGTTTAGAACAGAATTTATTTTCAACGAATTTGGCATGGAAAATTGTATTCAAAATCTTCTAAGATGGAGCGGAAAATATTGCCGGCAAATTTCCTACCAATTGGCTTGCAAAATACTGTCGTTAAATTTTTATTTGTGTTTAATTTTCCTATCTCCGATTACACCAAAAACTAAAGTCCACGTATTTGTTTTGTAAACGTTTTTAATTCGAAATTTCGAAAAAAGTGAAATAAATTAATAGACTGATAAAGAATAAAAACTCAAAACTAAATAAATAGTAAAGAAAAATAGATAAATAATTAAATTTATTTAAGAGAATCTTAATAAATTTACATATAACACATATAAATTAACATGTAAAATATATACAAATTAATACATAAATATTTATAACTCAATTGATTTATTAGAGGGTGCGCAAAAATATTGCATCTGATCCCAAACGAGTCGCTGAGTTGGTGTATTCTATTGTCAGGACAGATTCAGTATCACTATTTATAATTTATTCTGGGATATTTTTAATGGTTTAATGTGAAATTCCGCTCATTTACTCCAAACCTGGCACGAGTTATGTACACAGCATACGCCTAATAAAAACAAGAACAATAGAAATATAATATGTTCATCACTAATCACTTTACTGTTATCACTTTATTAATTCAATAATTGTTATTAATTTTCATTTTCACAATTTTATAAATTTTCATTATTATCATTTTTGCAAGTGAGAAGACAAGCTAGCCTCACAGTAACCGAAATAAAGATTTGTTAATAATAAATTATATAATACCATTTATATTTCTTTGGAGTCTTTGGCGAAACCGTTAACTGGCGCAGATTTGTTAATAATAAATTATATAATACCATTTATATTTCTTTGGAGTCTTTGGCGAAACCTTTAACTGGCGCAGTCGGTAGGATGCTAAGTCCAGCATCGTGGTGAAATTTATCAGTAGCTACATTTGAAAAAAGGACTTGAAGAACACACAACGAAAAATAACATTTTGAAGTGGTGGATTTCTATCCTTTAGTTCTTACCTACGTTAAAGAACTTCGCAATTAACAAGAAAAGAAAAAAAAAAAAGAACCAAGAACGGAAGAGCGGCGTTTATAATATAGAAGCTGACTCATCTCCAGAAGTTAATTTAGAAAATAGCGATTTATATAGTGCTCATATAATGAATTTGTACGGTAACTCGGTTGCTACGGATGCCTTTAACTCCCTCAGGATTCCTGACGCAGTTAAAGATCTTCCCCAATTTGATGGCAATCCTCGTTCCTTGTACGAGTTTATAAGGAACGTGGAGGAGATTTTAGGCCTCTTGCCACTCATAACGGGAACTCCATACGAAACAATTATATTACGCGCAATCCGGAACAAGATAGTAGGACCAGCTAACGACGTACTCACTATGTACGGTACACATACTAATTGGAATGAAATCAAGACTAATTTGATAGTGCATTACTCGGACAAACGCAATGAAACGAGTCTTATTCGTGATTTGCACCAGGTTAGGCAAAACCAAGCCACCGTAGAAAGTTTTTACGCAAAAATAATTGACATACTCTCAGCAATGACAAATCACGTCAATGTTCACGAGATCGATGCAAACGTTATTAAATCCAAATTATCTCTCTATCAAGAAATGTGTTTAAATACCTTTTTATCAGGGTTAAAAGAGCCATTAGGGTCTACTGTAAGATCAATGAGACCAAAAAAATTGGCAGAGGCATTCAATTATTGCCTTGAAGAACAGAACTGTCACTATTTTTAAAATCCTTTCAACATACAACAGAATCCATCCCAAAGAATTAATCAAAATAGACCAGCACACACGAATCATTCAAGAAATTTTTACAGACCAACTCAAACATACCCTCAAAAGTTCCAAAGACATGCTAACATTTCCACCCATTACCCTTCAAACACAGAATCTTTTAGATAACCTCAAAACTATTCGCAGTCTTATAATAATAACACACTTACAGTGCCCACACTAATAGAAGTTCTAAAAAGTTCGATACTCAGAACCATCAATTACATAACATCGATATCAATTACAGTCCCAAATTAAGAATTCCAAACCCTATTCAGGAATATAAAGAACCTCAAAATTATTTTCCGAATCTAGACAAGCCAAACTCTTCTTACCAAACCATTCAACGTGAAGTAGACGAGGAAAATTTTGACTCAGGTGCCTCGGAAAGCCAATAGGCTATTTAGACATAAGTAATTACAACTCATATTTGCTACCATATATAATCATTCATAGTATAAATAACAAACAGCTGAAGTTTCTCGTTGATACAGGGAGTAACAAATCCTTCATTAGTCCTGAGATTGTCGACAAAGCCAATGTACAAACTATAGCACCTGTAGAAATAAAAACAATATTTAATACGAAGTTTATAAATAAAAAGGTAGATATTAACGGGCTAATATAATTTAATACAATGAAAGTCATATCGTTTTATATATTCAAGTTTCATAACTATTTTGATGGATTAATCGGTACCGAAGTGATGAAAGATCTTGGTATAAAAATAGATCTAAAGTATTCATTTCTTGAAACCGATGGTACCACAATTCATATAAATTACAAACCAAATTTAATGTCGAAAAGTTATAGTGTTCCACCTATGAGCAAAATTGTTGCCCATCTACCTGTTGATATAAAGTTTGGTAGCATTTATATCAAACCAACGAGTATAAATGATTACTTGATAATACCTGAAGGGATTTACAAAGCCCAGCATTGGTATTCTTTCGTAGAAGTAAATTATATTTCTGATTTGGCACAGCTTTTTCTAATTGAACAGCCACTTAAAGTTAAACCTCTTGACCATAACACATATATAGAAATACATACCCTTTCAATAAATAACCATAAATATTTAAGTAACTCAAATGTATGTAAGTTACTTCGAACCACTCATCTGAATACTAAAGAAGAATATGCGATAAAAGCTTTATGCAAAAGGTATGAAGATATTTTCTTTGAAGATGGAAAGAACTTAACGTTCTCTAACGTCATAAAACACGAAATTAATACCAAAGATAGTATCCCAGTATATACCAAATCTTATCGATATCCCTACGTGCACAAAGCTGTAGTACAAAAACAAATAAATGATATGCTTAATCAGGGTATTATTCGGCATAGTTTTTCACCTTGGTCGTCTCCAATTTGGTTGGTACCAAAGAAGAGGGACTCAAGTGGAAAGGAAAAGTGGCGGTTAGTCATAGACTACCGCAAATTGAATGAAAAGACAATAGATGACAAATACCCAATACCCGATATCACCGAAATTCTTGATAAATTAGGTAAATCAATATATTTTACAACACTCGACCTCGCATCTGGTTTCCACCAAATCGAGGTTAGGGCAGAAGATACACCAAAAACAGCATTCTCCGTTGATAATGGGCATTATGAGTTTGTAAGAATGCCCTTTGGACTTATGAACGCCCCTTCAACATTTCAGCGTGTAATAGACAATGTTCTACGAGAGCTTCAGGGTAGAGTATATCTAGTATACATGGACGACATCATCGTATTCTCGACATCTCTACAAGAACATACTGAGAAGCAGTGTTTCAAAAGTTAAAAGATGCCAACCTGAAAATTCAACTTGAAAAGTGCGAATTTCTGCTAAAAGAGGTATTCTTGGTGCATTTGGTGACAGGTGATGGGGTAAAACCCAATCCCGACAAAATTAATGCTATAAAAAAATTTCCAATACCAAAAACCTCTAGGCAAATAAAATCATTTCTTGGACTTTTCGGTTACTACAGAAAATTTATTAAAGACTTTGCTAAACTTACAAAACCTATGACAAACTGCCTCCGAAAAAATAAGGGTGTAAAAATCGATTCCGAATACATTAATTGCTTCGATACCTGCAAGACGCTATTGTGTAATGAACCGATTTTACAGTACCCAGATTTTTCAAAACCTTTCAACCTTACGACGGATGCGAGTAATGTTGCAATAGGCGCTGTATTGTCCCAAGGACTGATTGGTTCAGATAAGCCAATTTGCTATGCAGTCGCACTCTATCGAAATCAGAACAGAATTACAGTACAATCGAGAAAGAACTCCTAGCTGTAGTGTGGGGTACAAAGTACTTTAGACCTTACCTTTTCGGACGAAAGTTCCAAATAGTAACCGACCATAAACCGCTTACATGGCTTTTTTCCTTAAAAGAGCCAAATTCGAAACTAGTTCGTTGGAGGCTCAAACTAGAAGAGTTTGATTACGATATTACTTTCAAAAAAGGTAAACAAAACTCCAACGCTGACGCCTTATCTCGAATAGAAACAAACACAAATGAAATAAATGAGCCTTCTTGTGAAATCGAAAATATTGACCTTTTATCAATTCAAAATAATATAGATGAAAACGATAACTTGTCTACTATCCACTCAGCAGCAGAGAATATCGACGATGGCATTCCGATATCCGAACGTGCAGTAAATGAGTTTTCTAATAAACTTATCCTGAAACATAATGCTAGTATAACTAAACCGGATGTTAAATTTGAAATACTTTTTAAAAGAAAGAAACGATATACAATAGAATATAACAAAATTAGCAAAGAAAATTTTATGATAAGTGTTTTTAAAGATTATGTGAATACTAAAAGACTCACCGCAGTACTAACAGATGACTGTACATTTAAGGTTGTACAAACAGTTTACTCTAAATATTTCAGTAATAGCCACTTAAAGATAGTTGGATGCCATATTATACTAAAAGATGTAACAGGTTCTGATGATCAGGAAAAAATAGTTCGAGACTATCATAAGAGTTCAAACCATAGAGGAATAATTGAAAGTTTTGAACATATTAAAAGAGAGTCCTACTTTCCAAATATGAAGCACCTCATTACGCGTATCATTAATAATTGTGAAATATGCCATAAATTTAAGTACGATCGTAAGAAAGAGAGTTTAAAATACGAAATAACAGAAACGCCATGTAAGCCCTGGGAAATACTTCATACTCTATCCACAAAGAGAACTTCCTGACTATAATAGACAAATTCAATCGGTTTTCCTGTGGTTACTTACTTACCGCGAGAAATAGTATTAACCTGATTAAATCTCTAAAACTCTATTTCTCCCATCATGGTATCCCGAAAAAGGTAGTCACCGACAATGGCAGTGAATTTGTATCTATTTTGTTTAGGGATTTTTTAGAAATGTACGGCATAACTCTTCACACAATATGCGCCAAAAGCTCGACAGGTAATTCTCCTATAGAAAGGTTCCATTCCACCTTAACTGAATTAGTACGGATTATCAAGTCTGAATTCAAAGATAAACCAATTGGCGAAGTCGTTGATGAGGCTGTTATTACATACAACAATACAATCCACTCTGCTATTAAGTTATCCCCTTTTGAGTTACTCACTGGTCACTTCACCAAGAGTAATCCATTTTCTATTAACGAAACAGTAAAAACGGAACAGGAATATCTTAAGGAACACATACAACGATATGAATCTCTCTCCAAACTTGTACACCAAAGAAGTGTATTAAACAAACAAAAACTTATACAAAAACTTAACGACAATCGCAAGGACCCACCTGACTTTTTACCAAACGAAAAAATATTTGAGGCTGACGATAGAAGAAATAAATTAGCACCTAAATTTATTGAACATTCAGTGGTAAAAAATAACAAAATTACATTGAACACAAACAGAAGAAAAGTTCACAAACAAAAGGTCAAGAAAATGCGTAAATTTGCTAATTGAAACTATAATCTTATTTTTGTTTTATTTGTGTGAGTATATGTAAATCGCTATTTTCTTCGACATATAGAACATATTGGGAGCAAGATTAACTTATGATTATGGAGTTGTAGTATGTTGTTTACCATGAATCGCCTTTTTCCTTAATTGACATGCACAATAGTTATAAATTGGCATATATGTACATACTTATATGTATATATACAAAGTATACATATGCTAAATATTTCGTTTACAACTGGGTTTAAATACTATTTTCCAACTCTCATTCCTCTTAATTGATTAACTGATAAAAGCATCGAGTTTGGATAAACCTCTTTGAACCGATACATGTGGTTAAGAGCAAGAATCAATCAGCAGCTAACACAACCAAGATATTCAGCATTCAGATTCTCTACAAACATATATTGTGGGCATCACTCAACCCCACGTGCTGCCCATTCTTTGGCGGGAGGAGTTATGTACACAGCATACGCCTAATAAAAACAAGAACAATAGAAATATAATATGTTCATCACTAATCACTTTACTGTTATCACTTTATTAATTCAATAATTGTTATTATCATATATTCATTATCGTTGTCGCTATGGTTGTTTAATTTTCATTTTCACAATTTTATAAATTTTCATTATTATCATTTTTGCAAGTGAGAAGACAAGTTAGCCTCACAGTAACCGAAATAAAGATTTGTTAATAATAAATTATATAATACCATTTATATTTCTTTGGAGTCTTTGGCGAAACCTTTAACTCAATTTTCTATATTATAAACTTGCAATTGCAAAGTAAATTTATTTAAGTGTTTGTCAATTTTGATATTTAAAAGAACGCTCACACGTTATAGGGTGTCAGCCGGAAAGAAGTAAAGATTTATTTTTCGAGTAAAAAGGATTGTCTGGATCTTTTCGGCATTCAGCTTTATTTTCGACTTTGTGTACAAAATTTACATTTTTTTAATTCGTCTCAATGTTGAGCCTATGTAAGTTAATGTGAAAAAATGCTGCGTCATCGGCATACATACATAAAAAAAACAAAACATCGTTGAAAAAATAATTTTCGATTGTTAAAAAATTGTAAGCTGAAAATCGTTGCCAGTAAATATAAGTTCTTGTGGCAAAAAATATATTTTTAAAATATTTGGTTTGAAGTTGTTGTATCAAAGATCTCATACTCACGATATATGTTTGTAAGTGTTAGCATATTATCAAAAGCGAGAAATTGTTAGATTAAAAAGTGTTTTCTCAAGTATTTTATTTTTAAATATTTCTATTTGAGATTGGACAAAATTTTTCAATTTTCAAGAATAAAAATTATTCACAGAACAATAATTTACTATCATACTTGGCAAAGGAAATACATTGTTGTTTGACAATAAATGTGGAAAATGTTTAGCCTAACAATTTGTTCTCCATCCAAATATTTTAAACAGTTGCCCTATTAACAATTAAAATAGTTGCATTAAAATAAAAAATCTTGGTGGAAAAGAATGCTTCTTCACATTGATGTTTGAGAATTTTTATTTTTCACTATCAGATCTGTGTCATGGTGTGTTTAGTACAAGCAACAACCACAAGCAGAAATTTGCCAGAGCAAAATATGCATCAACAGGCTCATCATTTAGTGCTGGTGTTAGTGGTTAGGCTACGCTACATTTCAACACTACCACTAGCAATAAATAAACAAATATAAGCACAAATATACATAATTAGAATTTATGTTCGAGGAACTATTACGCAATACATTTTTTAGTGTAATCTTGTTAAGATTAAAGTCAAGAAAGTTTTCATTTAAGTTATAGATTTTACTCATGCGGTTAATAGTCTCATGCATCCCGTAATTTGTTCTGTGATGAGGAACATGTAGTAACTCTATACTACGCAGGTAATGCGATCCCCCACGAAAGTTTAATCCTAAACAGGATAATAAGTCAGGTGCATCAATCAGACCTGTGATCAGTTGACGCATAAAAATGATTACATTATTATTTTTATTTTATTATCAAACTAAAAATTAATTGTTCAGGCAGCAAAATAAATTCTTGAATTCACAACAAATCATACCTTCGCACAACAATTTGCTGTCGGGTTGAGAATGAATCATTCTTCTCGTCGGAAATTATAACTACTGTTCATTTCATTTTCTTACATTGTGTTGTGAATCTTTGGTAAGTGAAGGTCAGTGATTGAATTTAAAATAATAAAAACGGAAAATTAAAAATGCAAATCAAATATTAAATATTAATAGTGAAAGTTTAGACTTTCCTTAAGTGGGGGAATTTCCATGGATGGAATCAATGCCTTGGAGTGGAGGAGTGCCGCCAGAAGAGTTACTAAAATTAATAAACTCACACGAGATTGACGAAATATTTAACAGAATAGAACTAGACAAAAAGCAAAAGACTGGTTGACAAATTTATTTTTTTAAATGTATTTTAATATTTATCTAATTTCTAAGGGGCCCAATCCATAGAATCCTTCGACACTGTTCCGTTAAACGTTGAAGTATTTATTGAAAGAGCTATTCCATAAAATCAATCGCATTTGAAGAAGAACATTTTTATTTAACATACCAAGGACCAATGAGTAAGAGCTTTGATTTCAGAAATGTTTCAATCAGCTTTTTTTTTTATTTAACATACCAAGGACCAATGAGTAAGAGCTTTGATTTCAGAAATGTTTCAATCAGCTTTTTACCCTTTGTTGACCGACGGTACTTATAAGTACCAGCATGTTTAACTTCAAATGAAATCCCTATAGGAACATACTTAGACTCTAATACCAAACAAGACTTTTAAGTATCATATAACCTTAATGAAATTTGTTGTTTATGTATGTTTACTTTATTTTAGCCACAGAAATAACGGTATTTCTGACAGCATATTCGACTTTGAAGAAATTAATTTTAGTGGATCTTGGTACTTACAAACTAAATTGGTATTTTTACACAGTTTCGATCCTTAATTTTATTAAATGCTTATGTATTCGAAAGCAAAATATATCATAGTTAAATAAAAAAAACTTAAAAAAAAAAATTTTCTTCTTATAACTTTAGTTATAGCCTAACGGTACTTTGGAGACTGACCTTCATATTTCGTCCCTATGAGTCTTTGAAAAATTCAAAAACTAGTTTTTCATCTTAAAATATCCTCAACTAAACAATTCTTCAAAAAAAATGGAGATTATAACTTTTTTTAATAGCTTGGTCAACAAAGGGTTAAATTAAGAAAATTGAAGTTTTCTTGAAGCCTGTAAAGACAGTTGCGCAAAACCCTTCAACTATTTTTGACCTTACAGCCAATTTTAGTCAAACCCAAAAATTTAAAGTTTGGTACAAAAACACAGTGTAAGGGACAATGATACATATTGAATTGAAATGATTTTGACAGATAAAACAGAAATTGCACACATTTTTGTTTATGGTTTACATCTGTTTTAAATTTGTCTTAATTTAAATTTGAAAATGACAGATGACATAATGTTAAAAGCTCTTTTCGTGAGATAACATTTTTGTTTTATAAATTCTGCAGTTGATGAAATTGAAAGAAGATGTATAGGCCAGGAGGTAGACGACTAAGCTACCGCTGAAATTGAAGAAGTAAATGTAATAGAGACTTCCAAACTTGTAGCAGGTGAATTGTCAGTTCGTGGAATCAGGTGGCACAAAAGTCACATCGAGGATATCAGTTGTGATTTTATCGTTAAGGACGATCCTATACTCGATCAAAGCAAAACACCTTTTGAGTATTTCTCGCTATTTTTTGATGAGGAAGTTTTGGAAAATATTGTGTTTCAATCGAATCTATATTCTGCCCAAAAATCGATCAACAAGAATCTGGAGACCAATAAAAATGAAATTCGTGCCTTTTTGGGAGTACTTTTATTAACAGGGATATTGAAGGTCCCCAGTTATAAAATGTACTGGTCTTCAGCTACACGATTCTCCTCAATTGAAGATGAAATGCCGCGCAATAGATTTCAACAAATTAATTTTAATTAAATCAAATTTGCATCTAAACGATCATTCTAAAATAAAATTGCGTGGTTCTCTTGGTTACGCTTTTCAAACTTCGTCCTTTCATAAATAAAATGAGAGAAAACTTTATGAAAGTGAAATCGGAAGAACATAATTCAATCGATGAAGTACTAATACCTAGCAAAAGTAGAAACACCATGATCCAATACATAAAAAATAAACCTCATAAATGGGGTATCAAAATGTTCGCAAGATGTTCAAGTTCTGGTCTTATGAACGATTTCGAAGTTTATACTGGAAAGGATACAATAGCAAAACCTACAGAGCTTGGAATAAGTGGCGATATCGTCTTAAGACTTTGCGAGAGCTTACCTGAACGCAAAAACTATAAGATTTACACCGACAATTGGTTTTCGTCTTTTAAACTAGCTTGCTCTTTAAAAGAAAAAGGTTTTTGGATGGTTGGATGTGTGAGGGCAAATCGATTACCAAAGTGCTCTTTTGCATCCGACAATGAACTTAAATCAAAAGGCAGAGGTTCATTTGATTATCGAACTGAGAAGGAGCATAATATTACAGCGGTGAGGTGGTTCGATAGTAGACCAGTACATATCATATCTTCATTTATTGGGGCCGAACCTTTGGATAATGTACAACGATGGTGCTCCAAACAACATGCGAAAGTTGACATTAAGCGTCCGTTACTAATATCATCATATAACAAACATATGGGGGGTGTTGACCTGAATGACATGCTTGTTGCACTTTATCGAACGGACTTAGGTACGAAGCGATACTACTTCCGCGTTTTCTTTGAAATACTGGACGTCGCCGTAGTAAATTCCTGGATTCTAAAACAAAACCTCAAACTTTGTTAGCATTCAAGTCAGAAATTGCTTCTGTGCTTTTATCGTTCAGCAACACAAAGTTGGGTAAACGCGGAAGAGAAAGACCTTTGAGAAATTCTGACATAGCAGATTCGCCTCCCACAAAAAGTCGCACTTCGACTCCACCTTTATATGTGCGTCTTAATCATAATTTTCATTTGCCTAGGCATATGGCAACGAAGCAGAGGTGCAAGCATTGCAACGATAGATCAAGCTTTTCAAGAATAAAATGCGAAAAATGTAATGTTGCACTTTGTGTTACAAAAGATAAAGACTGTTTTTATGATTATCATATCAAAAAATAGACATCATATGTATTTTCTTTTCTTATTTAACTTCATTTAAATTTAATTTAATTTTCGAATCTATGTATGTCTTTTCCTTAATTTAATTTGACTTAAATTTATTTATTTCTTAATTATTCTACTTTTAATTTTAATTATTTTTAATTTAATTTTTGAATCTATGTATGTATATTCCTTAACTTATTTTGACTTAATTTATGTATTTCTTAATTATTCTACTTTTCTTGTACATACATACATATATAATATATTATGTATATGTACATATAACATATAATATATACATATTATGTATAAATCTACATATAACAATGTGCTTTATAAAAATAAAATTCTTCCAGCTTAACCATTTTAAAACAGAACCTGAGTATTATCTGTACCCCTGAGGACCATGGTAGCCATATGGCTACCAGACTTTAAAAGCTAGACTTACATAAAAATTTAATTTTTTTTTGCATGAATCCCATGTACAGGTGCCAAATCGAAGGAAAAATATTGCAAAAAAATCTTTCTATAGTATTTCTTAATTTGGGACTTAAAGGGTTAAGAACTAACCAGTGCTCGCCTTACCTAACTGGTTTTAACGAAAATGACGATTATAGAATTTTTTTCACGTTATTCGGTGCAGTATTTGCGGAGATCATCGGGGACAAAGTTTTTTGAAGTTACGTCTTTATATAATAGTAATTATGTGCGTGCATATCCAGCGTAAGTATCTTATTCACAATTTCTGCCAAAAATAAATTTCTTAAGACAACAATTAATAATAATAATAATAATAATATTTGGCTTCAGCAGTCCTAGGTAGAACCAAGCCTAGCTTCCCGCAACCATTTGTGTGTGCGCGTTATATTTTTGCACGAATGGAAGGGACCTACAGTTTTTTGCCGTCTCCGAACGGCGAGTTGGGAAGCTTTACATGACAAATGATACTCTTGAATGCTTGTCGGGCATTCGGAAGAGGTGGGCACTGTGAAAAACTTTTTAGGTGTTTGCGGCGGGATTCGAACCCAAGACCGATGGCTCAGTAGTCCGACGCACTAACCACTTGCGCTACGGTGCCCGCTAAGACAACAATTAACGTTTTTAAATTCTTAACTTATCTTTATTCCTGGTGCAGGTATTTTATTGTGAATTCTTTTTAACAAGATCTCATTTGGCACAACAATGTAAGTTCTTAAATGTAAGAACTGTTTTTCTTGATTTAAGAACTTTGTTCCTTGATGTAAAATCTTTATTTCTTGTGTAATAATTAACACCGAGAATTTTTGAATTAACAATTTTAGTTGTGGGGTAGATTTTAACCAAAGTTTATTCTTGTGTCAAACTATAAAATTGTTGTGATTACAACTTTTTTTCTGAGTTTATGTAGCTACATAAACAGCGTTACGTAGTGGCGTGCTGTTTTTTTTTTTACAGTGCCACCGCTTCCGAAGCATAGCAATATAGCAGTCATTTTGAATAGCAGTGATTGCTATCGTTGCTTATTTTAAATAGCAGCGTGATCGTTAGAAGCGATATCATTCTCACCTCTAATTATAGTTCATGGCTCTCATCATGTTCCTTCACCGAGGATTATCGATCATGCGATAGCACCAAACGCTATCAACAATAGTTAGCCTCACAAAACACTATCCCTCGGGAGTCGTAAATTTTGCATTTTATATAATTTTTCGGGATTTTGGATTTTCGGGGTTTTTGATTTTCGGGATTTAGGATTTTCGGGATTATGGGTTTTCGGGATTGTGGCCCTAACCCCTATTCCTCACCATCACTCTCGTTTTTTCAAGTTTGAGCTATCTAGTATAAACGGATGTTAATAGCATATGGCTCCAAATGGTTTTTATTTGTAGCGAGGATTCATATCTATAAGATCCATGGTATCACAATGGACATCTACAGTAAAGGTGAAAGTGTGCTGCTACCCGAAATTATATTAGAAATTAACGATTTTTAGATTTTTTCTTTTACTTGTGCTACATAAACATACATATAAAGACCAAATTACAAAATTCTAAGTTTTCCTACGAGTTCCTACATAGGTACATAATGTACATATATGTTTTTATGAGTGAGTCAGTAGGGAAAACAAGACCATGACACATTTTATTACAGTGCTATGGGGCTATTGGCAGTTCCTAAGAGAAAAGTGTCTTTAAGGACAAGCCAACAGATGGACAACAAGAACATACACTAAACAGAGAACATAAGCGTAACTCCTCATCTTCGAATGACTAAGTAATGGGCTAGAAAACTAAACTCGAGTATTTGTTTTATGTTTATTATTATTTATGAATAAGAGTACATTTTAAAAATCTAAGCACAAGTAAGTTAATTTTCCCGCATTTCTTGTGTTAAATTCTTATTCTATGAGTATGAGCAAGAGCGTAAGTCGCACTCGTCGGCTTTATCTATCCAGATTTCCGTCCTTTTTTGTATCTATTTGCATCCCTTTGGAGTCTTGCAAATGAATCGTAATCGCGCCATTACATTTTGTGCAAGAACGTAAAATTCACCTTCATAAGATTTACCAACTCACTGCCTTTTTCAATGCTGACAACCGATTATGTCAGGATTCACAGAGATGCATAAAAGTACTGCCAAGAAAAACTCACGGCGGGTACATGCATACATATTTAGGTATGAGTATATATTTAGATATGTCCGGACCAAAATACGACTCCCTAAATGCCAAAACATGATGACGACGATAACATGGACGGCTGGTTTTGAAGTGCAAACTTTTCGATTAACAAATTGAAAATGCCTGAAGCAGATGCTGTGCGCAATGTCACCTGGAAGTGCAGCAATATGTACGACATGGAATAGTGCCAGAATTCTGTCATTTTTCAAAAACGAAGTAAAATTTTCCACTGAGTTGAGTACAGAGGTAGGTGTATACCTACCGAGATCCATTCACGTGAAAATTTATTCTTTTTGTCGCGTAAATAGTTTTATCTTGGATTTGCAAGAAACTTAAGTCAGCTCTTCCACTTGAAGTTGAGTAACTTAGGAGTTTGAACTCTTTATGGATTTTTGTGAGTGGATGAGTAAATTGAGAATGGTAGAGCAAGAGTTACCCTCTTCGTGTAGGTAAACAATGGAGCTGGAAGTTACAAATGCCGGATTCTAGTGCTGGTTTAAATAGACGATATAAGTGCAATGTGTAAGCATATTTACTGCAGAAGAGCATGCATTTACTGAAAAAATACTTAAAATGATTTACATCGAATAAGGTGAAATAAGTTATTCCTTTACGAACTAAATCTACAATACCTACTATTCAAAGGAACAACACAAGTGGTAGTTTATATTTATTTATTTATTTATTTAATCTAGATTGATTTTTTTTTTTTTTTTTTTTTTTTTTCCGAGGGTAGGTGAAAATCTTCCATAGACACTATGAGAATAGCAAGCGCGTGCTCATAGTAGTGTCAGATTCTTACTGACCAAAAACACCTCCCTTCGATATAAATTTGTTAGATACTGCAACTAAGTTATACTATTTATCAAGCAATTTTTCTATCACGAAATATAAACGTTTGGCAGGTTACTTTCCAATGAAAGATCCTGCATATTCCGCAATTAAGATGCGGTTAATCCTTATCTCGCCGAGTCGAAATGTTTTGTCCTTTGTAGTCGGCGCAATAAATTGCTCTCATCCAAAATAAGTAGGACTGTATTATTAACATGTCCGATTAGTCGGTTTCTATGTTTTCGCGCGAAGCTTATAGTTTCAGCTTCGATTGTCGGAATTCCGAGATCCCTGTGGATATCGTCGTTTCTAGCATACCACGGTGCTTGGACAATTTCTCTAAGCACTTTATTTTGAAAGGTCTGTAAAATATTGGCATTTGTTTTCTTGGTACAACCCCAAAGTTGTATACCGTAGGACCACACCGGCTTTAGCACTTGCTTGTATAAAAGCAGTTTGTTCTCGGTACTGAGGTGGGAATGTTTCCCGATCAGCCAGTACATTTCTCTATATTTGATTTCTAATTCTTTACGTTTCATTTTCACGTGCGAATTCCACTTCAGCTTTGCGTCAAGTGTCATTCCCAGGTATTTGGCTTCATTTGCAATAGGAATTCGGGCCAAATTTATAAAAATTGGCAAGTCATTAATTTTTCTATAAGTGAAATTCACGTGAACAGATTTAGTTCCGTTAAGGGCGATCCGCCAGTCCCTCGTCCATTCATTTACTTTATTCAATGCGTTTTGCAGTTTGGCAGTCGTTTCCTCGATTGTTTTACCTACTGCTAGGATAGCGGTGTCGTCGGCAAACGTAGCAAGCATAGTGCCATCTTCTTTCGGTATATCACGAGTATATAACAGATAAAGAAGCGGCCCCAGAACGCTTCCTTGCGGTACGCCGGCCGAAATTTTTTTGAGCTCTGAGTATTCGTTTCCATTTCTAACACGGAAGAGTCTATTTCCGAGATATGAATCCAAAATCTCGTATAGGTACACGGGGAGTACTTGTCGTAATTTGCATTTCAAGCCATCGTGCCACACCCTATCAAAGGCTTGCGAGACGTCAAGAAATACGGCTGAGCATATCTTTTTTTCTTCTAGTGCTTTTTCGATTACGTTAGTAATTCTATGCACTTGGTCAATTGTCGAATGCTTACTTCTGAACCCAAACTGGTGGTCAGGGATTAGATTATTTTCTTCTATAACCGGTTGGAGACGCCTTAGTAATATCCTCTCGAAAATTTTTGATACGACTGGAAGAAGTGAGATTGGTCTGTATGATTTTACTTCATATGACGGTTTTCCTGGTTTTAAAACCATAATGACTTCCGCAACTTTCCATTGGCTCGGCACGTGTTTTAATCTGAGTGCAGCATTTATAATATGGAGAAGCTTAATAAATGCTCTTCTAGGTAAGGCTTTGAGAATTTCTCCGGTAATCAAATCATAACCAGGGGCTTTCTTAGGTTTTAGTTTCGCGATCTCACGTTCGAGTTCTCTAAGCGTTGCAGATCTGCGCGTTAAATCGTCAGATGGTGGAACTACCATCCTTGTGAGGTTGATGTTGTCATGAACCACTTGACCATCGTTCGGTTTAAAGGTTTCTTCCAAATGGGCGGCAAAAATATCCGCTTTTTCTTTATCTTCCCTTGCCCATTCATTTTGATTTATTTTAAGTGGCGGCGCGGGGATTTTGGGCCTTTTGGTGCCTTTTACGGCTTTCCAAAGGGAATAATTGGAATCTTTTTTCGCTGTTAAACTTTCAAGGTAAGAGCCTATCGCACGATTTTTAAAATCCTTAATGCTATTCTTTAACAAATTGCAGAGACGATTCAGATGGGTTTTATGCTGTGGAGCACGACTTTGTTGCCATCTTTTACGCGCTTTTCTTCTTTCCCTAATTAATTCCTTTATTTCAGCAGGATATCGTAGACCGTATTTGTCTGGCGTTTTTCTTGGATTATGCGTATTATTCCAAGAGGCGAGCTGTACTATCTCATTGAAGCGATCGACTTCAACCTCAAGTTCATAGGGTGTCGTAAGCGGTACGCTCAGTTCAACATTTACTTCGATTTCGTTCCTAAAGCCTTCCCAGTTAGTTGTTCTACCAGTTAATTTCGCTGGCTCTCGGTTAAATAATAGTTTTTCGCTCAATGTCAAAATAACTGGGGAATGATCAGACGACAGATCAAAGCTTTCTTCAACTTTTATGTGGTTGTTAGATATTCCTTTCACCACGAAGAAATCGATCAGGTCAGGTATTTTCAAAGTATCAGCTGGCCAGTAAGTCGGTTTGCCCGTCGAATGGAAATCACAACTGTACTCCATACCTGCCCCATAGAGCATTCTACCTTTTTGCGAGATGTATCTAGAGCCCCAGAACGTATGTTTCGCGTTAAAATCGCCGCCATTAATGAAATTAGGTTTCAGCGATTTAAATAAGTTAGTAAAATCACTTTTTTCAAGCGCGGAACGCGGTGGACAGTAAATAGATGAGATTTTAATAGTACGCTGACTATTTTTAACTCGAATTGTGCACATTTGCAGAGTTTCAAGCTCTATCTTTAGATCTTCGCATTGTTCAATGCGGTCTTTAATAAACAAGGAAGATCCGCCTCTCGCTTTACCCGAAGGGTGACAAGCGTGGTAATCAGTATAGCCTTTTATTTTTAAATGCGATTCCTTTTTCACGTGAGTTTCAGAAATCAAGCAAATGTCAATATCTTTTTCTCGCATGAATATTTCCAATTCGTCAAGTTTTTGCAAAAGTCCGTTTGCATTCCAAGTACATATTTTTAACATTCTTTTTTCATTCATATTCTAGGTGAAGTACGCGTTTTCCGTGAATAACTCTCGAGCTTAACCAACCTATCGAGAATAATTTTATTTATTTTGCTTTGCTCTTCAAGTTTCGCGAGAATAATTGAGAAAACTTGAGAAGCAGGGTCCGTCGGGATTTCGATGTTTTTTGATTTTTCGGATGCTGCAGCCTGGGCGTAGGTCTGCACTCCTGCTGTCCGAGGGCTATTACTTGATGTCTTTTCTAATGGCTTTTCATTACCATTTCTCTTAAGGCCAGAAGTCGAGGGCTTTTCTCCTGTCACCAACTTTTTCCGCTCTGAACCCGGTGGTTTTTGTTTGCCTACGTTCCCCTGACCGATCTTACTATTTGCATTAGTTAGCGGTCTTGTTATTTTATTTTGAGGCTTATGGAGTGCATCTCTCCGTTTTTGCAACTCCTTAGCTACTTCACAG
This sequence comes from Brachyopa scutellaris, assembly GCA_949775065.1. Lineage (NCBI taxonomy): Eukaryota > Metazoa > Arthropoda > Insecta > Diptera > Syrphidae > Brachyopa > Brachyopa scutellaris. Next base: position 38,067,292 of record OX459113.1, on the reverse strand, counting down.
CCTCTATAATTTGCCGGGTGCTTTCCCTTACAATTAGCACAGATTGCGGAGTCTTGTTTGTTCACTCCACAGTCTTGGGAGAGGTGATTTCCGGCGCATTTCACACAACGCGGTTCTTTTTTGCAGTACGTTTGCGTATGATTAAATCCTTGGCAACGTTTGCACTGCGGAATTATTTTTAAATTTCCACGCATGGGCTCGATTTTGACCACGATATTCAATATGGTTTTAATTCGGTAGATATCGTCGATGCTGTCAGATTTATCGAATGTTAGCATAAAAAGTGGAAGTCCACGCCTAACCAATATGTCTGTATCTATTTCAGATTGTTGCTTTTCCTTCTTGATGATATTAACGGCATCAAGAATTTTAAAGCCTTTGGCTTGAAGGTCGCTCATAACCTCTTCTTTGGTGCATGAGGGGTGAAGACCCCTTGCTACAACACGATGTGGCCTTTCTGACTTGATTTCGAAAGTATACCACTGAATCTTATCCACATTAAGTTTTTGGGACACTGCTCGGTAGTCATCGTGGTCGTCGACGTTAATCCTCCACGCATTATTCCTCAAAGATGTGACCTTAAATTTCGATGTAATCGTTCCTTTAAGGAGGCTATGCAACTTATTATATTCCGTTATCCCGACGATGTTTATTGGTGGCGGTAAACGAAATTGCGTTTTATGTTGATTTTCTTGCAGTTCTTTACGCTTTTCTTCATTTAAGGGCACGACTTCGGGCGAAGAACCGGCTCTCCGTTTTTTAGTAGGTCTTTTCTTAGGTACCCGATTCGTTTCGCGTGCTAGCTCTTCTTCATCGGTGTGGTACTCCCGACTATCTAATAGTGCTGGAGCACATTCGCGCTCTTTCTGCGAGTGTGTGTTCTTTAGAACCTTATTCTCTTCTTTTAATAGATCTATCTCTTTCTTAAGATCTTGAAAGAGTAGATCCATTTCGTTAAGCTTTATTCGGAGTACTTTATTTTCTTCCTCAAAGCTTTTATATTTCGCTAAGTCCTGGTTTTCGCGCTGCGGCGCTCCCGGCGGACTTTTTTTCCCGGAGTTATTCGATCTTGATGGAGGAGATCGAGATACCCTTGCACTTCTTGTGAAAGGGTCATTGGATTGCAATAAATGGCTCTCCCCAGAATCCGTAGAGCCGACCTCCGAAGAGGGTGGATTTTCCAGTAAAGCTGGACTGCCACCTGGGGTAATCAATCTTTTTGTTTTGTCCATTGCATTTTTGTATACACTATGCACTCGGTATACGGAGATTGGATTTTAGTCGCCTCTTACGACAGGCATGCCTACCTCGGGTATATTCTAACCCCTACCCGAAGGGGTCTAGATTGATGCAGCTTAATACTTTGTCTTTGTCTTTTAATAGGGGTGAAGTTTTTCCAATAGAGATTACTCGGTTTCTGGTATATTTTTTTTTTTTTTATTTCCAGGTGTTCAAATATTCGGTATCGTATTAATTTTTATCATGTAGCGTATACCGGGGATAAAATGTATACATAACATGCAATGAGTAAAACAAATAGATCTAGTACCCCAGGTGGCAGTCCAGATTGTCTGGAAAATCCACCCTCTTCGGAGGTAGGCTCTATGGATTCTGGGGAAAGCCAATTGTTGCATTTAATAAACTCCTTTTTTAAGACATCAAGGGTAACTCGGTCTCCACCATCAAGACCGAATGTCTCCGGAAAAATAAGTCCGCCGGAAGCGCAAGCGCAAGAGAAACGGGACTCAGTGAAATGTAATAGCATTGAGGAGGAAAACAATGAACTCCGAATTAAGCTAAATAAAATGGATTTACTCTACCAAGAGCTTAAGAGAGAGGTAGACTCGCTAAAAGAGGAAAACAAGGCCTTAAAGAATTCACTTTTGCAAAGAGAACGCGAAGCTACTCCACCCCGTGCACCTAGTCCCAAATATCACACGGATGAAGAAGAGCTAGCACGCGAAACAAATAGGGTCTCAAAGAAAAGACCCAGCAAAAAACAAAGAGCCGGTTCTTCACCTGAAATCGAGCCACGAAAGCAAGACAAAGAAAAAGACTCGAAACAGAAACAAACTCACGACAAATTACGTCCCCCGCCTGCAATAAACGTCGTCGGCATTACGGACTACAATAAACTGCATAACCTTCTCAAGGGAGCTATGACATCGGAATTTAAAGTAACGTCATTCCGAAACAATGACTGGAAAATTAATGTAGTTGACTCTGACGGCTACCGAGCAATATCTAAACAACTAAACGCGGAAAAGATCCAGTGGTTCACCTACGAAAATAAATCAGAAAGACCACTCCGCGTTATAGCAAGGGGTCTCCACCCCTCGTGCACTAAAGATGACATTATAAATGACCTTAATGGAAAAGGCTTGAAAATTATCGACGCAAATAATATCTTAAAGAAGATAAAGCAGAAAACGGAACAAGGCAATGAAATCTTTGTCAAGCACGGACTCCCGCTCTTTATGCTAACCTTCGATAGAAGCGAAAATATAGACGATATTTATAATGTAAAAAGTATTTTGAATATCGTAGTTAAAATCGAGCCTATGCGTACGAATACACGATCGATACCTCAGTGCAAACGCTGTCAAGGTTTTAATCACACCCAGTCCTATTGCCAAAAAGAACCGAAATGTGTGAAATGTGCCGGGAACCATTTATCAGAAAGGTGTGACCTAAATAAGCAGGCTCCGGCGACCTGCATAAACTGCAAAGGCAAGCACCCAGCAAACTATCGAGGTTGTGATGTAGCAAAGGAGCTTCAAAAAAGGCGGGATACTCTCAAGAAACCGATAGATCCGAACCCAAGCTTAAGATATCGTAAAGCCGATAAGCCTAAGACCGCTAAGCCGGTCAAAACGGCGAAGCCGATAAAGGAAAGTAAAAAAATTGCGCAAGAAAACGTCGCTGGTCCAAGCGCAGCGGAAAAACCACCACAGATTGACGCGAGATCGTACGCGCAAGTCGCTTCAAACGAAAACAAATTACGATCAGCTACAACAGACCCGGTCAGCCAAATATTTACTATTATATTGGAAAAATTTGAGGAGCAAAACAAGATTAACAAAACAATACTTGACAAATTGAGCAAGCTCGAGTTCAAACCTCGCAAGGCAATCCAAAAAATATGAATATGAAACAGCTACTTAAGATACTAACGTGGAACGCAAACGGCCTTCTGAAAAAAATCGACGAGTTAAGCCAGAACTACATCGGAACAAAAGTGATAAAAAGTAGAAGTGTGCACACACTGAAAGCTCACTCAATTCCAACTGACCAACAGCGCCATTAACGGATGAAATTATTATTTGTTTGACATTTGAAAGCTCCAGGAAATGTATTTCTCCGCAACCATGCACATTTATTCATTAATAGTGGATGAATAATAAAAAGGAAAATTGATTTCAAGCCTATAATTCTAAAAAAAATGTACGGGAATAATAAAATCGGTATTTGCTTTCGTGAATATACGTCTAAAATCATTTTTCAATTTCTTTGGATATCAGCTGGTAAAGAAAAACGTGAATAAGCGCCATCTATGGTTGTATAGATGTATGTGAATCCAATTGGATTTACTTGAATTCATATAAGATCGTTTAAGTATTTGGTTGGAAGAACAACAGGAAAGCTTTCGTGCAAAATCACCGCGGCCAAAGATAGGGTATGCTCTAGCTTTAGCCGCGGTGAGTTTTATTTATTTGAGAGGAATTGATACAGATGTGCCATGGGATGGAGGAGTACAACACATTGTTTTGAGTTTGTTGTACTTTTTATCACTTTTGTTCCGATGTAGTTCTGGCTTTAGAAGTGTTTCTACGGAAAAATAATATCGATATATGTTTGGTATCGGGAACGCACTTAAAAAAGGGACATAGACCCAAAATAAAGGGTTACAGCGATTACCATGCGAATCATCCTTCGGAAAATGCGAGAGGCGGGTCCTCTCTTTACATCAAAGACTGTATTAAGCATTCCGAAAACATAGAAATAGAATTTGATTCTATGCAAATAAGCTCAGTCTCCGTAAAAATAAGCCACTTAGACTACAACATCGGGTCTAGCTACTTCCCTCCGGGATATAAGCTAGCAGAAGACGACCTAGCTCGTCTCTTTGACTCCCTCGGACCTAATTTTGTCTTAGGTGGTGACTTTAACGCGAAACACACTTTCTGGGGTTCAAGATGTAATTCGACAAAAGGCAGATTATTGTACAAAGCCAGCATGAAACGTGGGGTGAATTTTTTTTCGACAGGAAAGCCAACTTATTGGCCAACTGACAAAAATAAAATCCCTGACCTCGTCGACTTCTTTATCGCAAAAGGGTTAACTAAAAATTTGACGGAAATCGAAGAATGCTATGATCTATGCTCAGATCACTCAGCAGTCACTCTGAAAATAGGTGGAAGTTTAGTTAAAAAAGAAGGACCGCCTAGGTTAACGAGTAACAAAACTAACTGGGACACTTTCAGAAGAGACTGCAAGGAAAATGTTGCTTTAAATGTACCGCTAAAGACACCGTTCGAAATTGAAGAAGAAATCGACAAACTCGTCGAAGCCATCCAGAGCTCAGCGTGGAAAAACACTTCTTTGCGGAAGACAGCAGCACGGAACAATAAAGTCAAATACCCGCCTGAAATCGAAGACCTCATACGAGAAAAGAGGAGAGCGCGCAAGAGATGGCAACAATCCCGCGCGCCACCGGATAAAACTTATTTGAACCACCTTTGTAACAAGCTTAAAAATGTGCTGCATGACCTAAAAAATCACGAGACTTCTACTTACCTTGAGGGTCTGACCGCTGATAAGTATTCAAACTATTCTCTATGGAAAGCCTTGAAGTCCATAAAGAAACCTGTAGTGCACTCGCCGCCAATTAGGAAAGCTAACGGGGAATGGGCAAAAGAAGACAAAGAGAAAGCAGAATTATTTGCCGATCACTTAGAGGAAACGTTCAAGCCGTTCGATGGGCAACCGTTGATCGAAGATCCGAATGATAATATGGCACCGGACAACTTTAAAGTAAAAACTGTATCCCTGTCCGAACTTCGAATGACAGTAAAAAAACTGAAAAATAACAAGGCTCCGGGATATGATTTAATCACTGGCGAAATTTTGAAAGAGCTACCGAAAAAAGTGCTGGTTAAGTTGCTCTACATCATAAATGCTTCTTTAAGACTATTATATGTCCCAAGGCAATGGAAAGTCGCCGAAGTTATTATGGTTCCAAAACCGGGGAAATGTGCAAATGACAAGAAATCATATAGACCCATTTCACTTCTGCCAATAATATCTAAGGTCTTCGAGAAACTTCTGCTGAAACGATTGCAACCAGTAATTGAAGAAAGACACTTGATCCCGGATCATCAATTCGGCTTTCGGGTCAAACATTCCACAATCGATCAGGTGTATCGAATAACGAACGAAATTGAAAAAGCTTTAGAAGGGAAAAAAGTATGCTCTAGCGCTTTTCTCGACGTATCGCAAGCCTTCGACAAGGTATGGCACGAAGGCCAGACTTTGGAATTCACTTCCCACGCATGTGAAACAAATATCTGGAACAAAACCATTCAAGACAGAAATTTTGAAATATTTCAATCAGCCTTAATACTCGTAAACATATAATGATCTATATATATACATTTTCCTTGCCCCTTTCTTTTATTTCCCTATCCACAATTTTCCTTTTAATTAATATAATAATAAACAAATTTCAATACAAACATATGTACATATCTCCCCTTTTTCTGCCTATTAGTTATAAGTTAGTTATAATTATAATTGTAAATAACCAATGTCAATATTTAACTTTATAATGTACTATAAAAGACTTGAATCTTACTTGTACTTCCGAATAGTAATTATAATAAATTGAAATTGAATTGAAAGGCCTAAAGTATAAGCTAAGGGTAATCTTACCGGAAAAGTTGTACAGACTATTGGAATCTTATCTTGAAAACAGACTTTTCCGTGTTAGACACGGGCGTGAATATTCGGATTTCAAAGAAATATACGCCGGTGTTCCACAAGGAAGTGTTCTCGGCCCAATTCTGTTCCTGCTCTACACAAGAGATATACCACAAGATGAAGGGACCGTTGTAGCAACGTTCAAAGACGACACGGCTATCCTCGTAACGGATGAGTCAGTCGAATCATCAACGGGAAAACTCCAACGAGCTTTGAACAAAGTATTCGAATGGACAAAAACCTGGCGAATAGTCCTCAATGAGACAAAATCAACGCATGTAAATTTCACGCTAAGAAAGATAAACAACTTACCTATATACATTAACTCGGTGCAAATACCGTACGCAAACGAGGCAAAATATCTAGGAATGACCCTAGACGCAAAACTTAAGTGGAAACCACACGTTAAAAAGAAGCGCGAAGAGCTCGAAATCAGATTTAGAGAAATGTATTGGTTACTCGGGAAATACTCGAAGCTAAGCACATATAACAAACTGCTTCTGTATAAGCAAGTGCTAAAACCGTCTTGGACATATGGTATACAACTTTGGGGTTGTACCAAACCAAGCAATATGGCTCTACTGCAAGCCTTTCAAAACAAAATACTAAGAGCAATCGTGAATGCTCCTTGGTATATAAGGAATAGTGATATTCACAGAGATCTAGGAATTGCTACCGTGAGGGACGAAGTAACAAACTTTGCTCGCAAACTTCGTACCCGTCTTCATGTTCACTGCAATAACGAAATAATCCGTACTATGGACGTGACAATTCTTGAGCGCCGACTACAAAGAACAAGACCTTTCGACCTAGCGCCGTAAGGAAAACCGCATTTAATGACGGTATTAGTAGGTGCTTTCACTGGAAAGCTACCTACCTAACGCGATTAACGCTACAGAAGCGTAAACTACTTGTTAAGGCAACTTAGTCGTAGTCACCACAAAAAAATTAAAAAATGAGAGGGACGAATTTCCTACTACTATGAGTACGCGCAGCCGGTTCTCATAGTGCCTCTCTGGGGGGGGGTGAGGTTTAGCCCGTAGGCATATACTGACTAGCACTGATGGCATTGTCAGATATATGAATCGGGCATAACCAATGGCACGGACCATCGGTATCTTTTGAAGATTCCTACACCTCCAGGCGCAACCAAAAAAAAAAAAAAAAAATATAGCGTTTGATGCTGTCCAGCTGTTTACTTAGTTGGCGCTACAGCTCGAGGTGAACCTGGGCCTGCTTCTCGCAACCATTTGTGTGTGCGTGTTATTATATTTTTGCACGAATGGAAGGGACCTACAGTTTTTTGCCGACTCCAAACGGCGAGTTGAGAAGCGCAATCGAGACAAATGATACTCTTTGATGCTTGTCAGACATTCGAAAGAGGTGGGCACTGTGAAAAAACTTTTAGGTGTTTGCGGCGGGACGCACTAACCACTTGCGCTACGGTTCCCCACCAGCTGTTTAGAAATTAATAAGAAATATTACTATTGGGTGCTGAACATTTATTGACCAGAGAATTGTGTCTCCGTCATCGATGCTCTGCGTAGGATATACCCCGCCCTGTGGAAAAAATAGGGCGTGAGTTCATTTGCACATATTGCTGATGAAGCAAATTTGTCCATTTCACGACGATTGCAACAATTGGAGCCTTCTCAGGCGTCAACTTCGAGAATTTAGCATAAAGATTTGGGCCAATATTCTAATCAATTATTAACTCTGAGATGCAAAAACTGCTGAATTTTGATACTTCCAATATTGATAGACTAATTGTTGGACTTACAACATTGATAATCTTGTTCATCAGAACCGTTAAGTCGAACAACAGACCTGAGTATGCAAAATCCGAGAACCGCATTCTGTTCATAGTTTTGAACTCAGAAAAGCTTGCAGATTATGATTCTGGATGTTGCCAGGAGGTTTGTTGGTCCATTTATTTTTTATGATGTCTGGCTCCGTCAGATCTGGGGATCGCCAAAATGGCCCGGAAAGTGGTAATTCAATCCATCCTGCTGAAATGCTCAATACCTAATTAGGCAACCGGTGGAAAAAGAACTCATTTAACATCTGTATGCAGCATATTGTCGATGTTTGTAGACTCTCTCGGGCGTCCTCGGGCAGAGTAGTGATATTTTCATTCGAACGAGCAATACGGGGCCATCCGCTTTTTGCAACATCTCTTGTACACAGTTTGCATGAGACGCTCAGCCAAACATGGTGCAGGCCGACAGAAATTTGTTAAATAAGCAGTAACAATTCCGCATTTTTCAGGTGTGCTTGTTGTCAACTAATTCTCTACATACACAACATAAATGTCAAAGCACAATGTCATTTGACGTCATTTGCAAAAGTTATGGCACATTTACATTATCACATTACTTTTGTCCCACCCTGTATATTCGATACCAAGATATGTGAAAGCGTCTGGAAAAATAACTTTGTCTACTCGAATATGAACATGGAAGAAGGTTTTTAAAATTAACAACAAGAAGGAAATCAAATTCTTGTTAGACAGAGAATTTTTTTTGTATTGTTCTGTTTTTGGCACCTGCTCGCTCCTTCATAGCTTTCTTTCAATTCTCATACTTCAGATTTAGAAACATGAATTGTTCAGAAATGTCAATCTTTTTTTGATCTATTGCCATTTATATTGAGCCATAAAGTTTAAGTATTTCTGCGGCTTTCAATGTTCCCTCACCTGCTCTCCTTGCTAGGTACATATATGTATCTATGAGGAAAATTATCCGACACACGACCTAATGCATTTTATGTGTTTTATTATAGATTTTTTTACGTGACTCAAGGATGCTTCAAAGTATTCCCTGTACATGCATTCCCTAGTGAGTTTTGCATTTGAGAAGTTCACCTCAGTAGCAAATCTATCAGATCTCCAATCTATCATTGCCATTTATTCCAATATTATAGGAATAATATTATTTTTTTTCAATTTGCCTGGCAAATCCCTAAGGAATATTCAACTTTACCCTTTCAATGGCACAAATACACAAATACATAGCACAAAATTGTATACAACGATTTGATATATTATTTTAAATTGAATCATTTTATGTTTCGAAATCCCTGCTCCCTATGGATAGCTTTCAAGGATTTAAAGCTAAAAACAAAATAAAAAGAAAACGAAAGAAAAACGCTGGTAAATCCCCACTCGCCACACGAGCGCGTAATATTTTCAAATCAAATTAAGAAAAGAGAGAATGTTCCATTCTGAAAAATTCAATATGAAAAGTTTAAGCTTGCGGATTCCGAAGGAAACGAAAAATTTAACTCAACTTCCGTTATAATGCCTATATTTTTTTTTTAAAAGCTTACATACATACAGTTCTTTGCATAAATCTGCGTACACTGCACCTCCATTCTTTTTTTATAATTAACGCATGTTTAGCACTCAAAAACCGGGCATATCATAATTTTTATTTGATACTGGGATGTTCGTTCCTCTATATCTATAGGATTCAATTTAATCTAAGTAATTTTTTTTTGCAAACTATTTATGATAGAATAAAATGTACAACCACATCAAAAAAATGCTTTGCAAAAGTCTGCGTGCAGTCACATTTTTTCTCCTTTTCCAATGTTTTCATTAAAATGTTTACCGTTAATTTGGGTTGTGCTCTATAAATTATATTAGTATTCTCATTCGATTGTTTCATCTTGTAAAAGACGGACATTTTTGCAGATCAGAATTCTAGGAAAAACATGGAAAGGGTTAAAGGAAAAGAATTGGAAATTTCTGAGAGGAGAATAATAATTGTTGAGTTGCACGAAGAAGGAAAATCGTGCAGTGAAATTTCTAAAATTACAAAACGGAATCGCTCAACAATCCAGAGAGTCATAGAAAATTTTAAGGCTCGAGGAACACTTGTGAGCAAAGAAGATGCGGTAGACCTAAGAAGATCGGTGACACTGAAAGTAAATTTATTGTCGGCCAGGTGTCAAAAAAACTAGGTTTGAGCTTAGGTACAATAGTTACCATAGCTAGAGACCATGTTTGATAACTCTGTATACCCTGCAACTGTATCCAGATCACTGCACAAGGCTGAGTTGCATAGTTGCGTAGCTAGGAAGAAACCATACATTTCCGAAATTAACCGTAAAAAGCGCTTAAAATTCGCAAAACAATACGTGAATAAAGATTTTGATTTTTGGTCAACAGTTATATTCTCTGATGAGAGTAAATTTAATATTTTTGGGTCGGACCGACAAAAGCTGGTGTGGAGGAAAAAGGGTGAAGAAATGCTGCCAAAAAATTTAAATGCAACATCAAGCATGGAGGTGGTGGGGTCATGGTTTGGGGGTGTATGTCGGCAGCCGGCACAGGGAAGTTAGTTTTAATAACTAGAAGTATAGATAAGATGTTATACCTTGACATTCTTAAAAACAATCTTTAAAGTAGTGCTGAGAAAGTGAGAGTCTGGGCTTAGCTGGTCTATTTCACTTTCAACATGACAATGACCCTAAGCATACTGCCTATTTAGTTGACAACGGATTGTTTATAATACTTTCTTCAAACTCCACCGCAATCGCCCGACATAAGCCCTATTGAAAATCTATGGGCTAAGTCGGAAAAAAGAATAAGAAAACATGAAATTCGAATTAGTGGAGCGTTCGAATGACCGAGTGTTCGAATTAGCGAGGTAGTACTCTATTATATTTTTATTTTTAAAGCAACTTGATACGAAACAACAAATAAATTTCTGATTGAAGTACACTTTTTGTTTTCAAGTGAATTTATCTTGTATTGTTTTTAACCGAAGTTACTGCACTGTACGCAGACTTTTGCAAAGCACTGTATGTATATCGTATCAGTTGGGAAAGGTGCACACTGTGCAGTCATTTGTGTGGATTCATACTTTGCTGCTTCGGTCTACTTTCGCCAATTAAGAGAAACGTCCTACATCAGAAGACACGCGCAAGTTGCATTGAGTGAATTTATTTGGACTAAAGTAGTAAACATACATATACGTACTCGTATTCGTACAGCCGTAGTTTTTACACAAATCAACATAATATAGCTAAGTCTTCCAATGAATCTGATTAATTCCTTCAGAATTTCATAACTGCATCAATGGTATTTATTTCACACATTCTCGGCAATTCCAAAGACTTTTCCATAAAATAATTTTTATCAAAAAACACAAACTTAAAAAAAAACATTTCTAATTAGACCCCCATAGACCATAGTATCACAGTTATAACTGCTTCCATGGTAAGTGCATATTTCTTTAAAGAAAATATTGAAAATGTAAGATCTTACCAAAAGTAACGCCTAGTAAGCGAATGTGTAACGCATCGAAAATCTTATTTTAAATATTATTGAAATTTTACATCGTGCCATTACTTATTCGCTTATCAGGCGTTACATTAAGATATTTTTAGGGTTCCGTCCGTACCAAAACGGAACACTAATGGAATCAGTTCTGTGTCTGTCTGTTTGTCTGTCTGTCTGTCCGTCTGTCACAGGCCTTTTTCTCAGAGACCATTTGACGTAGACTATTGAAATTTTGAACAGTTGTAGCAATTAGTGGCGTAAACACTGACCTAAACCTAAGAAATTGAATTTCGACTTTGGGGGGCTAGTTGTGGGGGGATAAGTGAATTGTTAAAAAAAAAACCCTTTTTTAATTCAATGTTGAGGTCATCGTGTGTAGTGTGTTGTGTGTGTGTAGTGTAGATGGAAACCCAATCATCAGAACTGCATTACGTTCGACAGTTTTTTTTTATATTAATTTTTTTTTGTAATTTCACCTTCCCAACTTTTACATATCCTAAAGTGACGTAACCATATCACAATCATATAAAATTGAATACGTGAAGGGAAATTTGGATGTGTGAGAGTACAAAATTAAATGGTTACGACATTTGCCTCCAAGAAATTCACCTCCGGTATAACCATTGAGCTTAGACTTAAACCACATAAAGGAATCTTGATGGTTTCGTATACATTATAATATAGGTGTCTCTACGTTTGCTATGAAGATATGAAAATTGAATTTATATACAGAAATGAGAGGGAGACAAATCGCAAAATTCCACGCATTACAATTCAACGAATAACGAGACATAAATATTTGTAAATGCATGGATAGGTACATACATACTTTTTTTGTTTTTTTTGTTTTTTTTTTTTTTTGCGGATGTAGGTACATACAAATAATTATTCTTCTAAGAAGATGAGAAAGGACATCAGAAACAAATGTATACATGCATATGTATATATGTACCTAATTCTATCAAGTTGTGTAGATTAGATATGTATATACATGAGAGGTGGGTCGATTTCGTTTTTTGTGTTAACGAAGCGAAACAGTTTTTTTTTTTCTTATTTTGTGTGTGTGTATATTGTTCTTCTGAGCAGATAAGAAAGGACATCAGAAACATATGTAGATGCATGTGTAGATAATTTGATCAATTTTTTTTTTACATTTGTGTAGGTATATATTTATGTTCTAGTACTAGGTACAAATTGGAACTTATTTTTCGCAAATCGGGCTCAATTTGTTTGTATTGAAATAAGTTGTGCACCATAGAACTATGTATGTACTTACTCCTATCTGCAGATATACAAGTGCGTTTGTGTATATATATGTATATATATATATGTCTGTTTGTACATATGCACATATGTGTGAGTATCGAACCCGATCTTTAGTAGGTATCGTTTCGTAAAAAATGGTTCATAAATCTATCAACATAAATCTATGACATACATACATACATACATACATATGTATGTAGTTAAAATAACTGATACATACTACGGAACACTTATTGCGCATGTATAACTTGCACTTGACCGGATTTTTTTTTTTCTCAAAAGCATTCTTGGAATGAAAATACAGTTATTCCACTCAGACAAATACAGTCATGATATTATGACCAACTCCATCAGGAATTTTTTCGTTGCGGCATCATTTGAAGTTTTATACAGAGCGGCGTCAGTACCTTTTAGCATAAATAATTAATAATAATAATAATCCATCACTGGGTTTTATAACTTTAAAAGACAAAGTCTTAAGTGGTGCAGAACATTTAAAAAAAATAATAATATAAGAATGTAAGTAAGTGCTTACACGCCAGGATGTAGTAGCTAATGTTTTCAATAACTAACTTTAACTGCTAAGTTAACTGATTCCCTATAAGGGAAATAGTAAGTGCTTACACGCCAGGATGTAGTAATTAATGTTTTCAGCAATTATTATTCACCGCGGAAATAATTGATTGCCGGTAAGCCAGTTGGTAAGTGTTTACTACCCTAGGATATCCCCATGTAAATGTAATCGCTTCTGTAATAAGGAAAATAAGCGCTGCACAGTGGTTCCACTCTCGAACAAAGGCGGTCATAAGTAATTGCTCATTGAAAAATAAGCAAAATCAATTCATTTTAGAGTAACTTGGGGGAGCTGATTCTGAATCTGCAATCCAATTTGCTCTATCAAGTCACGTTTTCGAGATAACGGTGCGGTGCGGTACGGTACGGTACGATATACAGGGTGGTCCGGTTTAGGATACATTTGTTTTGGGATCTGATTCATTGCTTAATGACATGAAAAAAGTCGTACGGGAGTGGGGGTCTATTTTGAGCACCCACTGAGCTACAGGGTGTTTAAAAAATATCCTTCAGGGAAAAAGGTACCAACAGTTATTCAATTATATATAACTTCGAGCGTATTAAACTTAGAGCAACCCAAGTAGGCTTGTTTCATAAACAATTGATTAGTGCCTATTACAGTTGAAAATAAATAACCATCCGTGTTTTAATTTTTAAGATATTGGTCTTCAAACACAGATCGCATTTATCTCTGAAAAGTGTGCTTATAATTTTTTTTTTTAGTATGATTTTCGTGCACCATAATGTCACCTACAAATCCACCGTACAAAGTTTTTACCTGGTACTTACAGTTTTCCTGATATAAAGTTAATTTAGCCACAAGAATAATTCAAAAACGAGTATAGCCTTGAATGTCGTGTCCTCCATCAAACTAAATGCAAGCTATTAGAAAAATCAGGCGAAAAAGTTTGCAGATCAGATTTTTTATACTCAAGCAGACGTCTGGCTGTATGGTCAAATAAACACAACATTCTAGTAAAAGAGGATTTAGTGATAGCACCGGAAATAAAACATATCGAGGGGTATGGTCACTCAATTCAATCTAAATCCGCAAATTTCCGCAGCTGATTCAACTTGCATTAAAAAGGACAGTAACTAACCTTTCTGGAAATACATAACATGTCGGGGGGTCTTGGGGGGGACACAGTTAAAAGTTTAACACAAAACACAGAACACAATTTTATTTGAATTTTTATCCCCCCCACTTTCATAGTGCCACCACTTGTACAGTTACACATATCATACCACAAGAAAAATACAGAACGGAAGTCTTACCTTGTGCTAATAGACCCATTCTAATAAAAATTATTTGCATCGACGAAAGTAGAAGAAAAAAAGAAAATCCAGTTACGCTTACTTGCAGAGCACTAAAACTCAAATGCGATGGGTTTGCAATGCGATCACTTTGGAGATGAAAATCAAACGATTTTGACTTAACGGATAATTTTTTTTCTCACTTATATTAACTTTGGGTTGTTCTCAGCTAGCTTAAATGGTTTTGGGTGAAAACTTTTACAATGAATTTTTCGACTTTTGGCCTACGGTGGAACCACTGTGCGCTGGTAGCTAGAAATCAACACTTAGAGAATCGATTCGGTAAGCAGTAATTTTCTACTGGAATATTTTTCATTTTGTCACCGTGTATATTTATTTCACAGTTCATTATTTCGCATATCAACAACTCGCATTTTGTTTCTTCGCAAACTTTTATTTCGATTTGTACTTATATTTCGGATAGATATACCATTTACTTTAACTTTTTGTTTTCTATCCCTTAAAAACGCCTTAAACAAATTATACTTTGATCCTCAAAATCACCGTACCGTAGCGCAAGTGGTTAGTGCGTCGGACTACTGAGCCAGCGGTCTTGGGTTCGAATCCCGCCGCAAACACCTAAAAGTTTTTCACAGTGCCCACCTCTTTCGAATGTCTGACAAACATCAAAGAGTAACATCTGTCTCGATTGAGCTTCTCAACTCGCCGTTCGGAGTCGGCATAAAACTGTAGGTCCCTTCCATTTGTGCAAAAATATAACACGCACACACAAATGGTTGCGAGAAGCAGGACCAGGTTCACCTCGAGCTGTAGCGCCAACTAAGTAAGTAAGTAAGATCCTCAAAATCCAACACTATACAGCTTATTTAGTAATAACTGATGATCAACCATGTTAAATGCTTTCGCCATTACCTAAAAATAAAGCCATTGTGGACATCCTGAGAATAGCATTTTCTTTGATAAACCAGACCTAAGCCCAAATTGATAAATAAAGAAGAACCCACTACTTTCCAAAATAATTAACATACTGACTTTTAGCAGTTTCTTAAAAAGTTTCGCGAAAGTTTGTAAAGAAGATATAGGTTTTTAGTTGGATGAATTTCTTCTACTACCATTTTTGAAAAGTATTTTTGAGTGATAAGTAAAAGAAAATGTATAACTATGCCAGATTTTTAGTTTCTATGGCAAACGGTTTCTGAGATAAATGCCTGTGACAGACATTGTAGAGCGATTATACATTACATTACACATTTCAAATTGGGTACAAAACCCTACAAAAATATGAACATTTCATAGTGTGCAAGTATCCTTATTAGCCTTAGACATTGCTGTAAATTATAAAATTAAGTTCAATTAGTTCACGTTTCGGCTGAGGTTTCCAATATAGGAAATTCGCTAAAAATGTAATTTTTATTTTTTTTAGCGTAAAAAGACGAAAAAGTTATAAAAAAGAAAATTTTTTTGAGAGGAAATTTGTTTTTATATTTTTTATAATTTTTTAAAGTTTTTGGTGTTGACTAGAAAAATGCATGGCATAACTGTGGCGCAAAGATTTGAAAACGCCATTTTGTAGATCTCGGTAAAATAAGCACAAAATATTAAGTAAAAAATATTGATAAATCGCTTAGTTTAGGAGATATCGAGGTTTCAAAATTAATTTTTTCCTATGGAAATTCCATTGAAATTAATTATTTTTGCTTCGGTACAAAAAAATATTGCATACATCTAGGCGTAAGGCACCCAACTGTTTAGTAACACCAGTTGAGGAAACAGCCATACAGGACCCGGCCACTTCTTAATGATTTCAGTCTATGTCCTGTCCATAGTTTTTTTTTTTAATCGCGCGCAGCGTGCCACTGTTTAGTTAACCAGCTGAGGAAACACCTATCCATAGTTTTTTTCTGAGAATGAATTTCGTTGTCTAATAACGGTTTATATCATAGGCTTATATGATAATGTCAACGGCAGATGCAGTGCACGCATTTCGTTTTTTGATAGCCAACTGTCGTGTGCTGTGAACTTTGCTACTATGGCCCAAGAAACTTTTTTTTCATCCCAGCTAAGTACAAGTACTTCAGTTAATCATTCTTTGAAAGATAATGAGGAACTAGTTGCAAAATGGCGGTTATATTCGGAAGAAATCAAAAAGCAGTGGAATATAGCTCGCCTGATCCAGAAAATCGGTAGTTTGTGCACATGTATTTATAATTTTATATATAAATCATCTCCAACGCGGGTAAGTTTTGTTCTTAGGCGATGGAGAAAAAGCTGTGTAGTTTGCCGAAAATCGTGGACTGCTACCGAAGGTTAAGTGGTGCCATAAGCATAAGTGCGCGATGAAAATTTATAAACAAAACAATCCTATCGGTGAATTTAGGTGCATAAAATCGTCTTGTTCAACGAAGAAAGTGAGCCGTGCGTGTGGAACCTGGTTCGAAGATGCCAAACTTCCTTTGGATCGAATGTTTTATTTAATGTATTGCTATGCCAGGATATATTCTTACGAGACTGTGAAAATTGAAGATTTCACTACAAATGAAACATGTCTGTCTCAAAGAACTATTTCTGATTGGTAAAGTTACTGTCGTGAGACAGTAGTAATATATTTTATCGAAACGTTTGAGTCAAAGGACAAGATTGGAGGGCCAGGCAAAATAGTCCAAATTGATGAGAGCAAGTTTGGACGGAGAAAATTTAACAAAGGCAGACGGGCTGATGGACATTGGGTGTTAGGGATGATTGAGGATGGATCGGAAGATTTGCGGCTGGAAGTGTGTCCAGAAAATAACCGAAGCGCAGAGGTTTTAATTGCTCTAATTAAGAAGCACGTGAAACCGGGAACTACAATTCACACGGACCATTGGAAGGCATACGACTGCCTAAGCAGTGGCGGATTAACCCTAAGGCAAACTAGGCAATTGCCTAGGGGCGCGATGTTACAAGGGGCGCCTGTCCGAAGTTTTTTTTACAAAGAAACACATGCCTGAAACTTTTGAAAAATAACCAAAACAAATTAAAAAAAAAGATTCTTCAATTCTAGAGATTCTGAATCGTGCCTTACCTTCTTGATGTTTACTACAACGCCTGTACATACATATATATGTTACGTTTGTAATTATACCATAGTATGCAACAAAATCGATTCCCGTTTCTTGTTCATATGTACGCTTTCATGTTTTCAATTAATACATTAGACTGTAGAGGCCAAGCGTATGACAATGCCGCAAATATGTCAGGCATTTACATTGGAGTACAGGCCAAAATAAAATAACTATGTCCCCTTGCAGAATATATACCCTGATCCGCACATGCGCTTAATTTAGTGGGTGCATGTGCCGCTGAATGCGCTTAAGAAGCTTGTTGGTTCTTTGGTCACCTACAAGAAATTTACACATATTTTACAGCTTAAACTCAAAGATGGGAAATTCTGCAAGTTCAAAAAAATTAAATTACTGTCAAAAAAATTACTGATGAATGCATCCATCTTCGCTCTTATTTAAAAACTTTAGCTCGAGACGGAGTACTGCCTCGAACAACAAACGCAATTTTAAAGATTATAAGAAAAGAAGAACTTGAGACAATCTATCGACTGCAGAAAGAGTAACAAATCATCTTCGAGCGATCATGGCTGAAAAAAGATTAGATTCTTTGACAATAAATACTAAACATCGATTCCGACTTAATGCTTTCTTTAAACTATGATGATATTATTGATAATTTTGCAAGTCAAAAAGGTAGACGCCGACATTTTTAATATTTTTTTTAACACTTTTTCTTGAATGTCAAGTTAATAATAAATATACATACATTACATATGAACTAACACATTTGTGCTAACATTCAAAACTATATTTTCCTTTTTTATCAAATATGTAAAGTAATATTTTTTTTAGGCTGGCTACCAGAAGGGCGCCGATGAGATGCTTTGCCTAGGGCGCTCCATTCATTTAATCCGCCACTGTGCCTAAGTGCACATGGCTTTCTACATAAAAAAGTAAATCACAGTGATCCCGATAGTCCGTTTGTGGCTCCCGATGGAACTCACACTCAGAGCATTGAGTCTCAGTGGCATGTGGTAAAACGAGAAAATTATAAAAAATATAAAAACAAACTTATAACTTTTACGCCTTTTCACACTAAAAAAAAAAAATTAGATTTTTAGCGAATTTCCTATATTGGAAACCCGCCCCACGTTTCTTTCTAAAGACTCTCGCATGTGGAAACCGTTCAGTCAGTCGTTCTCGATTATTTTTACATACATATATAGTAGTACAGTGAAGTGCATCCCACAGTATTCTTTCTAAGTTCAAAATCTATAGTCCTTTATTTAGACAATTCTCAAAGTAGTTCATCAATTTCGCGATTTACAATTAATTACTCGTACCTACATATGAACATATGTAGTACATACTTGTAGCCACATGACACGATTTTGAAATGTGCTGGGGTTTTTTTCTGTGACTGACAAATGTGAATCTGTTGCCGGAATTTATTAGTAACGCACCACACAGTACCTACACATATGTATGTAAGTATGGATGTACATTCTAGTAGTTTTCGGTTTTATTTGCATCACCACCAGTCTGTCGATGGTATGACAAAAGTATTTTTGTAGTATTTTCGGTAATTTTGTACTAAAGTACTATTACAGTACACTCGCGGTAGAGTGAACATCGGTTGAGTGAACATCGGTTGAGTGAACAATCCAATAGAGTGAACACACAAAATTTTATACAGACTACTCTACGGAGTGAACAACGAAACCCTCTTTAGAGTGAACACATATTTTTAACACGCTTAAACACGAATAAATGAGCTGCTAAGATGTACAATCTTTCAAGGAAATTTACCGTTGGTCTTACGTCCGTTCGCATACCCTCCCAAAACAACGAAAACCCGTTCGCGTATGCGGAAATTTCGTAGTTTTTCGTAGAAGAGAGTGCTCACGACAGAGTAAGAAACTTCCCCATGCTACGAATTTTAGTCCAAGAAATTTCTTTGGGGTATATTATGAAAACTATCAAATCACATACATTCTTCATTTTTTGGTGCTTGATGATGGTGGGTTCAATTACTTTTTCGTGATTTTTCTGTCTTTGAGAGAATTTTACCCCCACTCTTCGAGATTTGACTTTGATGGCCGCATAGTCCGCTCTTTATTTAAATTACCACTGAATATGACTATATATCCTATGTGCAATATACCGAAACAAAGTGCAACTTCGAAATGAATGCAGGAGTGCAAGTTTATATTGAGGCGGCTATTATGGCTGGCACTGGAACTGGTGAAAAAGTCATAATACCCGGAATACCTATGATTCCAACGCACTTACCTTTCCGATTTGAGCGTCTCCAATTTCCAATCAGGGTTTGTTTTGCAATGACCGTAAATGATGGGCGCAGACATTTAGTTTAGTTTAGATCCGTCGTATTTGAATTTGTACACATACCTAAATTGACTCACTTTACCCGTATGACATTTAACTGTCACGGGCATTGAATGAGCATACGCACAGTAGCCGTCTCACAAGAAGGTAATAAAATATTAGAATAAGATAACGTGTGGTTTTATTTAATATACGTATATGTATTTATAAAATACTAGTGGTTACCCGGTGCGCTTCGGTACACGAATTGAGAACAGTGCTTATGTATTTCATAAAATGATGTGAAATTTTTTCGAGTGACTTTTGGTGCACCGAACGATGTCATCTGGAAGCACGAATTGTATTTACAAATGTTGCTCAAGAAGTGCTTGGAATTGAATAAATATTTACATATGTATGTACGTAAGTCGTAAATATACATAATTCTGAATCTACCGACAGTAAAAAAAAGTAATGACCCTGGTGGAGAATTAAATGCCGACAACTCTATTTGGATTTAAGAAAACTGTCTAAACAATAATATCTGTTTTTTTTTTTAGATCGAGTTTAACTCACCCCCTTCGGATAGCGGTTAGAATATACCCGAGGTAGGCATGCCTGTCGTAAGAGGCGACTAAAAAGATCGAATAACTCCGGGAAAAAAAAGTCCGCCGGGAGCGTCGAAGCGCGAAAATCAGGACTTAGCGAAATATAAAAGCTTTGAGGAAGAAAATAAAGTACTCCGAATAAAGCTTAACGAAATGGATCTACTCTATCAAGATTTTAAGAAAGAGATAAATCTATTAAAAGAAGAGAATAAGGTTGTAAAGAACACACACTCGCAGAAAGAGCGCGAATGTGCTCCAGCACTATTAGAAAGTCGGGAATTCCACACCGATGAAGAAGAACTAGCACGCGAAACGAATCGGGTCCCAAAGAAAAGACCTACTAAAAAACGGAGAGCCGGTTCTTCGCCCGAAGTCGAGCCCTTAACCCTCCGTTTAGCGTTGCGGTCTGTCAGGCCATTTTGAAACTTATTGTGTCGTAATTTTTTTTCCTGTAAATATTTCGGCAAATGCTGCCATGATTTTGTCAAACTCGATGCAGTGAGTCGAATGCGATATATTTTGAAACAGTTGTCAATATTTCGTGGAACGAAAATACGGTTCGAATAAAATTTTAACGTTGTTTCGCGTTGTGGTCTGATAGACCACAAAAATAAAAACGATTTTTCTTGAAACTGAGAGTGGGACTGTGTGTTTATACGGCGTCCAGGTGTGGTAGGCTTATGACTCTAATACAAACTATCCATTGTAGGCTCAAATTTACACAGGTAAATTTCCCCATGAAGATAGAGAGGTGGTCATGGCCAACGAGTGGTAATGGATATGGTTAAAGCGTTTTTTGGCACAGGACGGCTTTTTTACAACATGCTTGATGTTTCAGCACTAGCTTCTTACATAATATTTGACGGATTATTTACATAGAATAAAAGTGACAAGCATCGTGAGTTTATAATTGAATTCGCGCATCAATTGATTAAACCTCAGATGGAGGTACGGGCAGCCAATCCCAAAACACCGCTAAACGGAGGGTTAAATGAAGAAAAGCTTAAAGAACCGCAAGAGAATCAACGTAGAACGCAATCTCGTTTACCGCCACCAATAAACATCGTCGGGATAACGGAATATAATAAGTTGCATAGCCTCCTTAAAGGAACGATAACATCGAAATTTAAAGTCACATCTTTGAGGAATAATGCGTGGAAGATTAACGTGGATGACCATGACGACTACCGCACACTGTCTCAGAAACTTCATATCGATAAGATTCAGTGGTATACTTTCGAAATCAAGTCAGAAAGGCCACATCGTGTTGTAGCAAGGGGACTTCACCCCTCCTGCACAAAAGAAGAGATTATGAGCGACTTTCAGGACAAGGGCTTTAAAATTCTTGATGCCGTCAATATCATCAAGAAGGAGAAACAACAATCCGAAATAGATAAAGACATCTTGGTAAGGCGTGGACTTCCGCTTTTTATGCTAACATTCGATAAAGCTGATAGTATTGACGATATTTATCGAATTAAAACCATATTGAATATCGTGGTCAAAATCGAGCCCATGCGTAGAAATTTAAAAATAATTCCGCAGTGCAAACGTTGCCAAGGATTCAATCATACGCAAACGTATTGCAAAAAAGAACCACGGTGTGTGAAATGCGCCGGAAATCACCTCTCCCACGACTGTCGAGTAAACAAGCAAGCCTCTGCAATCTGTGCTAATTGTAAGGCAAAACACCCGGCAAATTATAGAGGCTGTGAAGAAGCCAAGGAGTTGCAGAAACGAAGAGATACACTCCATAAGCCTCAAAATAAAATAATAAAACCGCTAACTAAGGCAAATCGTAAGATCGGTCAGGAGAACGTAGACAAACAAAAACCACCGGGTTCAGAGCGGGAGAAGGTGGTGACAGCAGAAAAGCCCTCGACTTCTGGTCTTAAAATAAACATTAATGAAAAGCCATCGGGTAATAGCCCTCGGACAGCAGGAGTGCAGACCTACGCCCAGGCTCCAGCATCCGAAAAATCAAAAAACCTCGAAATCCCAACGGACCCTGCTTCTCAAGTTTTCTCAATTATTCTCGCGAAACTTGAAGAGCAAAGCAAAATAAATAAAATTATTCTCGATAGGTTGGTTAAGCTCGAGAGTTATTCACGGAAAACGTGTACTTCACCTAGAATATTAATGAAAAAATAATGTTAAAAATATGTACTTGTAATGCAAACGGACTTTTGCAAAAACTTGACGAATTGGAAATATTCATGCGAGAAAAAGATATTGACATTTGCTTGATTTCTGAAACTCACGTAAAAAAGGAATCGCATTTAAAAAAAAAAGGATATACTGATTACCACGCTTGTCACCCTTCGGGTAAAGCGAGAGGCGGATCTCCCTTGTTTATTAAAGACTGCATTGAGCAATGCGAAGACCTAAAGATAGAGCTTGAAACTCTGCAATTGTGCACAATTCGAGTTAAAAATAGTCAGCGTACTATTAAAATCTCATCTATTTACTGTCCACCGCGTTCCGCTCTTGAAAAAAATGATTTTACTAACTTATTTAAATCGCTGAAACCTAGTTTCATTACTGGCGGCGATTTTAATGCGAAACATACGTTCTGGGGCTCTAGATACATCTCGGAAAAAGGTAGAATGCTCTATGGGGCAGGTATGGAGTACAGTTGTGATTTCAATTCGACGGGCAAACCGAGCTGATACTTTGAAAATACATGACCTGATCGATTTCTTCGTGGTGAAAGGCATATCTAACAACCACATAAAAGTTGAATAGAGCTTTGATCTGTCGTCTGATCATTCCCCAAGTATTTTGACATTGAGCGAAAAACTAGTATATAACCTAGAGCCAGCGAAATTAACTGGTAGAACAACTAACTGGGAAGGGTTAAGGAACGAAATCGAAGTAAATGTTGAACTGAGCGTACCGCTCACGACACCCTATGAACTTGAGGTTGAAGTCGATCGCTTCGTTGAGATAGTACAGCTCGCCTCTTGGAATAATACGCCCAATCCAAGAAAAACGCCGGACAAATACGGTCTACGATATCCTTCTGAAATAAAAGAATAAATCAGGGAAAAAAGAAAAGCGCGTAAAAGTTGACAGAGTCGTGCTCCACAGCATAAAACATATCTGAATCGTCTTTACAATTTCTTAAAGAATAGCATTAAGGATTCCAATTATTCCCTTTGGAAAGCCGTAAAAGGCACCAAAAGGCCCAAAATCCCCGCGCCGCCACTTAAAATAAATCAAAATGAATGGGCAAGGGAAGATAAAGAAAAAGCGGATATTTTTGCCGCCCATTTGAAAGAAACCTTTAAACCGAACGATGGTTAAGTGGTTTATGACAACATCAACCTCACAAGGATGGTAGGATGGTAGTTCCACCATCTGACGATTTAACGCGCAGATCTGCGACGCTTAGAGAACTCGAACGTGAGATCGCGGAACTAAAACCTAAGAAAGCTCCTGGTTATGATTTGATTACCGGAGAAATTCTCAAAGCCTTACCTAGAAAAGCATTAATTAAGCTTCTCCATATTATAAATGCTGCATTCAGATTAAAACACGTGCCGAGCCAATGGAAAGTTGCGGAAGTCATAATGGTTTTAAAACCAGGAAAACCGTCATATGAAGTAAAATCATACAGACCAATATCGCTTCTTCCAGTCATATCCAAAATTTTCGAGAGGATATTACTGAGGCGTCTCCAACCGGTTATAGAAGAAAATAATCTAATCCCTGACCACCAGTTTGGGTTCAGAAGTAAGCATTCGACGATTGACCAGGTGCATAGAATTGCTAACGTAATCGAAAAAGCACTAGAAGAAAAAAAGATATGCTCAACCGTATTTCTTGACGTCTCGCAAGCCTTTGATAAGATGTGGCATGATGGCTTAAAATGCAAATTACGACAATTACTCCCCGTATACCTATACGAGATTCTGGATTCATTTCTTGGGAACAGACTCTTCCGTGTTAGAAATGGAAATGAATACTCAGAGCTCAAAGTAATTTTAGCCGGCGTACCGCAAGAAAGCGTTCTGGGACCGCTTCTTTATCTGTTATATACTCGTGATATACCGAAAGAAGATGGCACTATCCTCGCTATGTTTGCCGACGACACCGCTATCCTAGCAGTAGGTAAAACAATCGAGGAAACGACTGCCAAACTACAAAACGCATTAAATAAAGTAACTGAATGGACAAGGGACTGGCGGATCGCCCTTAACGGAACTGAACCTGTTCACGTGAATTTCACTTATAGGAAAATTAATGACTTGCCAATTTTTATAAATTTGGTCCGAATACCCTTTTCAAATGAAGCCAAATACCTGGGAATGACACTCAACGCAAGGCTGAAGTAAAATTCGCACGTGAAAATGAAACGTTAAGAACTAGATATCTGGGTGCACGGTAGTGGACCGCCAAGTTCCACGCGGCACTACCAGTACTCTTTACCCGAAGCGCTTCGCGGCTATTTACCTACCCTTATAATTCAGCTTCCTAAGTCACTGGGAGCCTCATTTTCTGGCTGCGAGCAGAAGAGCGCTATGCTAGATCATATTCCAAGTTTCAAGTCTATACCTATTATACTTTAAGAAATATTGAGCTCCGAAAATCGTAATTTTCGTAGCTGACACAACGATCATCAAAATGTATATGGTACTTCCAGCAGACCTAGAGACTTGAAATTTGGGATATATGTAGCATTTATAATGTGTATATAGGAAAAAATAAAAAACTCTTATTTATTAACTTGCAAATCGTTTAAATTAATAAAAACAAACCACCTTGTATTATACATTATATATACACTACAAAAGTGTGAAACTTACCCGCAAATACATACACAAATGCACATTTTAGTGACAGCTAACCATAAACGTGGTGAATTCTCTCACTCTCTCTATTTTATACGACAACCTCCCCTTCAAGTAATATATAGACGAGCTACTTCTTATTTTATATATACAATGAAAATGATACTCAAAAATGTGACGATGAACGCAGTATGCAGTATGTATATGTACTATATGTATGTGTATGTTCTCTCACAAAACGTATTCATTTTCATATGGATTGGTTGGTATTGGTAATTGATATTTGGCAAATGGCAAATGGCAAACTGAGTGTGAGAGTGAGTCTATCGATCACCATCACAGTGATGCCTTTTGCACCGTCGCGTCATCCTACTCTAGCTCAATAAGATTGGAGAGGTGCTCTGCTCTGCTCATTTTCATTGCATATTCGTCCGACTCCGGATGAACCCAATTTACTAACCAGTTCAAAAAAAATACAATCGACTCTCGAGCTCGACTCGATAAATTGAATCTGTGGTGTGGGGATGGGGAGTGGACCTGGCAAAATGTTCAAATTATTGACAGTTTTATGTAACAGAAATTGTAGCTATCAAAAGGAAGTCACTATACACTCTATACGTAGAGTCCGATCAAACATTGTGCAGTATGTACATAGTCGAACACTGGAAAGAGCCTAAGGCGTATACCTGTGACGGTAAACGCCTTACGGTTTAAAACTATCCATAAGAGCCAAGAAGTTTACTGTTTGCTCGTGTGGCCAAGCCTCTGTTGCACTCTCTAGGGTGAAGATGGGGTCAATTTAATCAATTTCGATCTTAATAATATCAAGGCTCAAAAAACAGCTATCATCGAACATCGAATACAACCGATTGAGAAGTAATTATAGACAAGATTTGCCTAAAATTAAAAAAAAATATCACTAGGCTTTTAAAAACTCAACAAAAAGAAGTGAGATCCCATCAAAAACATAACTATAAAAAGGGCCAAGTTCCTACCTATAGAAAATGTATGCAAATGTATGACAAAAAGTGGTGAGATAACAGCGGCCAAAGTCTTGCAGAACTTTATTGTAGAGGTAAGATAGATGAGTAAGTTGAAGCCTTATGCCTAGAATTGATAAAACGTATCTACAGAAACTTTAAACTTGGCCGCGTTGAAATAAAACTTGAGTTCAAGGAATCTAATGCTATTATACATACATATTATGTACATGTACATAGGTAAACGCTATTACTGTGCTTTATGCGCACGATGAAACACCATTCCATTTGCAGGTCTAGTAGTTGTTACACATTTCTGAAACTATCAAACGCGGCCAGGTTTGAAGTTTCTGTAGATACGTTTTATCAATTCTAGGCATAAGGCTTCAACTTACTCATCTATCTTACCTCTATAATAAAGTTCTGCAAGACTTTGGCCGCTGTTATCTCACCACTTTTTGTCATACATTTGCATACATTTTCTATACGTAGTTATGTTTTTGATGGGATCAAATATAGAGAAATGTACTGGTTGATCGGGAAACATTCCCACCTCAGTACTGAGAACAAACTACTTTTATACAAGCAAGTGCTAAAGCCGGTGTGAACCTACGGTATACAACTTTGGGGTTGTACCAAGAAAACAAATGCCAATATTTTACAGACCTTTCAAAATAAAGTGCTTAGAGAAATTGTCCAAGCACCGTGGTATGCTAGAAACGACGATATCCACAGGGATCTCGGAATTCCGACAATCGAAGCTGAAACTATAAGCTTCGCGCGAAAACATAGAAACCGACTAATCGGACATGTTAATAATACAGTCCTACTTATTTTGGATGAGAGCAATTTATTGCGCCGACTACAAAGGACAAAACCTTTCGACTCGGCGAGATAAGGATTAACCGCATCTTAATTGCGGAATATGCAGGATCTTTCATTGGAAAGTAACCTGCCAAACGTTTATATTTCGTGATAGAAAAATTGCTTGATAAGTAGTATAACTTAGTTGCAGTATCTAACAAATTTGTATAGAAGGGTGGTGTTTTTGGTCAGTAAGAATCTAACACTACTATGAGCACGCGCTTGCTATTCTCATAGTGTCTATGGAAGATTTTCCTACCTACCCTCGGGGAAAAAAAAAAGTTTAACACAAATATTTTCAAGTCTTGCCATAGATGGCGCTGAACAACAAAATCTCAAAACTACTACTACATCAATGCACGGTGATAGCTTACAGCTAACTTTCATATGATATATTTCAAATTGTTTGCGTTAAACTCAGTCGAAAAATTATAAATTATGGATATTATTGTTTAGACAGTTTTCTTAAATTCAAATAGTGTTGCCGGCATTTAATTTTCCATCAGAGTCATTGCTATTTTTAAAGTCAAATTATATTTACGTACATATGTACATATATGTAAAATGTACATCAAACAGATGCAATTTAAACTCGTTCAAATACATTTAGATTACACATCCTATTCCAAGCACTTGTTGAACAACATTTCCAAATACATACAATTCGTGCTTCCAGATGACATTGCTCGAAAAAATTTCATTCCATTTTATGACATAAACACTGTTCAAAATGGCTGTAGCGAAGCGCACCGGGTAACCACTAGTGTACATATAATTATGTATGTACATACAGAATATATAGTAACAAACAAATGTGACATGAAGAATAAAAGTCCATATTATGAAATTGAGCTTTAATCCGAGTTAAAGTATTTAAACAGTTTAAAGGCAGTGTAAATTTAATCGTATTTAACGCCGACCAGGTTTAAACAACAGTATTTAAGTTCGAGTTTAACGAGTGAATATTAGGGACTTGGGTTTAATTTTCGGGTTAACCATTGTGTCTACAGCCAAAAAATTATACATAAACATACACCCAACATACCCGGGTGTCCCATAAATTTTTGTATGTACACGGGCGTCGGAAGGAGTTGGTTGTGTTTCTGCCAATTGTGTCTTAAAATTGATTGAAGGGTTTTCTCTTGTTACAACATTTGTTACGGCATTTGGCTACAAAGACGCTTTTATTTTTCACGCAATGCATTTGAGAAAATATATTTCAAGAAGTAGACATACATTTTTTTTTCAAACAAAAAAAAAAGTCAAATGAATAAAAAATAAGAATTTATAATGAAACAAAAGCGCTTTTCTAGATTTCTAACTAACAATTTACATACATTTTTCTATGCACACCCGGGTGCATTGGCTATAGATAGGGTAAATCGTAGGAACTGCTTGTAAATTTTGACTCAAAAAGAAAAATTTAATTTTATGAATAATGATAAAAAACAATGGCGCAAATTCATAGTCGAATAGAGCGGCGATAAAGGAATCTATTCGTCTACTTACTTAGTTGGCACTACAGCTCGAGGTGAACCTGGGCCTGCAACCATTTGTGTGTGCGTGTTATATTTTTGCACGAATGGAAGAAACCTACAGTTTTTTGCCGACTCCGAACGGCGAGTTGAGAAGCTCAATCGTGACAAATGATACTCTTTGATGCTTGTCAGACATTCGAAAGAGGTGGGCACTGTGAAAAACTTCTAGGTGTTTGCGGCGGGATTCGAACCCAAGACCGCTGGCTCAGTAGTCCGACGCACTAACCACTTGCGCTACGGTGCCCACCTATCCTATCTATTCGCCTACATAACCTAAAATATACTTTTTGCTATTCATAGTCACCTTATTATCGACTTTGAACTTATAGCCGGTTCGAAATTTAAAATGACCCACACGTAATTTTAAATAATTAGAGTCGGCAATAAATTTCTTATATAATATTTTGACGTTTGGGTTTATTCGTTCAAATCACTTTACAAAAACATACCAAAGTCGAAACTAACTAGTACACAGGCAAAAATTTGTTTATGAATAACGAAAAGCTATAGCCGGCTATAGCTATAGTCGGCTATAGGCACTATTCATGGGCTGACTATGAATTAGCGCCAATATTTTAGGAGGCTTTTCAAAATTTCAAGTCAATACGGCACCTAGAACTCTAAATGAAAATGAAATACACACCCGGGTATATGGGTGTAGACACAAAGGTTAAACTCACTTTAATCCGGATTAAAGTGGGCGAACAATATGGCCGTAAGTGTTTTATTGTTAATGGGATATTATTTTGGATTTATTTTGAAATATAGTTACCAGGTAATATACTTCTATGGTGCTTGATAGCTCAGCTGAGCTATCAGAGAACGATGAGCAGGCAATTGAAGAATGCATCCAGGAAAGGAATGGATCTGAGATAACAGATGCATTTTTACAGGCTATTAATTTGTCTATAAATATTAGTGAAATCGAGAATCCAGTAGCTTTTTCAACATTTGTTCACGGTACTGCGGCAGGCGAAGTTGAACAAGAACCACCCACATGAACTGCGATTACAACAAACGCATGCCTCAAACCACCCAAAAGAGCCCGATCGCCATTGCCAACACTCGAATCTATTGGACCATCAGTTCACATCAAAAGTGTGCGCCTAGCAGCTATATATTATACATATGTACATGTTTGTATTGAACCTTTCGGAAGAACGTATTTTGAGCAACTAACAGCGAAGGCAGAAGAAATCTCTCGTCTCAAGACGGTCTCTGCTCTCAAGACGGTCTTGACTATTTCTCACCTAGTGGTTGTTCCAGACAAAATTGTTACCTGATTTAAGCTTCTTTTACCTACATTTACTTGGACAACAATTTTCAACTTGATCCGACCAATTTTACGGTTTTGCCAGTTAGAGGGTTAAACCTCTCGCAGGATTCTCGTTGATTGTTTCCTTTAAATTATGACCGGTCACCACTTACTTGTAATTGTTAACGAATGGTAACTTATATTCACTTCCACTTAAGTAATTGAAATATTAAACATGGTTTATAACACTAAGTGAGAAATGACTAAATACACATGTATCTATCTTTCTATCCATCTATCTTATCTACCATGTCCATACGTTTCATACAACAGCACATAATGCTCTGTTTTAAAAAATACTGGTAATACTTTGAAAACAGAAATGGCAACACTGGACTTCAGTAGCACCAGATAGCAGTCGTGCGTTGAAGCACAATTAAATGAAGTGGATAGTTGAGTGATGTGGTGAGGTTTGCAAATGAATTTTCCAGGATATCAAGGGAGTTCAAATGGTTTTTCAAAGTAGTCCAGTCTCTCCTCAGTGCGAGAGGAACGCAACCTCTACTAAACCAAATTCATGCGACCAGATATATTTGAAACACTCCAAGCGTGTGTTCATGTGAAGCATGTGTGTGTGCTGTGAGAGACGGTTCGGTTCCGTATGACCGGATGAATAATTTAAATTTCCACGGATAATTTAAAACTGTTTCAAGAGTGAAATAGATGCATCCTTTAGCAATTAATTTGCTGCTGAACAGGAATGCTATGCAATTAAAATTGGGAATCAAAGCTAAGGTGTCTAGTACATACAAAGAGTGCAAGTCCAGCAATTGCTACTGTATCTGAATACCTACACTAAAACTGTGAGGATGACTGATATGTAAGAGTATAAATTTTTTATTTTTTTTTTATTTATTTACTTCCGAACTTAAAGCTAAGTACAAAGAATTTCTTAAATATAGCCGAATTAAGTAATAGTGTTCATTTTGTAACTTATAGAGCTAGTGAGGAATGACACCTGAATTTATATTTTAAACAAAATTTTAAATTAAAAATTTATAACAAAATTTTAAAAAAAATTTATAACCAAAAACTTAAATCTGATGTGGGGTGACAATGCCGCTAGTAGATTTTCTTTAAAACTATGTTAGAGCAGTACGGTTTAAGAAAATACATTTTACGTATCACCAATAACATATGGGATTTAATGCTTTGTATGTGGGCATCGTAGCGCAAGTGGTTATTGCGTCGGACTACTGAGCTAGCGGCTTGGATTCGAATCCCGCCGCAAACACGTAAAAGTTTTTCACAGTGCCCACCTCTTTCGAATGTCTGACAAGCATCAAAGAGTATCATTTGTCACGATTGAGCTCTCAACTCGCCGTTCGGAGTCGGCAAAAAACTGTAGGTCCCTTCCATTCGTGCAAAAATATAACACGCCCATACAAATGGTTACGAGAAGCAGGCCCAGGTTCACCTCGAGCTGTAGCGCCAACTAAGTAAGTAAGTAAGTATGTATATGATTTTTCCGATTTAAATTGCAATCGATTAACACTCTCAGGTATTTATAGTGTTGCACCGTCTCAATTTTGAAATAATTAGTTGAACAATGAAAGCTTGATACAAAATTACTTTGACCACAACAGTGAACAGGCAAACAAAACTTTTTACAATCATGCGCGTAAAAACGGAGATTAAAATCATATAAGACGTTATTTGATATTTTAACGGGCATAAGTTTAGTTTTCTCGCTGAAAATTAACTTATGCGCAGTAAACCAAAGCCTTAAGGTTTCAAGGTCTTCCGAAAGTTTGGCAATACACCCGAGTTGTGTTTGAAACTGATAAGTAAAGGATACATCGTCCGCATAGGCAGTAGGAGTTCCATTAAGCTTTAGTTCAAAAATAGAGTTAATATAAATAAAAAAACAAAAGCGGACCGAGAACCGAACCTTGTGGTTCAAACAACGAGAGTTACTAAATTTTCCTTTTATATTAACTTTTTGTTCTCAGCATGTAAAGTATGAGGTGAACCATTTTTGTATTACCCCCCTGAAACCAGCATTATATAATTTTTCTAACAGCAAATCGTGGTCAACCATGTCAAATGCTTTTGTCATGTCAACAAAGAGAGCTAAAGTTGATTTTTTACAGTTAACACTGTCATACAACTGACTACACACCCTAAGAATAGCATCCTCAGTTGACATTCCCTTCATAAAACGAAACTGATTACTACTAAAAAAGTTGTTTTTGTCTAAAAAATATACAATGCGTGACTTAAGAAGTTTTTCAAAAATCTTAGAAAATGTTGGTAGTAGGGAAATGGGTCTGTAATTTGCAAAATGGAATCTCTATGATTCGTTCTTAGAAGTTGTAGTGACTGCAATCCTCAGGTATTAATGAAAATCCCTTGCATCTTCAAGAGAATGTCAATTATGAGACATCCACACTCTGTAACAGTTTGGTATTGTTTTATGGTTTCCGACTTCATCCCGTCCTTTTAAGAAAGAAATCGGCTAAATTCAAGGGATTTCGCTACGAAAAGATACTGATACTCCACCTAACACGTATGCATTTGATGGAATTATCGAAGTCAATATAATCAAACATTAAATGACAGCTACCAACTTCACAAATTCAAGTGTACAATAGAATGAGGCAAAGAGAGTAGTGAAAACTTGAGCTCCGTTAAAAGTCATAATTTCTAGTTAAAAACCCAGTAATTTTAAACAATTGATATTCATTCAACATTGCTTTCACCCTAAACACCATATCGGTGTATTTTTGATATCAAATCGTGCTTTATTTTAATATAAAACAGTGTTTAAAATCTTGAACAATTTGCTAAATAAAGAAGCGTTACTTCTATTTCGAGTGAAAATGTCTCATAAGATCGAGCAAGAGAGAAAGCTGAGGTCCGCATGAAAAAAAAGTACACCTTACTCACCACCTTGCAATTCAACGTCGGCAATTCGATCCCAAGCGAAGTTGTGGGAGACAATAGAGACTCGATTGGATTCGTTTAAGACTGACATAACCGATTTAATTATTTCACAATTAAAAACTGAAATAAAGACTTTAACTGACAGTCTATCAGCACGTATAAATTCAATCGAAAACGATTTTAAACATAAAATCCAAGCACTCGAGCAAGGCTTCGCTAAAAGGTACAGCACCATCAACAACTCTGTGTTTTCTTTGCAAAGCAGAATTGATACTGTTGAAAGTCACTGTAACCGATTCTATGAGTTTGAACACGAATTATTGGCTGTGAAATCACTAGTAACTGAACAAAACGCCACCGAATTACATTCGCAAATAGACGCACTAGCACGAAAAAATATTGCTGGCGATGTCGTTATGCATGGAATACCTATTGCAGACGGAGAAAATTTGGCTGAAATCTTCAACAAACTGTGCACAAAAGTTAATTCACCCACAATAACACCGAACTCAATTATTCGCACAAGACCTGCGAAAAAATCCTCATGCAGCGCGATCATCATCAAAGTTCCGCACGCACAATGCAAAATCAATCTGCTGAAAAAAATGGCCGAATATTACAAAACAAACTCCAAACTCGTTACACTAAGTGACCTTGGCTTTGTAGGGAATAAATTCGTACGTGTTTACGAATGTCTTACAAAGCAAAACCATGCAATTTTTCGAAAAGCCAATGAACTTCGGAGTAACCACTGCCTGCACTCTGTTTTTACGCGGAATGGAAGGGTATACGTACGAGAATTAGCAGACAGTGTGCCAATATACATCCCAAGCATTTTATCACTCAACTGTTTTTGCTCTGCTTCTGCTAGAGGTAATGCACTTGGTACAAATACAATCGATGCCATTGCTGAAGTCAACACAACCGATGATACTGCGCCCGCTGCCCGATGTCAATAAAACAACCGTTGCTGTTATTAACAGGACAGATGACGGAGAGCCCAACTTCGGTGATTAGCTTTTTTTTTCTACATAACATTTTTCTTTGCATTTGTTTGTATGTACATATGTATTTTACGTTACGCATTTTTCGATAGCTCTCATGTTTATACTTGATTATGTATTGATACGTTTGATTTGCCTTTGTTTGAGTATAAGTTAATGAATGAAAATGGAATTATGATTTTATTGACGTAGTTCGGATCTATTACTTATTTCTTCACGATATTTATGAAATTTATGAATTTAAGAATGGATAAACATAATTGTTTGATAATTTACGTCTTTCTAGCTTTAAATAGATATTCTTTGGCTTCTTTGTTTGTTGAGAATGCGTCCTTTGGTTTGGTGATGGCTTTATCCGACTTAGAACTTTATATTTATGGTCTTAAGTATAAATCCTGACATTGTTAGGATCGCTCTCAATGTAATGTGTAGCGCTCACACTGGGCTTAATGTTTGTCACACAAATCCCGGTAGCATTCGTTCCAAGTACACTATCTTATACCAAATGCTTAGTACTTCGAAAATGGATGTAATTATGGTATCAGAATCGTGGCTCCATAAAGAAATAAACTCACAACTTGTGCATCTTCCAGGTTTCAATTTATTTAGGAATGATCGTGTAGGTAGGATAGGAGGTGGCGTTTGCATGTATGTTAGGAATTGTATACCGTCAAAAATTATATACTCTTCAAGTAGGTCGAGCATTCAATTCTTGTGCATTGAGATCAGTAACAATAACAATGAGAAATGCTTATTGTTAGTCGTGTATTCTCCGCCTCATAGTTTTCGTCAAACCAACATCGAAGAGCTTGAGGACACGTTGAAGAACTTAGGCTCTAAATATAAAGACATTCTGATTGGCGGTGATTTCAATGTAAACATTCTTGTTAGCAATAGTCTGGCAAGATTTTTTCACTATTTCTGCAACAGAATGAGTCTATCTATTGTTAATACGCAGTGGCCTACTTGTTTTAAGTCGCTGGAGAATCCGTCTTTAATTGATATTTTCTTAACTAGTTCGGTATTTAAGGTCCTTGGGAGCGATCAAGTAAGACCCACATCTGAATTTATTCATGTTCCTTCAAGTTCGATATAATTAATTCAGATAGTGACAGATATATTACTTATAGGTCGTTTCGAAACATTGATCATGAGGGTCTCCTGCAGTACTGCGGTTACTTAAATTGGAATGATATCTACCACACCCCGGATGTCGACAACAAAGTTGTTCTATTAAACTCTTTAGTTAACTTGCTGTATGACAACTATATCCCATTGGTAACAAAAAGAATCAAATCCCCCTGGTTTAGCAATGAAATAAAACTTTTGATCGAGGAGAGAGAACGTTTTTTCAGAACCTACAAAAGAAATCCGTCTGAGTATAATAGAAGGCAATACTGTTTTGCTCGAAATAAGGTCACGACTCTTATTCGTTCATCCAAGCGGTCGTATCTTCTAGGAAAAATTGATCCTGCACTTAGTTCGAAGCAGTTGTGGAAGAACATAAAAGATCTTGGCATCACTGAATCCAAAAACATGTCGAAGTGCTCCCTTAGTCCCGACGTTATGATATCGCACTTTGTCCCAAGTTCCGTCAGTTCTTTGATGCCTGTAGTCACTTCGGATAACCATATTTCAAACGAATCCTTTTCTTTCAACTGCATTGATATGAAAGTTGTTTCAAATGCCGTTCGCTCTGTCAAATCCGATGCCGTAGGTCCTGATAATATGTCACCAAAGTTTATTAAACTTATTTGGCCTATAATTGCAAGATATGTACAACATATTTTTAATGTGTGCATTTGTAGTAGTACTTTTCCGTCACACTGGAAGGTAGCTAAAATCATACCTATTCCAAAAAAAGCGAGTCCTACCATTCCAGCAGACTTCAGGCCGATAAGCCTTCTGCCCTACCTATCGAAAGTTTTTGAAAAAATCATTCATAGTCAAATGCTTATCTACTTAAATAACAACAATATGATCTCTGTCTGGCAATCAGGCTTTCGAAACAAACATAGCTGTGAATCAGTAGTCATTAAAGTCACTACCGACTTACGGATGGAGTTTTATTCAGACAAAATTGGTCTATTGTTGTTGTTGGACTTTTCGAAGGCTTTCGATAGTATTGATCACGCAATTCTTTTATCAAAATTGAGGAATAAATGCAATTTCTCTAGTACTGCTCTTCGTTTGCTGTATAACTATCTCAGAGACAGGGTTCAAGAAGTAAATACTGACAGCGGAACTTCCAGACCAGTTATTATAAATACAGGGGTCCCACAAGGCTCAGTACTGGGACCACAACTATTTTCATTGTATATTAATGATTAAAGTTGCGCAAAACAGTTCCAACGGCGGAACGAACCTGGAACGATTCTTTTTCTCATCGGAACTAGTTCCCGGAACTAGTTCCTGGAACGATTAAGTTCCATAATTAAGTTCGGAACTATGGAAAGTTCTTGACCCAGAACCAGTAAGCAAAATTAAAAAACTTTAAGTATTATTTATTTGAAAAAATATCAGACAAATAATTATAAAAAAAGATAACAGAAAATACATTTCAATGTGGAGAAAAAAGCAGAAATAATTTTGTTTTGATCATGTAAAAACAAAACATGCAACTCAAAATCTATTTCAAATCAAAAAAACCAAACGCAAATGTAAAATTACCATTTAGGTATCAACAATCCAATTTTTACTTCCACTAGCCAACAGAAGAATACAAGACATTCAAATAAAAATACTCTTTCCTACGGAACTACAAAAAAAAAGAACTATGGAGTATGGAACTAAGTGAACTACGAATACGAACATAATACGCACGGAACTACGAAGAAAAGAACTGGAACTAACATGTCCATGGAACTATCAGCTCCAATCATGTCCTATGGAACTAACATGTCCATGGAACTATCGTGTCCATGGAGCTAAAGGAACTATTAAGAAAAGAGACCGATTTATGTATACGATAATCGTTCTTGTCTGTTCGTTCGTTCGTTCCTTCATGAGCTACCTATACTGTCTTACAAATATTTTCGGATATTATTCGTCACCCCTTTTACTACATATCAGTGTGCATAAACTGGTTCTTGTTTATTATCGTGCGAGCTTTGCTATTGCTTTGGTATGTATGTATGAGTTTGCTCACATATTTGATTTTTCTTTGAACACTGAGACATGTTCGCTTTCAGTGTTGTTATTGAAGTTGGACCTGGAACTATGGACATGTTTAAGTTCACTTTGTGGAACGAAAGGAACTATACATGTCCGGAACGACACAACTCTATTAATGATCTCCCGGATTCTGTAAGTTCCTGCAATATACAAATGTATGCAGACGACGTCCTGATTTACCTTTGTCGTTCTGTAGGGCTGATGGAAGATCTAGTGGCAAGGATGAATGAAGATCTAGCAAGAATTCAACTCTGGTCTGATCTCAACAAACTTAAACTTAACCCCTCTAAGACTCTAGCAATGTTATGCTCAAGAAGAGAATTGAAGGCTTCAGAATTTCCCTGCATTGTTCTTAACGGTGAAATTATTCCATACGTTGATAAAGTTAAATATCTGGGTTTTACGTTAAACAACAAGTTAAGCTGCTGCGACGCCATTTCGACAACAATTGGGAAAATATACTCTGGTTTGCGCAGCTTAAGATGCTCTGCCTGTCTCCTTCTACCGAACATGAAACTGCGTCTAGTTAAAACCCTTATTATGCCCTATTTTTTGTTTAACTGCTCTGTATATGCCACATTAGACTACGAATGCAAACGCAAAATAAATGTAGCATTCAATGACTGTCTCAGATTTATTTATAGCGTTCCGAGATATACCAGTGTCTCATATTTCAAAACTTCTCTTTTAGGCATCTGTCTAAATGATCACTATGACTTTCGTAACTTGCTCAAACTCCATGCAATTATTCATAACCATTGTCCTGTGTATCTGAACGAAATGCTACGATTTGCCCAATCCGGTAGGGGTCTACGTTTAATCTTACCCCGATTCGCACACACTATTGCTGAGCGATCTTTCTTTGTAACAGCAATTCGACTGTGGAATAGACTTCCGGTTGAGTTGCAGAGAATAGGCTCATTGACCGAATTTCGGAGGAGGTTATTTTCTCACATATCAAACACTAATTGAAGCCACTTAATATCTATTCCCTTATCCTAAGCCTAATTATCATAGCTTTTTTTTTTATTATTTTGCCATTTGTTTATCTTTTCTTCTTTATTCTTGTTTTTTTTCTCTCGCTTTTTCTTTATATCTTTAACATTAATTTTTAAATTTTTTATTTTTTAATTTTAACTTGAACTTTGTTAATGCTATCTTGATACTTATTATTAGATTTTAAAATCTAGAAGTATTTTTTTAAATAGAAATGAATGAATAATAATAAATAAAATAAGTTTCACCCTCCGCCCTCCTTTTTGTATTCAACCCTTCGTGAGTACGGAAGTCCAAATAAAGTAAATCCTAAATATTAAACCAAATCGCTCGTTTTTATCAACATGTAATGGGCCCACTATATTTAAAACAATTTGTAATATTTAAAGCTTTTAATATTTTATTAAATTTTTCTCAAAACATAATTTCTTAATTGGACTTAACTCATAACCTCAAACATGAGCTGAAATATATTTAGCCGCATTCATCTTTAATGGTGAAAACTTTGCATTCTGGAAACAGCTCTCCATAAAGCGAGACTTACTGCTTACGTTAAAGAAGCAATAATAAGGCCGGTGGCTTCAGGAGACCAACAGCAAAGTTGGGATGACAAAGACATGGACGCACGGGCAGAGCTGCTCATAGCAGCTGAAGACATTTAGGACTTTCTAAGTGGAATCCACGACCGGAAGGACCGGGAAAAAAGGCGGAGGAATTCAGGCGTCCCATTAACACAAAGATGGAAACCAACCAGAGCATGGACGAATTCATTCGCGAATGCCAATCAACCGTCAAAAAATTACCGGAAATAGAGGCGAGACTGGATAAGGACTTATTAGTGGTCGTACTTCTTGACGGATTGTCGGACGAGTACAAGAATATCCAAGCTGCGTTTGACACTCAAAGTAAGTAGCCGGAGATCGACCTTGTGGTTGTTTGCAGTAAGCTTTTGGAAGTTAGCGACAGGAAAAAAGAGTCGAATTGACATTGGGTGTCGGCCTTATATTTCGTAGATACCACAACCACAGAGGTAATTCTTTTCCATTCAATTATCGCACATGTGGGAAGAAAGGCCATATGGCGAAGGATTGGTACCAAAATAAAGAAAAGGCAAAGAGAGTGCAGAGAGAAGAATCTCCATTTAGAGTCCTTAGTAATAAAATAACCAGTGTGACCATTAGCTTCTCTCTAAAATATTCCACTTACTACGAAAAGTGGAATATTTATATTCCACTTTTATATTCCACTTCGTTCAGTACGACCTCAACAAAATCAACTACATATAAAGAGTGATTTTTTAGCTGGTTTGGTTTTGGCAACACTGGTTTTGACAGCTGACGTGTGTTTAGTACCTTGTGTCACTGTCAAACAGCTTCAGTTTGGTTTGCAATTTAACCATGGATCGTCTTACAAATGAACAACGCTTGCAAATTATTGAATTTTACTATCAAAATTCGTGCTCGGTTCGAAATGTTCATCGCGCGCTGCTTCCATTTTATGATCGGCATTCTCGACCTTCTGAGCAGTCTATTCGGAAGATTGTGACCAAATTTCGCACCAAATTTACTTTGTTGGACATTAAACCACCAACACGTTTACGTACTGTGCGTAGTGAAGAAAATATTGCGGCCGTATCAGCTAGTGTGACAGAAGACCGCGAAATGTCGATTCGGCGCCGTTCCCAGCAGTTAGGCCTTTGTTACAGCACTACGTGGAAAATTTTGCGGAAGGATTTGGGCGTAAATCCTTTTAAGATACAGCTGGTGCAAGAACTAAAGCCAGCCGACCTACCACAACGCCGAATTTTTGGTGAATGGGCTCTTGGAAAGCTGGCCGAGGATCCGCTTTTTTATCGAAAAATTGTGTTCAGCGATGAGGCTCATTTTTGGTTGAATGGGTATGTAAATAAGCAAAATTGCCGCATTTGGAGTGAAGATCAGCCAGAAGCATTGCAACAGCTACCAATGCATCCCGAAAAAGCCACTGTTTGGTGCGGTTTATGGGCCGGCGGCATTATTGGGCCATATTTCTTCAAAGATGATGCGAATCGCAGCGTTACTGTCAATGGTGAACGCTACCGAGCGATGATAACAAACTTTTTTTTGCCCGAAATGGAAGTTCTTGACTTGCATGATATGTGGTTTCAACAAGACGGTGCCACATGCCACACAGCACGCGAAACAATGGCGCAATTGCGAGGCGAGTTTGGTGAACAGTTAATTTCACGTTTCGGGCCGGTCAATTGGCCGCCTAGATCGTGCGATTTGACACCATTAGATTATTTTTTGTGGGGGTATGTCAAGGCTAATGTCTATAGGGACAAGCCCGCTTCGATTGACGCACTGGAAGCCAACATCCATGCATTCATTCGTGAGATACCGGCCGATATGTGTGAAAGAGTATGCCAAAATTGGACTCAGCGGATGGGCTACCTGAGACGCAGCCGCGGTCAACATTTGCATGAAATTATCTTTAAACATTAAATTGCAAGGTTCAAACTATCGATTCAAATAAATATTTCATTCATTTTTTCGAATTTTTTGTGTTTTTTTTTTAAAAAAAGTTCTCAACCTCTTAAAAAATCACCCTTTACATAGTAGAAATTCGGACAGTTGTTTTAATTGAAGTTGTTGCAATAATCGAGTCAAAAAATTTCGGTATCAAATGTGGAACAAAAAAATAAAAAGCTCAGAATATAAAAGAAAAACATTTCTTACACTGTCTAACAAAGTACAACTGATTATGTTACTCATTTAAAAAAAAAGGGTTTATTTGTTAAGTTTTAATTGTGTTTTTAAACTAATCTCACGTGCACGTGCATTTTTGTTCTTTTCGAGTGAACCTTTTTAATATACAGAAAAGAGAAAATATACAGGACAAAAGTCCACCGTGATTTGAAACGGACTAATACTATGTACGAGAATAGTGCAAAATGGACACCTACACAGAAAAGAAGCCTGTTACTGCACAACGGTTACTTCAGAAGCAAATAAACATATTGCTAGAGCTCAAAACTTCGTGAATTTTGTGACTGAAGTAATAAAATTAACTTCAATGAAGAATTTAATTCTAATTTATGGAGAATATTTTTTTATGTAAATATTCCTTTTGGAGAAAAAAATATTCCACTTTTACATGCGCATATTTTCTGAATAAAATATCTGCAGGTCTAAAATATTCCACTAGTGGAATATTATATTCCACTATGGTCACACTGGAAATAACCTAGTGTCCCGACCCTGGGGCTACTTTGCATATGCGTTCGACGAAGTCTTTGTTCGAAAGTCGGGAAATAATAAAATAAACAACATTATCTGGACTCTCAAACCAGCAAAGATGATAGCTCGGAAAAGTCAGCTGAACAGGATGCTGACAAAGCTTCACATATACCGCACATATGGGTGTTTCCATTGTTACGGGTGTGACATTGACCATCATATTTTTACAAATTATTCGCCCAATATTCTAGATAAACAAAATAAAACTTGATCTTAATACATAAAAACGTTGGTGCGTTTGTCCGACTATCACGGCTGAAGCACCGAAGCTATCCACCTTATATTCACACCATATATTCGTGTGGTGGTCCAGGTGGTTTTTATTTATGTTAGAACCCCGTAGGTGGCGTTGGGGTCACTTTTTCAAAATTCTTATTTATGAACCGATTTGGCTCAAATTCACGCCATATCTATACATAGTATAAAAGGAAGTCCCCA
Organism: Brachyopa scutellaris; assembly: GCA_949775065.1. Classification (NCBI taxonomy): domain Eukaryota; kingdom Metazoa; phylum Arthropoda; class Insecta; order Diptera; family Syrphidae; genus Brachyopa; species Brachyopa scutellaris. The sequence goes on along the minus strand of OX459113.1, from coordinate 38,025,672 downwards.
AAATGTGTCTTTCTGTATGTACAGGATTATCTCGAGAACCACTAAACGGATTTGGATGCGGTTTTCACTGTTGCAATCTGCATAATCTACGGCGGAATTAATGAGTATACGCAGACTACCCCATTACTTATAGGAGCTGAGAATTTGAGATCGAAGTGGCAGAAAACCAAATTTTCTGTCATTACACAGCCCTAACTCAACAATGGCTTATGGGATTTAAAACCAAAAAAATTGTTTGTAGTAAATTCCTTTAAGATTCATTTGAGGTATAAATCACCCCTCTGCGTTATCCTGGAGCTGATAGTAATTTGTTTTCCCAAGTTGCAGGTGGGCTAGTTATCTATAAAACCCATAATGTTCTTTAACGTATTTGACTGCCACGTCAATTTTTATTTTTTACCTTGAGCTATTTTTCTAAAATTGGCTTGGCAGTCAATGTGTTTATAATTATTTAAGAAAACACTTGGTTTAGTAATAAGATCCATTTTAGTTGCGTTACCGACGTGACCTTAGAAAACTAGTGATTTGCGGATTGGACATCTTATGTTCATGTGGTGTAAAATCTTGCATAGAAACTATATCTTTTTTTAATCTTTAGTACCAGTTTAGAAAAGAAACCCGAATGTGTTGGAAACTGACAAAAACAATGTTTTGAAATTGTTACTTGTCATACAAGTTAATGTTATGGGTGTGACCTAGTAAAATTTGTACGAATTGAACAGATCTTAATAAAGGAAGTTCGAATCGGAAATTATTTATTTCTATTTCAATGAGAAGAATACCATTCAATCTTTTATATCTCTCAAATGATAAATATATAATATTGTCTCTTTTATCATTTTGGCATTAAATCTAAATGTACTCTCAAAACTATGATTTTTGATATTTTTACTTCAAAAAGTATGTTATTCATCGTTTTTTGTTGTGTAAACATCCAAGCGGGCGTTAGCAAAATTTGGAGTACTGGAGTAATTCCGCGATTTCGGGGACGGAATTCCGAAAGGTTACAACTTTTATATATACACTTTTTATCCCGAATAATGGCATGATTTTCAGAAAATAGTGAAAATACTGCATATTGGGAGGGAAGATTTTAGTTATACAGCGCTAACTCAATAATGGCTTATCGGATTGAAAAACAAAAAAATAGGTGAAATTAGTAAATTTGTCCCTGATTCATTTGAGATATAAAACATCCTCCTGCGTTATCTTGAAGCTGAGCAATGTTCAAAACAATTATTCAAAGCATCGCCCACAAGTTTCTTTCAGTGGCGACCACTGCCAGCAGTCGGGCAGCAGTGGGTATCGTTGCAATAGTGTGTGTGTGAGTATATGTGCGCGCTCTAACATGATCAAAATGCTTTGCATTTCAATGTTCTGCAATCATTATCACCATTTGCGGCTCTCCCACTCAACCAATATTAACAAATGATGTGTCAAAAGAAAGAGGATTTTCTAGAGCAGTGATTTGGATTATTGGTTTATAAATATTATTAACAATCTCGCATGTAGAAAACCTACAACCTACTTACGAATAAAACGGCTACCTACTGGCCTCTAGTTTCCTAGTGGCACCTTGTTTCAAAAAATAAGAGCTACTTTTCGTGATAGAGATCCTGATAAATATTAAGATTAAGTGTAAACAAATTGTTTATATTTATAAAATCAGAGTGCATTTCGTCATTGCTCCAAGACATTACTTTCTTTATACCCTTCATTTGTGAATGCAGTTAGGTTGAAATTATTCAAAATTATTTATACTGATGAAGCCTTCAATCAGTATTAGAAACATTGAAATCGGTGCAGAAATAAACTCTCAGGAGAAATCACAAGCTCTTGCGCTAGTGAATTAATTATTAAGAAGATAGATGAGGCAGTTTTTTTTTTTTCTATTTTTCTTATTCGTGATGAGATGACAGAACAGAGTACATACCTACAAGCTGATATTATTTATATAAGAACTTGGATGAAAAGTTTTTATAACCGGGCGGTTGAGTGTGTAGCGCGTCGGTTTTTCTACTTTTGGCGCAGTACTACTGAGTTTAGGGGTCCCAGGTTCGTTTCCTGGCGTCGACTGCTGCGAATGGAGTGGATTCGATGAGTAAATATGTGATTGGCTTGAATTTTATCGAACATAGACTAGTTATAATTTACTTTCTTTCACGTGAAGTGGAGCTACACACCCCATCCGCGTGAAGTTTACACATAGCTCGGGACTGTTGGATTCAGTCGCATCATTTTTTTTTGTCGGAGTCTGTGTAAATGCCCGAGGGACCAAGATTTTCGTAATCAGTGGACTTTTTCTGATTTTTTGGTATACAATTTAGGTGGTTATAGATACCTTCGGGACAAAAATCTGAAAAATCAACGTTTTTAGCGCTCTATATTTAGCCATGGCTGCAAAAAACCGCTGCCAGACGATTGAATTGGATATCACGACGATAATACCATTCCAACGATACTAATATATTTTGGTTATACCTCCACTCCCAAGATTTGCTGTCGGCTCTTGGTCTAGAACTTCAATTAATGCATTTTTGCGGTACCACTATATATTTAGATGCGGTGTACATAGAAATCGTTCGATCATGTGTGTGTTGGAAGTAGCAGTACCAGTACCAGTACCAGTACCGGGACTTGTACTTGTACCTCAGTACTCAGATACTGGTACTTTAAAAGTACCAGTATTTTTCAAATACTTCGTCGAAAGTACCAAGTATCGCGAACTTAAGTACCAAAGTACTTGACCAGTACTTTAAAGTACTTGACCAGTACTTTAAAGTACTTGACCAGTACTTTAAAGTACTTGACCAGTACTTTCAAGTCCTTGACCATTACTTTCAAGTACTTGACCAGTTCCTCGATTCATTCATTTATTGTACTTTATTTTAGTCTTTTGCACAATTTTTATAGAAATGTTAACATTTGACTAATTCGGGAAAAAATTGTTCTATTAAAAATGATACTGTTTCAAATTTTTTTTATTAACAATTTTTATTTAATACTTCTTAAAAAAGTCGAGTTAGCTCTTAAAAAACTAATTTCTGGAAATGTTGGTCAGTAAGCGCATGACGTCTTGGTGAATTAACCAGGCCAGCGAATGAGAAAAGTCTTTCTACAGGCCCTAAAGAAGTCAGCGGCGTCTTCAACTTCATAGACAATTTTTTCAAAATAGAATATTCGTCCAGCAGAGTCATTCCATTTTCAATGCTCGGATCATTTATATATGTCGAATACTCATACTCCACTTTTTTGGATAAGGACAAATTACTACTTGATGTGGCAGCTGTCAATGAAGTAGAATCTGGAAAAAAAATTTCATTGCAATTATGTATTTTATATGCATATAAATGCAGGGATTCCATATCGGATGACCAAATTTTGAAATTGTGTTTTTTTTTATAATTTGCAAACTTTGAAAGAGTCAAGGAAACCCTTTATTTGTTTTAACAAATCTTAACTGAAGAAGACCTCGCCTTCTATTTTGTTTTTTCTCTCCTACCGCATTCCAAAGTTTGATCATCTGATAAGGATTGATAGAAAACTTTTCTAGTTCACACAAACACTAACCGTCATCAAAATTATAAAAATCTTCTTTGTTGCCGGGAACACCGCCTACAGCACCTTCAGTAAAGATCCCATAATCGCCTTCTAAACCTCCAGTTACCTCGGCCTCTTGCTCAGCTTTACTGCGTACCAGTGTGACCATAGTGGAATATTTTAGACCTGCAGAGAACATATTTTTTTTTCTAAGTCACAAAATTCACGGAGATGTGAGCTCTAGCAACACTATTTAATGTTTATTTGCTTCTGATGTAACAGGCTTATTTTCTGTGCAGGTGTTCGTTTTGCACTATACTCGTACATAGAAGTAGTCCATTTCAAATCACGGTGGATTTTTGTCCAGCATATTTTCTCTTCTCTGTACATAAGAAAGGTTCACTCGAAAAAAAATGCACGTGGCATCCAAAAAGACTTAGATCAGTTTAAAAAAAAATTAAAACTTATAATAAACTTAAAATAAACCCTTTTTTTTAAATGAATAACATAATCAGTTGTACTTTGTTATACAGTGTAAAAAATGTTTTTCTTAAATATTCTGATGTTTTAAATTTTTTGTTCCTCATTTGATACCGACATTTTTTGACTCGATTATTGCAACAACCTCAATAAAAACAACTGCCCAAATTTCCATTATGTAGTTTATTTTGTTGAGGTCGTACTGTACCAAGTGGAATATAAAAGTGGAATATAAAAATATTGAAGTGGAATATAAATATTCCACTTTTCGTAGTAAGTGGAATATTTTTGAGAGAAGCTAATGGTCACACTGCTCCGTACTAATGCATGAATATTATCGATGGTACGATGGTGAGGTATATCGTTAAATATATACTTTAAACCATTTAGTCTTAATCTTTGGACATAACAGCTGCAACTATGGCATCATTTGCTTCAGGTTTCAAATAAAAATAGGCGCTGAATCGGTTAATTAGGTTTTCTTCAAATAATGGAACTGTCCCCAGTAGCATTAGGTTTTCGGACAATCGCACCTTCTTTAACTTGGTTTTCAATGATGCTAAAGCGGGAATTAAGTCTCCAAACACAATATTTTTTTCCTTCTGTAGATGGTCCAATAATTCTGCCAGTGGCTTCATGACTACACAATATTCTTTCAAATATTGTACGCCATTTTCAGAAAACTCATCAACTGATAGTTTATTACACAAATCGTTCAGTTTGGTGGCGTGTGATAAAATATTGGATACCGCATCGTAAGTTGAATTCCAAGGGGGGGCTACTGGGGTCGTAAGCAATTGACGCAGGGTTTTCACTATAACCTCAGATGATTTTGGCCAGCTGGTTTTTTTTCCAGAGATTATTGCAATTTTTGAAAGCCTTTCAAATTTCAATCTGTATCATAGTGAGAAATAATAAAAACTTATGAATTACCTGTAAATGCCTGTTGTATAAACTTTTGTCACTTTTTATAATTTTTAAATAGTCTGTAGTTGCAAGCAAGTTAAATGTGTGACCGGCACACCGAACATGCTTTGGTAAAACTCAATGAATCCAAGCAACTAAATTCTGGCAACTCTTCATTATCAAATCCAAAATTATCAATACCGAAATCTTTGAAAGCCTTTACAAAGTTTGAACCGTTATTGGTAATTGTAGCAACGATATTGCGATGGTTTAAATTGAAGGTTGTATTAATTTCAGATATGAGGTCTGCTATTTGTTCTGCAGAATGAGTCCCAGAAAATCTCCTACAGGCAAGTCTTTGAAAATTGTTGTCAAGCCAATGACAAGTATATCCCAGAAAACTCCGATGCGATGCAAACCAAATGTCAGCGGTTGTGCAAAAGTACTTGCTGGATTTCATGACTGAAGCGATTAAATCAAGCATTTCGTCATATGCATTATTTAATAAATCCATTATCTTTAGTCTACTTCTCACAGTAAGTGCAGTTCCTTTAAAAAGCTTGATGAAGGCTTCTCGTTCTACAATGGACAGCGGTGGTATTGTATCCACAATAAAATCTATAAAACATTGTCCAAACTTCGCTCCAAACACTGATATTGCTACAGTCAATATACTGATTATAGCTCTTCTCAGAATGCATGAAAATGCTATAATCAGTTTATTGCCTTAAAGAAATCAAATAGTGACTGTAGCAATATTGTAATATGTAGCCCCTTATTATTTTTTTGCATTTTTGACAAACGGCCGATAAATGGTCTTTTGAATTCAGCTACATACACAAATTATAATTAAAAAAAATCGATTTGTGTGATTCTTTCTTTTTTACAAAATATAATATTTACAAAATAATTTTGTTTTAGATCCTCCTGAGACCCAAGCTATATCCAGAATGACCAAACATATGGTGTAACTTATGGTCACTCATAGGGCTTATCTGAGAGTAAATTTCAAACTCCAAAAAAGTGGGGTGGGGGGTTTCCGAGAAAAGGGTGGTATCATATATTATATATTGGGTCTATATCTAACAATAATTTTTTTTATTTATTTTGTTTGTTTATTTTGAAGAAAAGACAGTTGTTGTTTAAGCAAAAGAAAGAAAGAAAGCAAGAAAAACAATGCTAATTTAGTTTATAAATATACAGTTACCTTTTCTTCAAAATACATACCATAACGACGGTTATAAAAACTTTTCATACTCTGTTCTGTCGTCTCATCACGAATAAGAGAAATAAAAAAAAAAAAAAAAAAAACCGCCTCATTTCTATATAATTAAATCGCTAGCGCAAGAGCTTGTGATTCCCCCTGAGAGTTTATTTCTGCGCCGAATTCAATGATTCTAACACTGATCGAAAGCTTCAGCAGTATAAATTATATTGAAAAAAGTATATTAATGAAGTTATTATGGGAACACATTATTTCAACGTAACTACATTCACAAATGAGGTGTCTAAAGAAAATAACGTCTTGGAGCAATGACGAAATGCACTCTGATTCTATAAATATAAACAATTTGTTAACACTTAATCTTAATATTTATCAGGATCTCTATCACGAAAATTAGCTCTTATTTTTTGGAACGAGGTGCCACTAGGACACTAGAGGCCAGTAAGTAGCCATTTTATTCGTAAATAGGTTTTCTACATACGAGATTGTTAATAATATTTATAAACTAGAAATGCAAATCACTGCTCTAGAAAATCCTCTTTCTTTTGACACCTCATTTGTTAAGATTGGGTGAGTGGGAGAGCCGCAAATGGTGATAATGATTGCAGAGCATTGAGATGCAAAGCATTATGATCATGTTAGAGCGCGCACATATACTCACACACACACTATTGCAACGATACCCACTGCTGCCCGACTGCTGGCATTGGTCATCACTGAAAGAAAATTGTGGGCGATGCATGTGACATGTGTTTTACTAAACATACCTGTTTCAGTTCACTAAGAAACGTGCCATTAAACAGAATCTTTTTTTCACGTAATTCATCCAACTTCATCCGTTTTGTGCTTTCGTCAGAAGTACTCTGGGAAAGTGGTCTCTTTCTTGAATTCAAATTAAACTTTGATGGTAAGAACGGTGGATTAGTTATGGAATCTTCGGGTGAAAAGTCGACGTCTATTAAATCTTCCTCTCGATTGCCGAGATAGCTGTTTTCTTCCATATCCATGTCCTAATAAGCAATATAAATTATATGTACTTGCTTTTTCCAGATTTTAAATTCGAATATGTAAGTTAACACAGAAGTCCTCAATAATACAACAGTGTCATAATATCCAGCACACGACGGGATAGTTCACAAAGAAGCATTGCAACAATGTCTCCGATATTTAATATCCAGCCGATATTTAATATCCAGTAAACAACAGAACCAAAGTCAGCAATATGCAACAATGTCTTCAGTAATCAACAGAACCAAGGGAACCAAGGCCAAACAGTAAACAACGGAATCACAAACAGATACGACGTAAACATCAATTTCATCATAAACATCGGTTTCATCTGCGCACTTGCATTCTGTAGCATATTATAAATACTAGAGCATAAGTTATTCCTGTTGATCAGTTTCACAGTGACTCTTATAAAATAAAGTTGTGTTTTTTTTAAAAAGGCAAATTTAAAAGTTTGTTTTTAACTTGTATAACCACACCTACCAAGTTTTCGAAAAAAGCCGTAATAACTTGCACGATTAAATCAAGGAACTCTTATTTACGAGAAAACCGAACAAGAATAAATCTTTGACACTTGTGACCTAGATTATTTTCCGGCAATTCGCTCGAGTTCCGTTCCTCACACTAAACTCTCCAATGATCTCCGATCATCATACTCCACCTAACCCTTCCAACATCAAAGCCAACCGTCATCTTCAGGGACACATTGTATGTTACATACATAATTGTATACAAACCCAGCAACAGCCAAAGAAAAGAGCAGCCACTCACGCAGTCATAACATGCTAATGCCGTGACCAAACATGTATGTACGTTGATTTAGGTAGTCAACGAATTCACGTGCTTAGTCATTAAGAGCAGACTACCTAGCAACAGTAAGCAAAGTGGAACTTGTTGGATGCTCTATTTTCTTTTCCATGATGGATGGACCGTAAGAGCGAATGATGGTCAACAACCTAACATGCTGCTATGTTCTCTGTGCAGAGAAAAGTAGAAGTCATGTATTGAACATTTATGTATAACAGTTTAGTTTTAAGCTTATGTATGTAACATTGTTAGTTTTAAGATAAAAATTTAACTCAGTCTATGTTCAGAGGTTGAAACAACAAACATTACTCAATAGACTTAAAAATACTTGAAAGTACTGGTCCAGTCCTTTGGTACTTAAGTATATGGTACTTGGTACTTGTACCAAAATACTTGAAAAATACTGGTACTTGTCTCTTTTCGAATACCAGTACCAGGGTACTGAAGTATAAGTACCAGTACCTACTGCTGTTACTTGCAAGGACTGAAGTCCTGAAATACATAAGCACTTTACAGGTCTGGTTGGAAGTATACGTAATTAGACAACCGCTAACGAGAACAACTATGTAATTATGATAACGTATGTGTACTTTTCTCCCCTTGATTTCTCGTAGTGATGAATGATCATAGAGTGAGAGTCAAAGAGAGTATGTGATCGTGATCGCTCTATATCGTGCATGAGCCGCAAACATACATGTGGCAGAGCGACAGTCGTGTTTTAGCATTCGCATCATATTAAATGTTAATTTACTCGTGTAAGCTATGTTTATTTATATGAGCGCGAATAAAAGTGTTGCGGTCCCTTGAACTAACAAGGCGCAAGAAACCGATTACAGCTTCAATCCTTTTTTTTACATTGTCAGTCGTCAATTGTAGTGTTGTGGTGAGAGAGAAAGAACAAAAGAACAAACTCATGCATTTTTCTACAGCCAGTGCAGCGTTCAGACTTTACTGCGATAGCAGTAGATCTGCTGCGCTTTTGGCTAAAATCTCAAATCTACTGCACCACTGCGCTTTGCTCACAATCTACTACGATTTTTGATTAATTCGTAGCACAGTAAAACAAAATGACAAATGAAAATGATTGTTAAATCTCTTCTACGCCTACCTCAACTGCCATTACTTTCGGAGTACCTACATATACTATATTTAACTGTTTTGCCCCATAGCAGTGCAGAAAAAGCAATTCTCCCAAATGAATTTGATAAAAACCAAATAAAGTAACATCCCTAACGTTTGCACATTCCTCAATTCAAAATCGCCGAAATATTTTTGTACCTATGCGGGGGTTCATTCAATTTTTGAACAAATACAAATTTACTGAAGGACATTTTATATTAGTTAAATAACTAAATCCGGATATCCACAGGCATGCAAGATTGCGCAAATTCATGATGCCAGCCTGTGGATAGCCTTGCCAGTGTGTTTGCGCAAACATGCCTGTGTGATTTTAAATTTTTTTGAAATCCGCTGGTATGCATGCCCGCCTGTGGATAGCAATGATTGCGCAAATTGTTTTGCTTACGTTATTTATTTTGGTATGAATTTAGTGACATTTATGAAAGTTTGCCCGAATTTTGGTAAGTGAAGGGAGAGTCATATGAGGAATGCGCGTGCATGCATGCTAGTGGAAAGCAAAATAAATTTGCACAAAATTTGCGCATTCTTGCATGCCTGTGGATACCCACCTTAAGTATCTTCTATTAAAACTAACATTTTCAATAATTTAGGGCCTGAATTGCCCTGAATTTTAGAACTTAACAGTTATTTATTTTTGTTTAGTTATTTTATTAATTTTTTCTGTAAACGCTTGCCAAATGAATACGCCATTGAAGTTACTTTTTTTTTATTTTTTATTTTTCAATAAAGTTATGTACAATTATGTATTTAACATGAAGTTGTAAATCTACTGCGGAAATTTTGGTTTTACTGCAATTTTTGTTTCCATCTACTGCGAAATGCGGTTTCTGAAGTCCGAACCCTGAGCTAATGTGCCCGTGCGAGAACTCTCACAAGAGAAAATCCAACCCATAAAAACCCAACCTCCCTATAAAACATCCAAATTTCCCCTATTATTTGTATATGTTAACTGATGGAAATCTCGTGGAAATCATACGGGAAATGCTTATTTTTTTGGGAGTTCATTTTGGGTAGAATATTTGTTTTGATCGGTTTTAAATCTGCTAAAATTTATAAACTGAAAGTGCAATTCGTCAGTGCTCCACGAAATTGTCTTTCTTTTGGTACCTCATTTGTTAAGATTGGTTAAGTATGAGAGCCGCAAATGGTACCTATACTACAGAAATAATATACAAATATGATGTTCTGGCCGGATTATTACCACAGTCAACTTCTTTACATCATTGTCTCTGCAAAATAATCTCAAAAGCAATAAATTGACATTCGCTTTGAAAAAATAAACCTTCTAACATATCTGAATGGTGATGCAGCCATCGAAAGACCGCGAAATCTATTCATGATATTTCCAAAGCAACGACATGTTCGTATGTCCCAGAGATGAAAAAAGCCGTAATTTTGATATCCATATTATATATAAATGCATCACGATGGGACAATTATTGATACCACAACTGCATCTAGAAAACCACAAATTATATTGGATTATAACTCGACTAAGGGTGGAGTAGATCACATGGAGATGATTTTCAACTAATCGGTGCTTTTTGGCGTTATTCTACAATATCCAAAGATATAGATATAGAATAGCCTGATCTATTTTAGAGGTACATAGGGCCTTATCATAAATACGTCTCTAAGGCGCGTATTATGAATTCCTACTACGACTCTGCGCACGAATTCTGTTGACATCGAGGAGGGTTTTATTTAATACACCATCAAATTCTACTTAAGTATAAACCCTACCCGATTTCTGTGCTGAGCGCGAGGAAGGTTTCAGTTGGCTAATTATTCATTTTCATCACGTATATTCGGCAAAAAGACGCATTCATATCGAGTAATGTTTCGTTTTTACATTATTTTAGGGCGGTTTGGATAAAAAATTTCTTGAAGTTTTAAATAGCTATAAAGCTATCATTTCGTGCTAATTTACCGAAAATATTTACAGGATCGCCCTTCAACTGTTTTATAACTAAATAAGAAAAAAAAACTAATTTTTTTGGTAACGCATTTCTGTTTTAGAAATCAGAAATAACATTATGTATTTCGTTTTTTTCTTCAGCTAATTGCAATTGGTTGTACTTTAATATTTTTAGTTTTGCTATGGACGTTGGTTAAAATAAACTTCGATACATATTACGATGTTTTTATATTTTTTAAATGATGTGTGAAACGGTTGATAACTTTCAAGCCACCTGGCTATTTTCGTATATACCAAGAAGTTTATTGAATTGTTTTCGAATTGGAAAGTGCAGATTGATACTGCTTTAAGAATTATTCATCAAATATTTTATTTTCTGGTAGTTTTTTTTTAGGAGCATTCATTTCGGCGAGGTCTGATAGAGACTGTTGCATGTTACTTTAATGTTTAGATCATCTGGTTCAATTGATTCGTTTTCGACCATATGCCTCTAAAAAAGTTTTGTCAATTTATTACCTACTAGCTGATGTACCCGCTTCGCTGCGCATACAAAAATATGCTCTTTGTATGTAGATATGTGTGTTCGTTATAAATTGTCTACTGGAAGGATACTTCCAGCTTAATGCTTCACTTGTCCTTGCACCTTAACAGTTGGCATAAATCCTTGCTCCGCAATTTGTTTAGCACGAAATGAAGTCATTTGAAAAGAATTATTATAGGTTCGTATAGACTGAATGAATTGCTTGGATAAAGGATTTTCTATAAATATTAAAGAAAAAAGTAGTTCAGATGGATTAGCAATTTCTTCCAATCTAAATTTTCCGCTTTCTTAAATATACAGCACGTTCTTACCGCCAAAACGTCAAAACATAATACACACATATCTGTATCAGTTCCAAGCCCTTCATCAACTTATCATAAAAAAAAATTGCAACCAAATTTATCCAGTGATTGAATTAGTGATGATCGAACAATTACAATTCCTATAAATGTTAGGACGAAGCAATCCCAATCACGTGTACTACACGGGAACGGCACAAAATCCCGACTTTCGAAATCCCGACTATACAAAATCCCGACAAAAAAAAATTCGCATTTCTAAAAATCCCGACTGTCAAAATCCCGACAAATGAACTTTTGTGAAAAAATTTTCGTTTTGCAATGAATTTTTTTTGCTGAAAAAAAATGTAATCTTTAAATCTCTTGAAAGCATTTTTTTCCTCATTCTTAAAAGAATGTTTTTCGCCCACTGCCCCTCCATCCAATCAAAAAAAAAAAAACAGAAACTTACCAAACTACACTATGAATTTGTTAACAAAATCGTTTGCTTAAGTGCATCTGATGAGAATCGAAAAGCGCTGTTCTTCTTGATTCTCATACAATCATATACCATCCTGATTGCATTTCTTGTAAATTTACTAATTTTATATAAATAAAACAAGTTCATTATTGTTGAATAATCTCAATCTCTTCATCGTTTTGTGGTCCTGAAAAGGACCGTTGAGATAAAGTGTTTACATGTAGCAAAATAAATCAATAAAATTCATTGCACTTAAAGTAATAATACAAAAAAAAAAAAAAAATAAAAATCACATTGTGTATAAATATGCACACCTTTTTGAACTTTAAAATAGCGCAATATTTGTGGCTATACCCTTCAAAAATGTCTCCGTATCCATGGCTTCCATTCTGTCGATGACGGACTGAATTCTGATTGCTTTTGCTGCGTTCTTTGTTTTTCTATGTGCATTGCCATTTTTCGCCTTCTCCACTTCGGTCATTGCCATCACTAGCTCTTTTGACAAGTCCTCAATCAGCTTATACAAACCGGCGTGCTGCTTTCCCACTACGACTTTCAAGCATCGATGCCACGCTTCTACGCTGTTTTGCGTGCGCGGTTGATGACAGTCTGCAATTGGTGCAGCCACGGACCAAAATTCGGGATAGTATTTTGGTTTATAACTTGGAGACTTGCCAGAAATGTAGTTTTCCTTGAGCCATCTAGCAATGCTCCTAGCATCCTAATCCTGCATTTTCGTATAGAGGGCGTTATAATAAGCCGGTATTTTGCTCGCTGGTACAAAGGCTAAACTCTTTAGCATCCTCAGCTGAATTGCGAATTCCTCATTGTCGCCATATTTCGCACTGAGGCCTTTGGTTTGTACTCTTCGCCAAATATCTGACCAAAATGGAACAAACAGCCCCTATATTTGGCGGAAGGCATAAACTCTTTGGCCGCACCCGCGATTGCCATCTCGAAGTCAGTTATTATGACACTGGGATTGAGGTTTATACTCTCTTTGCATGCAATTTTAAAGAAATCAAAAAAAAAAATTGCAAATATGCCTCTTTTGATTTTCTGCTCATCAGGCAAAATATAAGAGGAACCACCGTGCCCTCTATGTATCCATGGATAGAAAAAAGTTGTTTCATGATCGTCGGAACAACATAAAACGTGCCACCCATCAGCCAACATTTCGAATCACGAAGAAGTTTTAAGCTGGTGCGTGTTCCAAATATAATGTTTTTTTCCCCATTGAAATCAGCCGCGTCCAATACAAACAGCTCACCTTCAAGGTAACGTAAGTTGTTGGGGATGTTGACTTCGTCCAACGAAGCTGGCTCTTTGACAAACGTAGATCGCACTCGAGCAATTTTCACTTTCTGTGCACTTTTGGACGGCAAGTACACTCTGCAGCTCTTTTCCGTGTCACAGGTAACATCGCGAATTATCCTTGAAGGCGGCTCGGATTTTGTAATAGCCTTTTGCTTCACTGAGCTGTTTGCAATGCCAACATGTTTTTCGAAGGCCAGAGGATCGTGGCTATGAGTTGTTGGCTGTTTCTCTACATAGGTTCTCCCATCTCTTTCTATTGTTGTCATGCGAGCCTTGCAAAGATGGCTTTTTCGCTCAGCGCAACACCAATATTTCGAAATTTGTTTTGTTTTCTCTAAGTGGTATATGTAACCATCCAGCACAATGTTTACCTTACCTTTATTAGACTTAATCACTTGCACTTCCATGGTTTATTTTCGCTTAAAAAAAAAAACACATTTAAATTAAAAACACAAAACTGCAAAAAATCTTGGATTTAGATAATTCTTAGCAGCATTAGCTGAGAATCATAAAGCATTCTTTTGCGTGCATAGCGCACTCCAACTCCCACGTTCTAAGAAACAACTATTGCATCATCATTTACAAAAAATTCTGATCGGAAGGGTATACCGTATCATGAGGATCAAAAAGAACAGCGCTTTTCGATTCTCATCATGTGCACTTAATCAAACGGTTTTTGTATCTGGTTCATAGTGCGTGTTTTGGTAAGTTTTTTTTTTTGTTGAGCTAAGTGTTGAGGGAGGGACTGGTGAATCGTGTGACAAATCGTTCTTCTAAGAATCAGAAAATAGTTCCGCGAAGGGATATATATATTTTCATACAAACCAAAAAAAATAAAATAGCAGCACGTTCATGACTTACAAAATACCGACTTTCGGGATTTTGTAAGTCGGGATTTTGTCAGTCGGGATTTTGTCAGTCGGGATTTTGTGGTCGGGATTTTGTGGTCGGGATTTTGTAGTCGGGATTTTGTAAGGCGGGATTTCATGCCCAACCCTACTACACGCATACCCGCTGGTGCATTGACGGTGGCAATAGTCTCCACCGATCGTTATCGCGAAAGCATACAAACAATATTTCTCTGTGTTATTACTTTTCTCACAGAAAATACACAAAAAAGATATACATATACATACATATATCAAAATATTTGTTGTGAAATAATCTAAACAAATAAGTAAATTTTATTTTAATACGTTATTTAAGAACTAAGATAGAGTCAGATAAATGCCAAAAAGTCGAAAATAATACTCTTCTTTTTCTCATTTAGACGTTTTTTTTTATCCATTTTATAGATTTAACCCTACCAAATTCGATTGCAAAAAACTGCATCCAAATCCGTTCAGTAGTTTTGTTGTTTTTGCGACACATATATACATACTTTTTTTTTAGACTTCGTTTTATAAAAGTAGTGAAGTGATTGCTATATTCGCGAAAACAGATCGTTTGCTAATATATTTGGTGAGTTTGTGCTAAGTTTGTTCATAAATTCTCTTTTATTCAATGGTTTCCTGTTGTTCTTGATCATGTTGTGGCCATAGATTTCAGATTATGTAAAATTATCAATAATAATCTTAGTAGAAAAATATGTTCACTCAAACTTTCACAAATCCTAAACATACGTCAAGCAGACGTTAATCACCTAAATATGTCAAAAATGGCGGTACTTACCCTAGCGATCACTGAGTTGATAAAAGAGCACTAGGCGCTAACTTTAACCTTTAGGAAGAGATAAACAATTTTCGACTGCCTATATCTCAGGCGTAGATAATGCTTTTAGGGATACAATGGATGTTGCTTGTTTAGCGGCATATATTATTTATATTGAGCATGATCCTTGCCTATGCTTGCAATCTATTCAAGTTTGGAGTTTAGATCAGCTGATAACGCGATTCTGTTTTATCAAATCAGCCATGGTTAGCGTACTCGGCTCGTAAATCGCAAGAATGCTTCCACAACCAATCAAAGAATCTGATAGCACCGGCCGTTTGAAGGTGCAATGTATTTGCAAGAAATTCTATAATGATGACCGAATCAAGAAAAATGTTCGGCAGCGTTGCCAAAATTGTTTGTGGTCGCTTATTTCACCTGCTCCGGTTATTTGCTTGGATTGTACCTACTAACAATGTCTCAAATAAAATTATAAAGTATATTACAAGAAAAAAATGTTTCTATACAGAATGTACTGGGTGGTACCTGGGTACCATCCATGGACACTCCCGTCATAGGTTTGAACAATTGTAAAAAAAACACATTTTTTTTTCACTTTGTTTCAATAAGTTTGGAAGTCATGGAATCTCCAAAAAATCGGAATAGTGGAAAAAAACAAATTTATGTTTGAATGTCCAAAAAGTACCCGAGTACCACTTATGGGTTGTTGAGGGTTAAATGGGTTAATACGCAAACTTTCTCTATCAGTATCTTTTCCAGAAGGTTTTTCGCTTTGATAAATTAAAAATCCAATAATTTCATAGAAATATTTGAAAAGTTAACCCAAAATACACTCGACTGAGTATGCACGGGTAAATAATAAAATATTATCAAATTATTCTCAAATCATAGATCTCCGAGTATTTCCAAAATCACTTTCTGAATAACCACAGCCCGAACCAAATACGAGTATTATACGAGTAGATCTAAATAATTTTTCCAAATGTTTTCAAATTCGAAATTCCTATCTATGAAACTATTTTCAAATGATAACCGTAAATCCAATTAGTTATACAATATGCCCCTCTCTATCCACAGAAATATAATACTTCCGTACTCGCATATATTCCACTGACGTTTAATGTTGATCAAATTGGTAAAATTCTATTATTGCTACCAACTAAAATACAATTCCATCTAAATCAGGGTAAACAAGCGAAATTCTTTGTCCATCCGCCTGGACCGTGAACATTCCAACCACATTTTCACCATCTACTCGCATATAGTGACATTCATCACGGAAGTCGGGTGACCATCCGCATACGTTAATGGTCGCAATCAAATTAAATTATTCCGATGTTTCGGATTCATTGGCGTAGAAAATTGAGTGATGTATAGGTATATCCAGAAACCGCACTGAAGCGTCATCGGTTTTGCCAGCCAACACAATTCAATGAGAATTTATGCATTACCTACGCTTCCTCACTTTTCATGCTACACACTTACCTAGTCTATCAGCTTAGGTATACACGAGTGAATAATGAATAAAAAAAAATAGAAATAAAATAATAAATAAAAATTCAGATTTGAAATTTCCACCAGCGTTTGTCAAATCAATTTTTAAAAATGTGCAGCAAGTTTTATTGAAACGATTATGTATGTCGAGTATACTTGCATACACGTACGTGTCCTGAAATTAAATTTTTTTTTTACTATATTTGAATACTCTTATTGAGTTGTAATTGAGTAAATTTCACCCATCCATCCGTGCAAATTGAAATTGATGTAAAATCTATGAGGTGTTATTTGAAATACATTCAAACGCACTTGACTCTATTCATTGGCAGTCAATGAACTCAATGGAGGAGCTGCTCTCTTCAATGGACTGTGAAAACTATTTGCAATCGCTTTCAAATCGAAAACACACATTCAGGAATAACTGACGAGCAGAAATCCTCGGAAGTACTACTAGGGAAGCTATATTTTTACATGTTTCAAAGGGGCGGGGGGTGTGTTTTTGGAGGGCTGATTTGCATACTCTTCTGTTTATCGTTCTGTCATTCGTGATGTACATATATTCATTTAATTTGCGGAGCAGTTTTATAAGATGTGTGTGTATATTGAATTCGGAGTGGAAGTGATTGCATTCCACTTTGAAGCTGTGCCTACTCTGTTTCGCAAAAATTGTCAGTACAGGTCTTATGGAGAGCTTACTTTTAAATACTGGTGCTTGTACATGATTTCATGGCACTCAATTAGAAAAACTACCACTGAAATAAAAACCGAACCACCCACATAAAAAGTTTTTGTTTTTGTGATTTTCCTCAAATTCACATGCATCCCATTATGACCAGCCTGCCACACAGCCGATGGCAGAGTGATCGTGGCCGACAGTGTGACCGTAGTGGAATAAAATATTCCACTAGTGGAATATTTTAGACCTGCAGAGAACATATTTTTTTTAGAAAATATGCGCATATAAAAGTATATTATCAAAAAAGTATATTAAGATAAAAAAATATTCTCCATATATTAGAATTAAATTCTTCATTAAAGTTAATTTAATTACTTCTAAATCACAAAATTCACGAATTTTTGAGCTCTTGCAACTCTATTTTATGTTTATTTGCTTCTAAAGTAACCGTAGTACAGTAACAGGCTTTTTTTCTATGCGTTTTGCACTATACATAGTAGTAGTCCGTTTCAAATCACTGTGGACTTTTGTCCCGCATGTTTTTTCTTTTCTGTATAAAGGAAAGGTTCACTCGAAAAGAAAAAAAAAATGCACGTGGCTTCCAAAAAGACTGAGATCAGTTTAAAAAAAAATAACATATGAAGCTTTTTTTTAAATGAATAACATAATAATCAGTTACCTATACTTTGTTCCACAGTGTAAGTTTTTCTTTAATATTCTGAGGTTTTTAATTTTTTGTTCCACATTTTTGACACCTAAATTTTTTGACTGGGTTATTGCAACAACTTCAATATAAACAACTACCCGAATTTCGATTATGTAGTTGATTTTATTGAGGTCGTCCTGTACCAAGTGGAATATAAAAATATTGAAGTGGAATATAAATATTCCACTTTCCGAGTAAGTGGAATATTTTTGAGAGAAGCTAATGGTCACACTGCTGGCCGAACACAATTGTGAAGCTGCAGCGCTGTCAAATACACATAAGCCTGTAGCTAAAGTATAAGTAGCTGCGGCGCCAACTCCAACTATCGAACGTGCTGCTCTATTTTTTGACAGTGACGGAAAAATAGATTGCTGGCATAAAAGACAATAACATTTGATCGGACTTTAATCGTAATTAAAAAAAATATTAAAAAAGAGTGACAACAATTTCTTTTTTGACAGCAAAACAACTCGTGGTACACTGCCCCATTGTGGATGTGCATTGCTTCTTCAGTAAGTGACTTTTTTAACAGTTTGTTCTACAGGCTACAGCGACTTTCTATTCTGCCCCTATTTTCGTAAAGACCCTACTACAATTTTAACACTTTCGAGATATAGGTAAATGGTAAATTGACTTTCGCAACCTGAAGATAAAACATGAAAAATACAAAAAAAAAACATTGTTTGGCTGCATAATGCATGCTTTATTTTTTTAAGTAATTACAAAAAAAAACAATTGTTAGGTATTGGCAAAAAAGTGGTAGATAGGGCTTTTAAGCGTTTGAAAATATATTAAAAAAAACTCTTATATATAATGGTTATAATGGTTTTGAAACTATATTCTATAGCTGAAAAAAACTTATTGCATTAAATCCATTTATTTGAAAAAAGTATTTTTTATTACATAAAATCATAAAATATTCTATTACTGCAAGAAAAGACATGACCAAATGTAGGGCTTTATAAAAAACGTGGGTAGACATTTCCTTTACAGTGTGTTATAAAAAGGCCCTATGTATCAGTTAGTGTTTTTTTTTAAATATTGATACATATGTTTTGTAAATAGTACTTCTAAAAATTTGCTATTTTCTATCGCATTTTAAGATCTAGCATTTTGAAATAAATATAATTAAATCGGAAGCAATGCCCTAATTCCAAATATGCATTAGCCTCGAAATCGAAAATTTTTTAGATAGGGCCTTTACGAAAATAGGGGCAGCATTGTGTTCGGGCAGTATCCCTCGCTATGTACCTATATGGAAAATATGAGCATCAAATAATGGCAATTAAGTAAGAACAACTCGTTACTGCTTTTTCTGTAGTTTCTGTCAAAGAGCTTGGGGATTTTGTGCTTGAGAACCAATGAATGAAATTGGGTATGTGAGGGAGTTCCCGCTTTGAAGGAAAATCAAAACCAAAGAGAGACGGACAGGAATGTCTGTTATTTTGAATTGTATTACAGGGAAATAACAGTATTTTGACAACAGAACACTCGCGAAAGCATCAGAACAGCACATATCGCATTCGCATCGCATTGCATCGCTTTATCGCACCACTGTGTGCGTAGCTTAAAAGTCTTTTCCCGGTGCCACCTCTTTCGAATGTCTGACAAGCTAAAGCAATCAAAGAGTAACTATTACTTGTCAGAGAGTTTCTCAACTCGCCGTTCGGAGTCGGCAAAAAACTGTAGGTCTCTCCTTTTCGTGAAAAAATATAACCACCACTCACAAGTGGTTGCGAGAAGTAGGGCCTGGTTCACCTCGAGCTGTAGCGCCACCTAAAGAAAGAAAGATTCATCATTTTGTCTTGAGTCTTGACTCTTGAATACATTGCATGTCTCTATACTTTGGTGCCACTAAAAAGCATTATTAAATAAATTACTTCCAATTCCACGACCTTGTACATTACCAAATAGCGAAAAAGAACTACCATTTATTTTTGTTGATGACGCTTTCGCTCTGACTTATAATTTTATGAAACCGTATAGGTAAATAGGCTTAACTATGGAAAAACGAATTTTCAATTATCGACTAAGCCGTGCACGTAGTATCTTGCTATTGTAGAAAACGCATTCGGGATCGGCTCCAAGATTCAGTTTATTTCAGCGACCTATTCAGTTGTCTCCTCAGAAAAGTAAAACAATCGTCTGTTGCTACTTGCATTATTTTAGACGAAATCAGCCACAAAAATAATTTTCAAGGAGCACCGTAGATACTGAGAACAAAGAGTCAGGCAATGTCATCGACGGCGAATGGAGAACAAGTGATCTATCTATTAACAACACTTGTTCAAATTTCTGACAGCAGAAATTCAATTGCCAGTGCAAAATCTGTCAGGGATAGCCTACTGTAATTTCTTCCATGGCAACATAAATTTGTACGATATAATCATCATACATTCCTATGTGTTATTTCTTTAGTAAAGGTACCATTTGTTGCTCTCACACTCAACCAATAATAACAAATGAGGTGTCAAAAGAAAGCCTGGAGCACTGACGAATTGCACTTTCACTATAAAATATGTATTAACAAATGAAAAAAAAACACCCAAAACAAATATACTACCCAAAATGAGCTCCGAAGAAAATAAACACTTCCCATCTAATGGAAGTTTGGATTTTGGGGGTTGGATTTTGTCTACCGAGAGTTCTGGCACGAGTACACTAGTTTCATTTAAAACTTATAAATAAATATATAAATATCTGCCGGCACACTTAAGTGTAATTTTTTGTTGCCACTAACACAAAGGTATTAATAAATCCCTTTAACCCTTACCGACCCATACAAAATTACACACTAAACAGCCCATAGGTGGTACCGAGGTACCGCCATATATTTCGGTGCGTTTTGCATAGAAATCATTCGATCATGTTTGTAGAAAGTGTGCGTAATAATGAAAATAACTAATTAGGATAACGTCTGAGTACTTTCTCTCCTTTATTTTTGTAGTTATCAACGATCACAGGGTGAGAGTCAATGTCAAGTCTTTGTTTTGAATTGTCAATCATCGATTGCAGTATTGTTGTAAGAGATTTCTAAATTTCTTTCATGTTTGTATTGTCTATAAGTGACGGAGGAACAAATTTGTGAATTGTACTAAAATGTTCTGGCCGGAATGTCACCACAGAGAACGTCTTCACATCATTACCTCTGTTAAATAATCTCAAGAGCAATGGATTGACATTGCTGAGGACGCTTCGAAAAATGAGCCGTATATCCCAATGGCTACATCGCCATCGGTCGAAAGACCGCGAAATCTATTCTATTTTGTTGGTTTTAGAGCCGAAGCAACGATATATTCATATGTCCCGAAGAAGAAGAAAGCCATAATTTTGATATCCAGCATGCACATATTACGATGAGGCAATCGATACGACAACTGCATCTATAAAACTACAAATCATATTCGATTATAACTCGACTAACGGTGGAGTAAACTATAATGGAGTTATACCACTAAACGTAAAACTAATTGGTGGCCTTTGGCGTTATTCTACAATATATATGATGTTGCTTGTTGAGAGCATGATTTAGAAAATGTCCGAAAAAAGCTTCGGGAACTTTTCCTGAAATAACTGGCTCGAGACATATGCTTGCCATCGATTCAAGATCGGAGCTTAGATCCGCTGACAACGCGATTCTATTTATCAAAACAGTAAACAGCCATGGGAAGCGAACATTTCGTTTCCATAACCAATCGAAGAATGAGATAGCACCGGTCATTTGAAGAAGCAAATTATTTGCAAGAAATGCTATAATGATATCCGAATCAAAGAAAGTGTCGGAAACGTTGCCAAAATTGTTGTAATACTGTTTACGACCCGCATATTACACCTCCTCTGGTCATTTGCTTGGATTGTACTAACAATATCTCAAATAGGTATATAGTACAAAAAAGTACGTTTCTATACAAAATGTACTAGGTTGTACCCGGGTACCACCCATGCGCACTTCCGCCATTGGCTTAAAAAATGGTAAAAAAACACACATTCTTTTCACTTTTTTTCAATAACATTTAGTTTTTATTTCGATTAAAAATGATTTTCTAGAGATGTCATGGAATCTCAAAAAAATCGGAACAGTGGAAAAAAAATATTTAGGTTTGAATTTCCAAAAAGTACCCGGGTACCACCAGTGGGTCGGAGAGGGTTAAACGGTTTCGTCATCTAGGCTCAGTTTCAATTGCAAATGCCCGACACCATCATTAATAAACAGATTCGATCAAAGTTCATTTCTAAAATTGATCATTTGCTTTATCGTCTCAACCGTTAAGATCTCAAAAATTTCATTTCATACAATAAAAAGAAATTACATTGTAACTGCAAATATTAAAATTATGGGAGACAGACCCTGTCCGGTTTTTTTGCATTCATTTATTGCCGGTAATAACAAACACAATATAAAAAAATGTCGAGGTGGTGAAATTCCATTGCCTTTTCATCTCTCATCTGGTTTCCTTGGCCAAACTCCGGCATGAGGTTGTCATTGATCCTATTGGCCTGCATCTGAATACGAATTGAATTCCAATCGCACCTCAAATCGCCTTAGTGTACTCGTACGAGAACCTCCACAATACAAATTCTCATTGCATTCCTTTGGCGACTACAGCGGACTACCGACTGCATTGTATGTACAGTCAGCGTCAAAAGTGAGTAGACAACAATGCATACATTGTTAACATTCACTTCTCCTATAAAAACAAAAAAGATATTAAATTTTGAAAAACGGTTGAACAAAGTTTTATTCAGGTGCAACAAAATAAAAAACAAAAAATTCACAAAAAACAACAACAACTATTTTTATTTTAATATTAATGTAAAATGGTCCATAAATAACGCGTCAAAAGTAAGTAGACAGTGTCTACTTACTTAGACACTTCATCTCTCTCAATCTTCTGATAGTAATCCGCTAACTTTACCGTTTTCAAAAGAAGATCAGCGAGAGATCAATGCATTTGAGGAAAGGAGTGGTTCATTCTATTGTGTTTGCTTGATTTGAAAGCGAGTATAAATCGAGAGCAGTGCTTGTGAAAAATTACATAACATCAATTAAATAAAACAACAAAATGCGAAAAGAAATATCTTTAGAAACACATAAAATTAATGTGGGCCTGCATAAAAAAGGAAAAACATTAAGAGAAATAGCGGAGACAGTCGGAAGACACCATTCATCAATCGCGAAAATTGTTAAAAAATTCAATACCTTTGAAACAATAAGCAACTTTAAACGTCCGGGGCGACCAACGCGGCTTAGTGTACGTGAAAAACGAAATATTGTGAATGAAGTGAAAGAAAATCCTGCGTCAAGTGCAGTTAAAATTGCGGAAAATATTTCATCAACATCTGAAATACCTGTAAGTGCAAGTACTGTTCGCCGAGCATTACATAAATCTGGACTACATGGCAGGGTGGCTAGAAAAAAACCTCTCATCTCAAAAGTCAATAAAAGAAAGCGATTAAATTTTGCAAAGCAATATAAAGATGCTGATATTTCTTTTTGGAAAAATATACTTTTCTCCGATGAAAGTAAATTTGAAATTTTCGGAAACCAAACAAGGAACAAAATTTGGAGAAAACAGAATGAAGCATTTAAAGAAGTGAACTGCAAGAAAACAATCAAGAAGGGAGGGGGTCATGTGATGGTGTGGGGATGCATGGCGGCGTCAGGAGTCGGGGATCTTGTATTCATTGATGCTACAATGAAAAAGACTGATTACCTGATGGTTTTACAAGAGCATCTGCAGCCAAGTGTTGAAAAGGTAAGGTTGCCTAGGCATTGGATCTTCCAGCAAGACAATGACCCTAAGCATACCTCATACCTTGTGAGGGAATGGTTGCTTTACAGAACCCCAAGCCAGCTCAATCACCCCCCACAATCACCTGACCTTAATCCCATCGAGCACCTGTGGGATCACTTGGACCGAAAAATAAGGCTAAGGAACATTAGAAGCAAAGCGGAGCTGAAATAAGCATTGATTGAAGAATGGCAAAATATTTCATCGGAGGTAACGAATAACCTCGTCGAATCGATGCCGCGAAGAATTAAAGGAGTACTAGAAGCTAAAGGAGCACACACAAAATATTAAATTTAATTTATAATCATTTTTAAACCAAATGTTAACATGATCATTCATTGTGTCTACTTACTTTTGACGCGTTATTTATGGACCATTTTACATTAATATTAAAAGAAAAATAGTTGTTGTTGTTTTTTGTGAATTTTTTGTTTTTTATTTTGTTGCACCTGAATAAAACTTTGTTCAACCGTTTTTCAAAATTTAATATCTTTTTTGTTTTTAAAGGAAAAGTGAATGTTAATAATTTATGCATTGTTGTCTACTCACTTTTGACGCTGACTGTACATATATGGTAAGCGGATGCTACCCATTAACATTATGTATACTAAGCTCAAGTTTAGTACAGATAGTCCCAGCGGTTGACGGTCTGTTTCCAGTCTTTATATACACTACGAGGTGGATGTTTGTGTACGTACTGAATTCCTAATCGTATTTATTCTTCATCATTTACATCCAACCCTTTATGTGTAACGCTTAAAAGCATCAGCTTTAGGAGGTTGGCATGGTAATTCCTTCTAGAATTTCAATATGATTCTTGGAAAATATGTTAATTAACGGTACCTATCTGCTGAGTGTTGCATTTGAAGAATTTTCATATTGAAACCTGTTTAAGCTTTAATATCTTTATATACTAAGCATCTGCTAGCGGAGTTTTAAGACGAAAGTAAAATTACATTTTAATTTTTAAGTCTAAATTATGCTAATCCATTTTGATTTTTTTTGAAAACTAAGAGCCGACAACAATGATAACGTAAACTTTCTTCCTTCTTCTTTCCTTAGGTGGCGCTACAGCTATGGGTGAACCAGGGTCTGCTTCTCGTTCTCGCAACCATTTGTGTGTTCATGTTATATTTTTGCGCGATTGGAAGGGACCTTCAGTTTTTTGCCGACTCCGAACGGGGAATTGAGAAGCTCATTGACAAATTATACTCTTTGATTGCTTGTCAGTCATTCGAAAGAGGTGGCAATTTTCTTTTGATTTTTTTATCATTCAATAAAATTTTCATTTTCACTTTCGGGATTTTTGATTTTCGGGATTTCGGATTTTCTTATTAATTTTGAATTTTTGTGTCTCCGAGATTATGTTTATCTCTCCGACTCCCTAAGTTTGAACGCGAAAAATTGTGAATTATAGGTACTAAGATACATATGTACATAAAAAGTTTTTTCGAAAGTCTAAATAATTGATATAGAAACAAAAGTGTAGAGTCAATCACCATTATAACAGACTAACTGACCCGTGCGCCGTGCTCGTCTTTCTTCGACTGCCAGCAGCTTATAAGAGAAAAAAAAATATTTTCTTCTGATATACTTCTATAGTACACATGTACATAATATATTATGTATAAAGGTTGTCCTAAAATTCACGCAGGAAGTAATTTTGATAGAAATCACAGGTTTCTATTTTTTTTATTGATTCATAAAACATAGTACAGCATAAGGTTATGTATGGAATAGTATATCGGCTTTGCTGTGCATTCGTCGAGATTTTCTTTGCCCGTTCAGCACAAATGGGTTTATACTGCGCTCAATTTACTCAACTGCGTTGAAACGCATATTCTGGGCACATTTTCAGATCTGTGTCGTGGTGCCTAACACAAGCAACAACCACAAGCAGAGATTTGCCAGGGCAAAATATGCATCAACATTAGTGCTGGTTTTAGTGGTTAGGCTACGCTACATGCAACACTACCACAAGCAATGAATAAATAAATAATAAGAACATAAATACATTATTAGTATTCATGTGCGAGGGACTACATTATCTACGCAATACATTTTAAAGTGTAATCTTGTTTAGATTAAAGTCAAGAAAGTTTACATTTAAATTATAGATTTTACTCACGCGGTTAATAGGCTCATGCATCCCGTAGTTTGTTCTACGCAGGTAATGCGATCCCCCACGAAAGTTTAATCCTAAACAGGATAATAAGTCAGGTGCATCAATCAGACCTGAGATCAGTTGATGCATTAAAATGATGTCATTATTGACCCTTCTTTGAGCCAAAGGTTGCATTTGCAACAGTTTTATCCCATGCAAATATGGAGAGAGGCTAAAAGGATCGTCCCAGGGAAGACCTTTCAATGCGAAAAGAATGAATCGTCGTTTTCCAAGCTCTATTTCTTTTATTTCTTAGAGTTTTGAGATCTTTAGTGTACCAAGGATTGTTCGGGATTGCATTTTTCGATAATTTAGTTGGTACATATACAACTTCTTATACAATCATTTAGGATACTGTAAAAACATTTTATTGCATCCTCAACATTAGGTGAAACATTAATGTTTTGTAAATTGGAGCACCTTATTCTTTCGGGCAGTTGCTGATAATTAGCCAGTCGAAAGTCAAAAATATACGAGCTATCATTAGGGTCACTATTATCAAATATTATGATAGCTTAGGTCAAAAAATTCATTTTTTTTTTCCTTTTTTTTTAATTAAATTTTTATTTCTTCTTCATTCATTCAAGGTACATGTTTGTTATAAGCATACAAAGTCTTGAACAATTAATTTAATAAACTCAATTTATATTTAAATAACAAAATAAGATATAATTAATTAGGTATTTAGTGTATTTCATTACACTTAGAACAGAAGATAAGATAGATACAATCTGTTGTCGTATGACAAGTGTCGAATGTATCGTGCTGAAGTAATATTACATAAAAATAATTGGAATAGTGTTGTGGGGTTAAAAGTCGAAAAAAAAAGGAGAAATATGGAAAAGATGAATCAGGAGAAGGATTTTATACTGTACAGCATTTAAACTGATATTCTGATTATGTTATTAATTTCACAAAAATCTAAATTAAAAACCCATTTTTTTTATTTTTTTTAATTAAATGAGTACCCACCTAAGCTGAGCGAGTGCCTCGAATGTCGAAAGGTAAAGAATTAAAAACTCTAGGTGCTACTGATGTAAAAAAGTTAAAGTAATGTTAAGTATTGTGGGCTGGAAACGAAGTGTGTAAGCAGATGTGTTTCGGCTTAGACGAAATCCACTTCTTAGAAAAAATAATTTTAATACTTTATAAAAATAAAGATGCTTTAACGGAAGTATACTAGAGCTGCAAAACAGTAGAAAACTGTATTCAAGTCGTCTTTTTCCCCAAATGGTTCTTAAAATGTGCTTTTGAGATATGATCAAGGGTTGTAAATAGTTGGTAAATGTACCATCCAACATACTATACCATATTGTAGTTTTTATTGAACCAATCCATAATAAATAGTCTCAAGGAGCTTCCTGCAGCAAATCTTTCTTAAATAGAACGTCGATCTGTCTGTCTCTCGTTCTCGTCCTTCGTGTGCTCGCGCTGTGTGTAAACATTAAAAGGGTATTCATATCCCCTTTAGCGTGTGTAGATTATAAAAAAAAAAAAAAAAAAAAATTACATAAGTGGCAGATAATAAGTATTTCTTAACTGTTAAAGTGTGTGCTTTCCAATTCATTTTGCTATCAATAGTCAAGCCAAGGTACTTGAATTCAGTCACATGTTCTATGCGAACACATTTAGATAAGCATTGTACATCCACATTATAAGTACATATATAAATGGTCTGACCCATAAGTTTCAAGGCTCAGAGGTGTATCTATACAGTTTCTGCTATGTAGAATGAACAGTGGAATATTAAGATCAAAAGCAGATAGATTAAAAAACATGACCTTGGTTTTCTCACTTATGACAAATCTGTGAATTCCAAACCAGTGTCTCAACAATTCTAAGTCATGATTTATATCAGCAACCAAATCTAGGAGTGAATTACTAGAATATGCACAGGCTATATATCCAAGAGTGCATGATGTATATCTATGTTTGTTATGCTTGAACAAGATTCTTGAACAACAGTACTAACAGCGTCAAAGGAAAAGACCAAACCGAGAGTTCGATTATTGTAGTTCTTAATACAGCTGATTTGCTGTAAGTCAAAAGACGTAATGGAGTCAAGTTAAATAAGCTCCTGCTGAGCGGAATTATACGATGCTGTAAGATAGGATCCATCCTCCGATGGAACCCTGATCGTTTGTAGCAAGTTGAAGTCACCGAGCAATAAAATGTTGTTTTCCGAGCAGGATAAGTCATGAATGTATTCCGAGATTAGCGAAAGCTCAGAATACAATAATGTAGAACTATTGGGAGGAATGTACATATGTATTAATAACAAAGACTTTTTTGTCCTCGATACAATACAATACAATTTTGATCACCAAAACGGAAAATCACACGACCAGGAAATCACGCATGCAGTAATTGTATTTTTTCTGGGCTGTATGGTTAAGCATCCATAACTTGCAACTAAGGGGGGAAATTTAGAAATTTAAAAAAATCATTTTTTTTCATATCTCGAAAATATAATATTGAGAGTATATTGACCCTAGGAAAAATTAAAATATTAAATATTTACACAGTTATCGCACATAAAGCCAAGCGCGCCGCATATACCGCATATTGTAAACTGAAACTTTAAACGCGATTATCTCAAATCCGTATTTTCAAAAACAGCTCGTGATGTAACTTAAAAAGTTATTGATCGATTTGGCTGAAATTTTGTGAGGTTTTTCTCTATACCATTACTGGAAGGATAAACCTAAAGTTTTAAAGATATCGACAATTTTGATGGTTTAAAAAGCCAACAAGATGAAAAAGCACCACACCACTGAAGATGATTTTGTTTCAAAAATCTGTCAAACATTCATTATTTTAAAAATGTTGCGGGTACCTTTCTCGTAGACCTAATCCCGGAACGCGGAATTATTTTTGCTGCTTTTTTGACCAATTTCCGGTCTGTAGTTTTAACGCAGCCTTGTGCGCGAGCTATTAACCCTAAGATAGCAACACATATTTTTCATACACCGATAGCAACAGGGGTGAGCTGTCACCCTGTCATCTTAAATTAAAATAAATAACTAGAATATGGATCAAAATTTAACTTTAATATCTGAAAACTTATTATTTAATAGATGACAAAAATTACTTTTATCATAACTTGTGATTAAGTTTACAAAAAAAAAAATGTTTACTCACTAAACACATTGAATGTGAATTTCCTTGCGGTACACCGAACACGTTGGCAATTCACGCATTGCACAACATGTCTTGTTTTCTCTGTCTCGGTTTCTAGGATAACTGACACGTCTTAACTGCTTCTTTGAATTTAAATGTGGTTCTCCAACATTACGATCCTGGATGTTTCCTAGACCGTATCGAATATTACAAGACATTCTCGATGTAAATTTGTTCACAATGGGCACCTTGTTTGAAGTGCAGTTGGAAATGGGAAGGCTTACTGCATCAAAAAATCTTTCGACAGTATTTGGCTGGCCTACTAGCAGCAATTCGAAGTATCATCGCATTTATCCAAGCTTGATCTAACATTCTAACATACCAACGAAATATTGAAGTGGAATCCGTCTTATATTTCTGCTGGCACTGTAATTGTGCAACCTTTCTTTTAATGATATCAAATAACTCACTGATTCATCAGAATCATCTGCGGAAACTTATTTTATATATTCTCCATAAATTCAGTAGACCGAAAAGCCATTTTGAAGTGAAAAATAATGAAATTAAAAACACAAAATCTTAAAAAAAAATTACATAAATAGCAACAGGGGTGACGTGTCACCCCAACAATGCCTGTAAAGCAAAAATTAGGACCTTCCAGACCAAGCTGTGACCCTTGATTGAAAGCGTAGCTATCAATTTGAAAATAGAGGGATATAGGTATATGGGATATATATGAAATGGAGAGCTTATTGTTTCGTTTGTTTAGTAAAAAAAAAAATGAATAGCACACTTTCCCGAGATAAATTGATTAAAAATAAAATAAAAGAAATCTGTATTTGAAGACCAATATGTATCTCAAAAAATAAAGCACGGATGGTAATAGTTTTTAACTGTTGTAAACACTATTCAATTGTCTATGAAAGGAGCCTACATTGGTTGCTCTAAGCTGAGTACACTAGAAATAATAATTGAATAACTGTTGGTACCAAGTTCTCTGAAGGATCTATTTTAAAAACCCTGTAGACCCCTCCTCCCATGCGATTGTTTTCAAAACATAAATCAATGAATCAGTTCCCAGAATATCTGTATCCCAAACCGGACCACCCTGTATACTAGAATACGGCTTTTTGCCTTCTGCTGGTGATGCTGGGCTTATTTGCTATAAAAGCTAAACTGTTGTTGCTGAGCTTAATATGTTGCTAACGTCGCTTTATTAAGTTCTGTTGTATGTGAGAGAACATTTGACAGATAGGA
Source organism: Brachyopa scutellaris (assembly GCA_949775065.1). Taxonomy (NCBI): domain Eukaryota; kingdom Metazoa; phylum Arthropoda; class Insecta; order Diptera; family Syrphidae; genus Brachyopa; species Brachyopa scutellaris. Next base: position 37,995,148 of record OX459113.1, on the reverse strand, counting down.
ACAAATCAAAAAGAATTGAAATGGCGGGCGAGGCTTTTTTTTATGGCGTAGGAGTTAATCAATACAATTTTATAATTGTATTAATTAATATCTATAAATATTATAAAACTGTAGAGGTTTTTTGTTGGTTACCTAATGGCGTGAAAACCGCTGGACAGATTTCGATGAAACTTTTTTTGAAATGCTTCTTAAGTACCCGGGATGATCACAAGCTATGTAATTTTTTGCTCAGCCTACTGGATCTTACATAGTAGTCAAAATAACTGTATATCGGAGAGGAATATTATCATTATACAGCCCTAACTCAATAATGGCTTATCGGATTGAAAATCAAAAAAATAGGTGAAATTAGTAAATCTGTCGCTGATTCATTTGAGATATTAAACATCCTCCTGCGTTATCCTGAAGCTGAGCAATGTTCAAAACAATTATTCAAAACATCGCCCACAATTTTCCTTCAGCGGAGACCACCGCCAGCAGTCGTGTAGCAGTGGGGATCGTTGCAATAGTGTGTGTGTGAGTATATGTGCGCGCTCTAACATGATTATATGCTTTGTACTTCAATTTGCTACAATCATTATCACCATTTGCGGCTCTCACACTCAACCAATCTTAACAAATGAGGTGTCAAAAGAAAGAGAATTTTCTAGAGCAGTGAATTGCATTTTCAGTTTATAAATATTATTAATAAATTTAAAAACAAACGATCAAAAACAAATATTCTACCCAAAGTGAACTTCTGTTGTTTTAAGAGTTCATTTTGGTTCATAAATGTATGCACATATGTATTTGCTATGTGGAAGTCATCTGGGATGTTTGGTTTACAGTGCTATTTTGCCGAGGCTTTAGGCAAACGTTATCAGTAATGCCACGGGGCACATCCGAACGCACAACATTTCTCTGATTTGTTATTTAAAATTGGTGGAGGAACGCTTCCGGAAGAAAATGGAAAAGTAAATTTATCACCAGGTTTAAGGTGATATATCACAACTAAAAAACCGTAAGAATTCTTAGCTTTGTGAGCGAGCTATTTTGTTGCCTCGGAATGATTAAGCTCCAGCAATTAACAGCGAGATATTTTCACGTGCTGATGGTCAAAGTGCAGAATGTATTTCAATCACCCGGGTTGTGGACCAAGAAGTAACAACCAGATATCTGGTCGAATTTTAAAACTTTCGCTTTCGCTGCCATCACATAAATTAAAACTTAAAGTGGGTGTACCTACTATTCTTCTAAGAAACTTGAGCCCGCCTAAATAATGTAATGGCACCCAACCTAGAGTTACAATTTTGCAATGATATCTGGTAGCTCGACTACGGTGCGGTGCGGTTTTTGAGAACTATGAAATCTGCAGGGGCTGAAAGTTACACATTGAAACGTTTTTGATAAAACGCAGTTAATCAACAAAATTTACTTAACACTTTTGTGGACTTAGACAAATACTTTGATGTTTCCCACTGAAATAGCATATTTGTATGCATAAGAAAGCCCTTAGAATTCGAAGCAAGGCGAGCATGGGTTCAACTAGTTAATAATAAGTTTGGTTATGCATAAACTTAATTTAAGGTTATAAATGGGTAAAAAACAATTTAAGGTTATAAACGATTGAAAAATCAAATGTGTTCCAAATATAAATCAGAGCGCTCAGTCTCAGACTGCACTCAGAGCACACTCAGTTCAGAATCAGAGCGCGCTCGATGCGCTCAGGCTCTGTTCGGAGATCTGCTCTGAACTAAAAAAGAAAAACACCTATTATTTTTTTTTCAATATTTTCAAATGGCGATACTGATGAGAGTTGCAATTTTGATTGAATTGAATTTTGCTAGAGTGATGGAGAATGTTGCTTTAATGATAACTAGTATCGCCTGTGATCGAAATTCGACCAAGTGTGCGAGAGAGACGTACCTGGTTCCTTCCTGGCCTAGACACAACATGTTGGAAAAAAATTCACACACTGCACAGCCCCTCTTCACAACGTTTCCAACTAAAAAAAACCTAAGCGAATATGTTGAGTTTAAAACAGTTAAAAAGGGGTTGAACTGTTATGCCTTTTCCTATTTATATAATGATGATGATGATGTTAGGTAAATTTGGAAGAACAATTTTAAAATAATGTAAATGACTTCTACCGGACCAAAGGAACTTTTGGAGGAATTCATTAAGTACTCAATCAAAGATTATTTTGAGAAAATTTTCGATAAAATGTTATTCCTGGAATGATAGTGAGTAGCGAGACTAGAATGAAATGATGTGGTTTTTGTAGTGCACAAAAAAAAACTACTGGATTCTGCTGCTCAAGGGAAAAGGTAGTGCTGTGTACGTGAAATGGTTGCACCAGCACTTAGAAGCATTCTTTTGGGTGATCATCCGTTAAGCAAAAATTTTCTTGAAAACCCGAGGAAGTATATGACGCAGCTTTTCAAATTCTAATGCCTAATGCCTGAGAATAATGAAAGTCCAAAATTCCTTCAAATTTATTTTGACTTGACTATTTAACTTGAAAAGTGAATCTCAACGAATCTCTCCTAAGGTGTCAGGAAATTCAAATATAAGCGTTATCTGAGTTCTTCAAGAATTGTTATACATATGATCATATCCCTTATGTTCGTGATTTTAAGACGGCTATTGATAATGATGTGTCAAACCGTTTCAAATTTGTAATTTATGCTGACAGGCACCTGCCCAGAAATACACTGGGACCTAATCTATTTATAATAGCACTACTATTGAAGAAGTTGTAATTTTTTTTTACCCGCTTATGTTCATATACGGGGAAGATGGGTATAGCATTACTATACCGCAAGTATGTAAACCCGTCAGTAGAATTCTGCACAAAAACGGAACCGATTGATGACACCCGAAGGGATAGTTCAACCCTTTACATTGGTTTAGGGATCTTTTTAACGACTTCTGAGTTAATATCTATGCAAAAAGAAAGAATCCCAGCGACTGCAATTTATAACGACTAATAAGCACTCTTAAAATTAAAAATTGTATTGACCTCCACGATGCTGTTAATTATAATGAAAACGTGGCAAACGAGTGCATGTACATATGCTTGAGCGCACCCATGACGTTATGGTTTGTGTCAGAATATTTTGTCAACCCAATCTTTCATAACATTGACGTGCAAACCTAAATAGCTATTTACATTACACATCTATCTGTATATGCGCCTGGAAGCACGCCAAAATATGTTGTGTACATGGAAGCACTACAATAAATTAGGACAATAGTAAATAAAAATTCCATTAACGATACTCCATAAAAATGTGGCAGGCAGGCGAAGCAAGGCGAGCACGGGCGAGCTAGTTAATAATAAAATAAGACATCCTGTTTTTTACAAAAATATAAAGAAAAAGTGTTAAATAGGAGCAATTAGAATTTTTTTTATTTATGTTCGTTATACATATGTACATATTCAGTTTATATGGTGGGTAAATACTTATGAACGGTAGTGTACATAGAAGCTGAAATTATTTCCAATCACGCAACGCAAACACAAATTTAAATCAATTCACTGTAATTCAATAGGTACTCGTATTTTAATTTGTGCCTTTTCGTGCAAGGACTTGTTGAAATTCACCGATCATGTTTATCTCGTCAAGTATTAATTCAGAATATCTACCTGTTTTAATTACAAACTGAAGTATAATTGGCATTTTGTATTTACCGGAATAACTTAATTAGCTCACCGTTAAAAGTTAAATTTTACTCGTAAATTGCATTCCATCGGAACGCATTACTGTGCGATATAGCGCAATAAAAGTTAAATATCTGTGAAATCCGCACAGAAAAAACATTATATTGGCTAATTGCGTAACAGTTTGATTGTTTTAAACCAAAATTACCATATTTATATACATACATATGTAGTGCCTACATATGTATATATATTAAATGTATAGGTACAAATGGTGCTGTTGCAGGTATTTTTCTTAAAAGGGTTAACGTGCGTATACACATAACGTGCATATACGTGCGTAGGTACATATCCTTATTGGTATCAAGCAGCAAGGTAGCCGTAGGTATCTATATATGTATATGTGTATAATAATGTAAATAAATAAATAGGTATACAACAAATTACGAATGTATTAAATTCATTTCAGGAATTTGCGTTGCAGATGCACAGAAGCATCGAATCGATAGCAAATGATTACCTACATACATTGATATGTGATTTATCTTTGAATCTTAAATAAATAAAAAAATAAATACTCGGCATCAACAGTCCTTATAGAGTACCGAGTCTACTTTCAAGCAACCATTTAGCTATATGTGGCTATTTTGCTGTCTCCGATCAAATTGAGAAGCTCCTCACGATAAATGATACTCTTGAATTCTTGTCCCACATTCCGAATAAACTTTTTGCTATATACTGGGATTGAGCCAGCATAGCGTAGTGTGTAGCAGTAATTGTATTTTGAAAACTGTGGAGGTTTTAGTAACAATAAAATAACTTACTTACTTGGGTAGCGCTACAATGAGCGGTGGACCTATGACCCTTCCAGTTAGCCCGGTCTTTAGCTAACTGCGCCTCCAGTTGCGCACTCCACTTGTGCGCGCCACCTCAGGCAAGGTTGTTCTCTGCTGCACTGACCATCCGGGTTGGAATCGAATAGTCTGCTGCGGCCGCCTGTAAAGAAAAAAAAGTTTGCTTATTCTTTAGTTACATTTCAAATTTTCAACACAATTTTTTTCTTTTATTTAGTTTTTTTTTTTCTTTACAGGTGGCCACAATAACTCTGTGGCCCGGAGCGTTCGCTCTTCATGTACTAGCCATCTTAAAAGCCCAATGCGCAGTTTTGGACCAGGTCGATGTCGCTATACAGCTCGAATAGTTCATGGTTAAATCTTCTCTTCCAAAACCCGTTAACGCAAACGGGACCGAATATCTTACGAAGGATTTTTCTCTCGAAGCGACCAAGGATATCTTCATCCTGACTGGGATGATAAGGGTCTTATAAAGAGTCTCTTTTGTCGAACGGGTAAGGGCTTTACTACTCAATTGCCTTCTTAGCCCAAAGAATCAGCGATTGGCAAGAGCAAGAGTAAGCCTTCGTTTGATCTCCGATGAGATGTAGATTTTTGATGTTATAGCAGAGCCGAGGTAGACAAAGTCCTTTACAACCTCAAGGTTGTATTTGTCTATTGTGACGTTCTGTCCAATTCGTCGATATATACATATATATAGTTTGTTTTACCCTCGTTTACCACCAAACCCATTCTAGCCGCCTCCACTTCTATACTCGCAAACGCAGCTCGCTGTCTCAATGTCATCGGCGCGGCTTATATGCAAGTAATTCAACGGACTTTTGAAAGAACGTCCTTCGTGTGTTGGCCTGTGAGTCTCGAACAATTCTTTCAAGTATGATGTTGAATTACCAACCTTGCACGGACGGGCGAGTTTGGCAGGTATGTCAAAACTATAGACATGGCTTTTAACAGGTCATCTTTCCAGATGCTGTCATTGGCGGTCTTAAAATCGATGAGCACGTAGTGGGTGTCAATTGGAATTTTTTGGGTTTTTTCCAGTATCTGCCTGAGTGTGAAAAATTGGTTAATGGTGGACTTTCCTGATTTAAAACCGCACTGATAGGTACCAATGAGGTTAATGATGCTAGGTTTCAGGCGTTTAAGCAATATGGCAGATAAGATCTTTTGGGCGAGGCTTAGAAGACTGATGCCACTGTAATTGAAAGAGTTGATGGATTCTCCTTGTGGATCGAACTAATGATGGTGGGATTCCATTAATCTGGCATACTTTCACTTGAGCGAATCTTAGAGATGAGTTGGTGTATGTTCTCTACCAAGTCATAGAGCTATCTACCCGACGTAGACAACCAAGGACATGCTCTGTTTTGTATTTTGACCGTTGTCGTTAGTACATATCGATCGAACAAATGTGGTAAAATTGCTTCGAACCTTGCTCCCACCGTGCTGAAAAAGAAGCAAGGTCTATGGAATTGAAATCTTTAAACGTAAGGTATCTTCATCGAAAGCGGTCCAGCTAAAAACATTCGGTTTTACAAAGTCCACCAATTTAAATGTAAACAAAGATTAAAAAAAAAAAAAATAAAATAAATATATAGAAACCCTGCATTTAAGCCAAACAAAACCAAAATGGGGAAAACATACACTTATAGCTGAAAGTAGCCCCTAGCACGTATTACCAATTCGCTTTAACCATAATCCCACTACAGCTGCAGGCAATGTTAACTATTACAAAGGTCCTTGCAGCGTGTTCATGATTGCGAAACCAATGTTTGACTAGGATACTTTATGTATTTACCAACCACTTGCTTATTAATTTAAAAAAGGACATATGTATATACTCGTAACGTAAACATTTTGTTCAAGTGCGGAACGGCTTACAAGTTGCGATGCCATGCACCCACTTCTGAACGTCATCGATGCGCTCATGACTATGTGTACTATTGCAGTGTACATGTAATCCAAAGTATGTGTGTAGGATATCGGTGAAGCTTCAGTTTTGTAATCGAAAAAGCATAAAAGAAATATTTTCCAATACCCGATTCCGAAGTGATTTTCCAAAAATACTTCAATAACGAATGCATAAATAAAATAGCCAATTGTTGTGAGTGTAAGATATAAGCGTGTAGACTGAAAAATATTTTATTCGGCTACATTAGGCTTTTCCTCAACTCCTGCCTCTTGCCATGGCACTTGGATTTAAGCGCAAGCCTTTAAAACTTCATGTAGAGTTTTTTTTTTATTTGTTTAAAGTAGCAAAGTGAGTGTGGGGTTTCCGAATGTTATCATAAATGGTAAATGTTTTTAATTTTTTTTCTAATTACCAGACAGAGCGATGTTACGTTGTCAGTTCATTTTGGGATTCGCCCTGCGTTCCTGCATTCAACTTATTCTTCTGCTCTTATATTTTCACATTCATTTCATTATGTTTTGCTGCAGGATGTCAAAAAAATCCTTTCTTTGTATGAAAAAAAATGGAAGTGGTTAATGTTATTAATCTTATATTAATATAATTTTGAAGAATAAATCTTACAAATGCGTAAATCTCAATGTGACGCTCTTACATGTCAATTTCACGCTCCGATAAACACAAAAACTAATACACACAATGAAGTAAAACTTCGTATTCCAGTTGATTAACATCCTGTGCCGATTATAGGCCGATTTTTAAATTAATTTATTCGCAATATTATTTAAATTAATGCAAAAATAAAAAAACTATCAAATGCCACTTTCTTGCGAAATATCACTTATTTAACCCTCACACGTTCTTTATTAACCGGGGTTAATATGGGCACTTTCATTATATCATATCTTGGATACTTTTGAACTAAATGTCTTTTCATTCAGATTCAGTGACTAAATATTTTATATTTTTCGAAAAATATAGAAAAAAATAAATTTTGACAGTTTTTCGACTGATTTTTCGTCAAATTACGTACCTTATTAACCCAGGTTAATATTTTAACTTTTGTATGAAAAAATTCTGAATTTGTCCTATAGTTCTACTTTTTTTAGGAAAACATAGCTACATACATACATACAAACATGCCTACGAGTTTGTATGTATATATATAAACATATAGATATATATGCACATGTGTATATACCGATGTTTTTACATATGAGTATGTTGCACATACAGTTTCAGTTGGGTGGTATCTGCAAGCTACATCTTCAAATTTGTGAACGAAAGAAACCAATTTGTTGTTTATTACATTTCAGTACCTCTATGAACATAGTAGGTAAGGTACTATGTACAGTACATTGTACATATTACATTTATAGATTAGTAGTTTCGAACTTCGTCATTGTCAAACTACGCACTTAGGCTTCCTTCACTGTATGCAACTCTTTCGTGTTGCTCTTTTCAATTATTTTTTTTTTGCTGATAACATAATATGAAGCAAGAACCTCTAATTTTTGGCCACCAGAAGATTCTTCCTGAGAAGCATCATCAGGCAAAAATGGCTAGAAGGTCTAGGTATTGTGTTCAATTTGATCAATTGGAATACCTAAAATGCGATTTTTAGTGTTACTTTGCCCACATTTCGAGGAATTCGAGCTCTTCTAGCTATTGTAGGCGTACAAAAATGCTTCCTCAGCTCTTCAAGAAACTCTCTGCGTTGGCTCGACTGTCTTAGACAATCGTATTATTGGACCAGAAGATTAAGTCAGCTACATATGAATATGTGTGCATGTCCATGATGTTGTAAAATAGAGCCAGCGGTTTGTTTTCATCTTAGTTGTGTTTTGACCAAGCATTTGATTAATCACATCCACACCTCCTTTTGTTAAAGACTGTATGCTATCTTCTTCATCATCAGAATGAAGTGTATCAAGAATCGATTTCAAGTATTGTTGTTGTACTTCGTGTGCCAATCTTGAAGAAAAATCATATCATGTATCAAATAGCACACCCTAAATCTACCTATCTAATTGTATGTGATGTGTTAATACTTTACATGGATAATGCCCACACTTGAAAGAAATTTAAATTTTATTTTGACCCATTTTCACACAAATGAAATACACAAGTGTACTGATTGAATATGATTGTCAAACAAATTTGATAATGAAATTCGCTCAATTCACATAAAATTTAATTTTCCAATGTAAATCGTACTAATGGGGGATTTCCCTTGTTATTTTCCAGGTGCGCAAAAAATATAATTTGCAAAATTTATTCAAAAAACAACAAAGAACAATTAAAAGGAAGGCATGAAGTAAGAATTTTGTTTTTGTAGACCATAGAGCCCATAGAAAGAGGAAGGGAATAAAAATATTAACCTGGGTTAATAAGGTACTGATTAAGGGGCAAAAATTGTCGCCCGTGTGAGGGTTAAACTACAAATACCTACAATCCACACTTTTGTGGATTGTATATAATGGTAGATTGCAAACCTTGTGGTGCGATCGCACTGTATTTGATTCTTCGAACTAAATGACAATGTACATATGTATTGTAAGTAACGCTATATTTTTTAGACACGGGCGAAGCCGGGTGGGACAGCTGGTATTTAATATGTAAGTAATGAATTAAAAAATGCTTTTTTTTAGTTTTGTCTCTTAACCGGACAGCTCTCATTACCGGACAAGAATTATGGGACCATGATCACGAATGTCTTTATTATGCTTATGGCAGTTTTTACTGTAGGTATTATAATTTTATCCTAAAATCTGAAGGAAAAACGTATTCAGATAGAAATAGGTGAAGTTGGTTAACTGTTCATCTTAAAGCATCAAGATAGTAATAATAGGATCAAAAATGATACCGTAAAACTTTAAAGGACTTTTTGGATTTATTTTTTTTAAACTAATCCACTTCTAGCTACCTTATGCAGCTCCAATAACAAATCCTGTAACTACTACAATTGTATTTGAATTTGAGTGCTTTGACCTAACCAAGCCCTCTTCTGAAACACCCTGTAAAAACATTTGCTCAACTTCCGCGGTTGAAATCACTGCGACCATATCAATTTGAAATGCTTTGATACATAAAAAATTAAAGCTATCCATCGCATTCGCATCGCATAGACAGATTTATCTTTAACTAAGGTGCGTCCCAAAATGATAGAGCCACCCTCGAAATTGTCTGTATAAATAACGCGTTGAAAACATTACAAAATATAATAACTTAGTTTTTTGGAATAAACCTAAAATTATTAATTTTCACTATAATTTCTGGTCAGTTCCAATTATTTGTTGCTATTTATAGCTATTTTGACGCACAGACCTTTATGCGTTTGCGTAAGCATTATCAAGATTGTGGGTGGCCGTGGCGTAGTGGTAGTCGTCGTCGCTTGTCATGCGGAGGGTTCACGGTTCGAATCCAGATGTCTTTGAAGCATTTATTTCTCACGAAATAACAATATGTTGATCAGTTTCAGAAGTTAATATCGAAACCTACTGCGAAGGCATAACACTGGCAGTAGGATGTTGGATATGGCTGAAGAAATTGATCGCACAAAACTATAATAAGAAACATCTGGAAACAACTCCTGTGAATCATAAGCAAGGACAAAAATAATACACAGCTCTCCAGTTATCCTGGACACCACCCATAGAGTTAGTTGAAATTGAAACCTATCATCTGAGTTTCCTACCACTACGTCGATCTGTCTGTCTCTCGTTCTCGTCCTTCATGTGCTCGCGCTGTGTGTAAACATTAAAAGGGTATTCATATCCCCTTTAGCGTATGTAGATTATAAAAAAAAAAAAAAAAAAAAAGATGGGAAGAGGAAAGTCTTTGAGTGAATTCGAAAAAGGACGAATAATCGAATTGCTAAACAGCGGTAAATCGACTCGTGAAATTGGAAGACGATTGAATCGTTCACATCATGTAATTGCAAATTATAAAAAGTTAGGTGCATCTTACGGGGGAAAAAAGTCGTCAGCCGTCTGGCCGCTTTGACTAACCACCAAAAATGCCGCATTTTAAGTGAGTTAAGTAATTCAACCAATTGCATTCGTCATGTAGCAACACTTCCTGGTATAAAAGCTACAAAGTCCACCGTGCACAAATTTGTAAAAGCATCCGGTCGGCTTCAATCCAAATAAATGAAGCTGCAACCACCTCTTGGTGTTCAACATAAGGCGGCCAGATTGGAATGGTCTCGAAATCATATGACATATAATGAAGAATGGCGAAACGTTGTGTGGAGTGATGAGAAAAAGTTTAATTTGGATGGTCCTGATGGATGGGCGCACTACTGGCATGATGTAAAAAAGGAGGAAGTTTTGTTCTCAAGTACGTTCGCCAGATTTAAACCCTATTGAGAAGCTGTGGGGTATTCTGGTAAGAAAGGTTTATGCTGGTGGACGGCAATTTAACAATGTGAATGAGTTAAAGACCACTATTATGAAAAATTGGCAAGAAATAAGTGATGAAATATTAAAAGGTCTAGTGATATCAATGACAAACAGAGTGTATAGCAAAATCTCAATAAAAGGTGGGTTCATTGGACGCTAACATTTCAAAAACATCAAAAATACACAACGGTACTATCTTTTTGGGACACCACAATGGAATACTTTTTGTAAAAATAACTGTAAATAATTGAATTAAAAATAAATATTGATGAATAAGTATGAGTTCAAAGAGAAACTAAAACAATTGCATTTTCATTTTCATTAATACTTTTATCATATTACTTGTACTGGGAATTTTCGCGTTGGTTCTATCATTTTGGGACTCACCTTATGTATGTAGCCGATTGTCCATTGTAAGGTACACTGATTGACATTTCGTTGGATGCCATTTCCCAAGTGTCACTCAAATGCTCACTGAGCAGGCATTAATGATATTTTGCCCAAATTGCAATTGTATGTTCGCTTGCTTTATTTTCCCTCATTTTATGTTGTAATTTTCCCAAATGGTTAGTCAATCAGATTTGACAGAGGGTCAGTGCATGAGGAAAACGTAAAAAGGTTCGGAGTGACAAATTGAAAAACTAATCACATATCGATACAAAAATTTGACAGCATTGGTAGGGTATGACAAAATGTGCCTTACATATATCATTTACATCGAAGTAAGAATTCGTTTGTAATTTTTTGTGAAGTTGAAGTGACGTATGATCTGTGATAAATTTTATTTTGAGGTCTAGAAGACTTGTACTGACAGCATTTTGTAGCTAGGGGGAAAAACCACATGGCATATCGTCGGTAAAACCAGAAAAGTGTGTGACTCCAATTTGAGTGAAAATGAGCTTTAAACTGCATCTATTAGCTCAACTCGATATCTACCACTTTTTAAAGTGTGAATCTCCTAATTTAACTCAAATTATTCTTCTATCGATGGTTAAGATTTAGAATATAGTGTCACTCCATATTCAGTGTAAGAGCGGTAATAAGAGTGTGAGTGATATCGTGTTCCTGAATTGTTAACGCTCTCCTGAAAATGTCCTAATATGGAGTGACACAGTTTTCTGATTTCTACGACGATATGGTAATATAGATTGGATTAGATGTACATATATGTATAACGTTTGTGTTTTACAACTGTCATAGAAAAACTTTATGTCGGGAAACTCATTTTGTTTCTAAACATATTGATCAATGTTAATGAAATACAGTGGAACCACGATATAGTGGACTAATGTAAACTGGGCATGTTCACTGGGCCAAAATTGTTCATTACAACAAGCTTGAACTGAATTGAATTTGCATTTTCGTCGCTCAAACACAAAACTAAAAATGAATCCCACTCAAAACTGATGCCTAAACGATTTCTGAGAAATTTGTAATCTAGTGCCAAGATTATCATAAAAATCTGTTAAGTGGTTTTTGAGATCTTCGAACTTAAACGTAATCTGACACCGACCGGGACAGTGCCTTATATTTACTATGTAGGTACTTTATATACATACACTAGCTGACCCGTGCTCGCCTTGCTTCGCCCACCGGCAACTTTTAGGAGAAAACAAATTATTGTCTTCTAATACTAATAATGTATTTTTTTACACCAAAGATTGAACGCACTTTTTCGAATTTTTAACAACCCTGAACCCTGATTTTTGTTTACGAAATTAGAATTTGGGAAGGTATTTAAATGCACAATGCCAAAAGCAACGATGAAAGCAAAATAAATAACATGTACCAGGCCTATTCAAATGAATCCTTTAATTTATTTTTGTATTTAATTTTCTTCATATTTCATTTTTCCATCCATAACTGATTTAATTCAAATTCTTCTTTTTTCTGTTCTTCTTTCTTCTTCAAATTTAGATTTTTTATCCTAAATTTCAAATTCAAATTTCTTCTCCATTTTTTCTTTTATCAAATTTAGTTTTTTTTTCTTCCAATTCGACACCAAATCCCTCTTCCAAAAGTTTTTTTTATCACACACTTCTTTTTATTTAAAGGAATCAAATTAATTACTAGAACCAAATACATATGACAAGCTGTCAGAAATATATACTTAAAAATTACACTTTTACACTCTAAGTTACAATAGTGTTGGAGTATTGCTGAAGTGTAAAAGTGTAAAAAAAGAAAGCTAGTGTATTTTGTTGTTGAATTGTGAGAAAATGTTACACTTTTACAGTTTTGCACTTTTACAAGACCAGATACACGAAGCGTGATTTCTATTTGACGTGACACGCGAAAGGGGCTACGTAAAGTTGTCCATGCTCCACTCAAGTCTATTCCAGCCACATTTAGTGTCTGTGCCTTATTCATGGTCATAGGAAAACAAACTCTTATTGGAAGTTGAACTCTTTTATATTTGAAAGGCAAATCAGAGGGATACATTTGTATTCTAAGCTTCTCCAGTTCCGCAGCCAGTAAGAATAGTACCTTCAATGAGATAAGTTTTTAAACTGTTTATTTGTAATTGTTCGAGTTGTTCATTAGTAGGCGATAATATTGCTCTTTCTTTGAACCCTGATAGTGTCTTATTTAAAATCTGGTGTATTTCCGGATATACAAACGTCATCTATCAGTTGCTGATGATCGGTGACTGAAACACATATATCAATATTGAGAAAAATGTTTACACAATCCATTGGTAACTCTCCATTTCTGACCTTAAGTAGCATGTCAGCAAACATGCAGTTATCTGCCGAAGACATTAGTAGTATTCTCATGTTCGTTTTGAGTTCTAGTTTTGTTACGTCTGGCCAAAGATCCGATCTTTTTAATGATGCATTGACTTCATCAGATCTGGTTCCCTTCGTCACCACGGGCAATATTTGTCGAAAATCGCCTGAGAATAAAACCGTACCTATCAGTGATAGGTGTATTTGTATTTCTAAAAGTACGCATGGTCCTATCCAGAGGTTCGACGGAAGTTTTATGCGACATAGTAGCCTCATCCCAAACTATCAATGAACAGTTCTGTATTAGTTTAGATGTGTTACTTTGTTTTGAAATATGACATAAGCTTGTACCATCATCACAAACGTAACCGGAAGTTTAAATGTTGCATGTGCCGTTCTTCCTCCTTCTAAAAGAGTGGCTAGGATGCCAGATGATGCTTCGGCAAGCGCACCATTACCGCAAGATGTAACTTTAGTGAGCAGTAAATTAATTAAGAAAGTTTTACCTGTGCCGCCCGGAGCATCGAGGAAAAACATCATGCATTCTCTGTTTGTTATGGATAAGTGTATGGCATCATAAACTGCTTTCTGATCGGGTTTCAGACATGGTTCTTTATGGCTGAGGGTTTGTAACAGCCGAGTTTGATCATTATGATATCTCCCTAAATAATTCAACATTGTTGATATTTTAATTAGCGTTAACTGGCAAAGGAAGGCCAAAATTTAAGATGGATTTGCCTGATGGAGATTCTATTATTTTGTTTATTTCAACTAACGCTTCGTCGAATATGTTTTGGTCATTCTTTAAATCTTCTAATCCTGACGTACCCGTAGTCGATGCAATATGTCTTCAGACATGCATTCGCGATAATTATTCCAAAGACATAACAGGTCAGTGATTTGGCAGAAAGCAGTTAGTATGGAAGATAAATATTTAATTGATCCTGCTGAGCTGTATAATGCGTCTTCCGACAAGCTCTACACGCAGCTTGAAATGAGTCGTTAATAGCCCTTTCCATAGTTTTAGATGGTCAAAAGAAGTGGGACCTTTAACTACGTGAAATAACATTCTTAAGTGGAAACACGCACTGTTATTGGGATGGATTACATATAGGTACTCTACCAAGTGCATCTGTTTTTTAACGCCGTTATAGCCCTCGCCACACCTTGTTTCTTTCCTTGTCATAAGTAAGAGTTTTTGCATAGACGTCTTCTGTGCATAGATTAAAAAATGCCGTTAGTATCGTGTCACTGGGGTTACTTACAATATCATTGACATTGCTTTCGTTAAAATAAACTCGTTGTCCATTTTCTAAGTGAACCGCTAAATGAGTGATTGTAGGGGTTCTTTCATGTATACTGAAAGTAAGAATTCGCCATACGGCTTCAGAACTGCAAATATACATATCTGCCAGATTGGTATTGCTGTATCTCATTTGTAGAATTTAAGGTTAAAAATTTAAGGTTAAAATGACCTGGTCCGTACCTCTATTTATATTTTTGCAAACATATTTAATCGAGCTGCATAACTCGACATTTATTTGTGCATCAAAAACTCTAAGGAGTACTGGATTATAGGTACGGCCCACGGTAGACCACGTATACACAGTATACATGTGGCATCGAGATGATCCAAATACTTGAGCTTTGTTTATTAAGAGAAATCATTTTTGAATCGTATCGTATTTCGTATCTATCTTGAGGCGTTGCATTCAGATGATGTTCTTTGATTTCAGACCAGTTAGGATTACATGTGAACGTTATAAATAAGTCTGGTTTGCCATAGTTTCTAACGTAAGTCATCGCATCTTGGGTTTTCTCATGATACTATCGATAGTTTTTGAAAACGTTTTTTTACGAAATAAGAAATGAGGACTGGTGATGGTGAATGACTAAGTGGAGAAATATGTGAATCAGCTTAAGAAGGGTTGTATCGTTGAACGCAAGCAATTTAAACTGTTTACCCCTTGGATGGGCAACTATTTTGAGGGCGGTAGGTTGTACTACTTGGTCGAGCCAGACCAAATATTTTTTTGGTGTGAGATGTGGCCTATATAAACTTCTATTGACTTGGTTGGTTTGGTTGGTTTCTGAGGGTGAGGGAGAGCTCTTCCTCTTCACGTAGGCGGGTAGGCCTCGAGTCGGGTCCGTTGCGTTCCCTCCAGGGACTGAGCTGATAAAGAAGGGGTTGGGGGTTTTTAAGTGAAAGGGTTAAAAATATTGAGGAATGGAAAAGTAAAAGAAAGTATCTGTGGATTCCCGAAAAATGCTTTGTGTGTCATGTGAACTCCAGTGTTTTTGGGAAATCGATGGATCTAAGTGATGTCAGCCCAGGTAGGATACGTCTTCCCAGGTATTTGTACCTTATTTCACATAAAGCAGGACAATCGCAGAGGAAGTGAGCGATACTACTCTGCTTCGAAATTGTTTGTATTTGTTGTCTACAGTGTAGACAAGAAGAAGGTGTAGACTCTACACCATTCGAAATTAGGTTAAAAAAGTATAAAAAAAAATCAGTTAATGAGCTTTATTAAGTACTTTTGACTCAGAGTAAAAATTATGTTTATTTTCCCCCAGATTAGGTAAGAAATGGGTAAAATATAGAAAGTAATTATATTTTTACGTTTTGCAATCATCACAAACATATCCTTCGCATTCTTTGCCATACTGCAGACACATATGTACATAGCTGTGTCGAATACTTCACATTGAAAACGCATTTTGCGCTTCTTTTCGTTTGTGGTATTGTTGCGGTAAATTTTACTGCAACAAAATGCATCCTCTGCTTTCTCTCCTCCCCCGCTAACTTTTGTACTTCTCCGTGCCTCTTCAATATTCTGGGAAAGTGGAGGGCAGCCGTGGTCCCATCAACCATAGGCCCACTGTCCTAGCATATTGAAATGGCACTAAAACAGGTTTCTCCGAGAAGAGACAGAAGGTCTCAACAATAAAGACTGATGGTCTAAGAGGAGACGGGCGGTCTCAGAAGTGACGGGCGGTCCTTCATAACACAACATTAAACGAGCAGAGACAGACAAAAATAATAAGTCGACAAAACAGTACGAGACAGATGAGTCTCCGCCGTTAACAACAAAAGAAACAAACCAAAACATACAATATCACCAACACAATAACTTATACTAAACAACAATAAACATAAGTAAACATAAACGAGACGGATGAGTCTCCACCTCCAACAAAAATACATCACCAAGAATGAGACGAGTAGGCAACAAGCAAACGAAACCAGAAGACTAGATAACGGGACGGATGGTCCCCAACGCCCAACAATGGCCGAGGCCCAACCTAACTGAAATTATTTTGTACAAAATGGCACGCTAGGTGTAGGTCCCTCAATCCCCAAATCTGCACAAAAGTCCACCGGAGTAGTGCGCGTACTAAGGTAAAATTAAAAGTACTGATTCCTTTTTTTCTCGGGGGTAGTGAACTTCTTCTGCGATCGGTCCAAAAATTGAATTAAAAGTAAGTCAGTAAAATCAAAGTAATTGGGAGAAAGCCCAAAATGCTTTTCCTTTTATTGTTGAGCGCTTTTTTTTACTCCGAAAAGTCAGCGAAATAAAATCGCTGAACTCAATCATAGAATTCGCAGGCACTGGAAATGTCCCAATGTGCTGCGAATTCCAGTATGGATGCAATGCGTGAGAGAGCACAGTGGGGAACGAAAAACGGTGGCGTATTCTAGCCAAAGAGCAGAATACCGCTTGATAAGCCGCAAATGGATCCCACTGTGGCTGAATGTGTGAATGTGTGAGTGCAAGTGGGTGGGATTCTTTGTGTCCGAGGTGGACAAAGGAACCCACTGGAATGGCCACGACACTTCTTGGTTGACCGAGGTGCTGTAAGAAAGTTTTGTGGAGGAAAGAAAAGCGTTCAGGAAGACAAAGGAAGAAAAGAAAGTTAGACAACGAGCTTAAAGAAAAACAGAAGAGGAAAACAAAAAGAAAGAAGAAAGAAGAAAGAAAACGAGAAATAGTGAGGAAAAGATCGCAGGAGAAGAAGATCGAAGGAGAAAAAAAAAGGAATCGAAAAATACAAAAAAAAGATAAGTAGTGTGTTATTTATTAGTGACATTCGTGGTAGGAAACGTTGTGAAAGTAGACTCCGGTAGGCTTTTGTCCGTAGAAATCCCGGTGAATTGCGGGACTCGCGACCTTTTTAAATCTACTTTTGTGTTTGGTTCGGGACCGTACGATAGCGGGCCATTTTAATATTTTCAACGGCGATTTTTTTTGTTCGTTTGTTCTCGCAACGGGTTGGTTTTTTTCATCCACCCCGCCCGGTGGATTTTTTCCAGCCCCTTCCTAAATTTAATTTTAGTTTTCTACTCTATTTCGACCTTCTATTATTTTCAATAAATCGGCCAGTTATTATAACGTGGTGCAAAAATATTTTGTTCGCCTATATTTTTCTTATTGGTTTTCTTGATTTCAGAATCCACCGTCTTTTTCACTTAAAGGTTCCCCAATTCCTTTTTCTCGAAAAATTGGGTGGCGCCCATTTTTTTTTAACCACAGTGTACACGTTCGTGGAACCCACCCCAGCTGAGCGGCCGGCGCAACAGCTTCCAGTTAGCTGTGGTTGCACTTTCTCCTCCATCCAACCAATTGACATTTCGCGATTTTGTTCTGCTGCAGGCGGGCGCAGCTCGTTTTACTTTTGGTGGTTGTTTGATTTAAAATAATTAATTCGTGGCGGAAAAAGTGCAACAATTGGCGCCCAACGTGGGGCTCGACTCTAATTATTTAATCAATAAAATTTAATTCGATTGAATTTGTTTACCCTTTGACTGTGAAGTGAAGTAGTACCTTTTTCTATTGGTGATCGGTGTTCTGTGTCTGAATCTGAAATCAGGGAAGTGTTGTGTACATATTTTGTTCGTTTTACTTTTGATTTGTTTTTTTCTTTTTAGAGACATTTTTGGTTGATAGTTCCTGGAGGTGTAAGTTGTACACAAAAGCAGTGCATTCATTAGTGGAAAGTGAGCGGAAATTAAAATAAAGAAGAGGAGAAGGAATTCTTGGATTGTGTCTCCATTCCAGGGGTTTGCATTTGCATCACCGGATTTCCAAGTAGGTGTCTTTTTTTAATTCTCTGTAGTACCCTTGCGTTTTTTCTATCGGTGTGCAGTTGCAGTCAATGCGGCTAAGCTCATAACAAAATAATATTTACCTACATATCATATAATCATTCTGCATATTATATGTCGTGGCTTTTTATATACCTACATATATTTACAAACATATTTCTACATAAACGTATATATACATACATACATATATTTAGTTTTGCTGAGCGGCATCATTCTAACGGGGTTGTTTTAATTTTTTTCTTTCTCTTGTGCTGCGATTCCGATTGACAGCTCAGGGCTCGCAAACCTTTTTTCTTGGTTCGCTCGGTGCAGTGGTCCTAAACCTTTTTGGGTTGGTGGATTTTTTATTTTTTTTGTGTATGCAACGGTCTTGTTTTGTCGTTTTGTTTTAATATAGACATACGGTTATTTTGTTATATGATCTTTTTATATAAACATACCTATTATATATTATTTTATATATAATTTGATTTGTTTGACGTGAAAGTATTCTTGGAGTTCTTTTGGTAAATAAATTACGTTGCCTTGAATTTAGTTCTCAGTCCGCTCTTAGTACATTTAGCCAAGTTAAATTTTTGGGTTATTATAATTACAGATTTAGCCGAATTAGTTTTAATTTTGATTAGTTTATTTAAATTTAGTTTGGTCTTTTTAGTAAGTGGAAGAGTTTTGTTTTTCTTTTATTATGGAGATTAATAGGCTTTCTTACGACGAGCTGGTCTACGAAATGGAAGCGCGAGGGCTCCAGAAGGCCACCGTCGATGTTATGAGGAAGTCCTTGAGGGCGACGCGAGTACTTGAACGGAGAGGGTCGATTGGTATAAACCAAAGTTACCCGTTTTCGTTCGAGGAGGATCGCGACGCCGTCAACATGAAAATAATAGAGATAGGCCCTCTTCTTAAGGATCCGCCAAGTGACCCGAAGTCGTCGGAGTACTTGAAGATCGTTACCAAGATTGAGTGGGCGATGAGTAGGATAGATAGGGCACCAGCTTTAGAGAAGGAGGACATAGCGGAAAAGATGAGGATTCGAAATCATTTGATTTTACTTTTAGGAACATTAACAGATACGGAAGAACAGGGACAGGAGGAAGAAGACTCAGAAGACTTGCCGCAAGATAAAGCAAGCACATCAGCGGCAGTGGCAATTGCTCCACCAAGGATGGTGGAGAGGGGTTCAACCGAACCTACATTAGGAGTTCGGGCTGAGGCAGCTCAAAATCACGAGCGATGCACCGAACGCATTGAAAAATGGAACGTGAAGTTTACTGGTGAACGATGTGGTTCATCAGTACTGTTTCTTTGGTGTGGTTGAGTAATATTAAGGATCCGCAGGGTAGATTAGCTCGTTGGGCCGTGAGGATGCAACAATTTGATTTCGAGATCATCCATCGCAAGGGTAAAGAACATGTAGTTCCAGACATGTTATCACGAGGAGTTCCGGTAGTGGCCGAGATCTCAGGTGTGGATTTAGACCCGTGGGTGTTAAAAATGATCTCAGAAGTCGAGTCAAAACCATTAGACTATCCGGCGTGGAGAGTAGAAAATGGTCGACTTTTTAAATTCGTAAAATCGAATCATGTTGTAGTCCTCGAAAACAACGATGAATGGAAGTTAGTCGTAGGTAAAGCAGATAGAGCAGGGGTTTTACAGGAGTGCCACGATGATCCATTAGCGGGGCACATGGGAGTAAGGAAAACTTTTGCTAGAGTAGGATCTAAATACTATTGGCCAAAGATGAGGGCCGATATAACTAGGTATGTTAGGAATTGTAAAGTTTGCCAACAAGTGAAGCCGGTGAACGAGAAGCCAGCTGGTCTGATGACGGAGAGGGTAGGAAATTTTAGGCCTTGGGAAATGGTTTGTGTAGATCTTGTCGGTCCACTTCCGAAGTCCACAAAGGGGTTTGTCTATATTCTGACGGTCGTTGATTATTTCACTAAATTCCCATTACTTTTCTCTTTGAGGTCGGCTACTGCTAAAACGGTTTGTAAGGAACTAGAGGATAATGTTTTTCTGCTGTTCGGGGTTCCTAAATTTGTGGTGTGTGACAACGGGCCACAATTTAAGAGTAAGGAGTTGAAAACTCTGTGCGAGGGTTACGGTTCTACGCTGCGATACACAGCGCATTACCACCCGCAAGCGAATCCGGCGGAACGAATTAACCAAATTATAAAGACTACGTTGAGGGCTTATGTTTCGGAAAACCATCGTGGTTGGGATTCACAGCTGGCGAAAGTAGCATGTGCCATACGCACAGCCCAGCACGAGGTGTTAGGAATTTCGCCGTATTACGCGAACTTTGGTAGGGAAATGATTACTCACGCAAGCAGTCAGGTGACGTTGAGTGAGCAATCATCCGATAGGGACCAGGATTTTGTAGGAGTAGGAGAACAGTTTAGGAAGCTTAGGGAAGAAATAGCTAGGAAGCTAGAAGCGGCAACCAAGAGGTCCGCGAAAGCCTATAACCTCCGACGGAGAGATGTTCAATATCTCCCGAACGAGTTAGTATGGCGTAGAAATTTCGCGTTGTCAGATGCCGCTAATTTCTATGAAGCTAAACTGGCTCCTAAGTTTGTTGGTCCCTTCCGTATTCGTAAACGAGTGTCCCCTTGGACGTATGTTCTCGAAGATGAGAACGGTAAAGAGCGCGGTACGTGGCACGCGAAGGACCTGAAGTCGCACAACGACGAATGTTGAGTCTATAAGTCCCATTAACGTAATATTTTGTTCTTCTTTTTTTAATTTCTTTGCAAAATAGACTGGCAGGTTGGCCTTGATGGAAAATCTCTCCCACTGTGGTATTGTAACCCTAGCAGAGCCTTGGAAATGGCTTACGGGTTTTTCATAACCGCAAGTTCATTTCCGTTCGAGGTAAGGGTGGGGTTTGTTGCGGTAAATTTTACTGCAACAAAATGCATCCTCTGCTTTCTCTCCTCCCCCGCTAACTTTTGTACTTCTCCGTGCCTCTTCAATATTCTGGGAAAGTGGAGGGCAGCCGTGGTCCCATCAACCATAGGCCCACTGTCCTAGCATATTGAAATGGCACTAAAACAGGTTTCTCCGAGAAGAGACAGAAGGTCTCAACAATAAAGACTGATGGTCTAAGAGGAGACGGGCGGTCTCAGAAGTGACGGGCGGTCCTTCATAACACAACATTAAACGAGCAGAGACAGACAAAAATAATAAGTCGACAAAACAGTACGAGACAGATGAGTCTCCGCCGTTAACAACAAAAGAAACAAACCAAAACATACAATATCACCAACACAATAACTTATACTAAACAACAATAAACATAAGTAAACATAAACGAGACGGATGAGTCTCCACCTCCAACAAAAATACATCACCAAGAATGAGACGAGTAGGCAACAAGCAAACGAAACCAGAAGACTAGATAACGGGACGGATGGTCCCCAACGCCCAACAATGGCCGAGGCCCAACCTAACTGAAATTATTTTGTACAAAATGGCACGCTAGGTGTAGGTCCCTCAATCCCCAAATCTGCACAAAAGTCCACCGGAGTAGTGCGCGTACTAAGGTAAAATTAAAAGTACTGATTCCTTTTTTTCTCGGGGGTAGTGAACTTCTTCTGCGATCGGTCCAAAAATTGAATTAAAAGTAAGTCAGTAAAATCAAAGTAATTGGGAGAAAGCCCAAAATGCTTTTCCTTTTATTGTTGAGCGCTTTTTTTTACTCCGAAAAGTCAGCGAAATAAAATCGCTGAACTCAATCATAGAATTCGCAGGCACTGGAAATGTCCCAATGTGCTGCGAATTCCAGTATGGATGCAATGCGTGAGAGAGCACAGTGGGGAACGAAAAACGGTGGCGTATTCTAGCCAAAGAGCAGAATACCGCTTGATAAGCCGCAAATGGATCCCACTGTGGCTGAATGTGTGAATGTGTGAGTGCAAGTGGGTGGGATTCTTTGTGTCCGAGGTGGACAAAGGAACCCACTGGAATGGCCACGACACTTCTTGGTTGACCGAGGTGCTGTAAGAAAGTTTTGTGGAGGAAAGAAAAGCGTTCAGGAAGACAAAGGAAGAAAAGATAGTTAGACAACGAGCTTAAAGAAAAACAGAAGAGGAAAACAAAAAGAAAGAAGAAAGAAGAAAGAAAACGAGAAATAGTGAGGAAAAGATCGCAGGAGAAGAAGATCGAAGGAGAAAAAAAAAGGAATCGAAAAATACAAAAAAAAGATAAGTAGTGTGTTATTTATTAGTGACATTCGTGGTAGGAAACGTTGTGAAAGTAGACTCCGGTAGGCTTTTGTCCGTAGAAATCCCGGTGAATTGCGGGACTCGCGACCTTTTTAAATCTACTTTTGTGTTTGGTTCGGGACCGTACGATAGCGGGCCATTTTAATATTTTCAACGGCGATTTTTTTTGTTCGTTTGTTCTCGCAACGGGTTGGTTTTTTTCATCCACCCCGCCCGGTGGATTTTTTCCAGCCCCTTCCTAAATTTAATTTTAGTTTTCTACTCTATTTCGACCTTCTATTATTTTCAATAAATCGGCCAGTTATTATAACGTGGTGCAAAAATATTTTGTTCGCCTATATTTTTCTTATTGGTTTTCTTGATTTCAGAATCCACCGTCTTTTTCACTTAAAGGTTCCCCAATTCCTTTTTCTCGAAAAATTGGGTGGCGCCCATTTTTTTTTAACCACAGTGTACACGTTCGTGGAACCCACCCCAGCTGAGCGGCCGGCGCAACAGCTTCCAGTTAGCTGTGGTTGCACTTTCTCCTCCATCCAACCAATTGACATTTCGCGATTTTGTTCTGCTGCAGGCGGGCGCAGCTCGTTTTACTTTTGGTGGTTGTTTGATTTAAAATAATTAATTCGTGGCGGAAAAAGTGCAACAATTGGCGCCCAACGTGGGGCTCGACTCTAATTATTTAATCAATAAAATTTAATTCGATTGAATTTGTTTACCCTTTGACTGTGAAGTGAAGTAGTACCTTTTTCTATTGGTGATCGGTGTTCTGTGTCTGAATCTGAAATCAGGGAAGTGTTGTGTACATATTTTGTTCGTTTTACTTTTGATTTGTTTTTTTCTTTTTAGAGACATTTTTGGTTGATAGTTCCTGGAGGTGTAAGTTGTACACAAAAGCAGTGCATTCATTAGTGGAAAGTGAGCGGAAATTAAAATAAAGAAGAGGAGAAGGAATTCTTGGATTGTGTCTCCATTCCAGGGGTTTGCATTTGCATCACCGGATTTCCAAGTAGGTGTCTTTTTTTAATTCTCTGTAGTACCCTTGCGTTTTTTCTATCGGTGTGCAGTTGCAGTCAATGCGGCTAAGCTCATAACAAAATAATATTTACCTACATATCATATAATCATTCTGCATATTATATGTCGTGGCTTTTTATATACCTACATATATTTACAAACATATTTCTACATAAACGTATATATACATACATACATATATTTAGTTTTGCTGAGCGGCATCATTCTAACGGGGTTGTTTTAATTTTTTTCTTTCTCTTGTGCTGCGATTCCGATTGACAGCTCAGGGCTCGCAAACCTTTTTTCTTGGTTCGCTCGGTGCAGTGGTCCTAAACCTTTTTGGGTTGGTGGATTTTTTATTTTTTTTGTGTATGCAACGGTCTTGTTTTGTCGTTTTGTTTTAATATAGACATACGGTTATTTTGTTATATGATCTTTTTATATAAACATACCTATTATATATTATTTTATATATAATTTGATTTGTTTGACGTGAAAGTATTCTTGGAGTTCTTTTGGTAAATAAATTACGTTGCCTTGAATTTAGTTCTCAGTCCGCTCTTAGTACATTTAGCCAAGTTAAATTTTTGGGTTATTATAATTACAGATTTAGCCGAATTAGTTTTAATTTTGATTAGTTTATTTAAATTTAGTTTGGTCTTTTTAGTAAGTGGAAGAGTTTTGTTTTTCTTTTATTATGGAGATTAATAGGCTTTCTTACGACGAGCTGGTCTACGAAATGGAAGCGCGAGGGCTCCAGAAGGCCACCGTCGATGTTATGAGGAAGTCCTTGAGGGCGACGCGAGTACTTGAACGGAGAGGGTCGATTGGTATAAACCAAAGTTACCCGTTTTCGTTCGAGGAGGATCGCGACGCCGTCAACATGAAAATAATAGAGATAGGCCCTCTTCTTAAGGATCCGCCAAGGGACCCGAAGTCGTCGGAGTACTTGAAGATCGTTACCAAGATTGAGTGGGCGATGAGTAGGATAGATAGGGCACCAGCTTTAGAGAAGGAGGACATAGCGGAAAAGATGAGGATTCGAAATCATTTGATTTTACTTTTAGGAACATTAACAGATACGGAAGAACAGGGACAGGAGGAAGAAGACTCAGAAGACTTGCCGCAAGATAAAGCAAGCACATCAGCGGCAGTGGCAATTGCTCCACCAAGGATGGTGGAGAGGGGTTCAACCGAACCTACATTAGGAGTTCGGGCTGAGGCAGCTCAAAATCACGAGCGATGCACCGAACGCATTGAAAAATGGAACGTGAAGTTTACTGGTGAACGATGTGGTTCATCAGTACTGTTTCTTTGGTGTGGTTGAGTAATATTAAGGATCCGCAGGGTAGATTAGCTCGTTGGGCCGTGAGGATGCAACAATTTGATTTCGAGATCATCCATCGCAAGGGTAAAGAACATGTAGTTCCAGACATGTTATCACGAGGAGTTCCGGTAGTGGCCGAGATCTCAGGTGTGGATTTAGACCCGTGGGTGTTAAAAATGATCTCAGAAGTCGAGTCAAAACCATTAGACTATCCGGCGTGGAGAGTAGAAAATGGTCGACTTTTTAAATTCGTAAAATCGAATCATGTTGTTGTCCTCGAAAACAACGATGAATGGAAGTTAGTCGTAGGTAAAGCAGATAGAGCAGGGGTTTTACAGGAGTGCCACGATGATCCATTAGCGGGGCACATGGGAGTAAGGAAAACTTTTGCTAGAGTAGGATCTAAATACTATTGGCCAAAGATGAGGGCCGATATAACTAGGTATGTTAGGAATTGTAAAGTTTGCCAACAAGTGAAGCCGGTGAACGAGAAGCCAGCTGGTCTGATGACGGAGAGGGTAGGAAATTTTAGGCCTTGGGAAATGGTTTGTGTAGATCTTGTCGGTCCACTTCCGAAGTCCACAAAGGGGTTTGTCTATATTCTGACGGTCGTTGATTATTTCACTAAATTCCCATTACTTTTCTCTTTGAGGTCGGCTACTGCTAAAACGGTTTGTAAGGAACTAGAGGATAATGTTTTTCTGCTGTTCGGGGTTCCTAAATTTGTGGTGTGTGACAACGGGCCACAATTTAAGAGTAAGGAGTTGAAAACTCTGTGCGAGGGTTACGGTTCTACGCTGCGATACACAGCGCATTACCACCCGCAAGCGAATCCGGCGGAACGAATTAACCAAATTATAAAGACTACGTTGAGGGCTTATGTTTCGGAAAACCATCGTGGTTGGGATTCACAGCTGGCGAAAGTAGCATGTGCCATACGCACAGCCCAGCACGAGGTGTTAGGAATTTCGCCGTATTACGCGAACTTTGGTAGGGAAATGATTACTCACGCAAGCAGTCAGGTGACGTTGAGTGAGCAATCATCCGATAGGGACCAGGATTTTGTAGGAGTAGGAGAACAGTTTAGGAAGCTTAGGGAAGAAATAGCTAGGAAGCTAGAAGCGGCAACCAAGAGGTCCGCGAAAGCCTATAACCTCCGACGGAGAGATGTTCAATATCTCCCGAACGAGTTAGTATGGCGTAGAAATTTCGCGTTGTCAGATGCCGCTAATTTCTATGAAGCTAAACTGGCTCCTAAGTTTGTTGGTCCCTTCCGTATTCGTAAACGAGTGTCCCCTTGGACGTATGTTCTCGAAGATGAGAACGGTAAAGAGCGCGGTACGTGGCACGCGAAGGACCTGAAGTCGCACAACGACGAATGTTGAGTCTATAAGTCCCATTAACGTAATATTTTGTTCTTCTTTTTTTAATTTCTTTGCAAAATAGACTGGCAGGTTGGCCTTGATGGAAAATCTCTCCCACTGTGGTATTGTAACCCTAGCAGAGCCTTGGAAATGGCTTACGGGTTTTTCATAACCGCAAGTTCATTTCCGTTCGAGGTAAGGGTGGGGTTTGTTGCGGTAAATTTTACTGCAACAAAATGCATCCTCTGCTTT
The DNA here is from genome assembly GCA_949775065.1 of Brachyopa scutellaris. NCBI lineage: Eukaryota > Metazoa > Arthropoda > Insecta > Diptera > Syrphidae > Brachyopa > Brachyopa scutellaris. The sequence continues at coordinate 37,968,317 of OX459113.1, read as the reverse complement.
CTCTCCTCCCCCGCTAACTTTTGTACTTCTCCGTGCCTCTTCAATATTCTGGGAAAGTGGAGGGCAGCCGTGGTCCCATCAACCATAGGCCCACTGTCCTAGCATATTGAAATGGCACTAAAACAGGTTTCTCCGAGAAGAGACAGAAGGTCTCAACAATAAAGACTGATGGTCTAAGAGGAGACGGGCGGTCTCAGAAGTGACGGGCGGTCCTTCATAACACAACATTAAACGAGCAGAGACAGACAAAAATAATAAGTCGACAAAACAGTACGAGACAGATGAGTCTCCGCCGTTAACAACAAAAGAAACAAACCAAAACATACAATATCACCAACACAATAACTTATACTAAACAACAATAAACATAAGTAAACATAAACGAGACGGATGAGTCTCCACCTCCAACAAAAATACATCACCAAGAATGAGACGAGTAGGCAACAAGCAAACGAAACCAGAAGACTAGATAACGGGACGGATGGTCCCCAACGCCCAACAATGGCCGAGGCCCAACCTAACTGAAATTATTTTGTACAAAATGGCACGCTAGGTGTAGGTCCCTCAATCCCCAAATCTGCACAAAAGTCCACCGGAGTAGTGCGCGTACTAAGGTAAAATTAAAAGTACTGATTCCTTTTTTTCTCGGGGGTAGTGAACTTCTTCTGCGATCGGTCCAAAAATTGAATTAAAAGTAAGTCAGTAAAATCAAAGTAATTGGGAGAAAGCCCAAAATGCTTTTCCTTTTATTGTTGAGCGCTTTTTTTTACTCCGAAAAGTCAGCGAAATAAAATCGCTGAACTCAATCATAGAATTCGCAGGCACTGGAAATGTCCCAATGTGCTGCCAAAGAGCAGAATACCGCTTGATAAGCCGCAAATGGATCCCACTGTGGCTGAATGTGTGAATGTGTGAGTGCAAGTGGGTGGGATTCTTTGTGTCCGAGGTGGACAAAGGAACCCACTGGAATGGCCACGACACTTCTTGGTTGACCGAGGTGCTGTAAGAAAGTTTTGTGGAGGAAAGAAAAGCGTTCAGGAAGACAAAGGAAGAAAAGAAAGTTAGACAACGAGCTTAAAGAAAAACAGAAGGGGAAAACAAAAAGAAAGAAGAAAGAAGAAAGAAAACGAGAAATAGTGAGGAAAAGATCGCAGGAGAAGAAGATCGAAGGAGAAAAAAAAAGGAATCGAAAAATACAAAAAAAAGATAAGTAGTGTGTTATTTATTAGTGACATTCGTGGTAGGAAACGTTGTGAAAGTAGACTCCGGTAGGCTTTTGTCCGTAGAAATCCCGGTGAATTGCGGGACTCGCGACCTTTTTAAATCTACTTTTGTGTTTGGTTCGGGACCGTACGATAGCGGGCCATTTTAATATTTTCAACGGCGATTTTTTTTGTTCGTTTGTTCTCGCAACGGGTTGGTTTTTTTCATCCACCCCGCCCGGTGGATTTTTTCCAGCCCCTTCCTAAATTTAATTTTAGTTTTCTACTCTATTTCGACCTTCTATTATTTTCAATAAATCGGCCAGTTATTATAACGTGGTGCAAAAATATTTTGTTCGCCTATATTTTTCTTATTGGTTTTCTTGATTTCAGAATCCACCGTCTTTTTCACTTAAAGGTTCCCCAATTCCTTTTTCTCGAAAAATTGGGTGGCGCCCATTTTTTTTTAACCACAGTGTACACGTTCGTGGAACCCACCGCAGCTGAGCGGCCGGCGCAACAGCTTCCAGTTAGCTGTGGTTGCACTTTCTCCTCCATCCAACCAATTGACATTTCGCGATTTTGTTCTGCTGCAGGCGGGCGCAGCTCGTTTTACTTTTGGTGGTTGTTTGATTTAAAATAATTAATTCGTGGCGGAAAAAGTGCAACAGTATTGCATTTGACGAATACCGGGCTGATGCTAATATAAAAGTGGTAGGTTCTGCCACTTGTGCTTGATCCGGCTGTTCTCGTTATGGTCTAGGTGTCTGGAAAGATATGAAAGGAGGAAAGAATTAGAAAGGTACCTATTTACATGGCTAAATTTAGTTACAAATAAATACATAACACTACATTGAACTTTGCCATGGCATGTCTAATAAGTGGCCAACGACCATTATAAGGTATAGTGGCTCGTATTTCCATGTGCGAGGTCACTAACTGGGTTACCAATTCGATTATGAATTTGCGGCGTCGCACAGTGTTCCGCGTAGTACATATTAAGTGGTTTACTATTTCATGTTATTCTTATGAGTTAAGTACATTGTAATAAAAAAATTATGTTTTAAGTCCTTCATATACGTTTTGTTACTTACTACTTTATAGGGCAAAAAAAAAACAAAAAAATTAAAAATATTAACATTCCTTTGATATATTTTTTTTTATATTGTGTACATATATCATATTCATCCTCACGCTGCTGTTCTTGAGTGAGTCTTCAGATTCAAAGGTTTTATCCACGGTTGCCAATTGATAATAAAATTCGTGTCCAAAATTGAAAATTAAAATGACCAATCGTAGCTAAAAATTACCGAAATTATTTAAGTCTGAAATCTTTTTTGTAAACGCATAATAAATAATTAATCACGTTTTTTTTCTCATATTATTATTTTTTATTTTATTAATAAATAAAAATCAGGTACAAAAAAATGGCTGAGGTTTCCATTATAGGAAAACGACTTGGGACTTAAAATTATTTTTTTTACTTAAATGATTTATTCTAAGATATACTGTGTAAAAATACTGGAGAGGAAATTCGTTCTTATATTTTTTTTTAATTTTTAAAGTTTTCGGTTTTGACTAGAAAAATACATGTTTTCTTCCTTATTAACTCAACTAACATACAGATTTCATATAATATGTAAAGAAACTTTGCATACACCCAACCTCGCACAAGGTTTGAAAATGGCATTTTGTAGATCTCGGTGAAATAAGCACAAAATATAAAGTAAAAAATATTGATTAATCGCTTAGTTTAGGAGATATCGAGGTTAACAATCGCGCGATATTTCTCTAGCGACTTTCCTATAGTGGAAACCCGCCCCAAAAAATTAACAAAGTACGTTGTACATAATTTAAAACATAAATAAGCAAACATAAAAAATATAAATAGTATTTTAGCTTTAGAACACAAGTTACTTTTCACAGCATTTTGAAAACGATACATAAATAAAATCTATATAGATAAATAAATATATGTTTATAATAACAATCAATTAAAAACATGTTTTTTCCGACCAAACTCTAGGTAGATATGGTTATTTTGTTCATCTTGAAGCTCTTTGGCAAGTATAATCTTATCAATATTTTCAAAATTAGGTCTGTTTCTCAATTTTGTTTTTATCAAACTTAACTCATGAAATTTTCTTTCCGCGGCAGCTTAGCTAGGCGGTAGATACATCAAATTGTAAATAAATTCACTAAAATTTTGAAAACAATACTCGTTTAACACGTTTTTAAGACAACTTACTTTCTGCATTCAGTGATGCACTATCACACATTGCGTTCAATTACTTACTTTACTTTTATGCGCCGTTTACATTGGACGACAAGAAAAGTGCTTTAGGTCGAGTTTCTCTTTTTTAATTTCTTAAGAAAAATGACCAAATGGAATAAAAAATGACCAAGTGACCAAGTGAAAAAAATGACCAGATTTGGTCACAAATGACCAAAGTGGCAACTGTGGTTTTATCTGGATCAATATTTCGTTGCTGAGGTATTGGTGGGGCAGCAGGGCCGACTAACAGAGCCATAACTTACGCTATAGGGATGACCTATAAAAAATGCATTACTTTTTTTGCGCACTCTGATTTTTTCGCAGCTTATAACTAAGAAGTCGAGCATTGTATCAAAATAAAAACTGACCCGAGGCAAGGTGGGGCTCATATTCAAAAGTCAATGTTAAAAAAAATTGCCTCGAAAAAACCTTACATCTTATGATTAAAAATTTTTTTTTAAAAAACCGTAAAAGTGACTTTCAAAATTTATCAGAATTATCTATTCACTCTGGTTAATTAATTCTATACAAATTTGGTTTGATTTTTCAAACAAACAAATTAAAAACTAGTTAAATACAAATTGATCACTAATTGAATTCGACCTGTCATGTAACACTTACTTACTTAGTTGGCGCTACAGCTCGAGGTGAACCTGGGCCTGCTTCTCGCAACCATTTGTGTGTGCGTGCTATATTTTTGCACGAATGGAAGGGCCTACAGTTTTTTGCCGACTCCGAACGGCGAGTTGAGAAGCTCAATCGTGACAAATGATACTCTTTGATGCTTGTCAGACATTCGAAAGAGGTGGGCACTGTGAAAAACTTTTAGGTGTTTGCGGCGGGATTCCAACCCAAGACCGCTGGCTCAGTAGTCCGACGCACTAACCACTTGCGCCACGGTGCCCCTCATGTAACACACTACACTTTGATTTGCTCTAAAATCATTTCCACGCTCTAAAATAAAGAGAAAACGTTGCTGACTTATCTTCCAGTTATCCGTTATAAGAATTGCGTTAGCAAGTACTCTCAATTTTGTTATAATTTTTTTAAATTTTGTCCACTTATTGGTGTAAAATGGAACACTGTGCGTCGCGTCGATCTGTTTGCTTCTCTGTCAACATTTCTTTGTAAATCGAAAATGCGGCCAACCCAGCTATATCTAGCCTGTTGAAAAACAACAAGTTTTAAAAATTAGTTAGCCAAATTGCTATTAGGAGACTTTTCAATATTTAAAAAAAAAAGTTAAATTAAGGCGATATTTCTGAAAAACCGACTTAAGCCATTATTATTTTTACCGAAATCAATTAAAATTTGACTTAAGTCAGTTAAGCCGTTTTACCCTATTTTTATTAAAACAGTTAGTTGGCTTGGTTAAACATAAGGTCTTTAAGCTAAAACAAAATCGATAAAATACTTAGCACATAAGCCTTTTATCTAAAATAAAATTGGCGAATTCTACGTTTAAATAAAATAATTTTTGCACAGGACGTAGTAATTTCCTTAATTGATGTTGAATTTTGAATATTTTGAATGTTTGCAGCTTGTATATACATAATTTAATGCAATTTTAATACATATCTTCGAATTTAATATCTCTGTACTTTAATACCAAAACGTGATATATGACTGTGCCATTTTTATATGATAATTGAAAATTCTTATGTTTCAGATGAGTTGATTCTAATATACACTTAATTTCAGTGTGCTGTCGTTTCGCATAGCAAACGAGTATTAATAAATAAATTATGAAACAAAAGCATCATATAATCTTCTATATAATTAAATGGCTAGCGCACAAGCTTGTGACTTTTCCTGAGAGCTCACTTCTGCACCTATTTAAATGATTCTAACATAGTTTATCAGTAAAAAAAAAAACCTTTGAAAAAGTGCAAATGAGTTAAGTTATTGCGATCAAACATTAATTCAACGTATAAACAAATGAGGTACTAAAAGAAAAAAAATGTCCCAGAGCATTGACGGATTGCACTCTCATTTTATAAATCTTAAGAATTTGTTAACACTGAATCTTAATATTTATCAGGGTCACCATCACGAAAAGTAGCTTCTACTTTATGCCACAAGGTGCCAGTAGGTAGCCATTTCATTCGTAAGCCGTTAATGGTTATATGATTTCTGTTATACTTGCGATGTTTCTCCCATTTTATGCCATCATAAGCCACTAGTCATACTTAAATGATCACTCACAATTTTACACAAGGAAATCTTAAATAGAGAACATTTTTAAATCAGTTGAAACAAAGAACGATACATATTCATCTTTTGGTATATTGTTACGGAATAATAAGCCAAATAATTACATACCTGTAACTATATCCTCATTTCGCTTCTAAAGTGACTTTCAACGGAGTCACATAAGTCCACTTTTTATACTTTCTTTTAATGACATTCGAGCAAACATAAGTCATAGCAACATCCTTATAAGTATTTGCAAATGATATGAAGATCAGTAAAACAATTACAACCACAAATGATTGTAGACTTCTGATATCAGATTTTAATAACTTCAGTACCTGGTAGTGACACTCAAGTGTCAACTAATGACATTCTCTAGGAAACGGGTACTGACTATGTTCATAATTGTTGATATCGAATCATTCTCTCTCTCGGATTAAAGTATTAAGGAGTTCGGTGTTTATTGTATCCCTAAACTGGATTTCACATAGAATTTAAACCACACTGTGAATAAATCAAACTCAATGAATGTTAGGTTTCGTTAAAAGATGGTTTAAAGAATTTAAAAATCCTTATGTCCCTTTTTCACTATTTACCAGTCTCGTCCGTCGTTATCTCGAATATGCTTCGCAAGTATGAACACCTTATAAGAAAAATTTCAATACTCGTACTGAAGCCGTCCGCTGAAGTTTCATTCGATTCGCATTGAAAGGTCTTCCCTGGAACGATCGTTTTAACCTCCCCCCATATTTGCATCGGATAAAACTGTTGCAAATGCAGGCTTTGGCTCAAAGATAGGTCAATCATGATATAATTTTTATGCATCACCTGATCTCAGATCTGATTGATGCACCTGACTTATTATCATATTTAGGATAAAACTTTTGTGGGAGATAGTATTACCTGCGCACTAAAGAGTTACTGCAAGTTCCTCATCATAGAACAAATTATGGGATACATGGCCCAAATAACCGCGTGAGTAAACTCTATAATTTAAATTTAAACTTTCTTGACTTTAATCCCTACACGGTTACTATATTAAAAATGTTTTGCATATTCCCGCGCACATGCATATAATATTAATAATGAATATTTGTTGTTATTATTTATTTGTGCAATGCTGTGGTAGTGTTGTAATGAAGTGAAGCCTAACCACTAAAACCAGCGCTAAATGATTAGCCTGTTGATGCATACTTTGCCATGGCAAATCTCTGCTTGTGGTTGTTGCTTGTATTGAGCACAACGCGACATAGATCTGAATAAACACAGAACAAGCACTAAAATATCACGATTAGACTTTTTCGATAAAATGAGTCAGGATCAAAATAAAAGTTCTCGGCGATTTCCTTTTGCGACCGTGTTGTGTCTCGGAAAACTATTGAGGCGTTTTGGATAAAATCGTAAGGCCTAAATGGACTTTAGTTGTTATTCTTTATTGAACTCTCAATCTAAAATACATATCTTGCACGTGGTAAAATGGCTTATTTGTACTTAAAATTGAAATTTTTTGGATATGCGATTTGAGAAACCGGCTTATGTTCAGTAAGCTCTTTTACAAAAAAAAATAAATATCTGTATTTATTTTTTTTTATTTTGTAATAATGGCTTATGATGACACAAATTTAATTTGTATAACATTCCAATTTGGAAAAACGGCTTAAGTCGACATAAAGATTTTGTTCCTTACAATTTTGAATTTGAAAAAGTGACCTAAGACAACATAATTCATTTTTCCTTTTTATGAATTTAAATATTTCTAAATATAAAGAACGGTTTAGATAGACTTAAGCCAAAAAATAATTGCACAGAAATAATATTCCTGACTTAGGACTTTATTCCAAATGCAAACTTTTTCGTTGACAGTAATTAAGCCGTTTAATGAAATTTGAAAACAGACTTACAGAGGGGCTAGAAACCAGCCGACTAGACCGAATTGAAGCTAATTTTTTTTCCTTTTCAAATATTACAAAAAACAGTTTTTGGCTTATGTCGACTTAAGCCACTTCACCTTGTTGGTAAAGAATTACAGATTTGTTTTTTTTCCGCAACATATGAATACAAGGCATATTTTTCTGATCATAATAGTGATTATACAGAAAGGTAAATTTTTGGGGGACTACCTCTACACATCTATACATAGTAAAAAAGAAAGTCCCTCAAAAATTTGTCTTTCTGTATATACACTATTATGATCTGCACTCAGACTACCCTATTCCGTATAGGAGCTGAGAATTTGAGATCGAAGTGGCAGAAAATCAAACTCTCTGTCTGTACACAGCCCTACTCAACAATGGCTTATTGAATATAAAACCAAAAAAAAAATAGTTGCAGTAAATTCCTTTAAGATTAATTTGAGGTATAATTTATCCTTCTGCGTTATCCTGGAGGTGAGCTGAAATCATTGCCAAAAATTTTCCATCAGTGGAGACCGAAGCCAACACTCATGCCATGCAGCAGTGGGTTACGTCATAGTGTGTGTATGTGGCACTACTGAATTTCTGCGTATTAACTGAAACAGCATTCTATTGATGTTTTGTGCCGGCCTACTACGATAGATATGATTGTTAAAGCAAATTCAAAAAATGAATTGGAAGAAAATAATTTGTTTTCACTTCAAAGTTGCAGTTGGGCGAGCACGGGTCAGCTAGTTCTAAATACCATATAAAATTGAACTAAATACGTCCAGTCGACATAAAAAGAAAACCTTTGAAGTGCTAGGTTCTATTTTGGTGAAAAACAATAGTAAATATTCAGCTCTTTGTACAGTGTATAACAAAAATCTTCAGAATACTGCTGAAAACCGTCTTCGCCGACACAGGTAATGCCGATATGATAAATTTTATTTTATAGTGATATAAATTCTAATGCTTTTATTTATGTTTTGCAATAGAAATGGTTGCAGGCCAACAATTGTTACATCTGAATCCGATGATGGCTCAATGATTAATAAATGATGATATCGACGAGCTGAGCTCCGATCAGTATAACTCTGAAAACGCGGTAAGCTGTTGTTTTTTTTATATTTTTCTCAATATAAAATGGAAAATGATAAAAATAAATGTTATTAGATGTCTGTTTGAAGTAATAATGAAGGTGAGAATCACGATGTAATAGTTAACAAAACACTTGTGAGTATTTTCTGTGAAAAATACATTTTAGTTTTATTAATCTTAAACGTTTGATTAAAGGAATAAGAACCATTGAGCATTGGATCAAACATATTATATCCAACAACTTCAAGAACGCTTTCAAGCGAATTCCAGTCCCGGAGCGCTTCAACATCAACATCAAATTTATCTTTATCGTTAAGTTCCAAGAGCTTCGGTTCCTCATCCTTGCCGTTTTTGTCATTACCTATAGCCAGACCCCTAAAGTAATGAAGTATTTTGGAATTCAGTACAACATAAGTACAATTACGTTGTACTTATTTTTTTTTAAGTACAAGTCTGTCCGTTTCCTGTCCTCCATGTCGTCTTAAGTCAACAATTGTTCCTGTTGCCACCACCAAAAATCTCATAAGTCTTCATCAGGAAAGTCTCGGAACTGCCAGATTGAATTGCGAAGAGATCATTGGTGGTGACAACAAAAACAATTGGAACCTGTTTTGTCTTCGTCTTCTCTACCCTCTTTTCTTTTAATTTGTATTTAGTATTTAGTATATGTAGTTCACCCCATACCATATTGAGGGAATTATCAACAAAGTCCGTCTGCAGTCCACACATCAAGAGTTACTTGATGCCAAAGCAGCTCAAGCCAGACCCAATCGCCAACGAATTCGCCAAAGACAGCATCCAGAAGCACCCCCGTTCACAGCATCACAAAAAAAAATTAATATTTACATACTGACATAATACACGAATAAAAACATACTTGTTTCAAATAAATATCATTTCTTTTATTGTCGCAGGTTGGTTTATATATTTACATTGGTTTTTCGCTCTTGCAATTTATCTTTGTTCTATACCATATATTAAATTTTTTATACAGTCAATATTTCGTATTATATGCTAAGTAAGATTTTGGTTTAATTAGGTTATCATAGTACTTAATATTAAATTTTGTCCGTTTTTTTTATTTGAATTTCCTTTCTTTGAATCGAATAATGGATTCACCTGAAAAGGAATTAAGAAATCAGGAAATAAGAAGGGAAACTGTATTGTATAACAAAATTAAATTCACTCACTCTGTAAAAACGACCTCAACATCGTCTGTCAACCACAGTCGTCCACCCACTCACTGCAAGACAACCCAACAGGTATCAACGACCACCTGCGCATTGTCTCCTTGTCTTGAAAGTCCACCTGGGGGTTGCTTCAGAAATCCGGCCAACTTACACTCCATCCCACACATATGCCAGATGGAGAAATTATCCTTCTCAGATGAATGTATAGATGCTAGAATGAAAATAGGAAACGTAGAAAATAAAGGTTATATGGCAGATAACGCACAAACGAGAGACAACAACATACCTAACGATCTCAAAACTTACATAAACTAAGCCGTAGTGAACGCCTTTTCATCCTACACGGGGTCCCTCATTGCAAACATTTCTGAAAGCCTGAAAAGCGAAATAAGAAATAGCTTTGTAGATTTCCTGAGGGATATTAATATACCATAGGTAGTCATTCACCAAAATCCTGAGGCACGGCCAACGCCAAAAACAGTTCTCGTGAAAAAACAGTCGCAAGCTCCTCGGCAAACGTCAGACTGTCATTCTCAACCCCAAACTGATCGAGAACCTATTGTGTTCGTTCCTGCTATGAGGACAAATAATTGCAATTTTAGGCAAAACATGGAAGTAAAAGTGATAAATACTGACCATTATGTTCGGATACCTCGCAACCAGACGAGAACCTCTACTGGTGAATTCCAACCAAGTCTTCATCCAGGTTTCCTCGGTCCTATGAAAATAGACCAGTGAGGAATTAATTATAGTGGAAACAAAAAGAAAAAAAAATATAATAATAACAATGACATTTGGGATATTTCTTGCAGAGGTGTCTATCTATCTCTTTGTCTGTCTGTCTGTCTGTCTGTCTGTCTATCTGTCTGTCTGTCTTTCTATATGTCTATCTATTTGTCTCGAGTTATAGCTAAGGGGACCATACGTCCCGCTTTCGAGCAATGTGTCCCGCTGTCCCCAAAGAAATGCAAATGTCCCGCTTTGAAAAAAATACAATCTGTTGCATTGCATTCAGTCACTTAGTCAGGAACATCTCTTTTCGATTCTTTAGAAATCAAACCAGAAACTCCAGACGTCCTCCTATCACACATTGCTAGATAAAAAGTGTATACCTTCCGCTGAAAAAAGTTCGCTCAGGCACCCATCAACCATTTAAATCAATAGATGGCGATGGAATTTATCAACTCAAAAAAACTAAAATTCATGCTTTCTTCACCACGCGCGCCGTAATATAATGGGAAAACGGTAAAACTATAGCGGCTGATTATTATAAGAAGTAAATAATACTTCAACCAAGTGGTGTCAGTTCACCAGAGAAGTAGACATTTTTGCATATGAAGCCTTACCTTACCTTACCTCTTGGGAGGAAGTTAAAAAGGTGATGAACTTACTAATTGAGGAGGGGTTTTCAATCAATTATGTACTTATTATAACTGGTGATTCATTTAAAAAATAAATGCGGCGGACTTTATTCAGGGGCATGGGATCAATTTTATTTTTCTTTTACGGGGAGTGGTCATTGCCTTTTTTTTTTCTTTCTCTACACTTTATTTTCAATCGATTTGTTTTATTTCATTCGAAGAAAATTAAAAAAACAAAATCACGTTTTAACTCCAACTCAAGTGTTTTGCTTTCACACCCCTTTTATTTTTTTTTCTTCTAAGAGGGTAAATATGAGCCACTTTGATGGTCGAACACTTGCTATAAAGAAATTGCTTCGAATGTATGGCCAGGAAAACCTTCCTTTCAGACGCGCAACAGCTGAAAACAAGGCCTCCTTATTTTCTTAGTCCCCTTTCCTTACTCTCGTCCTGGATAGAATAAATAGAATTCTTATTTCGATTTTTTTTTCCGGTAAAAATAGGTGGGTCAGGATTAGGACACAGAAGAACAGCAAGAAAAAAAAAGCCAAATTGGGTGATTTTTCTCTCTTTGTCGTGGGCCGAGATTATTAACACAGAGTAAACAGGAGAAAATGAATAAAGGTGTACAGAAAGATACTTAATAAATAATGTTAAGGTGAAGGAAGAAGGAAATTGTCTATTTACCCGCTGTCAAAGGACTGACAGAAAGTAAAGTATTTGGCGGAAAGTGGGAAGGTGAGGCAAGCACTAGACAAGAGTAGATTAATGATATCGTCCATATGATAAATGAGAGTATTATTAACGCCATACTTAAGGCTACGATATTGCCTTTGTTGGCACCTTCGTTAAAGAGGAGAGTTAAAGCAAATTTGTCATCAAGTAGTGGTTGAAATTAAGGACTATGCTCTGCAGATAAATCGGGTATAAAATGAAATACTATTTAAGACAAGGGCAGCAGGGAGAATTGAAAGTGGGTCGTGTAACGCGATAAATTATACAAGGGGCGATAATAGGCCATGTTTACTTGAGTAGTATTTAAAAAAAATTTCATAACATGTCCTTTGCATTTTTATTTAAATTTAATTTCTTAACCCTTAACGGCCCAATGTATCAAATTTGATACATATTAGTAAAAATGCTGTAAATTCGAAAAACTTCATATTTTATCATAATTGGCCATTGTATCATATTTAATACAAGCCTCTCCAATATAAATGTGCCTAAGAATATGCAATTTCATGTTAAAATTCAAGTAATACCAACAATTTGTAAGTTGGTCGTGTCACATAAACAGATTCGACAATGACCAGAAATTACTTTAAAATGTTATTTGAATAAATTTTATGAATCTGGTTTCAAAAATATACTAAATACTATGTTTTCATTTTCACAATATTTTTTTTCAATTTCAATTTCAATTTCATTTTTATTAAATTGCATTGGTTTGTACATTAAGAGGAATGTCTTTTATAGTACTTAGAGTTTAGAATTGATTTTATATAATTTCAAGTACTTAAAACTAAATTAAATAAAATTACAATTAATTTAAAAAGAGTCGAGGAAGATAAGGAAGGATGAAAGGTAGTGAATGGTATTTATTAGATGCGAGAGGTAGTCGATGAAAAATGAAGAAGAACAGCACTTTTAAATCTTTTGAAATTAGAAATTGATTTGATACGGGTAGGCAAAGAGTTCCATAGTCTGACAGCGTGAATGAAGAATAAACGTGACAAGTTAAGGTGCGTGTGTCGAAAGGTGATAATATTCATGGTTCTGGAAGATCGTGAAAAATTCAGCCTAGTGAACAGATATGTAGGACATTGGTTGTATATGATTTTAAGGAGGAATATACAGTTCCTGCCGTTAACATAATTCTGCAGAGAGCAACCCAGTAGCCTACGAGAATAAACGGAAATGTGATCACTTCTACGAAGGCCATGTACATATCGCACCGCATCATTGAAAGCAACCTGGAGTTTACGTTTCGATAATGAGTCGAGAGTGCAGTAGACAACCTCAGCGTATGTAATGAGAGGTAGTACTAAGGTAATTATGAGCTTACGCCGAGTTTCGATAGGAGTAAAGGCAGCAGTAAGCCACAATTTTCTAAGACATCCGTAGATTCGACCAACAACCATGTTGATGTGATTGTAACTAGATAGGCTGCGGTTTATTACGAAGCCTAAACTGGTGACATATTCTACTGCTTTAATTTTACTGTCGTTCAGCCATATATCCGGTACAAGAATAAGATTAAATTTTTTGTATGAGATGGGGATAATTTGCGACTTTTTTGGATTTAATTGAAGTCCATTCACTAGAGACCATCTGTAAATTCGCTCTAAGTCTTCGTTGACAAGGACAGCCAGTTCGGTTAGGTTGTGAAACGACCTTGCAGCATGAAGTTGAACATCATCTGCGTACAAATGAACTGATGTGTGTTTACAGACATTTTGAAGGTCGTTTATAAAAATGCAGAATAGGAGCGGTCCCAAAATTGATCCCTGTGGAACTCCTTGCATGATAGGCTTCAGCTGAGAATGATTTTCATTGGTGATAACTTTTTGCAACCTTCCGGAGAGAAAACTATTTATAAGTTTGACAGCTCTCTGAGCCCGAAAAGATGTTTAAGTTTCCAAAGCAGAATTTGATGGTTCACTTTATCAAAGGCCTTCGAAAAGTCCAATAAACAGAGAAACGTGACATTATTCTTATCATAATCAAGCCTGATTTCCTCCAGTAGATTGACCATAGCCGTGGAGCAGCTGTGGTTAGCTCGAAACCCAGACTGTCGAGAACTTAGCAAGCTATTGTTTGAAATATATCTCATTAGCTGCTTAGATATAAGGCCTTTTAAAACTTTGGACAAGCAGGGGAGAATACTAATCGGTCTGTAATCAGCTGGAGAGGTAGGGTTTGTATTTTTACCAATTGGCAGGACTCGTGCAATTTTCCAAGAGTCCGGAAAAGGTGAAGTTATAAAGCACCAGTTGATAACATGGGTGAGATGGGTTATGATAACTGGTAAAATGAGTTTAGCAAAGCGTATTGGCACACCGTCCTCTCCGATGGAGTCAGACTTTGTGGCAGCTATACACTCTGCAACATCATTTTCCGTGACCACCTCGAAATCTTCAAGCCTCACATTTGGTTGTGCTGAGTTTACAGGTTGATTGAAGTCGAAATCAAAATCACTTATACTAGAATCACTCCCAAGAAAGAAATGATTTAAATCATTAGGATCCAGACTACATTTGGGACTATTATTCTTATTGGAGACACCGATTTTACGAAGGTTGCTCCAGAGCTTTTTGCAGGTAATAATTCGTAATATACTCAAAATGTATTTATTTAAGCTCAAAATGTAGCCCTAGCGCCCGTTTGATCGAATTTGATATATAAAACGATATAAACACAGGTAAACAACGCAACGAAATACATTATTAAGTACGCAGAATCACTTAAGATGCTATGTTATCTTCAAGTAATTTATTTCATTAGAAAATAAGAAATTGGGCTTTTAAGGGTTAATATTGTAGATGCTTGGACATCGACTGTATACTTTTTTACTTTGCTTGAATAAGAGCGTTCGGTTCCTCGAGCAATGCCGCTTTTAAAGATCAGTACATACATACATATGTATGTGGAAGTCAATATTACTGTACCTACAAAGCTTTATGTGTACAAAAAAAGAAAATAATACTTCGAATCGGAATCCAGACCTTTGGCTTAGTGCAGAAATGCCATGATATTTTGGAAGTTGATGGCGAAGCTTAGTAACAAAAAGGTTGCTATCCATAGTGAGCTAAGTTCCAATATTCACTACAGGGAACTGTTGAATCCCATACTTGATAGGTGCACCTTTCAATATGCTTCGCCTGATTAGAGTGACGAGATCTTGCCTACCCGGATAACACAGTTGGAGATAATTGGAACTTTAAATAGACTCAAGGATGGTAAGGCTCCAGGATCGGAGAAATTACCTACCGAATTTCGTAAATATGGCACTTATGGCACTAATAAATAAATTGTGCTGTACTTTTAACAATGTATTGGAATATGGGACGGTTCCTGGTCAATTTTAAGGCGTCCTGATATTTCTAATTCATAAAAAAAGTTGCCAGCTGGATCCTGCAAACTATTAAGGTATTTCCTTCTTTAATACTTACTTACTGGCGCTACAGTCCGGGTTGGATCAAGGCATCAGCCAACAACCTCTTCCAGTTAGCCCGATCCTTAGCTAACTGCCTCCAGTTGCGCACTCCAAGTTGGTTGAGGTCGTGTTCTACTTGTGCGCACGTCCTTAGGTGAGGGTGTCCTCTGTTGCGCCTACCCTCCGGGTTAGAATCGAATATTCTCTGAGCCGGGGCCTTGATGTCTATGCGCTCTACATGTCCTAGCCATCTTAAATGCTCAATGTGCAGTTTTTTTTGACCAGGTCGATGTCGAGTTCGTGGTTGAATTTTCTCCTCCATAACCTGTCAACGCAAATGGGACCGAATATATTACGAACAATTTTTTTCTCGAAGCGATCAAGGATATGTATCTTCATCCGCTTTCGATAAAATCCATGCTTCAGCCCCATACAGCAAGACTGGGATTATAAGGGTCCTATGTAGAGTCTCCTTAGTCGATCGGGAAAGGACTTTACTACTCAATTGCCTTCTTAGCCCAACGAAACAGCGATTGACAAGAGTAAGCCTTCGTTTGATTTCCGACGAGATGTAATTTTTTGATGTTATGGTAAATCCGAGGTAAACAAAATCCTTTACTTCCTCGAAGTTGTAGCTGTCTATTGTGACGTTTTGTCCAATTCGTCGATGTTGGGTGTCCCTTTTTATTGACAGCATATACTTTGTTTTGCCCTCGTTTATTGCGAAACCCATTTTAGCCGCTGCCATTTCTATACTCGCGAACGCATCGGTGACAGCTCGCTGTTTTCTACCAATGCTGTCAATATAGTCGGCGTATGAAAGTAATTCAACGGACCTTTGAAAGATCATTCCTCCTGTGTTGGCTTGTGAGTTTCGAACAATTCTTTCAAGGGCGATGTTGAAGAGGTCGCACGACAGCGCGTCACCTTGTCTGAATCCTTTTTTGACATCGAAGGTCTCGGTGAGGTCATTACCGACCTTGAAGGAGCAGCAAGCTTTTTCCATCATCATCCCGCACAAATTGATTAATTTGGTATGGATGTCAAAACTAGTCATGGCAGTTCATCCCTCCAGGGGGTTCTCCTTTCCTGTGGACCGGGCAAATGATGCTGAGATTCATCTGGCATACTTTCATCTGACCAAATCTTAGAGATGAGTTGGTGTATGCTCACTACCAAGTCATCTCTAGCTACCTTAAATGGCTCTGCGGGTAGAGCGTAAAGGTCCAGCAGCCTTGTTGGACCTTAGCTATTGCTATCCACACTTTGTTTGGATCCAGTGGATGGGAGTTTTGGCTATCATCATCTAAATTGAAAGGTTCATTCTGCCTGACAGCGGAGTATTGCTGTTCGTCGCCATTATACAATCTGCAGAAGAAGTCTTTCCATATTCTCAGCACCGACTGTATTTCTACTACAATGTTTCCTTCGTCATCTATACAGGTTTCTGCACGGGAATTGTTTTGCACATTCCTTTTACCGTCTGGTAATACTTCCGTACATTATTCCTGGAGTAGCATCTCTCAATATCCTCGATCGTACGCTTCTCGACTCTTTCTTTTTCTTTCTGAAAAGCCTATGTTCTTCCCGTCTCTTTTGCTCGTAGAGCATGCGAGCAGATGTAGCCATTCTTTGTAGCACCGCTTTATGTGCCTGTTTAAAATCCCCTTTAAAATGTTTATTTACAACTTCTACAGCCCACCTTCATGTCGTTATACATCGCGTTTTGTTTGCTTCTGTTGTTAATTGCTGATGTCCTTCCAGCAGAGATTCGGGCTTATGCGTCCTATACCCATGCAATTCTAGAGTTGAAATGGAATCTCTAAAGCCTCTATTGAGAATGAAGACCCTTCTGAAAAACTGCCTCATCGCCCCACTTTCGCTTCTGAAGAGCTTGTTCATTTTTGAAGCATCTGAATCAGTGGCTGCATACGGACCGAATACTTCAAAAACACACCATTATAAATTCTGATATTTATGTAAAATGTACGTTTGCTTTTGTAATGTGTAATTAGAGCTCTTTTGGATATAAGCATAAGTGCCGTTACAAATGACTATAGTTGGTCTACCATTTTCAAATATTTCAATGTTACCAAAAAATCCATTCGAAATTAATTTATTCCCTCTTCCGTCTTGAACGCTCATATCATATGTACATATGTATTTTCCAACCCTAAGTTATATTTGGCTTCAGCAGTCCTAAGTAGAACCAAGCCCATCTTCTCATAACCATTTGTGTGTACGCGTTATATTTTTGCACGAATGGAAGGGACCTACAGTTTTCTGCCGTCTCCGAACGGCGAGTTGCGAAGCTTTACATGACAAATGATACTCTTGAATGCTTATCAGGCATTCGGAAGAACTGTGAAAAAACTTTTCTTTATGTGTTTGCGGCGGGATTCGAACCCAAGACCGCTGGCTCAGTAGTTCGACGCACTAACCACTTGCGCTACGGTGCCCTAAGTTGGATGGTACGAAATGTCTCGATAAGCAGCTCCTAACGGTGGACAAATGACATTGTAGTATCCTGCAGGATCATCATTATCTTTGTTAAAAAATGAATATCATTATTTTTTTCTTAATTTTCTCCATATTCTGTTTGCAATAGTTCTTGCATTAATATATATGTTAAAAACAAAACAACGTTTTTTTTCAAGTTTCTGTACAAAAAAAAAAAAAAAACACCAACTAGGTTTTTAAAAGTGTTATGGTTCTTCTGATATTATGCTTTTATATGCATATAAACGAAAATCTCAAAATCCCCACATATGATTTTCATAAAACTTTACAGTTTTAATGTACTGAAGCTCGGCTCTATTTTGATACCAATTTCATTGATGTACGCTCATGGCCCAAAAGCGCCCCATCTCCTTTATTACGAAAAAACATAGTTACCTATACCTACGTTCTCTTTTTTTCATTCGTAAACCGTATAAGGTTATAGGGTTGCTACATGCGAGATTTCTCGCACTGGTCCACTAGTTCATATTAACTGGCCATCAGCCTCTTTTTATTTGATAACAATTTTTAAAAAAATTACAATTGTTTTTGTAATTTTTTTTTATAATACAAAAATAGTTCTAATAACTCGTACAAATAATGTATTCTCTCTTTTTTTAGGTGGAAGGGAATGGAAGGGACATACATATGATATAAACATTATTTTAAATTTAAGCACCATCGACACTTCCTTAACCTTTAAGTAGGTAGGTGAGTTATAGTAACGTAAATGGGTAGGTGGGGTGCTGACAACACCCCATCATGATCTTATTTATTATTTATTTATTTATTATTTTATTTATTATTCAATTCTTCAATTCAAAAATATAACAAGTACATTATTCATTAATACTTAATATTATATAGAGCTTATAAGCTGAGGAGAAATATTATGAGTACTAGGATTTAAATAAAAAATACAAAAGCTTGATAGATTTCTCAGTTAATCACAATAAATCAAAAGGTAACATAGTTAGAGAGATATTAAGTGTTTTACATAAATAGTTGAAGAGTATAATGGATACATTCTGTAGTTCAAAGAACTAGTATCGAATGAATCATAACAATGAAATTTTAAAAATACATTTAATTTAAATAAGGGTGGAAGTGGTGTGATTGCGGTTATGAAAGAAACAATTTCGGTACAATTATCAAGTTTATAATTCAACAGTAACATAATCATAAAAGAAAAAAAACTAAAGAATTAAGCTGACAAGGTTATTTATTAATTTTAGATCGAAGCTAAAAAGCCATTTTTTGACTTCCCGATTGAGAAAATGGATATTTCTATTACTTGTGCATCTTAATGAAGGCGGCAATATATTATATAATCTAGGTGCAACACAGATATAAAAGTTTAAGAAGTGAGTCGTATGATGCGGTGGAATAGTTGCAAGATTACGATCATTGCTACGGAGTCCATATACAGTTGTATTACGATTGAGAGAGTATCCACTTCTTAGAAAAAAAACTTGAAGTACTTTGTAGAAGTAAAGATGCTTAAGGGGAAGTATCTTAGAGTTACAAAAGAGCAAGAAGCTATGTACCATACGTCCTTTTCTCCAAATAATTCTGACAATATGTTTTTGGGCAACTATCAGAGGCTGTATTTTATTAGCGTGCGTACCGCCCCAGCAAACCAAACCATATTGTAACTTAGATTGAACTAAGCCGTAATATACTGTTTCCAACAGTTGCCGAGAACAAAGCAATCTTAAATGGTACATTATACAAGAGGCCTTTAATAAGTATTTTCTAAGTAGACCCGTATGCGCACCCCAATTTAGTCCAGTATCGATTTCTAAACCCAAGTACTTATAAACTTTGACTCTTTCAATGTTAAAGCATTTTGGTGAGCAGCTTACATCGGGGTTATACGTGCTAGAAGAACTAAGTAGACCACAAGTATACGGACATAAAAGCATGTGTTGACAATTAGTGGTATGGTAGGTAATATTTGGAAATGGGACGATATTACTTGACAAATTAATGAACATAATCTTAGTCTTGTCACTTATGACTAGTTTATGCATGCTAAACCAATGTCTAATTTGTTCTAAATCGTGCATAATATTTGCAGTTAGATCTAAAGCAGAATTACTCGAAAATGAAATAGCAATGTCATCCGCGAACCCTGTCTGCATACCTTTCATATCTTGGCAAAAGATTGAGTTGATATAAATCAAGAAAAGAATGGGGCCAAGTACCGAACCTTGTGGTACACCAACCCGAACATCTAAACTTTGACTAAATTTACCTGCAATTTTGACCACTTGCTTCCGATTACTGAGATATGAAGGAAACCAGTCGAGCATAAAGCCTCTGAGGCCAGCTTTTTCTAATTTCACTAATAAGAGATTATGGTCAACGGTATCGAACGCTTTCGTAATATCAATAAAAAGCGCAGCAGTACACTTTTTATTATTTAAGCTATCATAGTTATGGCTACAAAACTGTAAGAGGGCATCCTCAGTGGATTTACCTGTTCTAAACCCAAATTGGTTATGACTAAAGAAGGCATTTTTTTCTAAGAAGGTGACAACTCTGGTTTTAATGACTTTTTCAAAAATTTTAGAGAAAACTGGAAGAAGCGATATAGGCCTATAATTATTTAGGTTTCTACTGTCTCCTTTCTTTAGAATAGGTATGACTTCGGCAACTTTTAAGGCATCAGGAAATATGCCGCAATAAATACTTTTATTGAAAATGTAAGCTAAAACATCAACAATATTAAAAGAAATTTGTTTAACAAATTTATTGGACCAGCTATTCCTTGTCGAGGAGTTAGAATTATTCAGTGCCCTGATTGCCTTGAGCAATTCAAGTGAAGAGATTGGTTCGAAAAAGAAACTACAAGCTTGTCTCCTTTCCCTACTGAAACAGTCTTCCTTACAAAGATTAGAAGCTATGTTAAAACCAGCATCATAAAGAGTTTTAGAAGCTACATCAGTAAAGTACTCATTAAAGGCATCAGCCATGTCATCATAATTTGTAATATTACTATCCTTGTAAGTTATACACAAAGGTAGATTTAGAGATACTTTTCTGTTAAGAAGTTCATTTACAACCGCCCATTCTTTTTTAAGGTTGTTTCTAGCTAGTTGGAATTTGCTAATGTAGTAGTTTTGCTTAAGAGCCGGTATCTCACTAGCAACTTCTTTACAAATCTGAGTATAGAGAGCACGAAAGTGGACATTATTTGGATGCTTTTTGCATTTAGTTCGTAGTTTGTTCTTGTTTTTAATTTTCATAGCCAGCGAATGAGACATCCATGGTTTAAGCGTCTTAACTTTACTACGACTATTTGATACAGAAAGACAAGACTCAACATGACCTTCTAGAATTTTCGAAAATATATCAAACGCATTGGATGGATCATTTTCTGCATATACGTTAATCCAGCTTTCCTGAAATAAATAACCATTCAGCGATGTGAAATTTATAGATTTAATTTTCACAACAGGCAAAACATTTTTTGTTTGTTCCAGCGAATCACACAAGAAAAATAAGCCAGTCATACAATGGTCAGAAATCTTCCAGTCAGAGACAGAACTAATCAGAGAAAGTTTCGAGTTATGAGTAAGTCTACCGAAAATGTGATCAAGGCAGGTTCGGGTAGTATGTGTCTGTCTAGTAGGTTCAGTGAAACAAACTTCCAACCCATTGGCCGACATCACGGAAAGGTAGTTGGACACCACAGAAGATTCACTTAAGATATCTAGGTTAATATCGCCTAGAATAAATAGATTCTTTGCTCTCTCACAACTCAAAAGAGACTCCAATTCCTCGACAAATATCGTTTTACTCTTTTCATGCAGTCGATAAAAACACATAAAAATAAATTTCTGTGAATTGATAAGGCATGTAACTTTAATCATATCTGCAGTTTGCATAATACAGCTGCAGAATTCATAGCTTAATCTGTCACTCACAAATACAGCTACTCCACCAGATGCATACGTATCATTACATTTAACACACAAATTATACCCAGGTATACTATAGAGATCTGTTTCGTGATCAAAAATCCATATTTCAGTTAGGAATATTAAATCTGGCTTATTAGCAAACGACTCCAAATGGGTTAGAAGGATATCAAAATTTTTTCGCATGCTTCGAATGTTTTGTTGTATGATGGAGAAATGTTTCTTTAGATTATTGTATACTGCTCTATTAAAATTGGTTAGGCTTTCATTAATAAAAATTGGCTTATTCACAACTTGATCACCAAAAAGACCAGTTGATAATTTTGTTTTCTTTTTTTTTGCTTATAACACTTTGTTTCAAGTCAAAAGATTTAAATTTTATACGCAACACATTAAAAGATTTCGCAGATGTAGATGCTTTGTTCGGCAGTGGTTTGCTTATGATGGTCTTGACGTAACAAGACTTGATGTCATCTGATTTAATCGGTTCACCTAGGCCTTCTGACACGAGTTTGACAGCTGAGTCCAGAGCATTCTTGTTGTCCACATTGGGAACGCCAATAACATCAACACACTTTTGCAATGTTTTTTGCTGAACGAAATTTAGAGTGTTTTGTAGATTGTTTACCTTTGTTGACAATAAATTGTTTTTTTCTTGCAGCTGGTTAAATTGTGACACTGCATTCGTGACTACTAGTTTCAGCGCGGTAATTTCTCTGTATAGTACATCAAGTGTGATAGCAGCTGGTATGTTGATATTTATGTCAGCCGATTGGGGCGGTGAGCGGCAGGAGGGGGGCAGAAGAACTTCACTATCAGATTGTGCCGTGCCCGTGACGTAACCAGTGGCAGTGACATCCACTTGTTTATCTTTGTGGAGAGCGAGAGGTGGTGAGCGCAGCGAATTGCGTCTATTTTGATTACAGGCAACACAACGATAGGGAATGTTATTTTTTTTCATGTATGCACAGTCACTAGGTTGCAATTTAACACAATGTAAGTGGAAGTAAACTTTGCACCCAGTACACTGAATTTTTGCGCCAATTCTGTCAACTTTCAGACCACATATGCAAGGCATAATTAAAAAAAAGAAATCAATAAATCACCGAGCAAAACAATTTATTTAAAGAAAGTGAAAGGCAATTTAAAGTTCTTTCAATGTTATGTTGCAAACTATACTTTTATGAAATGTATAAAAAAGGAAAATGTGCGGAAGAGGTTTCAAATGCGTGTACACACCACAATCACCGTCTTTAAAATTTTTGTTATCTCACTTTATTGCGCTTAGCTTTCCTCTGTAAGTGGTTCTATGATCAAATTGTCATTATGATATCATTCTGGGAAAGAACAATGTTAAAACTATTAGCTTTATTAAGACCCATTGATAGCATTTTGAGTCATCCTTTCCAAAATAGTGGTTTCGGTATTAATTTTTGAAACGATTTTTTGTTTTAACAAAAGCGCTTTCACCCATATTAATTAAGTCCAGCTATTAACTTAAATATTCACTCATATCTTGCAATAAATGCGGAGTGCGTTCCTGATCTTTTTCAAAAGACATTTTAAAATTAAATACACAAATTCACCCAATTAAAAAAATTGCACAACTGGGTATGTGGAATGTTGAAGGCACCCTTGCAGCTTGAACAGTCTGTCACGGCTTACTTGTGCAACTAAACTTTTTTGAAACCATCTGAATCTGTACAATAGAAAACAACAGGAAGGTACTGTACCGACAACGGGTTTTTTCAGTGGCAAAATATATTTTTTTTTTAAAACAAAGGCCTTGGGGTCAGCACCCCACCTACACAGTTAAAGGTTAAGTTTACAGAATGAAGGTTTAACCACACCATCCGCTTGTTTAATGTCTAGGGCTGAGCTCTTTCCGACCAATCCATTCACGGCTTCGTTGTCTGGTAACCTGCTGTGATCAGCCACCCAACAGAGTTTTACTGTGTGCTGCGTACCGAGAACATTTAGTTCCTCGCGGCAACACTTTACAAGCTAAGATGTTATCTGCGAAGCAGCTAATGCTTTTATGGCCGCCTGGATGGCAATATAAATTGTGATATCATATCACAGAATGCTGCTGTGGTCTGGGAGTCGTATGGAGCTGCTTATTTTTAGTTCGTCCGAGAAGTAACCCCCTCCTAATACCTATGTCTATCTTTGACCTCACGACCCACGAGAAGGGTTTTCCGAAATCTAAGTCCGAATTGATGCCGCCGTTAAGGTGCATTCGTTCTCCAGTGATTTGAGTGGCTTATCCTGAGGGCGCTATTTGCTGCAGTCTCCTGCATAGCCAGAGTGTTAAGAATTGCCTCCATCCATTGCTCTCATCGTGCTGATTGTTCCAGTGCATGCTATTCTGTATAGTTCTGACAGATTTACAACAGATAACAAACAAAAAAGCCTATTAGTTGGTTGCTCTATGTTTTAGGAAAAACTTAATACAAAAATATTTTATATTTTTTTTAATATTTCATGTTTTGAACAAAAAACCAAAGTAAGTCAAGTTGCGCACTCTTGCCCAGAAGTCAGGGTAAGAGTGCGTAGAGGTATTGGTAAGAGTGCGCAACTAGTTTAAGTCACAGTTTTCGTAGTTTAAATGGTTTGAAACTGTGCTTTCGCTGAAACCAAGTTCGTCGGCAGCCTTTCATGGGCTGCTTCCATTTTAAATCAGCTCCCTATCCTCGCAGCTTTGCTTTTGGGTTATCAATTTCCTTTCCGTTTGTGTTTGGTAGATACGAGGCATTTTCATGGAAAAAACAAAAACAGAAAGATAGTTCAGCTACGAGCTATGACCTACCGCCTACGACTATGATCTGCTCGTTGCATCTTACGACAGAAGTTTTTCTGGTTGTTTTTCTTTGTACTGTCAATTGGAAAATTTTCGTAGAAGTTGTTCTTCATTGGCGGTTAATGAAGCACACATTTTCTCATTTAGCGATTTGTGCTAATTCTTACCCCAAACGACTCTACCTACTTTGGTCATATCATATATGCTGTGTGACTGTCGTAACGACAACAAGATGAATGAATGTTAATTTTTTCAACGAGTTGAAGGACCTTCCGTGGTGAGCACTGTGGTGACGTGGTAAGTGCATTGGACTACTACGCAATGATACCTACAAGTTTTTTCACGGTGCCAACTGTTTCGAATTCCTGACAAGAAATCAAAGAGTATAATTTGTCAATGAGCTTCTCAATTCGCCGTACGGAGTCGGCAAAGAACTGTAGGTCCCTTCCATTCGTGCAAAAATATAACACGCACACACAAATGGTTGCAAAAAGCAAGCCCAGGTTCACCCCGAGCTGTAGCGCCACCTAAAGTAAAGTAGAGACCTTCCTGGATTCATGTCAATACTTCGTGGTATGAATGCTTTTCTCTTCACAAATTCCCAATGTATAACAGCTCTTGTTTTGCTTCGTGAATAGTAACTATATCTACATAGCCTAACCTAACTCACCGGTCTATGAAATGCCTCACACAAATCGACCTTAAAACTTCCTTAACATTAAGTTTGCCTGAATTCCTCGTCGCTTATCTAACCCATATTGACAAATTGAGCGAAATCCTGCTGTGCCCAATGTAAGACACTTAGCTTTTTCTATTCGCCAAGCCAACTCGCATCAACTTTTCAAGTATCGCAATTCAATTGAATTTTAATACACTGTAAGCCAACTTTAATACATAGTTATAGCCAACCCGTGACCAGGGAAAAGAGTCCTGCAGGTCAACGAAAATTCTTCCAAATCGTGTATCTAAAATGAAAAAGGCTTACCACCTCTCCGCAGACTCGTCAACAAACAAAATAACACAAAGTGACCAACAACCGACATCACCGTAATCGGACTCTACACGGAAGCTCACATGAAACTCAGAGTATGTAGGGACGGAAACGAGTAAGTCCCTAAAATCCATATATGCACGGACGTCCTTGTTGCAGGAAATCTACTTTTACTTGCAGTTTGCAGATACAAAGTTTCCAAAATCGTATTCAATTCCGACGATACGTTGTTGTCCTCTTTTCTATCGAGGATAACCAAAATCGAAAGTACATACTGAGTGGGCGCTGCTCAAACGTATTTAAACCAAAAAGTGGTTAAAGGGCAACTCACCCACGCACACACCAAGTTTAGTTTAAAAAGCTGCATTCATGGTACTGGCGGTAAGGACATGTGTAGGTGCATCTCGTAGACCTTTTTGATGGCCTTACTGTCTTTTGTCCGAATGGTTGAGCTTCTTTAAGCATATCTGGTACAGGGGCCACAGATGTGTGTCGGTGTATTATTAAGCCACATACTATACGAGACGAGCAATTAAGGCGCACACATTCGAGAAATTTTGCGATGTAAATGGACAACCGCATGGAGAGAGAGAGAGCTCCTAGAAAGTTTCACACTGCAGCCATGGCAGATAGTTGGATTCATGAATTAATTTTGTACATGTTCCATCCCCTCTTGCATTAGGAGCTCCTCTGAACTCGTTGTATACACAAAATCTGGTGATATATAGATTGTTTGTCCTGTGTAACATATCAGTGCCAGTCTTGGTCGCAGACTTGCAGACCATGTAATATCACGTAATCTCAAGTTGATTAAGAATAATTCGAATAGCATACAGTAATGATAAATGTAATAGTCTAGTTCTAATTGGGATAGAGTGCCTTGACCGTGATATTGTGAATGCTGGTAATTTGTGGCAAAAGGAATAGACTTAGACTTGAAAATTAAAACTTAATAAATTCTGGCCAAAAATTAATCAAGTTTGTTAAAGCAGAGCCTTCTTCTTCGAATGATATGGATATGGGAATAAAAGTGCACGAACAGGACAATTTAATTCTTGTGAGTCTCTCGCTGAATGCTTGTGAAAAATGGGAACAATGGACTGCCGATACTTTGCTTTGCAACAAAGTTATTCATGGAAATAATGGAACATTACTTCTTTTGGCACTATGATTATTATCTGGGATAAGGATAACCTATGTGAGTCTTAGATTAGGTCAGGGAGATGAGTGCCTTGTGACTTTAGCCACTGCTCACTTACTCACTCTATTAATGAAGTCATTGTACTAGGAAATATTGAAGATTTCTCAGCTTAATTTTACGAAGGTCCTCTAGCTCCGTGAAGAATTATTTGCCAAGAGGTGACGCACAGATAATATTTTCTCTTCGTCGCTGAATGAGTTCGAGCGCAGTGAACTTGCCGGTATATTTTTTTTGTAGACACTTTGTGGCCGTGTACTTATAGTAGTGTCAGAATCCTACTGAAAAAGTACCTGATTATATTGTCATTACTTACAAAAGGTTGCTCACGTTTAGAGTTTGGAGTATTTGCAATGGCCATGAAGGCAAATATGGAGCTT
Organism: Brachyopa scutellaris; assembly: GCA_949775065.1. NCBI lineage: Eukaryota > Metazoa > Arthropoda > Insecta > Diptera > Syrphidae > Brachyopa > Brachyopa scutellaris. The sequence continues at coordinate 37,941,153 of OX459113.1, read as the reverse complement.
ACAAGCAAAGTTTTTTATTTCGTGGTCCATGGTAGCCATCCCAAAGTCTCTGTGGGTATCATTGTTTATTATATACCAGGGAGCATTTACGATTGCTGTTGTCTTGTTTGTTTCTATTGCTTGGCTGGGTATAACCCAAGATATGTATACCATATGTCCATATATGTACTATGTATGTTTAAGCAAAGTTTGGTGACGAATACAGTGAAATCTGCCATTACGAACAGCTCCATTCGACAGACAGTTCCTTAAGACGGACACATTTTCATAACCAAACTTTTATGTTTCACAATTCAAACATTTAACGTTCCATTTGCCGGACACTCCCCTGATCGGACACGGACAAGCATTTCTTTCGAATTACATATTTAATTTAATCCAATTAGACGGACAAAAAGCAAAAAAATCTTCCGTAGCTTCACACTGTCACAGTCGCAACATGCCAACGAAAAGTCAAAATACAATAGAAATAACATATTTAGTACAGTACTCTCTGGGCGGCGCGGCGCGGTGCGGTGTGGTGTTAAATATCAATATTGTAGCAAAACTATTCCCATATGAACCAATATGTATATGTACGTGTTTTTTCCAAAGATCTTCTGTATTTTGTGGATACCTAAACTTTTCTTCCCATACAGAAATCAGAAATAAAAAAGTTCTGCTCTGTGTTTGGGCCACTAATTACTACAACCATTCCAAATTTCAATAGTCTGCATCAAATATCCTCCATCACCATCCCAAAAAACCTATATGTAGTGTGTACAGTGCACACTTGCTTCGTCGCGCAAGAATGATATCAGTCTCTTGTTCGATGGTGTGTACCTGTACGCTCTACCTGCTTTATTTATTTATTTTTTATTTTTTATTTTATTTATTATGCGCTGCCTCTCGCTCATTTGTTTTGTTTACATGCACTACATAATTCTTCTGTTTTTGTATATAAAGGGTGATTTTTTAGCTGGTTTGGTTTTGGCAACACTGGTTTTGACAGCTGACGTGTGTTTAGTACCTTGTGTCAATGTCAAACAGCTTCAGTTTGGTTTGCAATTTAACCATGGATCGTCTTACAAATGAACAACGCTTGCAAATTATTGAATTTTACTATCAAAATTCGTGCTCGGTTCGAAATGTTCATCGCGCGCTGCTTCCATTTTATGATCGGCAGCGATGAGGCTCATTTTTGGTTGAATGGGTACGTAAATAAGCAAAATTGCCGCATTTGGAGTGAAGATCAGCCAGAAGCATTGCAACAGCTACCAATGCATCCCGAAAAAGCCACTGTTTGGTGCGGTTTATGGGCCGGCGGCATTATTGGGCCATATTTCTTCAAAGATGATGCGAATCGCAGCGTTATTGTCAATGGTGAACGCTACCGAGCGATGATAACAAACTTTTTTTTGCCCGAAATGGAAGTTCTTGACTTGCATGATATGTGGTTTCAACAAGACGGTGCCACATGCCACACAGCACGCGAAACAATGGCGCAATTGCGAGGCGAGTTTGGTGAACAGTTAATTTCACGTTTCGGGCCGGTCAATTGGCCGCCTAGATCGTGCGATTTGACACCATTAGATTATTTTTTGTGGGAGTATGTCAAGGCTAATGTCTATAGGGACAAGCCCGCTTCGATTGACGCACTGGAAGCCAACATCCATGCATTCATTCGTGAGATACCGGCCGATATGTGTGAAAGAGTATGCCAAAATTGGACTCAGCGGATGGGCTACCTGAGACGCAGCCGCGGTCAACATTTGCATGAAATTATCTTTAAACATTAAATTGCAAGGTTCAAACTATCGATTCAAATAAATATTTCATTCATTTTTTCGAATTTTTTGTGTTTTTTTTTTTAAAAAAAGTTCTCAACCTCTTAAAAAATCACCCTTTACAATAAAAAACATGGTCCTGCAAAACTGTAAGCATCAGGTAAAAATACTGTAAGGTGAATTTGTAACGCATCAATATAATAGTAGTAAAAAAAATTATAAGCGATTTTCACAAAAATTGGTTAAAAAAATAATTAATTAAAATTAATAGTTTTTCACTGAAATAAACACTAATCAATTGTCTATGAATCGAGCCTACTTTGGTTGCTCCAAGTTGAATACACTAGAAATTATAATTGAATAGCTGTTGGTACCAACTTTTCTAAAGAATCTTTTTTAAACACCCTGCAGCTCAATGGGTGTTGAAGATAGACCCCCCTCCCATAACATGAACCAATGAAGCAGTTCTCAAAGTAACCCAAACCGGACCACCCTGTATATCAGAAGTATGTAAATGAGACATTCTGAAAAAATAAAAAATAAATAAAATAACTTCAGAATTTGGTTGTTTTATTATTATTTTATTCATAAAAGGCCTATAATAAGCCTTATAATAAGGTATATAATAAGTGTAAAATAATTTAGCGTGACCTTATACCTTAGGGCCAATGACATGGCCTGTATTCGAATAAGGTACAAAATAAGGATATTGTAGGTAGCATGACTTAACTTTAACTTTCGACGGGCTAATTATCAGCAACTGTCTAAAAGAATAAGGTGCTCCAATTTACAAAACATTAATGTTTCACCTAATGTTGAGGATGCAGTAAAATGCTTTTATAGTATCCTAAATGACTGTATAAGTAGTTGTATACCAACAAAATTATCGAAAAATGCAATCTCGAACCACCCTTGGTACACTAAAGACCTCAAAACTTTAAGAAATAAAAGAAATAGAGCATGGAAAAATTATATTAAAAGCCTCAACCCAAATGACTTTAATATTTATATTGCATTTTTCGATGAATTCAAGGTGCTTTCTAGCAGCTTATACAATGACTATATAAACACAATGGCAACCTCACTTAGGAATAACCCGAAAAAATTCTGGAGCTTAGTTAATTTCAAGAAAAAGTCTGACGGATATCCAGCAGAGTTTTCTTATAATAACAGTGTTATTAATAATCCTCTCGATATTTGCAACGCTTTCGCGGACCACTTTCGCAAATCTTTTAACGATGTACCGCTAAGTATTGATGATGCATACTTTGAGTATCTCAAAGATGTTCCTCAAGTTGGCTTTACCAACATTGCCTTAGATTTGGAGACTATCTCCAAATTTATTTCATTTCTTAAAGATGATTACTCTTCAGGTCCTGACGGCATTCCTCCAATTGTCCTGAAAAAATGCAGCGATGTCCTAGCTCGGCCGTTGAAGTTTCTTTTTGAAATCTCTATATCAACTGGACAATTCCCTAGCTTCTGGAAACAATCGTTTATTACGCCCGTCTTTAAGAAAGGCGATAGAAATATTGTCACAAACTACAGACCAATTTCTAAGCTATCATGCATACCGAAATTATTTGAACAAGTGGTGTGTGATAGTCTTACTTTTCTTTGTCGAGGTGTTATCTGTAAAGAACAACATGGATTCGTTAGAAACAGACCTACTGTCACAAACCTGTTAACATTTTCTCATAACTGTTCCAATGCATTAGAAAATGGTCATGAGGTGGACTGTGTCTACACCGATTTCTCCAAAGCTTTTGATCAGCTTTCTCATGACTTAATTATTTACAAACTGGAGGCGTTAGGTTTCCCCCCATTATTTGTTTCGTGGGTTGGCTCTTACCTCAACCAGAGGTCATATCAAGTTAAATTTAGAGGTTTTCTTTCAGACTCCTTTTTAGCAGGATCCGGTGTCCCTCAAGGGAGTCACCTAGGTCCACTTTTTTTTATTCTTGCTATTAATGATGTTCCATCAATCATTAAATATAGCAACATTCTTATATTTGCCGATGATATGAAGATTAGTAGAGCAATTTCAACCATAAATGACTGCAGACTTCTGCAATCAGATATTGATAACTTCAGTACTTGGTGCTGCAAAAATGGTTTAGTCCTTAACCCACTCAAATGTCAGTGCATGACATTCTCTAGGAAACGGGTACCGACTATATTCAACTACTTGATATCGAATCACTCTCTCAGTCGGGTTTATAGTTTTAAGGACCTGGGTGTTTATTTTAGCCCTGAGCTTGATTTTAAAGAGCATATAAACCACTAGTGAATAAATCAAATTCAATGTTAGGTTTCGTTAAAAGATGGTGTAAAGAATTTAAAAATCCATATGTCACCCTCTCACTATTTAACAGTCTTGTCCGTCCTCACCTTGAATATGCTTCGCAAGTATGGACACCTTATCAGAAAAATCTCAATACTCGGATTGAAGCCGTCCAGCGACGCTTCATTCGATTCGCATTGAAAGGTCTTCCTGGGACGATCCTTTTAATCTCCCCCCATATTTGCATCGAATAAAACTGTTGCAAATGCAGCCTTTGGCTCAAAGAAGGGTCAATAATGATATCATTTTTATGCATCAACTGATCTCAGGTCTGATTGATGCACCTGACTAATTATCCTGTTTAGAATTAAACTTTCGTGGGGGATCGCATTACCTGCGTAGTTACTGCATGTTCCTTATCACAGAACAAATTACGGGATGTATGTGCCTATTAACCGCATGAGTAAAATCTATAACTTAAATATAAACTTTCTTGACTTTAATCTTAACAAGATTACACTAAAAAGTGTATTGCGTAATGTAGTTCCTCGCACATAAATACTAATAATGTATATGTATTTTTCTTATTTTGTGTTTATTTATTGCTTGTGGTAGTGTTGTCAAGTAGCGTAGCCTAACCACTAACACCAGCACTAAATGATGAGCCTGTTGATGCGTATTTTGCCCCGGCAAATCTCTGCTTGTGGTCGTTGCTTGTGTTAAGCACACCACGACACAGATCTGATAGTGTATAAAAATTAAAAAAAAAAAATGACATTCCTTATTAATAACAACCCTTATTTACTTAGCAATAAATGACACTGTGAAAAGCCTTATGTGAGGCTTATACTGTTTGCTGGGATGTCAAAACTTGCCCCGCCATGAAACATAACACAAAGACCACTCTAAAAATAAACCAAAATCCGCCACAAAAGCTTATTTATTCTTAAATAAGTAATAATATGTATTGTCCGCGATTACCCCGCATGCACTGTGCTTCGTAACTTAACATAAACTTGGAGAATGTCTACATTGAATTGGTATCGTTTAGTACTACAGCATAAAATCATTTTTTATTTTATTTAACACTTTTAACTGGTCACCGTGGCAGTGGTGGTTAGAACGTTGGACAACTACGCATGCTGCTCGGGTTCAATCCCAGTCCGAGTCAAACACCTAAAAAAAATTTTCCCGGAGAAAAAAAATGGAAATTCCACTAAAATAATGTAATAAAAATGTATTTTAAGGAGTTTTAAAAAACCATTAATAATAATTTAATAAATGGAGTTCGATTCATTTAAAGTATAACCTTTAAAATTATTATAGTTGTACTTCAAATAAAAAATAACCATTTGTAGTAGTACTTTTGCTTACTAAATATTTCCAAATATATGTATGTACATGTATGTACATGTACATTTTTGTATTTTTAGTTAAAATAATAATATAAGATGGTAAATACTTGCATAGATTTTTCGATCAAACTGCCATTTTTTGTCACCCAAATATCGTAAATATGCTTTCCAAATAAAGAACAGGGGTAAATGTGACTAAAGAATATTCAAAATTGGTAAAAATAAAAAAATTAAAAAATAATACGTGTACGTCTACGGAACTCTACAACCTAAATTGTACCGTCAGTGGGTGATTGTGGGTGATAAGTTTGGGTTGTAACGGTATAACTTTCAAAAAAAAAATTCACTAACGGGGTATCAACTGTAAAAGCCTTGCTCTTAAAATTCTATACATAAATAATTGGCGTAAATTGAATTGTTTAACTAATAGATTGCACTTCAAATTGATAAACTTGTTTCACTTTTTCTGGTAGGTATATGGAGGGACACGTGATACACTCACTTCAGATGAGAAAACGAAACTGATAGCATGTGATATCAATGACGAAATGTTTGTAACTATAAATATTGAACATTTCTAAATTATGAAAGGTTAAGAAATGCAAAAATAAAAACAGTTTTTTTTTTATTTTTGTCGTTTGGGAGAAACTACCGTGCGTCACTGTCACTACACACCATTTTTATAATTGCTTCCTATTAAAAAGGCCAGACTTTGTATTTGTATTGTATTGACAATTTTCTGGCATTTTTTTTTTCCAAAAAAACTCTGGTGTAATTTCTATCTAGGAGCCAAGTGGTAGAGGTAAACCAAAAACCACAAAAAAAAGTTGCAAGTTGCATTTCTGAATTTTACGGACCCCACTCATAACTTCTTCCACTGATAATAATCAATTCAAAACCGAAGGAGACAAGTCGTTTGCTTTGGACAATATGAATATTTTTCTCTTTCACGCAACTCTAATTTTACGGGGGAACCCTTTATTATTTAGCAGTTACAACTAACGCCTGTTACTTTTAGCCCCTTCTTACCCTACTCTAAGTGAAACATGTTATTGGAAACCTGATATGTGTATGTGATTCTACGACTTTAATAGCTATCGTTAAAATCGTTAATAAATCTCCACCAGGTTGACGTTGTTTGGTATAATTTCCAAATTTAAAATTAATATTGAATTTTCTCGTAAATTTGTTTATAGATTAGATTAGATTTTTATTTTAGAGCATACGTATTTGTTACAATGTAAATTACAAAAAAATCGCTTGGCATGGCTTTGCCGGCTGCCTGATTGACAACTAAGTTTAACTTCATAAACTTACTTAGTTGGGGCTACAGTTCGAGGTGAACCTGGGCCCGCTTCTTGCAATCATTTGTGTGTGCGTGTTATATTTTTGCACGAATGGAAGGGCCTACAGTTTTTTGCCGACTCCGAACGGCGAGTTGAGAAGCTCAATCGTGACAAATGATACTCTTTGATGCTTGTCAGACATTCGAAAGAGGTGGGCACTGTAATAAACCTTTAGGTGTTTGCGGCGGGATTCGAACCCAAGACCACTGGCTCAGTAGTCCGACGCACTTACCACTTGCGCTACGGTACCCACTTCATAAAGCTGTAGAATAAACTCAAATATTATAATATGTTAGGTGAATACGTTAAAGTATTAGAAATGTCCGTTTAGAATCCGCTCTCGATACTGTAATGCAATCTTGCAGTACCTGGTTAATTTTGTAAAATTTATTTTATTAAGAACCTTTTGGACTTCGCGTTCCGATAGAGTATCGCTTTCAAAGATTACCCTCCTTTTCTCCCTGACGATTGGGCATCTGCCAAGGAAGTGCAAAATGTCTTCCGTCTCTGCCATGTTACATAGGCTACAAAGTATCGGTAGATCATCCCTGTGTGGTATATAATTCAATTTAAGGAGCTCACCACGTAGCTTCAGCACCGTCGCTATTTCATCAATACTGTGCTCATCACGGAAATAGTTATTCTGTTGCAGATTGTGGCATAGTCGGCTGTATATCATTCTATGCTGCGACCCAAGCGCACTCTCCCCAAATCCTGTTCGTGTTCATCCACAACTGTGATGAGCTGGTATAGTTTCGGCTTTCATTCCGTGGTATTCTCGAGATTTAGCTCGACTCCACACCCAGTTGCTAGCTCTATCCATTCCTTGCACCATCCCGTTTTGTGCCGTATTGTGTGCAGCGCTGCTTTTTTTGGTAGTCGATAGTATGGCATTTTTTGAACTTTGAGCACTTAATCAACCTGGAGTATTAGTGTTTTCACGAACAGTGGTGATAGTCCTGTTTTCAACATGAGCATATAATTTGGAGTGCTAACTTCTCAACTGTCTCATATTGCCTGTATCCTCAAACTTGTGCCGTGTGTAATAGGGTAGATTCCGACACAGCTTCAAACACTCTATATTTACTACTAAAAATTTGTTTATATGTATTTTAAATTCGTGAAGTGGTGTAATCGTCAGCCTCACAAACAAACCAACCAACCAACCAACCTTAAATTCTGATCAAAATTAAAAATGCTAATTTATTCATAACAAAATCTTTATAGGTTGCTTATTAAGCTTACTTGCGGTTCACCAACATTTTTTCGGGTATTTTCTCAGTGGTCCGCCGACTACCGGCTGGCTACCGCTGCTATAGAGCACTTAAGAACTAACGTACCAGCTGTACATATGTACACAGTACACACATATACACATATGATGATAAAAGTCGATAGATTCGGTTAATCATTCATTTTATGCCATAAGACCGAATAAAAGTATACCGCATATTTGTACATAGATTCAGCCACCTACGTCCTCCCATAATCCCATGTACACAACGGAGTGGGTTATTTTTCAATAAATATAACGAACCCCAATATGGTCACTTTGGGTAACTGAATAATTTATTGAGGTACTTGTTGCGGATAGAAGGACGAAACCATGCACATGTGTTGTCACACGTTTTTATGCGATTTGGTAATAAAAATCGATTAAGTCATAAATATTATTTTCAAAATAAATGCCAATAAATTGGTTTATTGAGATTGTTTTCTTGCATCTTGAATTTGAATTGACTGTGACAGTATTGACAATATTTTACTTGTTCAACGTTGGACTTAAATCGAGAAAACGGTTGAATAAGTTAAAGCTGGTGTTCCTCAAACATCGATAGTCTATCGATACTTATCGATAGTAAATGACTATTGAAAATATCGATGGTTTTAGGAACTATCGCAAGTAACCAGAATTAATGCATCATTTTCTATTCACATATTGTAAACCGCTAAATACATTATTTTATTATACTGAATGCACTCTCCAGCACACAGTGTATAATTTGTAACCGGAAACAGAGTTTTCTGTTGGTGGTGGTTATGTCAGGCACAGAGTAAGTATAAGGGGAATCACCCACGGTATAATAATCTTCTATGTGCGATTGTCATTTTCTTTGGGTAGACCTGACCAATGGGTCACATCACATTTGGAATAATTTTTTTTAAATTCCGAAATCATGAGTAAAATATTGGGAGAAGTCAGAGACAAGGATTAATGAAGTTGCGGAAGTGATCCCTTGCATAACAGCAACGTCAGTTCCCTTAGAGAGAATATTCTCGAAAGCTTGCCAAATAATGACTGAACGCCGCACAGTGGTTCAGGATCGGAAGAAAGTCGATTTTATGAATGTTAAATATAACGCTATTTTTCATTCTAGTTTTATAAAATAATAGTTGGAGCATCAAATCCAATAAAAATTTCTAAGAGTTCCGTTGTATTTAAGAAAAAGTTTGAGAAAGAACTGAGAGAAAAGATAATGTGCGATTTTTGGGTAAAAACACGTTATGATTACAATATTATTTGGTATATAAATATTAATTTTTTGAGAAAAACAAAATATGTGTGCTGTTAGTTATAAATCAAGTAATTAGTTACGTAGCAAGAATTATTCATATCAGTACACATTTCAGTGAGAGGCAGCCCTTAACATAGAGGTATTTTTTATCAATAACAAAGAGCTTTAATAGCTGTAAATATTTTGCGCCAGAAAGCGACAAGCTGAAATGTAATACATTTGATGCATTGAACCTTCAGCTTCACAAACAAAAAGAAATTAGCTGCGGTAACTTGCGGTTCTTGTGATGGTACGCAATTAACGTAAGCTATTACTAATTTTTTTTTAAATATCTTCTAATGAAGGTGGTAAGATGCGTCAGTGAATTGAACTGCTCAAAGTGGTATTTTCTATTACTTCAGGCTCCAAAGAAACCATTATGAACAACTAACCAGAATCTTTTCCGTGAATTCAGAGTTGGCGAAAGAAAATGTCAAAAGGCATCATTGCTTTAAAAAAAATAAAAAAATTGTTTTTTTGATTTTTTACTTTTAATTGGAATGAAAAAATTAAAACTCTTTGGTGTAAAATTCATCAAAATCGGTCCAGTACTTCAAGAGATATTGAATTATTTCCGCGCTTCCATACAACCTAAACCACTGTGCGCCGCAACAGGTTAAAGACCAAAGTTTTAAATAAACTCTTATTTCAAAAACAAAACGATGGTATTTTTAGCTTTAATTAAATTTAAGCACCGTACTAGCCTTTACTTGTAAAGATTTTCCTACGTTCATTAAATGTACATATGTACCTAATTTTTTTCTTAAATACATTTTAACAATCGTTGTTTTTATTTCTTCATAAAACCAATCGATAACTATCGATACTATCGAATGTTTTTCGTAAACTATCGTGAACTATCGCAAGTGTTGACTATCGATGTTTAAGGAACACTAGTTAAAGCTTTAACTAACTCAACGTGATTATATTGCATTTGCATCCACCTTCATGCTTTTAGAGTGCCCGAGGTGGAATTTAAGGATAGCAAAAACAAAAAAAAACTTGAAAGTGGACTTTAGGGTGGCATATACATATGTACTTACGTAAAAAAAAGATATGCTGCTCTATCAATAAAGTTATTTTTTGAAGGGTAAATCTCAGGGAAAGGAATATCTTTATATAGATTTATAACACCTTTAAAGTGAAGAGAATTATTAAAGATTTTATAAAGTAAAAATCTCTGAAATTGAGTTGGTGATGTGCGCTATCTTCCAATCTTGGATATCTTTAATACTCGTTAGGATTTTGAAGAAAAGAAGAAAGACAAAGGAATAGTTTATTTTTCGGAAATTTAATAGAGAATGCAGAGAATTGCAAAGGTAATGACCAGGGATAGGATTTTGCTAACTTTGCCTCTTTTTTTTTGCTTATTTGGAAGATAGTATCGACTTTACACAAACACGTTTCATGTCCTCCTGATTCCAAATATGTGTATTTTATTTTGCCTTTTTTGCCTTTTTATACCATTTTGCCTTTTTTTTGCCTTTTCTTACCGTTATTGCCTTTTTCTGCCTTTTTTTTTTTGCATATTTTGCTTTTTTCTCAAAGCTTATTCGCTAAGGAAATAATGCTAGTTAGTATGTATGCATGTTCATCTGTGCAAACATTATGCTTCTTCCTCACAATACGTAATACGCATACTTACATTCTTAGATGCATAACAATTTAAAAGGTCTAGTCTGTGGGGAGAGTCAACATGGAAATATCGTACACTAGCGAATACCCTCCGTGCGTTGATACGCTTTATAAAAAATACATATTGCATTGCCGCCACCAAAAGTGTCCCTGCCCTGCGATCACTGATCTATATATATATATGTATGTATGTATGTTTGTACATATACATACATATCTACCCGCTTTGGTTTGAAAATTGTTATTGCTTGTGTGCATTCATAAATATGCATGTACATGTATTCCGACAAATCTATGTTGGGCGATAGAACGATAAATCAAAATTTGGTCAAAATGAGAGAAAAATATGTACATCATTCGATTGCAAATTTTATATATCATTATTGGTAAAAGCTGTATCGACCTATTGCACACACAAATGGTAAAAAAAGGCAGTGCAAAGTGACATAGTAGAAGATTTATTTAGTTTTTTCCCTCGACTGAAAAATTGAAATTTTTGACTTTTACTCGTTCTACTCAGCGATGCCATATTGTACGATTTATCGTAATTTTACGATTTTTGACGTCCGAAAATTGCATACGATTTTTAGCCCAAAATTAGCCACGATTTTTCTTTCATTTCATTACATTAAAAATTAATTATCGCTATTTTATTTCATAAAGAAAGTTGCCATCTAAACCGTCGACTATAGTTCCTCTAAATTCAGGCTTTTAACTTAAATAAAACAAAAATAAGGAATCGACTAACCACATAAACTTTAAAAGGAATATGTACTTCATACAAAAGTCTTACTTCATTTTCAGGACGCACAATGCTATGACCTTAATCTTGGCAGTAAGATTTTAAGCAAATTAAATTCAAACATAAGATAGTGCGAGATTTATTATTGATTAATGTACATAAGCTTGCAATACTTAAAATATTAATTTGAATAAAACTGAAGTGTGATTTTCTTTTACCTTTTGTTTTTGTTTTAATAAATTTAAGTACACCAATACCCCGGTTTGCGTCGATTCGATTTGGGTAGTTTAAAAATGATCGTGATCTCGAAGCTGCGTCGTTTTTATTTCAGTTTGCGTCGGTCACAAAATTGTGTAGTTTCGAAGTTGCGTCGATGTGTTTTCTGTTTGCGTTTTTGTTATTACTTTTATTTATTTATTTTTATTTTTTTTTTGTAAAAAGATAATGATGCTAACGAAAACCGTAGTTTAAAAGTAACAAAATCTGTGACAGGCGCTATCAGTTGTTATAAAGAAATTTACTTGGAGAAAAAGGCAGTGAAAATTCAACAAACTATGGACCAATTTTTAGTAAAATCAACTCGACAGCCAAATCAGTCGACAGAAACGTCTGTTAAAATTTCAAAACGAATTAAATGTCACATAATAACACAATATTGAAGTTACATTTTCTGTGTAATTTATTAAGTTTTTAATAATTTAATTTTTTTTAGTAAATACCTATACCTAAAAAAAAGAAATAAAAAATTTGGTTTTTTAATGATATATTTTATTCTGGTACCAATTAAACCAAATGTAGTGAAAATACATGGGAATCGCCTCGATTTGCGTCGTTTCGATTTGCGTCGTGTTTTCCTGGTCCCAACTAACGACGCAAACCGGGGTATTGGTGTACATACATATGTACATATGTATGTGCGTATTTATTAGTATTTTTTTTTTTTTTTAAATCGTATTTTTATGATTTTTTTAGCTGAAAAATACGATTTTAGCTCAAAATGATATGGCATCACTGGTTCTACTGCCCACCATAGAAATTAAATTTTTTTTCCAAAAGTACCGTCAAACATCGGTTTAAATAATGTTGAAAGCCCATCTCTACTCGTATCAGCTGAAGTAGAAAGGTCATTTAGCTCCTTCAAGGCGTTTCTAAGAGACAATCGGAGAAGATTATTACCAGAAAATTTCAAAAAGCTCTTGGTAGTTCAATGCTACTATAATTAAATGTGCATTTACGTTTCTTTTTTCTCGTTTTTTTACTAAATGCCTTTTTTTTGCCTTTTTAAGTCTTTTGTTTTGCCTTTTTTACTTTTTTAGGTCAACAAAATCCTATCCCTGGTAATGACTAATGATTAATGACAATGAATTCTATTTTCTTTTCAAGAAGCCACAAAAATGTTTTTTGAGTCTAGTACTCGTGCAAATGGGTGTGTTTTTAAAGACAAGCAAATGACTTCTTTTTTTTCAAATAGATCAGATATGAAGTTAGTTATTCCATAAAAAAGTTCCTTGCAGTTAGCCATGGAATATAACATGTGATAACAAAAACTCTCCCACATCACACTTCAGATCAGTCTTTGTCAAAGTGGGCGATGAAGATCTACAGCGGGCGGTAAAGTTTTGCTAAATATTATTATTATAAAGTAGCGTTTGATTGCTTTGTTGTACTTTTTCTCTTTTATACTGAGAGGTACTACTCTCAGTTGGGTTGTTACCTGTTTTAGCGTATATGGTTTTTTGGTTCAAAAGAAAACACAAACACAGAAGTTAAGTTAAGATATTTATTTCACTTATAACTAATTTACAGTCTTAGTTTCTAGTTTATTTAATTTAAAGTTCCCGATATAGTTTAATTAACAGAAACTCATAATTCATAACATAAAGTAGCACTATTTTGTAACTTAATTTTATAATTATGATCTAATTTGATTAAGATTTATAAAACACCGTTTTGTTACTTAAGTTGTATTTAGGATCTATTACGATTTAGATTTTGAAAGAATTTGTATTTGTAGTTGGATGTAGTATGAAATTAGTAAGAAATAGAATTAGAGTTTTATTTGGGCTGTTTAAACGCAGCCGACCGATCTGGAGTCCCGAAATAGAATGCTTTGTACGCAGCCGATCGATTTGGGATCCCGTAATAGAATAAATCACTCTCGCCTCATAATGTTCTACGTCCATATTCTTGATCTATCCAAGAATATTGAACGAAGAGAAAAAAAAAAGAAAAGTAAGAATGACCCACTTACGAATCAATGAAATATTACGCTGCAGTATCGAAATGCAATGTCATTGCGAAGAAATGTGATATCAGCATTTTGACTTTAATTACCCAAGCGTTGGCTTGGGTTCGATGTTCAAGAGTTGGGCAATGTTTACTTAGGTCAAAAGAGTTTATTTGGCAATATAGAAGGAAGTTAAAGTGGGACAAGAGGATGTTGTGACACTGATCGCAAGGGTAAGTGATCTCAAGTGTATTGCCTCATAAAAAGAAAGAATTATGAATTCAATAAGAGAAAGAATTATGGTGTTCATAAAGAGGAAGAATTATGTGAAATAGGAAAGCTTATGTACAGAGATTATAAGGATGGTTGGTTGTAAAGTGTAAGTGGTGCACTTTACAACAGCTTTCATTAGAACAGTCTCAGTGTTGCGGTAAAAATTTACAGCAACAAGGACTCGTCTGCTTCCCCTGATTCCCCACTAATAATTTTTCTATGCCTCTTCAAGATTGGAAAAGTGAAGGGCAGCCATGGTCCCATCAGCCATAGGTCCACTTTTCTAATACCTTGGAGGGGCTACAAAACAGGTAATCGGAGAGGAGCTATAACTGAAAGTGAAGTGACGGACGGCCCTTCAAAACTAAACGCAGGAGAAAACGAACTGAACAAGGGCGAGAGAACCAGCAATATAAACATAACATGGTTAACAACAATACTTAATAAATTACAACAGAAACACAAAAAGAAAAACAACAATGTTTGCTAAACTTACAAGCACTTATTGAAATATGTAATATCGAAAAGAATAAGAATATACCTTTGTATAGAATGGCACGTTCTCGGTCGTCCCTTTTCCCCCAAATCTTCGCAATAATCCACCGAAATCCAGGTCAGGATACCGCGACATGCATTTAGCTTATCCTTTTTCCTGTTCCACACTGTATTAGAGTATAATTAAAAGGTCTATCCATTTTACGAGTTCTTCTTCCTTGCACACGGTTCACCGATAATAGTTTATTTAAATTTACATTATGATCGAGATCGTTTACTGTCAGTTGACAGCCTACCACGGGTTATCACCTCAAAGTGGTGAGAATGTGTTCTTCCAGTTCAACCAGCAGGTACTCGACCCCCTGAACTACTTAGGCGTTGGAAAGTTCTCGGCGACCTAGTTAGTTCTATGTATGAGTGAGCGGCTGGAAAGATAGTGGGTGCAAACACGGCTACACGCTTCAGCCAAAGAGCGGAGCGTTGTACACAAAGCCAACTGAACTCCGCTATCGCTGAATGTGAGAATGTATGAGTGTCATATGATTCGAGTGGATGAAACTGCTGGACTGGAAGATCACTTCTTGGTTGACCAGCAGTGAGATCAGAATTGAAAAAGAGGAAGAGACAGAAGTACATCGAGGCATAACGTGTGGTAGAGCAACAACATTAATTAAATTCGGCAATAGAGTTTTATGAGGTGTTCCATTGAACCAAAAGGAGAGTCCTTTCTTTTGTGGAAGTTGGTGAATTGTGTGTACGAGGGAAGAGGAAATTTGCTTTGTGGAGATACTGATCGCCAGACCGGGAAAAAGGTTTTGTGGGGAAGAAGGAACTGGAGAAAGGAAAAGGAAGAAGATAAGTACAAATTTTCTTAGTTTAACTGGTAGAAATAGTTTTTTGTGTGTGCACCAAAAAGGGTGATATAATTTCGGTTGGTTATTGTTCCGTTTCAACTCCCGTAAATATCGGGACACGCGACCTAATTCCTTACGGTTTACGAAAATTTCGGGACTTAACCGAACACGGGCCATTCTAACGGCGATTTACTCTTTGCTTTTTTTTGGGTTGGTTTTTTTTATCCGTCGCCACGGATTTTTTCCAGCCCCAACCTAAATTTAATTTCGACGAATAAGTCAATAAAATTCTAATTTAATAAATCGCTCCACTTATAACGTGGTACAGAAAAGTATACGTGTCGTTTTTTTTCTTCTCTAATTTTCAGATCTTTGTTCTCTTCTTGGCCGTCGGGACGTTTTTTTTTTCTACAGGTTTCCCAATCCCTACTAAAAATTGGGTGGCGCCCATTTCCTTCCATTTTTCCTGGAAGAAATCCCAGTGTGAATACACGAATCCACACCCAGCTGAGTGGCCGAGATCGTCAGCTCCCACGAGCTGCGGTTACACTTCGTCTTCCATTCATACACATTGTTCTGTGGTCAATCTGACGTTTCGGTTTTGGCTTGTTGCGCGCGCGACTTTTTCCCTTTCGTCGGTTGGGAATAAAGTATTTAATAATATAAATAACAAGTGAAGAAAAAAGTGTAACAATTGGCGCCCAACGTGGGGCTCTGTTTTAATATTTAATATTATATTTCTGTGTTTAGTGGAAAAAGTGATTGTCCAGACGTTATTTTGGGTTGTAGTCATGGAAGTTTGTGTTTTTTTTGGTTGGTTCCTTTTACTTTCGTTTGTTTTATTTTTTTAGAGTGGCTGCAGAATTGGTAGCTAATTGAATCCTGCAAATAAACATAGTGTGCATACTATAATTTCGAGTGGAGAAGCAGAGGAATTGAAGAATTAAAGGAAAGGCGGTTCGTACCAATTGGATTCCCAAGCAGGTGTTTTTATTGATTTCTCTTTTGTCTGTTTCTAGCTTGATACGATCAGACACATTTGTTTTGATATCTTTTAATCTATACATTACGTATGTATGATTATTATAAAAATAATTTAACGCTTCTGATACATATACACATATATACAATTTTTTTTGTCCATCATTTTCTTGAGCGGTAACGGGATTGTTTTCTTTTGTTGGATTATTTCGAGTGTCTTGTCAGTGCAGGGGTAGTGAACATTTTTCTTGGCGCGGTCAGTGGAGGGTTCCTCAACCTTTCCACTTTTGACGTTTGGTTAAAACAAAAAAAATTAATTTATTTGGTTTCACGTTTTGGTTATTTATACTAAATTATTATAACTGGATAAGGTTACCAACGTGCATTTATTCGTTAAGGTAGACTTATTATAAAGAATAATCATTATTTTGGTCTCCGCTGGGGTTGTTTTTTTAAATAATTATTCGATATAGTTATCGATCATTATAACCAAGTAGGGTTGCCATATATTGTTTAGTTATTACTTAAATTATAACTTTTGTTTTTGGTTGAATCACCCTTCGCTTTCGTTGGTCGATAAGGAGTTAGGAAAAATTATTATTATAACTGAGTAGGATTGCCAATTGTGTTCAAGTTACTTTGTATCAGAATTTGATTCCTTTTCTTCTAAAAGTATAAATTTATTGTCAATTAGGGTGTCCCTACTTATCTGTTGTCGAGCCTTGGGTTTAAATAAAATATACCTTGCCTCTGGTTTTTGTTGGTTCTGAGTAATTTCATCGGCGCTTGTACTATCATTGAAGACTTTTACCTTTTCCACTAGAGTTGTTTTAATTTATAAACTGGCCTTCGGTGGTTGACGGTGTGAATAATTATTATAAACCATTATCACAACCGATTAGAGTTTTTGGTTCTGGTTTTCGAAATAAAATATTTTCTTCTTGTCTTGGACTGTCGTATTCGGAAATTTTGGCAGATAAATATAATTATTATTATCGAATAGGGTTGCCAACGGAATTTATTCGGCTTTTCTTTAAAACTTATTTTGCCTTTATTGTTTTTTTTGCTGTTCCGACGAATTCGCCAGCACTATTATCAGCAAGTAGGGTTGCCATACGCCTTAATCTATACATTTGACTTTTGGGTTTTGTACTTATAAATCACCACTTATAAATAGGCATTAAGGCTTCGGTTTACTATTTGGAAGTTTCACCACTTTTTCAGTAATTAGTCTTTTGCTTAAATATTTTACTTGGTAGTTTCGTTTTTTTCAACCAAAACAATATGGATATTAATCGTTTATTCCAAGAGGAGCTAGCCTATGAGATGGCGGCTCGGGGGCTTCCAACAACCAACGTCGACTGTATGCGGAAGTCACTCAGGTCGGCGCGTTTGTTGGAACGGAGGGGTTCGCTAGGGTTAAGTGAAGAGTATCCTTTTTCGTTCGATGTTGATCGCGACGCAGTCGTTTTGAAGATACAGGAGATAGAGACTCTTCTGATGGACCCTCCAAGAAATCCGAAGTCTTCGGAGTACCTCAAGGTCCTGACGAAGATAGAGTGGGCAATAGGTAGATTAGATAGGGCACGAGCTTCGACGGATAAGGAAGCAGAAGAGAGACGCGATTTGAGGAACGAGCTGTTGATTTTGCTAGCAAATCTATGCGAGGAGGAGGAAAAGGAAACCCACAACGTAAAGGCGAGCACGTCAACGGCAGCACAGAAACCCAGTGTGGTGACGATGTCTCCGCCGATAACGCCAACCGTGCCCAACCGTCCAGTAGTGGAGCCGCCTACGCCCGCAAGGAGGACCATTTTCAGTCCCCCACCCGTGGAACAACCCAGAGAACTGTACCAGGATCGGTGTACAGAGAGGATAGAGAAGTGGGAAGTGAAGTTCACCGGAGAGCGCTGTGGTGCTTCGGTAAACTCCTTCCTTGAGCGAGTCGAGGAGCTGCGAGAGGCGCGAGGAGTGTCGGAGTCGAAGCTTTTTAAATCAGCGGTGGATCTTTTCAGCGGGAAGGCACTTCTTTGGTTTAGGGCTATTCGGGAAGGTGTAGGGAATTGGCAGGAGTTAGTTAGGGAATTGAAGTTGGAGTTTTTGCCACCCAACTACGACGATTTGTTGATAGACGAGATTAGGAGACGGACGCAAGGTAGGGATGAAACGATTGGAGTGTATGTTGCGACGATGCGCAACATGTTTAGGAGGTTGTCGGAGCCTTTGTCGGGGCGGCGGAAATTAGCCATACTCCAGAAGAATCTGGCACCCTTCTACCAAACGCAACTTGGTTTGGCTGACCCTAAGTCAGTTAGTGATTTGGTTGCGTTGGGGAGAAGATTGGAGACGGTTCGAGCAAACGTGAATACGTTTGCTCCCCCTCCTAGTAGCCGAAGTCGGAATCTCCTCGAACCCGACCTTGCGTATGTGTCTGTTGAGGAACCCAGGGTTGCCGTTGTTTCAGGGGACGAGCAACCAAGTAGGTCCATCCGCTGCTTCAATTGTGGGGAAGTTGGTCATTTTGCGAACACCTGTTCCGCTCCTAGGCGCTGTTTTGGTTGTGGGGCTACGGGGGTGAGTCGTCGAGATTGTCGACGATGCTCGGGAAACGCGCGACGGACTCCTGGGCCAGCAGGACAGGAGCCCCGCCGAAGGTAGATAGGTCGCCTGCTGACGATCAGCTGGCGATGAAAGAAATTCACCTAGGTTTTACGTTGGAGGCAAGTGGCGAAGATAACCGTCCCTATTTAGGTGTAAGTATTTATGGCATTAGGCTTGTAGGTTTGCTAGATTCAGGCGCTTCACGCACTATAATTTGTAGGGACGGTTGGGAAATTTTAAAAGATTTAGGATTAGCTTTAGATAGTAGTAGGGTTAGTAGGGTTGCTTTGGCCAATGGTGTAGGTATAGATGTAGTAGGAACTGTGTCTCTACCAATAGTTGTGAAAGAGAAGTCAGTGCTTTTAGAATGCCTCGTCATTCCAACGCTTCCACATTGTCTGATTTTGGGTGCAGATTTTTGGGCACTAACGGGAATCGTCCCGGATCTACGATCAGGCAATTGGAGTTTTTCGAGCCAGGAGATGGTGGCTTCGATAACCTCGATTACGGAGAAGTCAGAGTTGGACGAAACCGAATCGAGGGATTTAACCGCGTTGATAGAGCGTTCATTTGAAAAAATGCCAGAGGGCTTAGGATGTACACATTTGGTAGAGCATAGGATTAGGACGACAGCAGAACTGATTAAGCAAAGATACTATCCAGTATCACCTGCGATGCAGGTACACATTGATCAGGAACTAAAGGAAATGTTGGATGCAGGGGTGATCGAGAAATCCAACAGTCCTTGGGCTTCACCAATAGTCCTGATCAAGAAGAAGGATGGTTCTTATAGGTTCTGCGTCGATTTTAGGAAACTTAATAAAGTTACAGACAGGGATGCTTATCCACTTCCGTATATTTCGACGACGTTAGATAAGCTGAGAGATGCCAAATATTTGTCTTCGTTAGACATTGGCATATCCCAATGGAAGAAGGCTCACGCCCGCTCACCGCCTTCACAGTTCCCAATAGAGGGCTCTTCCAGTTTAAGCGTATGCCTTTCGGCTTGCACAACGCTCCTGCAACGTGGCAAAGGTTCATCGACAGTGTTTTAGGCGCCGATTTGGAGCCCCATGTCTTTGTATATCTTGATGACATCATCATCGTCACGAACACGTTTGCGAAGCATCTCGAAATACTGGAAGAGGTCTTTAAAAGACTGCGAGGCTGGGTTGAAAGTCAGTCGGGACAAATGTAACTTTTGCAGGCCTTCGTTAAAATTCCTAGGGTACGTCGTCGATCGAAATGGATTACATGTCGATCCGGGTAAAGTGGAAAGCATGGTGAAAATTCCAGCACCAAAAAATGTGAAAGAGGTTAGGGCTTTTATAGGGACTGTTTCATGGTACAGGCGTTTCGTACCAAATTTCGCTACATTGCTTAGGCCCTTAACGGATTTGTTAAAGAAGAGTAGGAAGTTTCTTTGGTCAGAAGAGTTTGAGGAAAGCTTTAGGAAAGCGAAAGAGTGTTTAGTTACGGCTCCCATACTGACATGTCCGGATTTTCAACGGCCTTTTGTGGTACAAACGGATGCGTCGGATTATGGAATAGGCGCCGTACTTTCGCAGAGTTTCGAGGACGGAGAAAAGGTAGTGTGTTACCTTAGTAGGTCGCTCAACAGGTGTGAGAGGAATTATTCAACCACTGAGAAAGAATGCTTAGCCGTTCTTTGGGCGATTGAGAAGTTGCGGCCATATATCGAAGGTGTTCGATTTACGGTCGTGACGGATCATTATTCGTTGGTTTGGTTGAGTAACCTCAAGGATCCACAGGGTAGACTAGCTCGCTGGGCGGTACGGCTGCAGCAATACGACTTTGAGATAATCCACAGAAAGGGTAAAGAGCATGTGGTACCAGATATGCTATCAGGAGGAGTTCCGGCAGTGGCCGAGATCTCAGAGGTGGATACAGACCCGTGGATTTCTAAAATGATCTCAGAGGTTGAGTCTAACCCTTTAGGTTATCCGGCCTGGAGAGTGGATAATGGTAGGCTATTTAAATTCGTCAAAGCGAAGCATGTGGTAGTCCATGAATGCAATGACGAATGGAAATTAGTAGTAGGGAAAGTAGGTAGATTAGGAATTTTGCAGAGTTGCCATGATAGTCCATTAGCGGGACACATGGGTGTTAGGAAAACTTTCGCTAGAATAGCAGCGAAGTATTATTGGCCAAAAATGAGATGGGACATCACTAGGTATGTTAGGAATTGCAAAACTTGCCAACAAGTAAAGCCGGTGAATGAGAAGCCAGCTGGTCTTATGTCGAAGAGGGTAGGGATTTCTAGGCCTTGGGAAATGGTATGTGTGGACATCGTTGGTCCACTTCCGAAATCGTCTAGGGGGTTCGTTTATATCTTGACTGTTGTGGATTATTTTACTAAGTTCCCCTTATTATTTGCGTTAAGAACAGCCACCGCGAAATCCGTGTGCAAAGAGTTGGAGGACAACGTCTTTCTTCTCTTTGGAGCTCCGAAAGCGATCGTCTGCGACAACGGTCCCCAGTTCCGTAGCAAAGAACTGGCCGCGCTATGCGAAGCGTACGGGTCGCAAATAAAATATACCGCGCATTACCACCCGCAGGCGAATCCTGCCGAGCGCATTAACCAGATAATTAAGACGACGCTGAGAGCGTACGTCTCGGAGAATCATCGAGTTTGGGACTCGCAATTAGCCAAAATAGCATGCGCTATTCGCACAGCCCAACATGAGGTATTAGGGGTAACACCTTACTATGCTAATTTCGGTAGGGATATGGTCACTTATGGTCGCGAAGCAGCGACGGTAAGTGATCATCTGATAGACAGGGACCAGAACGTAGGAGACTTAGCAGAACGGTTTAGGGACCTTAGGGCAGACATAGGGAAAAAGTTACAGGCGGCAACCAAGAAGTCAGCGGAAGCTTATAATTTGAGACGGAGAGATGTATCTTATCTCCCGAATGAGCCCGTCTGGCGAAGAAATTTTATCTTGTCCGATGCCGCCAATTATTACACTGCCAAATTGGCCCCTAAGTTCGTTGGTCCCTTCATAGTAAAGAAACGGGTGTCACCTTGGACATACCTTTTAATGGACGAGCACGGCAAGGAACGCGGAACTTGGCACGCTAAGGACCTTAAGCCCTATAGCGATGTAGAAGTCTCGAAGTCCCAGTCAAGTAGTTTGATATTTTTTTTCATTTAATCGCAATTTTTTTTTTTAATGAGACGGGCAGTTTTAGCCTTGATGGAAACTGATTCCCTTGTTGTGTCGTTACCCTAGCAGAGCCTGGAAATGGCGTGCGGTTCTGAATAACCGTAAGCTCATTTCCCTTCGAGGTAAGGGTGGGGTTTGTTGCGGTAAAAATTTACAGCAACAAGGACTCGTCTGCTTCCCCTGATTCCCCACTAATAATTTTTCTATGCCTCTTCAAGATTGGAAAAGTGAAGGGCAGCCATGGTCCCATCAGCCATAGGTCCACTTTTCTAATACCTTGGAGGGGCTACAAAACAGGTAATCGGAGAGGAGCTATAACTGAAAGTGAAGTGACGGACGGCCCTTCAAATCTAAACGCAGGAGAAAACGAACTGAACGAGGGCGAGAGAACCAGCAATATAAGCATAACATGGTTAACAACAATACTTAATAAATTACAACAGAAACACAAAAAGAAAAACAACAATGTTTGCTAAACTTACAAGCACTTATTGAAATATGTAATATCGAAAAGAATAAGAATATACCTTTGTATAGAATGGCACGTTCTCGGTCGTCCCTTTTCCCCCAAATCTTCGCAATAATCCACCGAAATCCAGGTCAGGATACCGCGACATGCATTTAGCTTATCCTTTTTCCTGTTCCACACTGTATTAGAGTATAATTAAAAGGTCTATCCATTTTACGAGTTCTTCTTCCTCGCACACGGTTCACCGATAATAGTTTATTTAAATTTACATTATGATCGAGATCGTTTACTGTCAGTTGACAGCCTACCACGGGTTATCACCTCAAAGTGGTGAGAATGTGTTCTTCCAGTTCAACCAGCAGGTACTCGACCCCCTGAACTACTTAGGCGTTGGAAAGTTCCCGGCGACCTAGTTAGTTCTATGTATGAGTGAGCGGCTGGAAAGATAATGGGTGCAAACACGGCTACACGCTTCAGCCAAAGAGCGGAGCGTTGTACACAAAGCCAACTGAACTCCGCTATCGCTGAATGTGAGAATGTATGAGTGTCATATGATTCGAGTGGATGAAACTGCTGGACTGGAAGATCACTTCTTGGTTGACCAGCAGTGAGATCAGAAATGAAAAAGAGGAAGAGACAGAAGTACATCGAGGCATAACGTGTGGTAGAGCAACAACATTAATTAAATTCGGCAATAGAGTTTTATGAGGTGTTCCATTGAACCAAAAGGAGAGTCCTTTCTTTTGTGGAAGTTGGTGAATTGTGTGTACGAGGGAAGAGGAAATTTGCTTTGTGGAGATACTGATCGCCAGACCGGGAAAAAGGTTTTGTGGGGAAGAAGGATCAGGAGAAAGGAAAAGGAAGAAGATAAGTACAAATTTTCTTAGTTTAACTGGTAGAAATAGTTTCTTGTGTGTGCACCAAAAAGGGTGATATAATTTCGGTTGGTTATTGTTCCGTTTCAACTCCCGTAAATATCGGGACACGCGACCTAATTCCTTACGGTTTACGAAAATTTCGGGACTTAACCGAACACGGGCCATTCTAACGGCGATTTACTCTTTGCTTTTTTTTTGGGTTGGTTTTTTTTATCCGTCGCCACGGATTTTTTCCAGCCCCAACCTAAATTTAATTTCGACGAATAAGTCAATAAAATTCTAATTTAATAAATCGCTCCACTTATAACGTGGTACAAAAAAGTATACGTGTCGTTTTTTTTCTTCTCTGATTTTCAGATCTTTGTTCTCTTCTTGGCCGTTTTTTTTCTACAGGTTTCCCAATCCCTACTAAAAATTGGGTGGCGCCCATTTCCTTCCATTTTTCCTGGAAGAAATCCCAGTGTGAATACACGAATCCACACCCAGCTGAGTGGCCGAGATCGTCAGCTCCCACGAGCTGCGGTTACACTTCGTCTTCCATTCATACACATTGTTCTGTGGTCAATCTGACGTTTCGGTTTTGGCTTGTTGCGCGCGCGACTTTTTCCCTTTCGTCGGTTGGGAATAAAGTATTTAATAATATAAATAACAAGTGAAGAAAAAAGTGTAACATCAGTCCCCTATTGTGGGTGTCGATCTACGATCGATAATCGACAACTAACGATCATCGATCGTCGATTGAATTCAGTATTGTCTATTGTGATTATGATCGGTAGTAATCGATTTGACAGTCGCTTGTAGTCGATCACAAATTTCTGGTCGATGCTTTTTTTTGAGAAATGTGAAAGAATGTTGTGCATATGAAATGATAATTTTAACAAAAATTATATTTAAAAAAACTTAATTATTAATTCGAAGGCAGAGTGCGAAGCAGATTACAAAGAAAAAACCATTGGAGCTGGTTTTATTTATGGAAACAAATCCTGATATCGCCAATGGAGTTTGTTGTTTGTGCAAAAACCCAAGCAAACAGGCGATGGAAAAGATAATTAATAATTATTAATTTTATACTCTTTATTTTGATACCACAATGTGATGAATTGAACTGAAATAAATTGCAATTTCAAGTAATTTTCACTTTTCTTTCTCTCGAAATTATGAGCATCATGGATCCAAGAATATTGTTCCTGATTTCTACCGCTTTGTCGTTTGCAAACAATTTCTACCTCATTATTTGCTGAGTTCACTTTTTTACCATTCGTCTATTCCTCGACCATCATTAAGCTGCCGTGTCGAGGCTGCTTGAATGTTCGGAATGTCGTCAGAAAAGAATCCTTTCAACTTCCATTCAGATTTCGGAAACAAAGAGAAGTCGCACAGTGCCAAATCAGGTGAATATGGCGGAAAACACACGCACTTGATTTCGAGGTAAAAATTGACGAACAATGAGTGCTGTGTGACTCAGAACATTATCGTGCAACAGAGATCCACTTTCTGCATCGCGATTGCGATATTCGGGTTGAATACGATGGATTTTGGTCACCAAACGCTTCAAAACTTCAAGATAATATGCGGCAGTAACTGTTTGACCAGTTGTATGCCACTCGAAAGCATAGGATCTAATTTTACTGAGACACTGGTTTGCTGAACATAATTTAGTAATCTTCTCCAAAACTAAGATTATGTTCTACAGCTTATCATCATCATATAATCTGAGTCAGTGTTTTCACTTTAGCACAACTGTGGTAGATCTACCACAATTTTGAGCGTTTTTCAAATCTACCACATCTACCACGGAATGCAAAAAAGCTACCACATTTTTAAATTCTGTCCAGTGGTCGCCGTGGCCATGGTGGTTAGTGCGTTGGACTACCACGCAATGCTCCCCGGGTTCAATCCCGGCTCGGGTTCAACACCTAAAAGTTTTTTCACGGTGCCACCTGTTTCGAATGTCTGACAAGCAATCAAAGAGTATTATTTTCACGATTGAGTATTATTAGGTCCCTTCCATTCGTGCAAAAATATAACACGTACACACAAATGGTTGCGAGAAGCAGGCCCCGGTTCACCTCGAACTGTAGCGCCAACTAAGTAAGTAGTCCCGCCCGAATTGAATCAACTTATTCGACTCGGTTCCCTTGGAAACTATGCATATTGTCTATACATTCATTCACAAATTAAACACATACTCATTTTCAACGTATTTTTTATTCATTGGTGTGACTGGAAACCCTTTCTCGATATCATCATCAATTGATTCAATGTATTGTGTAGTGTAGGGATGAGCGATGTTCATCGATGTTGAGAGACTTAACATCGATGTTTTAACATCGATGTTGAAGTACGTAAAACATCGCATAATCGATGTTAAGAACAAAACATCGACCATCGATTTTAGCAAAACAGAACCGACTCTAAATTTGAGATAAATTTTAATTTGAGAAAAGATTTTGAATATTTTATTTTTTAAATTGAAGACTTAGCATGCAGTATAAGTTCATATGAGAAATTCAAAAATTTCGCGAAGTTTGAACTATTATTTTTTCCAATTTCGGGAAGAACATCGTGTTTGATTTTTTCGGGATTTTTTTGTATATGGAATTTTGTAAGTCACGATTTCGTGCCGCTCCCATGCAAGTACCTATGTTGTTTTTTACGTCATTAGTCAACATTCTATAAATTCATTCTATAGCATCGATGTTATAGAACATCGATGTTTTGAGTTCGATTATTATCGATCATCGATGTTCAGTCAGCGATGTTGTAATCGATGTCAATATCGATGTTTTGCCAACATCGCTCATCCCTAGTGTAGGTCGTCTTTCCAGTCTGATTGGAAAGCAATACCATGTTGTATATTAAGATTTAAGTTTGAATTTTAATAACTGTTTCTTTAGCAACTAATCGTAATTTTTTTGCTGAAGGTGTATCGAAAAAATAAATAAAAATGTTTATCTTAAATTTTTGTTTGAATTGGAAAAACCTGTCATGGAAAAATATTTCAAAGTAATTGAGAAGTGAGTTTTTGTGTAAGTTCACATATTTTTCGAAAAATGCATAAATGTTTCGGTCTTCAGATCAGCAGTTCCTACAGGCCCTGCTCATGTTGACTCATCCTCATCCAGCATCATTACTTGTTCATCAGAAATTGGCAAGGCGAATAATGAAAACACGCCGTCATGCTCGTTAGTTTTTTAAATAAAATTTGTTTAGTGCTGTGAACACTGTTTATTTATACTTCAAGGAAACAAGTTCAATACAAAAGAGAAAATCAAAATCAGAACTTATTCGAGGACGAGGGAAATGTTGCAGAAAAAAAAATGAAAATTTACTATATATAAAAAGTAAACGTTGGCTAAAAGAATTAAATATGGAAGCTTTCTGCAAACTTTGTCAGAAGAGTTTATCGAACGACATAAATAAGTTGAACAGACATAAGTATAGTAGAATACATCTTAATAAAGTCAAAGAGAGTGAAGAAGATTCAACTAAACAACAATCATTAGAAGCATGCCTTCACATTACAAATGACAATCCTCGCTATAGTGAGATTAGAAATGAAATCGGCACGGTGATGTATTGTATCCAACACTATCTTCCTTTTTCAACTATGGATACCATTCCAAGCTTACTTCAAAGTTTATTTCCTACAAGTGTTCCTACCTATAAAATGTGGTAAAACAAAAGCAACTTCAATGACTGTTGAAATAGGACCATTTGAAAGAAATAGGATTGCAGCAATATTAAGAAGACAACAATTTTCTTTGATAATCGATGAAGGCACAGACATAACCACCGAAAAATGACTTGGTATCAGTAGTAGAGTTTTTTTGGCTCCTGGAAATGGACGACGGTAGAGCCTTAGACATCTATGAGGCAGTAGTCCATCGGCTGCGTGAATTAGAAATACCGCTCGGAAACTTTATCGGTTTTGCAACAGATAATGCGTCTGTTATGCGTGATCAATGTGAGATAACCTGTAGTGATCAATGTTTCTTAGTGGAGAGAGTTGACGATTTTAAGTATTTAGGACTTACACTTGATTCCAGGATGAGTTTTGCGAATCACATAATATTATGTAGATGCCTTGAAAAAGTACTGTCGATACACCCTTCGACATTTTTATTATTTGCGTAACGTATGCTCAACCAAGCTTTTAAAGATAATTTATTATCGTATTTTCCAGTCTAAGTTACAGTATGGTATTACGTGTTGGGGGTCACATTTTAAATGTGGCCTTATTTCGTAGGGCGCTATTGCACGGCACCATTTAAAGTGGTTTGGATCATTTTAAATTTCGAGTCGGCTATAAGTTTAAAGTCGACTATTAAGTGAATTTGAATAGCAAAAAGACTATTTTAAGTTATGTAGGTGAATAAATTATTTTAAAGTTGGCTTTATCTGAGATGAACCCGTCAATCAGATCACAAAATATCTGTTTCCCAAGTCGAACCGGACCATCCTGTATATGTGATAAAAGGTAATATTTGTTGAATTATAATACTCAGAAACCTAGGATGCATGAGGTCTAGATCTAGACCAATCGCATCTGACTTGCATGAACAGCTTTCCAAACATCAAACTCATTTACTCTATTGAAACGAAAACTATTATTGAATTCTATTTCCATCAGACTGGAAAGTAATTCTTCACTATTATTGGTGACTGTTCATTCAATTCGCCTAAATCAGATTCAGCAGGATCCGAACATTTTTGTTTGCTTGATACCTAATGCTCTTTATATTACTCCAAGTTTTTTTTTTTTTTGAGAGAGTGGATTCTTTTATTATTCTCTTACAAGTTGAGGTCTTGCTCTACTTATGCGCGCCACCTTAGGCGAGGTCGTCCTCTGCTGCGCTGACCGTCCATGTTAGAATCGAATATTCTCCGAGCCGGAGCGTTGATGTCCATACGTTTTACATGTTCTAGGCATCTTCAACGCCCAATGCGCATTTTTTTATAACCAGGTCGATTTCGCAGTACAGCTCGTAGAGTTCGTGGTTGAATCCCCTCATCCAAAGCCCGTCAACACAAACGGGATCTAATTTTTTCTCTCGAATCGATATCTTCATTCGCTTTCGATAAAGTCTATGCTTCAGCTCCATATAGCAAGATATAGAAGAGTCTCCTTAGTCGATCGGGTAAGGGCTTTACTACTCAGCGGTTCGCATGAGTAATCCTTCGTTCGATTTCCGACGAGATGTCATTTTTGGATGTTATGGCAGAGTCAAGGAAGACAAAGTCCTTTACTATAGCTGTCTATTGTGACATTCTGTCCAATTCGCCGATGTTTGGTATCCCTTTTTGTTTACAGCATATACTTTGTGTTGCCCTCATTTTAGCCGCTTCAATTTCTTTGCTCGCAAACGCATCGGTGACAGCTCGCTGTGTTCTACCAATGATGTCAATATCGTCGGTGTAGCCAAGTAGTTGAACGGACTTTTGAAAGATCGTTCCTTGTGTGTGGGCTTGAGAGTTTTGGACAATTCATTCAAGTATGATGCTAAAGAAGAAGCATGACAGTGCGTCACCTTGTCTGAATCCTTTTTTAAATCAAATGTCTCGGTGAGGTCATTACCGACCTTGATGGAGCAGCGAGCTTTCTCCATCGTCATTCTGCACAGACGGATGAGTTTGGCAGGGATGTCAAAACTAGACATGGCTCTATACAGTTTATCTCCCCAGATGCTGTCATAGGCGGCCTTGAAATCGAGGAACAGGTGGTGGGTATCGATTTGGACTTCTTTGGGTTTTTCCAGAATCTGCCTGAGTTTGAAAATTTTATCGATGTTAGACTTTCCTGGCCTAAGATCGCACTGATAGCGGCCAATCAGGTTGTTGACGAAAGGTTTCAGGCGTTCACACAATATGGCAGATAGGATCTTGTAGGCGATGTTGAGAAGACTGATGCCTTTGTAATTATAGCAGTTGAGGGGGTCTCCTTTCTTGTGGATCGGGCATCAGATTGTACTGAGATTCCATTCATCAGGCATACTTTCATCTGACTAAACTTATGGTGGATGTCAAGCATCTAAAATTAATGAAGTTTTATTGAATAAAAAAAAAGGTTTTATTGAATTAAAAATCATAAGGAATTTCTGATTTATTTCATAATTCTATGCTATGCAATGCAGTAAGGCACAGTCGATTTTACCGCTGTCCTCGAAAAGTACGAATTCCCTACCAACATATGAATATATTATGTATCCTCATTAAAACGTAATAGGATGTAATAAAATACTAAATCAGTTGAATAACGAGCCATATTCATAATAATCAAGTGTTTTGATATGAGTTTTTATTGCACAAATTATTTATTAATTGATAACATAAAAGTTAGAATTATTGTTTGCGTTAATTACCACAAATGAAAGGACATGTTAAAATATGTGGTTTTATATAATATGTATGTAGTCAGGCATACATTGACTTAAATAAATATTTTAATTAAAATAACGTTTTATAGCTGTGATTTTTATGGTAAATTTTACGAGGTTGTAATGTTTTTTTTGTACCTATAGATTTAAAGACGTGTATTTTACATACTACATACATATGTTAAAAAAAAAGTGTGGAATTTCACACATATTAAATGATGATTAATTAATTATTTTGATGGCACTTTTTTCTGTTTTGACTATAACGTATTTTACTAACTTTTAAAGATTTGTATTGAAAAGCGGTTTTCAAAACAATTTATGAATTATTTAATGTATGTCGCAGTCAACAAAGTTAGAATTTGGACGCAGCAATAGCGTATCAAACTCAGTGAGTCAAAATCAACTCATATAAACTTTGCAAATAAAAAGTTTAACAATGTGACGAGAAGTTAAAATGGAAGGAGCACATCAAAAAGAAAAGAGAATAACTGAACTTGAAATATAGAAAAATGTACTGGTTACTGGGAAGAAACTCAGACCTATCTATCCAGAACAAAAAAAATTGTTATACAAGTAAGTACTGAAGCATGTATGGACATATGTCATCCAATTATGGGGCTGTACAAAGAAAACAAGTGCAGAAACCAAACAAAAATTCCAATACAAAGTCCTTCGTGGAATAATAAATACCCGCTGGTACATTAGAAATAGCGTCTTGCATCGTGACCTACAAATAGACATGATTTCAGAATTGGTTAGAAAGCACGCTGTTTCACATAACCAGCGTCTCGAAAATCACATTAACTCCGAGATGGAGATCGTCTCAGCCTCCTAAGTTCCCGCCTCCTACCGGTAGAACATATAGATTCAAAAATTTCTGGACATTTGTTTACGTTAAATTTTCTGTTGAATTTTGAAGTGGGGCATGCTATGATAGGTTAAGAATACATATGTTACTCCAGTCTTAGGTGTGTAAGTGAAAGGCATTGTTTGTGAAAATGGTGAAGGAAAACTCTGGTATACGCAGGTGCGTAAAGAGTGGGAAGATTATTGCATTATATCTAGGTATTCATTATTAATTTTGTTAGTGTTTTCGTTTATTTTATTATAAACATATTATTTTAACTATATTATATCATTGCGTAGCAAGATACAAAGTTCTACCAAGTTCATACGCTTTTTTATTTTTATGTTCTACCTACAGAACATTGGCTCCCTAGTCCATGTTTCTAGTATGTTCTATATAGTGGCAGTAAGTTCTTAACCGGTATTATTATTGCTTGGTTGCAGCATTTACTAATGAGAAATACTGCAGATTCTGGATGGTTTGGAGGTTGATTTTTCGTCTGACGATCCTAACTACGGTACCTATCCTGTAAAAAATATCAAATTTATTTGTATTTTACCCTATATACCCTATATACCCCTTTTAAGTCTGTACACTAAGGCCCCGTTCAGATATGACCGAAACCGCGCGGCTATAACCGCGCGGTTTGAACCGCTGAATATTATAATGTGTTCAGACAGCTACATTATATCCCAAATTAAGAGAATTTGAGCCCAAATCCTTTAATTATTTGAGAATGTGTATATGTATTGTTTGTATATGTATTTGTTGTTTTGCTCAGGGAAACGATTGCAAGTTCCAATACCCATATGAGGGCTAGTGTGTCACCGGAAGAAAAACTCGTCAGTACTTTAAGGTAAGATATTTATATTTCATTAAACGAGTATGTATATCAGCATATGTATTTTCTAAAATAGAAGACTGCGACTCAGAGCTAATGTATGATGATAAATGATATCCAGAATAGCCTCAAATGTAGACCGGATAAATTTTGGAATTTTATTAATTCTAAGAAAAAAAGTGACGGTTTTCCAGCCACGCTCTCTTTTAATGGACATTTAGCGGACTCTTCCGCTAGTATTTGTAATAACTTTGCTTGTTTTTTCCAATCAGTATATTCGAATCACGACTCGACGATTGATGATAATTTTTTTTGACTATCTTGGCGACTTCCCCACTCCTCTTTTCAATACCATTGAATTTTCTGAGGACGATATTTTGAATAGGTTACCTGGTTCTGACTCCAGCCTAAGCCCTGGTCCTGATGGCCTACCTTCTGTTTTTCTCAAGAACTGTGCTTATCCTTTTCACAAAATCATATGTCATATCCTTAACTTATCTTTGAAAATTAGCTTATTCCCATCTGCCTGGAAAACCTCTTTTATAGTTCCTATTTTTAAGTCTGGTCGGAAAAATAAAATTGAGAATTATAGAGGTATTTGTAAGCAATCTTCTCTACCTAAATTATTTGATTCGCTAGTCACTGAAAGATTAAACTTCTTTTGCAAATCCCTTGTTTGCAATCAACATGGTTTTGTAAAAAAAGTCAACTGTAACTAATCTTATATTGTTCACAAATTTTGTGATTTCAGAGATTGGTAAAGGTAACCAGGTTGATGCTGTTTATATGGATTTTAGCAAAGCTTTCGATCGAGTTGACCATACAATTTTGCTATACAAACTTACGAGACTGGGTTTTCCTATCTTCTTTTTAAATTGGCTCTCTTCTTTCCTCAGCAATAGATTCCAACATGTAAGGTTTCGTAACAATATTTCTGACAAAATTTCTGTCATTTCTGGAGTTCCCCAAGGCAGTCATATAAGACCCCTGCTTTTCATCTTGTACGTAAATGATATTGTAAAATTTCTCCCGGAATGCTCCTTGTTAATGTTTGCAGATGACTTCAAGATTTATACGTCGGGCAGTGAGCCGCATTGTTTTCACCTCTTAAACTCTCATCCTCAAAAGTTTAATCTGTGGTGCTCTAAATACTATCTCTCTTTAAATGTTAGTAAATGTTCCGTCATTAGCTTTGCTCGTTGTAGATCTCCTCTCATGAATACATATTCTTTTGATGGTGTAGTCATTCCTCGTGTTAATGTAATCAAAGATTTGGGTGTGTTATTAGATACTAAGCTATCTTTCAACAATCACGTTGATTGCATCACAAACAAGGCGAACAGAACATGGGGAATGCTTAGGCGCTATGCTTGTGAGTTTTCTAACGTGTATGTCTTTAAATCGTTATATGTTGCATTTGTGCGCTCCATATTAGAATACGCCTCAATTGTCTGGTATCCATATTATAGAGTTCATATATCTAGAATTGAATCAATTCAAAAAAGATTCCTTAGGTTCGCTCTTAGGGGACTTCCTTGGCAGAACTCATATCACTTACCTCCTTATTTATCCAGGTTAAAATTAATTAATTTAGAATCACTAGAGGTGAGGAGAACGGTGGCACGAGTTGTTTTTATTCATAGGGTTTTAATAGGTGAGATTGAGTCTACAGAAATTCTTGACCTTCTCAACTTAAACGTTCCTTCACTCAATCTTCGAAGCTCTAGATTCTTTAGAGTAGCACACTCTCGTACAAACTACGATCGTTCTTCCTCAATTAATGGATTGATGATTTCGTATAATGTAAATGTCCATTTAATTGACTTTAACCTATCGATTTCATCAATAAAAAGAATATTACTTGATGGTCTTCAGTCATAATTGTTTGCCCTGTTTTTAACTTTATTTTTCATATACATGTATATTTATAAATTTTTGTATTTTTGTTTTCTGCTTCTGTCTATGAAAGTGTAATCTTTGGTGACAAATAAATAAATAAATAAATACCGATCGGGATGGCGATGCTTGTGGTATAACAGCAGAAGATGATCCAGATCCAGATGTATTAAATTGATCCTGTCTGTGTGAATACTGTTGGCCATGCTAAAATGTATTATTAGGCACATTGTGCTGAGTAGTGATGTGAACAGCGAATGGTAAAACTTGCCCTTTTTGAATCACCTGAAGCAATTCATTTTTGGTCGCCAAACGCTTATCTTCTGGAACTTCTTATTAGTTCTTTGCATAAAGACAAACAAAAAAATTTGTCTTCGTCCTGTTTCGAGATACTTTCTTGAAGTTCATGGTGGATTTTGACTCGAGACAGAATGCTCTTTTCTAATAAGTTACCTAACCGTTCCTCTGCTTCTCTTCCTTTTATTATTTCAGAGGCATTACCAAAATTGTTATTTTCCTCATTATTTATTTTTTGATTTTCCTCATTTTTCTGTTCTTCTATATTACTAGTTGTTTGCCTATTTTCTATGCACTTCTGATAAAAAGAAAGTCTTGCAAAATACATATACTGTGGTCCTTTACGAGCACCTGAACCGGAAGGAATTGTTTTTAATTTCTTGTATACTTTATTATAAGAATCACGTTATTCTTCCATTTTTTTGAAGCATTATACCTGAAAAATAATAATATTATAATACTAGTCATACTATTTCAGGTATCTAGAAGCGGGTTGTTCATTTGGAGAACTTCACTACAACCATCGCCTCGGTAAATCTACTGTTTCAGGAATTGTCCGTCAAGTTTGTGAAGCATTGTGGAAAATACTTGTAAAGAAAGTCATGCCCAAACCTAGTGAAGATATGTGGAAGAAAATTGTTGAGGGCTTCGAAAGATATACGAATTTCCCAAATCGCATTGGCGCTATACACGGAAAACACATCCGAGTTATAATGCCTAGTAATTCTGGATCTTTGTATCACAATTACAAACATTTATTTTCTATAGTGCTATTAGCACTCTGTGACGCTAACTACTGTTTTACATATGTTGACATTGGATCTTATGGAAAAAGTAATAATTCCGCTATATTCAAAATTTTATAAAAGATTGCAAGAACAATCATTAAACATACCGAAATCTAAAGCAATATCTAACGTAGACGCAACACCATTGCCTCATGTTATAGTTGGAGATGAAGCTTTTGGCTTATCACCTAACGTAATGCGACCCTATGCTGGTAGAGGCTTATCATATGAAAAGAGGATTTTTAACTATAGGCTGTCCAGAGCCCAACATAACATTGAGTGTACTTTCGGGATTCTCGCGAACAAGTTTTGCTCGTTACATCACAAATGCGGGTCGTGTTGAGTGGCAAGATTTAAAAATATAATATATTTATGTACATATTTGTATTTTTAAAAATAAAATAACTGGACTAACATAACGCACTTCTTATTTCTAATGAAGATTCTCCATCTTCAAACAATTTCACCAACTCCTGCCAAGCTCGGTTCTTACTAACTCTATTGGAATAATCCGTACATTGTACATCCCATATCGCTGGTCTTTTCTCCACTTCGTCAACAAAAAGCTCAGTGTCGATCCGATCAATAGCACAATCTTAAATCAAATGAGGAACTTGAATAAAACAAAAACAAGAAAGATGTGACAAACTTTTTGCAATAACGTCGGTCTCCTATGTCAAATGTAGTTTATGTGAAAATTAATGCAAGACTTTCTTTATTATATTGTGCACAGAGGATTGAGGTTGACGTTAATGGAGTTCTTAGTCACACTTTTGTTTACAAATTGTCACTTAAAGTGCAATGCTGCGTCTTCCAGATAACCAAGCTCTTTGAATTCGTTCATAGAATCCATAGAATCTGAAGTGAGTAGATAAAGGAGAAAGTAGGTGGAGATAGTTGTCTGGAAGATACTGCTGTGTATGCAAATGCGGATTTGAACAAAATCTATCATATATATCCTATAGGTAAACGCCTCCTGTTACTAAAGCGCTACAGCTCGAGGTGAACCTTGGCCTGCTTCTCGCAACCATTTGTGTGTGCGTGTTATTTTTGCACGAATGGAAGGGACCTACAGTTTTTTGCCGACTCCGAACGGCGATTTGAGGACCTCAATCAAATGATACTCTTTGATGCTTGTTAGATATTCGAAAGAGGTGGTACCGTGAAAAAACTCTTTATGTGTTAGACCTGGTCTGGAATTGAACCCAGGCAGCATTACGTAGTAGTCCAACGCACTAACCACCACGGCCACGGCGACCACCTGTTTCTCCTGTTCCATCCATTAGTATTAAAACACTATTCAAACACTGTGTACAAACGAATCATAATACATATCATAAAAATTTGAAACTTTTTTCAAACCGCACGGAAATCGCAAATACTGAACAGTCTCATATAACATATAGAACTACAACCGTGCGATTTCCGCTCGGTTTTCGGGCAGTTGATTTGCGGGAACCGCGCGGTTTGCCAAACGAATATAAAGACTTCAATATAAATAGGAACCGCGCGGTTTCCGCCCTGTCTGAACGGGGCCTAGGTCCAATGTTCCAATTTTTTTATTCTTTCCAAGACTCTCAAAAAAGGCATTTGTTTCTGTGATGACCTCTTCATTTGCTCCAAACCTCTTACCACCCAGCCATTTCTTCAGGTTTGAGAATAGGAAATAGTCACATGGGGCTAACTCTGGAGAATATGCTGGATGGGGTAGCAGTTCGTAGCCCAATTCATGGATTTTTGCCATGGTGACAACACACGTTTGCACCCGTGCATTATCTTGATGGAACAAAGCTTTTTTCTGCGCCAAATGCGGCCGTTTTTGCTTTAAATCAGTATCAAATTTGTCCAAAAGCTCTGAATAGTATTCACCTATGATCGTTTTACCCCTGAGGTAATCAATATACGTATGAATGATACCGCGTGCATCCCAAAAAAAACTGTAACCATGACTTTGTTGGCTGACAAACACAATTTCGCCTTCTTTGGTGCACGTTCAATTCGATAAACCCACTGTTTTGATTGTTCCTTGGTCTCTGGTATATTGTAATGTATCCGTTCCGTCAACGGTTATGAAACGGCGCAAAAACTCGTTTGGATTGCGACTGAACATCGCCAAACAATTCTTTGAATTGGTCACACGGTTGCGCTTATGGTCGAGTGTGAGCAATCGCGCACCCATCAAATATCATTCCATGGATTTTATCGACGATTTCTGGTGTAACGACCTCTTTTGAATGACCTGAACGTTCGGCGTGCTGATACCGATACGACCACAACGGAACTCAGTAAACCACTTCTTAACCATTGAAATTGATGGTGCAGTGTCCCCATAGTATTTATCAAGCCTTTCCTTGGTTTCGGTGATGGTTTTTTTACGCAAAAAATTATGCTTAATCAGCACACGAAATTACCTTTTTTCAATTTCTGTTAAAAGTCAAGAGGTTGTCTGCTTTCAATGGCTGTCAAGCATAAACTAAATGACTCAGCTTACTCAAAATTTGACAGTAGTCTATTAATAGATGACAGTTAAGAGCAGCAGTGATGAATTTAAAGTATCTGCGCGGGAAATTCAAAAAGTCACTGACTTATCAAACCGCCCGCCATATCGCTATATTTTTTTATTATGTTTTTGTTATT
This sequence comes from Brachyopa scutellaris, assembly GCA_949775065.1. Lineage (NCBI taxonomy): Eukaryota > Metazoa > Arthropoda > Insecta > Diptera > Syrphidae > Brachyopa > Brachyopa scutellaris. The sequence continues at coordinate 37,903,815 of OX459113.1, read as the reverse complement.
AACTTATGAATGTTTTCCTTTCCGTTTTATATTAATATGATGAGTTGTAATACTTCGTTTTTTATTTGTCGAATTGTTCGAGTCCAACTTATATTTTATTATTTTTTGTTTGATTTTTTTTTATTTTTTTCTAGGAATTTACACCATATTTTAGTGCTCGTATGCAATTTTCAATGATTCATGTAACAAAATAGTCTCAGGGATCCCAGGAGGTTAAATGTAAGAGACAAAATTCGGAGATTGAAAAGAACAAAGCCTCACGAGCTAATGGTATAAAAATTATCTTATCGGAAAATATGTATACATTTTAACTACTCCCCCAATGCGATTTGAACTCAAGAAAGAAAGATCATTTGTCGATCTTTCAATGGTTGGTTTTCCAATTTGTTTTTAGTGCGGTAAGAATCCCACTCGCGTTGTAGGGGAAGGTATTGTACCTTGGTCCGATTGTACCTTGGTCCGAGTGCCAATTTTCAGAAAAATACAAAGCACGCAAAAACCGGTTCTTTTGCGAAATGTTGCCCTTCTGTTCATTTCTCTTCTCCACTTCTTTTCGAACGTACGGCTACACTAGTCGGCAGAAAAAACATAGGGCGAGTTCGTAAACGCAGTAAACTGCGAAAGTCCAATCACATGCCTGCTTTGTGCCTGCAAATCGAAAACAAATTTTCGTCTGCGCGCAGAAAACAAGCAGGCTGCAGTCATTTTACTAAATTGTGTTCATAATCATCATGAGAGGGCAGAGAGTTTTGAATATTATTCTAAGAGAATCATGCCGAAAAGAAAGTGGAAATGCACATTGTTCTTGATAGGCAAATGAAAAGAAAATAAAGCTCCTATTTTGTAAGCTTACTGTATAACAGTTTAGTGCCCAAAATCATGATCACTATAGAAAAACATGATGATTGATACATACAGGGTGGTCCGGTTCGCGATACAGATATTTTAGTTCCTGATTCCTTCGTTCATGCTATGAAAAAAAATCGTATGAGGGGGGGGGGGGGGGGTCTATCTTCAACACCCATTGAGCTACAGGGTGTTTAAAAAGAATCCTTTAGAGAAGTTGGTTCCAACAGTTATTCAATTATAATTTCTAGTTTATTTAACTTAGAGTAACCAAAGTGGATACATATCATAGACAATTGATTAGTGTTTACAACAATTAAAAACTATTACCATTCGTGCTTCCGTTTTCGAGATATTTCTCTTCAAATACAGATTTGTTTATTTTTTTTTAACCAATTTTTGTGAAAATCGCGGGAAAGTGTGGTTATAATTCTATGTTTATTATTATTATTTTGATACGCCACAGCGTCACCTATTAATTAACTTCACAAAGTTTTTACCTGAAGCTTACAGTTCTGCAAGTATAAGGTTAATTTAGTCACAAGAACCATTCAAAACGAGCAAAATCTAGTATAAAATGTTCACCGTCAGACTAAATACAAGCTAATACTCATTTTTGAATGGTTCTTGTAATTAAATTTACCTTATACCTGTAAAACTGTAAGCCCCAGGTAAAATTTTTGCAAAGTGAATTTGTAGGTGACGTTATGGTGCATCAAAATAATAATAGTTAAAAAAAACTATAAGCACACTTTCCCGAGATAAATGCAATTTTCACAAAAGTTATTAACACTAATCAATTGTCTATGAAACGAGTGCACTTTGGTTGCACTAAGTTTAATACACTCGAAATTATTATTGTTATTATTTTCTTTTGTTATTTCCCAGTTAAAGTTTCACATCTGTCTAACATCCAGTAAATGATTGTTCATTTACATTTATATTAACATGAATTTCACGGGATATAACAATAAAAAACAAGATCATTATCTTGATACTTTTGTTTGGTTTTGGTTAAAAGATATAAGAGATTTATACATGCTTATGGTTTTTTTTTTTTAATTAAATTACATAATTCGAAATTAAAATTGAATAACTCTTGGTGGGTACCAACTTATCTAAAGGATATTTTTTAAACACAAAAATAGACCCCCCCCTTCCATACGATTTTTTTCATAATATGAACCAATGAATCAGTTCCCAAAATATCTGTACCCCTGTATATTTCGAAGTCATTTCAAAATGACAAAGTCGACATTTAAGTTAATTTTACTAATTTTAAATCACATTACATACTAACATTATTTCGTAAAACTAATTTGCCTGCTTTCATGCAGATGTTTTTTTCTTTCTGCAATATCTGCCCGACGCCAACTTGTTTACTGCATATTTTGGACGTTTACGAGCGTAGGGTAGTGGCACCTATTCCCGAACATCTCCAGTTGTCGAGCACTTTGCGCAAAAATCGTTATATTTCCGTTGTTCTTCGGATTTTCTACTTCACAAAACCACAAATATAAGTCGGGGTAAAAATGAAGCTAGTTTGTATTTTTTGACAGTCCGAGAAAAGGAAACCAATTTTTCTCGAGTTTCCTAACCCGAACACATTGGTGTTCCAATACAGGAAACTGTCGGTTTTATGGTTTCCTATATTCAGACACCCTAATATTCTGTACTTTTCGCCTGATATTTAAGATCCACAACCTTTTTTAAATAAAATGAAACGTCAGAATTATAAATATAATGAAGCCTCATTATCAGCTGCCTTAAAAGAGGTCCGAAATAATTCAATGAGTATACGAAAAGCAAGTAGGGAGTTCGGAGTTCCTCTCACAACTCTTCATGATAGGGTTAGAGGTAAAGCTGCTAATAAACTTTAAAAAAGCGGTCCTGGAACTGTGCTAACAGAAACGGAAGAACGCAGAATCGTAGAAACCGAACGAGGTTTTTGATAGATAGACAGACAGACAGACAAATAGACAGATAGACAGACAGACGGACAGACAGACAGGCAGATAGATAGATAGACAGACAGGTAGACAGACAGACAGATAGATAGATAGATAGACAGACAGACAGACAGGCATACAGACAGGCAAACAGACAGGCAGATAGATAAATAGATAGACAGACAGACTGACAGACAGACAGACGCACAGACAGGCATACAGACAGACAGACAGGTATACAGACAGATAGATATATAGACAGACAGACAGATGCATAGACAGACAGATAGATAGATATCTTTTATTTTTGTTTTTACCTTAAAATTAATAACTAACTATTTTTAGAAAAGTTTCTTTATACTGACTGATGATAAACTCTATGATAGCTAAGCTACGAGTACTTTATATAAGTATACATAAAATATGCTTACAAGAAGATTTTTATCTTTTTTACTTTTTACTTCATTTAAACCTGGAATGAATAAGACTGCTACTCACTAAAATGTTACATCGAAATGATTTTTAATTAGGTACATATGTACCTACTTAGATACTTGACATTCGAAAATCCATATGAAAACGTTGTTCGAAAAGTGGAAACTTTTTGTTCGGTGTTGGGAAACTAGTGTTCGTCAATAGGCAAATCTGTTTCTTTTTCAGTTTTATTTTTATTCTTAATAATTGATAATAATAATGAAAAAAACTCACATAAGGCCTTAAAATATTTGAGTTTTTCTTTCGGATTAAATTTACATTATATCTCATCGTTCAATCAAAGTATTTTTCGGAGGTCATTCATTCTACAAAGTCGAGAAAGTGTTCGACAATGGGTGCCATCACCCTACTTTATTTTTTTTTCCCTGCGTAAGTTCGATTTGTATTTCGCTTTATGAACGCAAGTAATGCAGTCAGATGTTAATCAGACGTTTACGAACTCGCCCATAGTTTTCAGTGAAAAAACTAATTTTTTTTATCTCTTTTCTGAAGTTGTGTAGTGCTTAATTTTCTGTCCGTTTTCCGCTACTTAAATCGATTTCGGTAAGTGAATTGATTATCTTTTGGTATGAACACATTGTTATACGTATGTGTTTTAAATACTACGTTAAAATTTATTTTTTTGGCTAAAGTGGTGTTAGTGTACCTTGAACCTATAATAGCGCGTGTACCTTGGTCCGGTCCAAGGTACACGTCAAGCAAAATGCACAAATTTTCCTTAATTATTGCCATTTCCTTTATTTATGTGAACCGATTTTAATGCATACTTTTCCGAGTCTTTTTACAAACTTTGGGAAAAATCCCGTTACTTTGTAAGGGAAAGTAATTTTTGTAAGTGTGTTCTCTGGAGGGATTCCGAAACTTTGTTTACAATCAATAATTGTAGTTGTGTATCGATTTTCCTGGCCATAACTCACTGTTTAGTGAAATTTTAATATTGCCTTTATTCAAGTGAACCGTAGTGTACATCATTCATTCAAATTCTTTTTAATTATAATCGTAAGTCCATTTGTGTTCAAATTCTTCTCACTTTATTATTTTATTTATCGTAATACTGATAATCACCCCACATCAGTTAATTTAAATGAATTGTACAAATTTTAGTCAAGGGTCATTCAACACTAACTGTAAATAGTTACAGAATGACTTCTATTATTCCATCCACTTATTGAACTATTATTAATTATTAATTGTAATGAATCTAGTTTTTAAGTTGATATGAATAAAAATTAAATAAATAAATTAAATAAATAAATTTTTTTCCGCCAAGTTTTGAAACTTGGATTTTTGTGCTACTACTACAAACTTTGTCCTGAATCCATTTCTAACGTTTCTAATGATCTGCGAGCATCCCATAGGTATGTTTTTTCTATATATATATATTTTTTTTTTCTATATATATATATTATATTTATATATATATATTATTAAAAGTCTACGAGTTATTTTTAAGCTATTGTCATTTATTTATTTTATTTTTATCTGCCTGTGCCTTGTTTTTTATGCCATTTTCGTTCGCCTCTTGAAATCAGTCCATTTCGTGCTAAAGTTATAGTTGTGAAAAGTGAAAGTGTATATCTGCTATGAAATTTGATTTATCATTTATACACAAAAGGAACCATATTTGACTATTGCAATTGTGAAAATATTATATACTTTTATTTGTAGATGTCTAATCTACGTAGATTCAATCGTGATCGAACATTTGTCCATAAAATATTTATTTTTATTATATAAGGCTACGGTTAATTTTTAGTAAAAATCTTGCCGTTTACTTAAATATTTTTATTCGTGGTTTAAAATGTTACCCCAGGCTTTAAAACTTGTAGGGTAAAGGCACTAGTATCCGGACAGTGTTAGTGTCCGGACACTTTGTGATTTTCATGCGATTGATAGGTACATCATACTTATGAATGCGAATAAAATAACAAATACGCATTCTCTGATGTATTACTCAAATATATGCAAAGTTTCAAGCAGATAACATGAATGGATTAGGAGATATACCTAAGTTAAGTGTCCGATATAAGAGAGTGAGGTTGTGAAGTGGTTTTGTTTAAGAAAAAAAATAGTGGAAGCATTTGCAAAAAGTAAGTAAATTAAGATCCATTTATTAATTTTTTACAAAAGAAAATTGTTAGTTTTGAATAAATATGATAAATTTTGATAATTGATACAAGAAATGGTAAAAAAGTTTTATTTTTATAATATTTTTTAGTGTCCGAATAAAATTTAAGACTTTTTTAGTTCCCGGACACAATGTCCGGATACTGAAAATATGAGGGTAAAGGAAAAATCTCTTTTTTAGGCTCTTAAATGGTAGTTAGAAATATATTTTGTGTTTTAATGAAAGAGAATTGCATTTCTCTCTCGATGTTTCAGTATTCGGACTGGGTTACCTAAGTTAAAATGCATGTGTCCGGGTACTGTAAAATTAAATTCAGCTTAAGTTTTGTACGCATTTCCACCGAACACAACCCACATCAGAAGTGCTTCGACGAGCTGCAAGTGATATCAAAGAAGAAAGCCTAAAAAACATCGGATGTGATACCCGTGCCAGATGGTTTCATCTCAGCTGTCCTTCAATGGCAGATTTGGGATATGAATTACTTACTTACTTAATTGGCGCTACAGCTCGAGGTAAACCGGGGCCTGCTTCTCGCAACCATTTGTGTGTGCGTGTTATATTTATGCACGAATGGAAGGGACCTACAATTTTTTGCCGACTCCGAACGGCGAGTTGAGAAGCTCAATCGTGACAAATGATACTCTTTGATTGCTTGTCAGACATTCGAAAGAGGTGGCACCATGAAAAAAAACTTCAAGGTGTTGGACCCGGGTTGGGATTAAACCCGGTAGCATTGCGTGGTAGTCCAACGCACTAACCACCACAGTAGGCGACCACGGATATGAATTAGCATCGAAAAAAGACTATAATTGCAAACATAGCTGTGATAGCAACAACAATTAATATTAAGATACCTATGTATAAGAAATAAGATATGTATAGAGTTTATTTTTGTTTTTTATTCTGTGAATTTAAAAAAAAAAATATTGAATTTTTTTAGCAAGCTGTTTTTGAAGTAACCTTATTATTATTTTTTTTTACATAAACATACCTAAGTCCTCATTTGCTATTGTTTTAATGACAAGTGAACTGAAGTATTTATGTATTAGGTATTAATTTTTTTTTTTTATAAGCATGAGCTGTTAGTGTGCCTTTATTTTTTTTATTGTTTAGTGATAACTTTTATTAAAAAGAAATAATTTTTTATCCTTTAAACTTTAAATGTACCAAATGAATACAAATATAAATACATATGTACATCTTTACAAAGTCGTATTGACTCAAGAGCTGAAGCCAAGCGATCACAGATTACGTCGGGATTTTGCTGATGGGACTCTTGACTTGGAAGATGATCCTGATTTTTTTTAAAGATCATCTCCTCATGCATTTTTGGATGAATGGCTATATTAACAAACAAAATTGCCGTTATTGGTGCCAAGTATTACATGAGACTCTGTTGCATCCCGAGAAACTAACTCTCTGCGGTTTATGAAATAGCGGCGTCATCGGACCTGATTTCTTCCAAACGGAGGAGACACAAGAACATCGATATTTAAGCGATGCGTTTCCAACAAGACGACGCTACATGCCTCACAGCTAATGCTACGCTCGTTTTGCTGAAGGATAAGATTTCCGCGGCTCTGTGATTTCAGGATTATTTTCATTAAATACGAAAGTTATGATTTTCTTTATTATTTCTTTAAATATTAGCATTTAAAGCAATATGATGTAATGTCTACAGATAAGAATTAGATAAACTATAGCTTTCTGAATCCATAGAGTTGGCTTTCGGCAAAGACTTCGTCTGCTTCCTTCACTTCTTGCTCTGTATTCACCAGTTAACCTCGTGGCCCATCTCCTTCTGCTTCTTACTATTCTTATATCCAACCAAACTAAACATGAAAATATGTTTTTTTACTACGCACATTTAATCCACTTACTTTAGCACGTTCATTAATATATACAACTAAAGGAATCCACAGTTGACTAATGGATTGCTTGAAAAAAACCTAAAACATCAAAGGAACCCACACACTAAGATGAGATTTTAATTAATTTCACTGCTTGCTTACTCACACCCACTTAAATGTTTGCCTTAAACTTCGTTTTAGTAATTAGAAATGCAACACCTCTGAACGTGTCCTATCAGTATGGCTGTTAGCGGTGCGGTGTGGGGGTTTCGTTAAACAACAAAGAAGAAACGGAAGTAAACCAAAAGATGCAAAAAAAAAATACATTAACGTGCTAGACGTGTATCCACTCGCATATACGCGCAGGTGAAGATACCCGCCATCCTTTTCATCATACACCCAGCAGCTAATACTTCCGGAATTCAACAACTCGCGAAAATAGGTCGTCCCCTGCTGATGGCATTTCCTGTTGCATCCGTACCAACAACGTTTTCATTTTGCGAAATACACTGCAACTCGCAACCAAAGGTAAGAAAGGAGTATCGCGTAGGACCGAGGAGGGGGAGAGAACCCTTAAAAATTTTAATCACATAGTGAAAGTGTATAAACGTTTGGGAAAGTGTAATTAGTTCGGTTAGGGTTAATCCTAATACTCCTTACTCATCCCTTACGAAACGACTATATGCAAAGAGTACACACACACGTACCTTTGCGTTAGAGTTTAAATATTTTTCTTCTTCTTTTGTCTAATTGAAAGCTTTCATTGGAATTAGCACTTTAAAGTGTAAAATCCTACCTCTTCTATGTATTTTTGTACATAGGTACATTGTACGAAGGAGTGGTAGTGTAAGTAGTGATGAACTCACAGTAAATAATGAATTCGCCGGAGCACATGTGCAGCAATTAATTACCTAGACACATATGTATGCATGCGCTGCATAAGCGTGAGAGGCTTCTTCTTTAGATTAAAATCATTTTTTTTATTCGTTTGTGTTACGGAATCAATAAATTGTATCTGTGTGGGTGATGGTGGGCTCATACTCCTGCATGGTGCAGTGTTTATGAATTGCCCTCTTTGTAGCCTTTGAAATGTGTAACCCAGGGTGGTAGAAACGTACGAATTGCTGGATAATACCACACTCGTATACGTAGATATAGTATAAAAGATACTCAGTGTATTTATTCTTAATTGGTGGGATTAGGATGAATAGAGGTAAAGAGAAATGTGAAATAATTTCAGCAAAGAGCTAGAAACGGGCTTGAACATGAATGTGCAAATGAATTGCATAATCAGGTGATTACAAAGGCATAAAAGCACTTTAGTTGCAGGTTTAATTAGAACAAGTCGTTGTGGCATAAAGTTGCAATTAATTTGCGTTTCACTGGCAAAATAGTTGCAACAGATAATATTTTGTTATTGGACTTTGGGTTTATAACATACGAGTACTCGAGACCGGTTAACCTTTTTGCGAATAAGATGCAATTAAAGTGGATTAGTTGTACTATTATAAATAATCCACTTGCCATAAAACGCTACCCAGAAAAAGGGAAGCAGGCACGAGGCATTACAGGGCTTCATAAGAACACGTACTGGCCACAAAGGATTTGAAAAGCAGCAGGGTATGATGCAATACCAGTGGAGTCTTATAACTTATACAAAGTGTTCAGCGAATTAAGTGATGGATGGTGGGATTATTTCGCAGAATTTCGGGCAAGTTCTCTAAACATGATAGATACAGGACATTGTCGTGGCATTTCGTCCTTAAGTGCATTCTCTAAAATGGTCACAATAATTTAACAAGCAGATCGATGACATGGATTAGCTGAAGGAATGTTCGACAGAGATCAATTGCCTCTGTCTGTTTTACATAGCATTACAGGCTTGCTTATGTTGTAGGGATAACGCAGTCTATATCCATTTTATAGTAACTTTCAATACGGTATTCCGCAAGGCTGTCACTCGGAAGGCACTGGTAATGTCGGACACAGGAAGTTTCAGCAAAGTAACAAGTGCGTACCTACATACATACATACATGTGTATAATTTTGCCCACTATTATATCGTCTTATTAGACTTGCTTATAAAAGCGTTACATTTAGCGGAATAAATAGGCATATTTCCCCCAGAGGCTCTTGGTGGCTGTGGTGTTGTAGTAGTCGTCGTCGCTTGTCCCGCTGAAGCTTCACGGTTGAAATCCAGATGTTTCAGAAAATGTTATTTCTCACAAAGTAAATAAGTCGATTAATTTCAGAAGTTAATGTCAAAACCTGTGCAAAGGCCTGTAGGCTAAAGAAATGATGAGAAATGAATGTGAAAAACATCTGGAAAAAAATTCTGTAACTCATAAACAACGACGAAAATAATCCAAATACATACATATGTATCTCCCCTGTAATCCTTTGCACCAAGCCTATACGTTAACAAATGGACATTTATAAGAATACATACTGCTGCAGACATACATACATTCATATATATGTTACCGGCCAAACCCGATTTCAGGCAAAACTAGTTTGGCCTAGTCATGTCAGGATAAACTAGTTTGTCCCGACCATGTCAGGCCAAACTAGTTTTGAATCATTATTCAAGTGATCGAATGGTTAAAATGAAAAGGCAATCCATTAGATGAGTAATATTTATTCAAATCCTGGCACTACAGTCTAGAGCGAACCTTGGCTCCTCTTTTGACAACCATTCGGATTCCGAAATAGTCCGAAACAATGTAGAATTATGTTGTTAAGTGAGAATATGGTCAAAATAAAATTGTTTGACGGAAATGTTGCACCAGGCAAAATTGAAAATATCTTAAAAGATGAAAGCAATATATCGGATGGTGAGGTAGACGAACTAAATGATTCATCTGACGAGTCCGATGAAGAATAATTCTTTTATAATTTTCCAAAAATCATATTGTGATAAAAAATAGTTTCGTTATTTTTGAATTAACTATCATGTTCTGCAGTTAAAATATTAAAAATAATATTTTGTATATTGGCACATTTACTTTTTATTACTTGTATTACTCACCGAAAATTATGTCAGAAACACATTTCAGGATACTTCAAGGATGTCAGATAGATGGTAAACTGTAATTGATTTGTCTGTGACTTATGTGTTTGTAATCATGGAATGGTTTAGATGTGTTAGGGAATGAAACTTTGGTTTTAATTTATATTTAGACTAGCGGATACCCGGCGTACGTTGCTACGCTTTATTTCACACTGATTTTATTCACTGTTCTTATCCCGATATAATGCTGCGTTGATTATAATAAAAACCAGACGAAACTTCTTAAACGAATAAGAATGAAGCTGCTCCGCTTATCTAGTTTCGTATAGAAATAAGAATCGCCAAAAATGACAAACTTTGTTTAGAAACACGCTAAAAAACAAATACAGTAGAACCTCGATTATCCGTGTTCCGATAATCCAGATAATTCGCGTTCTCGCTTACCCGTGTGTAGCAGGCATTTCGCTAATCCATGTATTTAAAATCCCTTGATTGTTATTCAATTATCCGGGTCGAGTATGTATTTTACATGCAAAAGTCGGGGAATCCGTATTTGTAACAAACAGTATTATTTCCCAGTAACATGCGCTTTCGTCTTTGTTTCTGAATGTTGTTTTACTATAATATATTTTTGTAAATTTGAGAGGCAGGTTATATTGTAGTGGGTATGCAAAACATTGTATTTCTGCATATTTAGAAGTAGGTAATATCTTTTAGTGGGTAATTATTGTATCTTAGTATACATATTACGTTGCAGCGGAATATTAAAGGACGATGTAAATACATTACCTATCATGGATGCGAAATGCAAAAGAATTGTTTTGACTATTGAAAATAAGCTCATATAAACTTAAAGATATGTATATTTTTACTAAGTTTTCGATTTTCCGTGTTCCAGCAACCGCTTCTCGGTCATTGTACCGGATAATCAAGGTTCTACTGTAAATACATGCATGTATGCTGGTAGGTATGCAGAAAATAAAAGAATATTTTCCAAAAAAAATAACCCCATAAAAAGTGTGGTGGATTTCTATATACAAACATACATACATAATGTATTGTCAATTAAAGTTTTGAACATTATTGTTTTCAAAACACAGATATGTACATATTAGCAGCATTGCCGCCACCAAAGGAGTGCACCTGCCTGTGCAATGCGATCACTGATCTACATATACATATATCTACCCGCTTTGGTTTGATAATTTTTATTCCTACTCTTTATATACATGTGTTCATGTATGTATGCATGTACGTATTGTGGTATAGCGCTCATCGTTGAATTTCACCCTTCTTGTTGCGCATAGGTACTAAGGAACAAAGAAAGTCGACGGCGACGCCAAATTTAGCACGCATATACATTACCCACACTATTACGTCACCCACTGCTGCATGGCTCTTGGCTGCGGTTTCCATTGATGGAAAATTGGTGGCTTTGACTTTATGAATTGTTTTGAGCATTTTATATTTTATATATGTAAATAGATTTATAGCTCAAATGAATCAGTGGAAAATTTGCTAAATCCACCTATTTTTTGTTGTTCAATCCGATAAGCCATTGTTGAGTTAGGAGCTGTTTAAAGGCAGAAAAATAGCTTTTTACCCCCTTTCTGCCACTTGCTCAGCTCCTAGCACACCAATTTTAACCAAACTCAACTAAAACACTCTCAGAAAAATACAAAAATTTTCCCCAAAAACAATAGTTTCGGAGTCTATAACATACATACAAACAATGTTTCATTTTTATAAATATAGATAGATAGATAGATTTCGAGACATTATTAGTAAAAAGCTCGTTTGGGGCGTACTTTCAGGGCGTCTGGCAGGGGGTAGGCTGAAAGCAAAACGTCTGGGACCTATATTTTTGTAATCAGGGGAATTTTCCTGCTTTTGTGGTATATCATTTATGTGGTTATACCCTCGGGAAAAAAATCTGAAAAATTAACGTTTTTAGCCCTCTATATCTAGCCATGGCTGAAAAAAAAAAAACGCTGCCAGATGATTGAATTGGATATCATGACGATAATACCTTTACATAGATACTCATATATTTTGGCTATATTTATATGTACCCCCACGTCCAAAATTTGCTGTCGGCTCTTGGTCTATAATGAACTAAATCCAGTAAGTACAAGTACCTACTACCTAGTACTGGTTTTTTGACTTATTTGCAAAGTCTATAGTCTTCTCTAAATGTAGGATGGCACTCATTGCCACACTTAAAAAAACCTTTAAATATAAAAAGTTCAAGAATTTAATTAAATATTAATATTCTTCTTTGGGCGGCAATTTTCCAGACTTAAACCTTACTGAAAATTGTTGATTAATTTAAAATCAAAAGTTTATTCTCGAAAGAGTTCAACAGCACTAATGCCGAAAGAAAATATTGAGGATGAAATGTTACAATAATCCTGAACTTGCCTCGAGGGAAGCTTAAGGAATAAGAGAGGAATAAATTAAAAATTCTCTTTTTTTTTTGATTAATATTTGTTTCGACATTCAATGAAATTCTGTTTAAAAGTGTTTCATCAAATACTTTAGTAACTGGGGAAGAGCAACGTGAAAAAAAAGTTAGGTTGCCGACCACTAGTGCCTTTACCCTATATTGCCAATGGATTAATTTTCTCGTTTTTGAAACACCTTCATTTTATAGCTCAATTATTAATATAAAAGAATTCAAAGACCCGCTTTTACAACCTTTGCTTATATGTACATACATATTTGTATGTACATTTGTATGTACTTTTATAAAGCCTATTCAATACCCACAATATCACTGTTCTATTAACCATACCTACTTACATAAACAAAATACCATCATTCGCATTCAATCAGCTGGAAATCGTATCAGCGTCAGCACACGACAAATATTGAACTCATCACGCATTTAACGGTACCTACTCTTGGCTTCAGGCTACAAAAACCAACAAAGAAAGTTCCAAACACGAAAATCCGATTACCACCACGAGTAACGTGCCCACCGCCAGCACCCATCAGCTGATATACAAATGCTCATATATAAAGATTTTCTCTTCCACACCTTATGCAAACGAACGGCAAAAATTCATTATCAAGGACATGACTTGGCATTAAATACGAAAATATAATAAAATCGTAAAGGCGACCTTACGCCCGCCTCTCATCATGAGAAACGAGATGAGTTGTTCTCGCTTGGAATTGTCAACAGGACAATAAATATCGCAATTCAAAAAGGACATGCTGGCAATGTGGGGGAGAATGTTGGATCCACACCAGATACGCCTCTGCGTGCGAACAAAAATATGGAAAGTGTTCGTTTGTCTGCAGAGATTTTATGTCATCACGAGAGTTGTACATGTCTTCTTCTTAGTCTCATCCACCAGATGACTGTCGTGATGAATAAATGAGATGTGTGCTGTCGCAGCATACATATGTATGCCTTGTACTGTCTGCATGACCCACAAACAGAGGCATATCCAGTAACACCGGCGCGGCGCGGCTATCTAAAGGATGTGCTGACATATTCACGATTGACTTTTTGAGGCAATAGGAGAACAAAAAATATGGCCACTTTCCATGATAACTTTTCGATTTGCTTTTACTTTAATTACGATTTTACTGCTGTTCCCAACATCGTCCTGGTTGCCATTTGCCCTTTGACTCGCAGCCATCCGGTACCACTACCCTTCTGTGACTGTTATGCCGCCACGCCTACTTAATGCCGTACAATATTTCACTACGATTTATGAGAGTCGCAGAAGCGGAATAAAAGAACAAAACAAAATTGTACCGTTGCTTATAAAAATTGTATGAGTATCGTGGAACAGTTTAACATGCTATGACTGGCATCATTGAACGCGCGCAATGGCGGCAATTACAACAGGAAAATCGCAGACATACTCGTATACTCAACGGTGGAATAACAAAAACCGGCGAATGCGACAACGATGACAACTACAGCAACAAACAAATTAACACGAATAACAATTAAAATTGCGCATACTACTTAATTGCTGTGTTTGTTTACTAATGGGGCGACACTACAGGGAGCTGGTGGATGTCGAGTGGTTAATCCACCATTTTTTGTAACCATGTAAAAGCCCTTTAAGCCGCCTACGGGACGAGAGGTAAAGTAATTGAGGACTAATTATTAAAAATTATGGCTTTAAATATGGCTTTATGTTTGTTGATAGAGATACCTCAACAGAACGGTAGGAGGTTACGGGAAACGGGAACAACAAAATTGCACCCTCGAGGTAATGATTTTATTTTTTTTTTTACTCAGTCGTCCTTTTGATGTTTATCCTCCAAAAAAGACTGTTTATTAAGTCCTCATATAGCGACTTATTGCGTGTGTGTGTCAGTGACGTTTATTCTAAGGTGCGCAGGTGTTCTCCGCACACCCCAACGAAATCCATCTTTATGAAAAATGTATTTGTTTATGCACATGCGCTAACAATATCGTTAAGTTGTAATTCAAAAATGTTCAATTAAAAATTCTGCTTAAACGTCCACTTCTGTTCACTTTGTTGTGCCGCACCGTCGCGTCATAGCCAAATCAACCAAACCAAACACCGCAGTCACCCAATACCAAAATGTATATAAACCATTCAATACAAATTGACGTCGAACAAAATATTCTCCTCTTTTCGTAAGTAAATCGAACGGCGCACGCCGTCATACATACTTTCAAAGCTTTATCAACCTATCCAAACCAACAAAACAAATTCAGTTTGACGTCGACTCGCCCGGTTGTTCTCCATTTACTAGCGCACCAACCCAACGGTAATATCCATATAAAAAAAAATTCTACCACATTCAAAGTCACAACAACGTCTGTACAACAACATGAATTTGGGTTCTCCAGAGAACTGCGCACCCAGGATCGATGCAACACATTTCTACCCTTTTCTTTAGCGATGGTGATGTTAGCTGTAGGTATGATGTTGGTTTTCATATTCTGTTTTATTTCGCATCAATTTGAGTTCTCCAGCAAACTGCGCACCCTTAAAGCCAGAACTACATCGGAACAAAAGTGATAAAAAGTACAACAAACTCAAAACAATGTGTTGTACTCCTCCATCCCATGGCACATCTGCATCAATTCCTCTCAAATAAATAAAACTCACCGCGGCTAAAGCTAGAGCATACCCTAGCTTTGGCCGCGGTGATTTTGCACGAAAGCTTTCCTGTTGGTCTTCCAACCAAATACTTAAACGATCTTATATGAATTCAAGTAAATCCAATTGGATTCACATGCATCTATACAACCATAGATGGCGCTTATTCACGTTTTTCTTTACCAGCTGATATCCAAAGAAATTAAAAAATGATTTTAGACGTATATTCACGAAAGCAAATACCGATTTTATTATTCCCGTACATTTTTTTAGAATTATAGGCTTGAAATCAATTTTCCTTTTTATTATTCATCCACTATTAATGAATAAATGTGCATGGTTGCGGAGAAATACATTTCCTGGAGCTTTCAAATGTCAAACAAATAATAATTTCATCCGTTAATGGCGCTGTTGGTCAGTTGGAATTGAGTGAGCTTTCAGTGTGTGCACACTTCTACTTTTTATCTTCGGATATCAGCTTTTTATTCTTCGGATATCAGCTGGTAAAGAAAAACGTGAAAAAGCGCCATCTATGGTTGTATAGATGTATATGAATCCAATTGGATTTACTTGAATTCATATAAGATCGTTTAAGTATTTGGTTGGAAGACCAACAGGAAAGCTTTCGTGCAAAATCACCGCGGCCAAAGCTAGGGTATGCTCTAGCTTTAGCCGCGGTGAGTTTTATTTATTTGAGAGGAATTGATACAGATGTGCCATGGGATGGAGGAGTACAACACATTGTTTTGAGTTTGTTGTACTTTTTATCACTTTTGTTCCGATGTAGTTCTGGCTTTAGGCTCGATACAACACCTTTTCTATCCTTTTCTTTAGTGATGAAGATGTTAGCTGTGGCTGTGGGTATTATGTTGCTTTTCATACTCTGTTTTATTTCGCATGTTAAAGTTTGTTTGGTTGAATTTTGTTCGATTCTCTTCTCTTGAGTATTGATGTTAGTTTTTGTTCGATTTCGATGTGCTCTATATTTGTAGAACTCCATTCTCCATATCGACTGAAGCGAAAGCAAAAAGCAATACAACACTAAGTAGTCGTTTTTTTTGCAAGCCTATATTGGCTAAACATGTTTCAGCAGCATGTTTACCATGTTAAATACAGAATTATCCAGTCTTATTTTAACTCTGAAATCTTTTTCGAAGTCTATACGGGTTACAAAAAAAAAACACGCCTACTAATCATTGTTCATTCGCATTTTGGCAGTAGTAAGATGTGCATGTCGTTCTTTTAAGCCAAAGTATACATATAAGAGAAAAATATGACCTGTCGATGCGCTATTGAAAAATGATTGGAGAAACCATATTCGCAATTAAATTTGGAAGAAAAACTGGAAATAATTAGTTCTGGAAGGCCAACACCGTCTCTTCCGGATTTGATTTGTAAGGTGGAAATTAAAAGTAAATATTTTAGTAGACATTTTCAGTTTTTTAACTATGAAGGAAAATTTTGGTTGTGTGGTTTGTTTGGTTGGCCTTGTTTACTTCACGTCCTCGTCGTGGTCCTGGAGAAAACTGAGAATAGACGTTATTATCTAACAAAAAAAAAGAAAGGAGAACACCCTGATTAGAACATCACGGCACGTCCCTGGTGTGTGTTGTTAATGACATTGACTGGGTTTCAACATGAACGGCAGCAGATTTTGGTGGGCGTCGTAGTCTAAGGGTATCTTTGTGGAACGGAACGATGATGGTAAAATGTTTTTTTTTTGGGTTATGGCTCGTTGGCATGCGACTGCAATTAAATTACCGTTGTTAGATAAGATCTTAAAGAGCATATTGGATGTTTGTAAACGAAGTGTATTCTGATGGAAAACAAATACATAAAAACGAAAAATGGCTCTGAAAAGCTTATCGCATCGCATTATGAGTGCCTTGAAGGAAGAAACAAATAATTTTACTATTCTTATTGCTTTTAAATGTCAAGCATGCAAATGTATTTGCTTTTTTTATTATTAATGTTTTATTTATATTGTAACGAGGTAAAGTTAATTACGTCAAAACAAGTAATTTGGCAGCAGCTTGGTCAGTAGACGGATGTATTTTTTTTTCCTGTTGCTAAGTTTTTTTTCAAACCTTTCTTAGCTCTAAAATTGTAACTTTAATTAAAATTCTATATTATAAGTTAGGTTACGTCGAAAGACATAGTATAAGTATTAAGTTTAGCTTAGAGTGCCCGTGTGGGGCCAGTAAGTTAGAGTAAGATAGTTAAGTTAGTTAAGCTAGTTTTAATCACTTTTGTCTAGCATTTAAGATTTAATTGAATTGATAAATAAAAATGAATTAAAAATGAAATGACAGGTGTATTTTTTTGTTTCGATCAAATAAGAAAATTCAAAATTTATTGATTTCAGAATAAAGTTTAAACGAATCTGTGGCTCAAAATATCCATATCACCGTATCCCCAAACTTTAATTAAGTAGCCCTTCGCTGCTAGCATTCCAAGCTAAGCGGAATGGAAGCGAGTGAAAGTAGTAGTAACAGATTTTGCTTACTTTCTTACTTACTTACACGGCAGCCTTCCACGCTCTTCGAACTCGGGTACGCTGCTTCCAGTTGTCTAGACCAAGCGCACTGGCATCCACGGTAGCTTGGTCCTTAGACCGGAGGTTCGGTCTTCCTTGTCGTCTCGAACCTGGGGGCTGTGATTCGTAGATCCTCTTTGCTGGGGCATTGTTGTCCATTCGCTCGATGTGGCCGAGCCAGTGTAGTCGACGTGTTTTGGCTTTTCGAACTAAGTTCAGTTAGTTAAGTTTTAACTGACTTTTATTTTCATTTAAAGTATATTTACAAAAGCTATAAAAATTCAAAGTCGTTTGGTTTGGCTGATGGCCGTCTACCAGATTGACGATTATTTGAATACTTATTGTACAAAATAAAAATTGTATTTTTAATAAAATATATAAATATATAAATTTACAACTTAAAAGCTCTCCTCTATTACATTTTTTCTATAGCGCAGGGCATAAGATGCGTAACTATATAATAAATCCCATCCTTGCTGTCCATTTAAAATGCAAATTGTTTCCGCTTCACTCAAGATGGTTGATCCAAAGAATCTTAGGCGCAGTTCTTTTAAAACTTTTCGAACTACATCCACATCTTGGTACAGCTCAAAGAGTTCGCGGTTATATCTTCTCCTCCGAATATCCGACGAATTTTTCTCTCGAAAGTATTCAAAATCTGCTCTGCTTTCCTGCTTATCGTCCAACACTCGGCTCCATAAAGCAGAACTGGCAGGATCAATGTTTTGTAGAGCATGCATTTCGTCTTCCGAGTTAGGAGTTTTGAACCCATTTGTTTTGCCAAACCGAAGTAGCAGCGGTTTTCTAGGGCAAGTCTTCATCGAATCTCCACTAAGGTGTCATTCGTGGAGTTGATGTTTACTCCTTAACCACTTCGACGGCGAGGGACAGATGTTTCTTTGTTTGTTGACAATATGTACTTGGTTTTGTCCTCATTCACTTCAAGGCCAACTCGTTTCGCCTGTTCTTCAATTGTAGAAGCCTCTAACATGGCGCGCTGGGAGCGACCGATGATGTCGATGTTATCCGCAGCAGCTGGAGAGATTTGTGAAAGATAGTGCCTTCCATGTTCACACCTGCCCTGCGCACTATCTGTTCCAGTACAAGATTGAAGAAGTCACATGACAGCGCATCTCCTTGATGAAATCCGGTGCATGTTTGGAATAGTTCGGAGGAAATGTATCCGAATTGCACGTTGCACCGCGTGTTTTCCAGCGTCACGCGGCATAGCTGGATCAGTTTAGCTGGAATCCCGAATTCGGGCATCGCCATGTAGAGCTCAAGACGATGAATCCTATCATATGCGGCTTTGAAGTCGATGAAGAGATGGTGAGTCTCGACTTGAAATTCGTTGGTTTTTTCCAGGATCTGCCTTAGTGTGAAAATTTGGTCGATCGTCGATCTGCCGGGCCGGAAGCCATGCCGATTAGTGTGCTGTAGAAAGGTTTCAGACGTTCACATAGTAGGTACGTTGGATACGATCTTGTATGCGACATTAAGCAGGGATATGCCTCGGTAGTTCTTACAGGACATAGGATCGCCTTTCTTGAAGATGGGGCATATAAAGCTGATATTCCAGTCATCGGACATGGCTTCCTCCACCCATACTTGGTTGATGACTTGGTGCATGCACCCTACCAAAGCATCACCACCATGTTTGAAAAGTTCGGCTGGTAGAAGGTTTGCACATTGAGAATGTTGGATGCGTGCCTCGCATCTATTAATACGTGGTCGATTTGGTTGGCGGTTCGACCATCTGGAGAGCGCCAGGTTGCTGTGTGGATTCGTAGTCTTGGAAACCTAGCGCTACTTATCACTGTATTACGAGTCGCTGCAACATCGATTAGCCGGAAAGCCGTTGTCTGTGGTCGTGTGGTGGAGACTGTGCTTTCCAACTAATCCGCCGAAGATGTTTTCTTTACCGATTTTGGCATTGACGTTCCCGAGTATGATTGTGGTCCAGGAGGTCATAAAACTCCCCCTTGATAGAGTCTTCAGCTTGGTCGGTAGAGGCGTGTGCACATATTATGCTGATGTTTTGGAATGTTGCCTTGATTCAGATCACAACCAGCCGATCGCTGATCGGCTTAAAGTCAATTATCGTTGAGCGTAGCCGATTTCCCACGACGAATCCGCATCCTAGCATGTGTAGTCTTTTGTGATAGCTGTCATAAATGTCGCAATTTTCCTTTTTTGCATACGTGATCCTATCCATTGTATCTCCTGGATCGCGGTAATATCTGCCTTGTACCGCGTGAGGACAGATTCCAGTTTTTGAATAGAACCTGTAGTGTGCAGTGAACGCACATTCCAGGTGCATTTTCTTAAGTCGTAGTCCGTGGACTACAGTGGTCGTGGTGTTAAATGAGGGGGTCCATTATCCGAGTGTCTCTTTCATAACTATTTTTTTTTACGTGGTAAAAAAGCTACCCCGACGGCACAACCCCCAACTTGGAGGGCCAGCCCAACCTGGGTAGGCGCGGTCATTTTCTCTGAAAAACTCGACGTATCGAGATCCTACCGCCTACCGAATTTCGCTTCCAAGCGGAGCTACTAGCGAACACCCAAACACGACATCGCGATTCTTACAGATAGCAAAGCCGCAATTAAAGCCTGGTTCCGCAATCACCTCATCAAAACTGGTTAATCAATGCCAAGAAAATCTCAATCGCTTGTGCTAGAGTTACTCTTCTCTGCTTTCCAGGACATAGTGTAATAAAATTAAACGAAAGAGTCGATAAAATCAGATCCTCAACTTCATCAAAAGAGTTGAACCCTTTCTGGTTCCCTAAACCGACTATGCGGTACATACTCACGGTTGCCAGGTATTCTAGAGACGAAGTAGCCGATTTACCAATAAGTAGTAGCCCAAAAATCGCCGTTTCTTTTCCAACCACTAGTAGTCCAAAAATCGCCTAATAAATTTGAATGTCAATATCAAATACCTGACCTAAAACACACATTTTTTAAATTTTTTTTTGGGAAAAATTATTGAACAAAAATTTACTAGAACTTCATTGAAATAATATACTATATCGCCTTCAGATAAATTCCAGAGTGATAATAAAACACCGATAGTTCAAATTTCAATGTGATTTATTTCAATGGAATCGAAATCAGTAGAGAGCGATATGATAAACAATGTTTTTCTATTTGTTTTCCGGCGCAAAAACAAACAACGAAGACGGTTTGCCAACACGCGAACAGGCAACGTACAGCTGACCGTGCGAAAAACAGGGAAACTTGAGATTAGTCCCACAGACTTCCCACGATTGGCCTTGAGATTTATTGATTGTCATCGCAAAAGCCAATCGAACGGTGAACTGAATCCGCTTGAATTGGAATAAAAGATCAGCTGGAATAGTCAGAATTCGTGGGATAAAGACATCCTCTCCTTTGAATTTGCCCTTGATGATCGTCGCTTGAATCACATTGTCCATCAGTTTCTTGACGGACAAAAGCGTACCGTTGCACAATTTCGGATAATTCAGATTCCGCGACATGATTATGATCAATCCCGCCTTCAGCTGTAAATAATGCGGCGGAGTTCCTGGCACAATTCAGTTCTCCAGCGATTTGACTTTGAATAATGAAATTCGAGCAATCGACGTCCTTATTCTTCGCTGCTAGTATTGCCCGTTCACTAAGCCAATCGAGATTTTTATAATTTTGTGCAATGCCGGGGAACACTTTGGTGATGAGTTCCTCCTTCGACGATATGAACTCGCAAAAATTTGCCGGGAACGATATCAATCCAGTCGAAACATGAACAGCAATTTAGCCATTGCTAAGCTCCAGCAGTTGTCTCGAGAATTCAGCAGCCGATGGGTCGTTATGCGATACGACTCTCATGTTCGTGGTCAATTTCAACTTCTTGACATGCCGCCACATAGACGACGCATTAAGTTCATCAGCAGCAGTAGATTTCGGGATGACGGGAAGCGTTTGACGTCTCTTATCACAATGAATTCCACAATTATCCGAAATTTTCCAAGCTTCACAACGAATTTTCCACCTTTACATCAAATTATGCGATAAAATGCAAAATTTCGTCGAAAAAAATTCAAACTTTCCGGGATTTCCCGAGTTTTCCACTACGAATTTTATATTTTTCCATTTGAAAAGCCATTCCGGAACAATTGCACACAAAATTCCATACATTTCGATTTTTCCAATTTTCCGACTTTTTCGGAGGGTTCTCCCAAAATTTCGTAAAATCGGCCCAGCCGTTCTCAATTGATGAATTACTATACATTTTTTACACCATTTTTATATACTTATATAGATACAAAAATAATTTAATACAAAAAAAAAAAAATACCTGCAGCCTGTAAAAATTCTTTTGCAAAGATTTCTTCTTCTATATTTTTAATTTGGTTTTGAAGTTTCGATACATTGTTAAAAAATTGTAACATTTTCTTATTTACCAGAAACTCTTTACAGCACTTTCCATTCAATTGCACTGCCGTTCTTATACGTAATATTGCTTTCAATGGTTTTAAATGGATTTTATTCCTGAGCTTTGTTTTGACAAAATTGATTTGCCAGAATACTCTCTCTACGTCTACAGCATGGAATAGGTAAATAAACATTTGAAAGCAAATTTTGAAATGTTTGTAAGCATAAAGTCATTTAGAGAATTTTTATATTGACTCACAAATTACCAAAAAGCTATTGTCGCAATAAATTGTTTTTCATTTAAATAGTGCCGCTAGTTAATTACATACCTGAATTTTATTAAACTCTGCCCTTTGCCCTTTGGACCAGGAAAACACGACGCAAATCGAAACGACGCAAATCGAATTGGTGATTCCCATGTATTTTCAGCACATTTGGTTTAATTGGTACCACAGTTAAATATATCATTAAAACCAAACTTAATATTTTGTTATTATGTGATATTTAATTCATTTTCAAATTTCAATGGACTTTTCTGACTGATTTGGCTGTCGTGGGCAATGGGTTACCTTCATGCACTAATGGGTTAAAAATTGGTCGATAGTTTGTTGAATTTTCACTCCCTTGTTCTCTAAGGAAATTTCTTTGCAACAACTGATATCGTCCGTCACATATTTTGTTACTCTTAAACTACGGTTTTCGTTAGCATCATTATCAGAAAATATTTCAAATCACTGTAAAATAAGTTGGGGAATCCCCTTTTTACAAAAAAAAAAAAAATAATAATAAATAAATAAAAGTAATAACAAAAACGCAAACCGAAAACACGTCGACGCAGCTTCGAAACAACGATCATTTTTAAACGACGCAAATCGAAACGACGCAAATCGAAACGACGCAAGCCAGGGTATTGGTGTATTGGCAATATGAATTACTTACTTACTTAGTTGGCGTTACAGCTCGAGGTGAACCTGGGCCTGCTTCTCGCAACCATTTGTGTTAGCGTGTAAATTTTTGCACGAATGGAAGGGACCTACAGTTTTTTGCCGACTCCGAACGGCGAGTTGAGAGGCTCAATCGTGACAAATGATACTCTTTGATGCTTGTCAGGCATTCGAAAGAGGTGGGCACTGTGAAAAACGTTTAGGTGTTTGCGGCGGGATTCGAACCCAAGACCGTTGGCACAGTAGTCCGACGCACTAACCACTTGCGCTACGGTGCCCACAGGCAATATGAATTCCTTAACAAAAAAGTGTTTGATTTCCATTTTACCAACTACATTTATACCTATTCATTGGGTGTCCAAATTCATTTTGGCATGCATTCTTTAAAAATCATAGAATGAATTCAATTTTTTGATTGCTGTCATCGACTGCATTTTGAGACTTCAATAAAAAGAATGCAATCCCCATTCATTAAGCATTCAAAAGATTGCATTCTTTTTTTTTCTAATTACCTACCGTTTGATTGAACGCCATAATTAATGAATTCGTTTGAAACCAATCTAATGAATCGATATGCAACAATCATTCCGGTTGCGAGTATGTAATTTGTGTTGTTTAAGGTCTGGTAATTTTTTTGCTCTGCATGCGATGTCTATGTAAATTATCTCTGGTTAAACGTTTAATGCAACCATATAACGTGACCATTTAAGGCGACTGTTTAACGCAACCTTCCGAAGTCGAGTAAGAAAATTGTTTTTAAATTCCTTTTCACTGTGGTAGTATTTTTTCGGAATAACATTTTTTGAAAGTTGTGTATTTATTAGTTTCCTAGCTCGTTCAACCGCTCAAGCTCAGAAGAAGATTTTCAGCCGTTTCTTACCGCAGACCTCAGTGTCAGTCCCTTCGCCAACAAAACCGATTTTCTGCCGGCAGAAAATATCATCTCGTGTGCGGTGGCAAATGTGCCACATACACACACTATGACGTCACCCACTGCTGCATGGCAGTTGACTTCGGTCTCCATCTCCACTGATGGAATATTTTCGGCAATGATTTCATGAATTGTTTGGACATAGCTCAGCCTCAGGATAACGTAGATCGTAGAAGAATGATTTATACCTCAAATGAATCTTAAAAGAATTTACTAACAACTGTTTTCTTTGGTTTTAAATCCAATAAGCCATGGAGTGGTTGCCATGGCCGTAGTGGTTAGTGCGTTGGACTACTACGCATGCTGCTCGGGTTCAATTCCAGTCCGGGTCCAACACCTAAAAAAAGTTTTTCACGGTTGCCACCTCTTTCGAATGTCTGACAAGCAATCAAAGAGTATCATTTGTCAATGAGTTTCTCAATTCGCCATTCGGAGTCGGCAAAAAACTGTAGGTCGCTTCCATTCGAGCAGAAATATAACACGCACACACAAATAGTAGTTGCGAGCTGTAGCGCCACCTAAAGTAAGCCATTGATAAGTTGAGGCTGTATAATGACAGAAATTTGAATGTATGTACATATGTTTATTTTCCCGAATTCACCGACCTAGAGATGGATTTTCATAGAATCCTCCCTTAGCAGATGCTTGTGTCATTATGGGAATGTACTGTCTAAATTTCAGCAATTTAAGTCGAGCGTTTTATATGTTTTATATGTAAGGATTTATATAATAAAGGATTTTTCCGAATTCACACACTTAGAGATGGAATTTTAAAAAATCCTCCCTTCTCACTATAGAAATGCACTGTCCAATGCAAATGCACTGTTGCACTTTCAGCCCTTTAGGTCTAGCGGTTTTGTTTGTACGTTTTTCGTAAGTCACACTGTTTTTTATGTAAGGATGTAAGGATTAAGGGTTTTTCCGAATTCACCCACTTAGAGATGGAATTGCAAAAAAATCCTCTCTTAGCGGATGTCTGCGTCACTATAGGAATGTTCTGTCCAGAAAGCTCTTTAGGTCCAGCGGTTTGGTCTGGGCGTTGTCTGTGATTCAGTCAATGAACTGTTTTATATATATAGATATACATTATGTATGTAATATGTATACTACTTTTACAGCAGTGTGACTGAGAATTTATATTTGTCAATACAAGCCATAGTAAGCAAATACATACTTACCTGCATAATACAGTTTGTATGCAATGATGAGCCCAAAGTTTGCAAAGTTGCCAGTTTTCTTTCATATTTACGAACTTACGGTATATACATACACAATACATATGTACATACCAAAGTACATGTATTTTTTTTAATTTAGCTTTACTTGCACAGACATATTATGTATGTATATATCAACATCACTTCCTCAAAATCAAATCATTTCTAAACTCGATTTACTTATTAAATAAAAAAATTATATTGTACATTCTCTTTGAACTTGTAGTTTTCTATATACCATCCAAGAAAGTCACCTTGTTCTACACTTGTACTTTTTCAGACTGGCCCCAAGCTGTTTAATAATTGAAACTGTTTCACTCCGACTGGATTTATGTTGCACAAAGAAATACCATCTCACAGACAAGCTCCTCTTTTGTTTTCCTTAGAATCTCAATTTGATCCCCAAGGTGGGTAGGTACCTTCTTTGTACGGATTTAACTTTAATAAGTAGTTGCACAAATTTCTATAACAATGTGTCAAGGATAAATAAATGTAATATTGTGTTAGTGTTGAGTTTTTATTTTTTATTTGTTTGAATTGAGTGGTGTTTATTTCATAAAGCCCACCTTTTACTTATAATGACCAAAAAGTTGCTGCTTAGAATCAGTCAGTCGCAAAAGTCTTCATACTCGTATCATAAAAAAGTGTATCAAAAAACAAAACTCGTAGTATAAAATTAATTATAAAAATATAAAGATAAAAAAATAATTTTTTAAAACAAGCTTTAAACGTAGACCTACGTTTCTTTTTTAAACTCAAATATTTAAAAAAAATACTGTCAATATTTGCCTATGTTTTCTTGACTTTGTTACTTAAACCCTAAACTATCGAAATTTGACTGTCTTAAATTTTTGTTCTTAGATGGCTGTCCTTTTTTTTTTAATTTGGGTCTTTTCTGTCAGATTTGGTGCATTTTGTATGGAAATTTCATTGCAAACGGAAGGAAAATCATTATTTGTTCTAATTCAGTCAAGGCTAGGTTAGGTTTGCGGGCTGATGAGAATGGTTACAACCTCATCACACTAAGGTCCATGTGGACCCTTAGTGTGTTCCCGTGATGTCACTGTATAGGTTTCAACCAACCCTACGCCCTAGCAAATTGAAGCAGGTCAAATCCATCCGATAGCTCCTCGATGTGATCAAAGAAGAATTTGCCCAGGGTTCTGCTTCTCAGTTGACAGAGGTTAGGGCAGTGGCAGACGAAATGGATTGTGTCCTCATGTGCCTTTTCATCAGCGCATCCTCTACAAATATCGTCATCATTCAGTCGTAATTTCTTCATGTAGTATCTTAGAGTGTTGTGCCCAGTTAGAATCCCTATTAGTATCGACAACGACTTCCTATCCTTTTGTAGGCGTTTCCTTGTTCTTGTTTTGTCGTATTCAGGGCACAATCTTCTTGATACCTCACAGCTGGTTAGTGATTTTCATCTGTTATTTACTTCAATTACTGATCTTTGTTCGATTTTGGCTCGAAGGTAGCAGAGTGTTTTTTTATCCAGGGCTGAATCCTCTCTGGCCAATTCATCTGTAGCTTCGTTGCATGGTATCCCGCTGTGACCAGGGACCCATTAGAGTTTCACATTGTGCTGCGTGCCGAGAACCTTCATTCAGCTCTTCGAGGCAACACTTTACAAGCTAAGATGTTATTTGCGAAGCAGCTTTTGCTTTTATGGCTGCCTGGTTATCAATGTATATGGTGATATACTCTCGGGATATTGTCGTCAGTGACACCAATTGGGCGACCTTTGTCACTGCTTGAACCTCAACTTGGAAAACGCTGCCATAGTCTGGGAGTCATATGGAGCTACTTAGCCCTAGTTCCTCCGAAAAGCAGCCCGCTCCAATGCTTATGTCCATTTTTGACCCGTCGGTGTAGATGAACTTATCGTCCGGTGGTACCTCCTTTCTCTCTCACTTCTCTCTGCTTGGAAAAGTCCGCGAGAAGGGTTTTTCGAAGTCCAGGTATGGGACAGTGTAGTCTGAATTGATGTCACCATTGAGGTAATTGCCAAGTATCTGGGTGTGTTCATATGCATTAGATCTCCAGTACTTTGACCAAAAGTTGAAGTCATTTTTGAAATAACCGAAAAAATCATAAGCAATGTGTCCGTTAGACAAACTTCACTATCTGTGAGGGCGGAATCTGGGAATCGATTTTACACCCACTTCCAGATATCGGATTATTATCCAATAGCATTTATATAGTGTGTCTTATCTAGTATGCTGCTGTATGCATTGCATTAGCTTCAAATTTTTATTAAGGCTTACTAGGTTTGATGACAAACAAGTAGACCACTTCGACGCCAAAAATTAAATTAGCATCTATATTTTCAATAAAATAACTAATACTTTAAAATAAATAAATATATTATATAGTCCGGTGAAAATATAACTGCGGAAAAGCAGCTTGTGTTATTTTGAGGACGTTGTCCACGCAAACAGTATATGCCCGCTAAATCAGAGAAATATGAAATTACATTTTGGAGGGCCTGTGACTTTTTATACTCAGAATGGTATTCCATATGTATGCAGGTAAAGAAAGAAACTCTATTACTAAAGGTCTTGCTGCACAAGTACTTTCAATAACAGAACATTTTCACAGAACCTTACATCTGATGATATTATTTTACTTATTTAGGCTTAGCAATTTAGCATATAAGAAGCATAACAAACCAGAGATCAACACTCCGGATTCGAGAAAACCCGAAATAATACAAAGCTACACAAAGTTTATGGGGGAGTAGATTCTATTGACCAGTTGGTGCAGGCATTGTATTTCTAAACCAGGCCCTCGGTTTAGTTTCTTCGTAAATATACTAGATGTATGTTTTATAGCTGCATATGTTATCTGGACCATATTTTCCCCTTAGTGAAATGAAAAATAAAAAGAACAATAACGGCTGGTCCGTACGTAGTTTTACATTTCAACTCATTTTTATTTACATACATATATGTAATCGTTGTTCGTTATAGGAAACTTTGTTTCTTATATCCGTTGTTCGGTTATAAGAAATATTTGTTCTTATATCCGTTGCGTTTTTGTATTTTTATCTGCAACTTTTTTAAGCTTTGACCAATATCTTTCAAACTTTCAGGATATGATAAGAAAAGTAGTTATTATTTTTTGATTAAAAATGTATTTACTTATATTGAATACTAAACTAGGTTTTAGTAGATACGTCATTTGTCTCAGGCCCTTAGTGTAGTTACGGCATTTTCATTTAAGGACATTTTATGATGTATGTAATTTAATTTTCTTATTATTAGTATAAAGAAAAAAAAAATATTGTGTTCGAATACTTCTGAAACAACTTAAACGTAAGTAGAAACGATTTCATTAAAAAATAAATGAATGTGATGTAGTATTCTGCAGCTTTAAATTGAAACAACGTATCTACTTTTTTGCCTTTTTGTGTTAAGATTATTTACCGTATCTACAAAAACGGTAGGTAGTTACGTCGTTTTTTATTAAAAAGTGCAGATACGTCGATATTACTTAAAAATACGATGGTTGTATGTACAAACTCCATATTTCTTAAGCGTTTTTAACCGCTAAAAAGCGAGATACGGCTTTTATTTTTAAAAAATAAAATAATAACCGCTCCAAAGATGTCAAAAGAAGCCCTAACTCAAAAACGCCAAAAATGCAGATACGTCGTTTCAACATAACACGGCAGCACTGATATGATAAGAAATAAATTTCGTGGATTTTTGAAGTTTCTTATAACCCTAAATAGTCAGATTCGTCAAATTTAATGCTCATAATAGCCCCCTAAAGCCCAAAAATATTTCATAGTCAATGGAATTAGTCGAGGCTATCCCACTTGCGATAAGAAAAAAAAAAAATTGAAATCAGGGGAAAAGAAGACAAATAAACCGCTGCATGGCTGGAAATAAAAAAATAATTCAATTTAATAAAGGTTTAATTCAAAAAATTATAAAGCAGTAGTATGTTGACGAAAACAAAAAAAATGTGCACCCTTCCTTTCCTCGATGTGCATCCTGATGAAACACATTCAAAGCTGAATTCGCCAGCGAATATCAGCAGAATCATCACTACTTGCATAAAATGAGTCTCAATGCCAGCCGAATCGCCAGACAAATATTTTTTGTTTAGGTATTCTAACCTTATGACGAGTTTTATCACGAAAAAAAAGCACAAACAAATTTTTTAATTTCCTGAATTTTTTGAATTTGGATCCAAAAAGTAAAATAATGGAAAGAAAAGGAACACAAATGAATGTTGAATGTTCTCCTAAGATATTCCAACGAATGCAAACGGGTAAGTGAATATTTGAATTCAATAAAAAGAATATTTAAGGTTCAGCAAAATATTTTACAGACGAGGAATAAAGAAATGAGCTAACGCAGCAGGTTATCCAAGGCCAAGGAGAAGATTTCATCTCCATTGATCAAATGATGGTATCTGAAGTTGCCGATGATACCGCTGGCTTAGTAGTTTACAACGAAAACGATTGCAACGGTTGCTGGTGCCACCAAACACAACGTTTACGATCCCATCAATTTCCGAATCACAGGAAATCCTGCAGAAATCGATGGGAGGTTTGGTGGGGTGTTCAGTCGACGGAGTGCGGGTAGGCATGCTTGCTTATAGCACAAATCTAGCACGTCGAAATGGGTGGGTTTTTGCACTCGCCGCTAAAATACCGTTCATTTTTACATGCCTAGGAGAAGTAACATTCAAAAAAAATTATCAAAAGATCCGCGAAAAAAAAAGGTTTAAAGTTGAAATCCAAAACTAGTTAGTAAACCTAAAGATGGAGTTGGTTTACCTGAGTGTGACCCTCCCACTGTCCACTATCCTGTAATAGGATAGGACTACCGCTCCACTCTGAAAACATTCGCGATAGCTCCTAATGTAAATGTGAATGACCTATAAAGTAGGTATCACTCACATTTTCGTTGCTACACATTTCACCCTAACACTCACTTTCCCACTGACACAACAAGATTTACTTCCTAAACATACTGAAACTTATTCAGCCTGAACCAAAAAAAATAAAATAAGAACAATAGGATTTAGTCATAATATAAAAAAATAAATAAATAAATATTTGGCTTCAGCAGTCCTACGTAGAACCAAGCCTAGCTTCCCGCAACCATTTGTGTATGCGCGTTATATTTTTGCACGAATGGAAGGGACCTACAGTTTTCTACCGACTCCGAACGGCGAGTTGGGAAGCTTTACATGACAAGTGATACTCTTGAATGCTTGTCAGGCATTCGGAAGAGGTGGGCACTGTGAAAAACTTTTTAGGTGTTTGCGGCGGGATTCGAACCCAAGACCGCTGGCTCAGTAGTCCGACGCACTAACCACTTGCGCTACGGTGTTCACATAATATACAAATGAAAATAAATTACTTATTGAAAATAAAAGAAATTCTATGCATGTTACAATAATGAGAAAGAAAACAAAACTTAGATCTAACAAGAGAATACTTCCACTAACGAAGTTTCACACAGTTCAGAAAAAAAAGTCATCATAATACATTATTAATTAATTGAAATTCAATAGAAACTAAAATATATAACTGATATTAAATTCATGAATTTGAAATCAAATGGTACCTCACTTTTGTTTAATTTACTTGCTATATGTATGTACATAACATTTTGGCGATTACTAACATAATGTAGTCACTCCAGAATCATTAGTGAAAACAAAACTAAAGCTTGACCGTGCTGTACTTATTTATGTTAGCACTCTGATAAAAAAAAAGCATGCCTACAAAAACAAAGATAATCAAGTAATAATGTACACTCGTTTGACCAAAACGCGATTTCTTCTCTACGCACCGATGTGCAGCAAAAGAAAAAGAGAACCGAAAAACGAATAATTACCCGCGGGGAAAAAAAAAATATGCAAGATCCCATATGTTATGTCCCATGTTTTTTTTTTTTTTTTTTTTTTTTTTATAATCTACACACGCTTAAGGGGATATGAATACCCTTTTAATGTTTACACACAGCGCGAGCACATGAAGGACGAGAACGAGAGACAGACAGATCGACGTAGTGGTAGGAAACTCAGATGATAGGTTGTTGTGCACAGCATATTGGTGGATCTTTTCGTTTCTAAATATTATGCTAGTTGGAAAGAGATTAAACAAAATTTAAACAATTGAACCTTCTTATTATAATCACAAAATATAATACTTAGCTTTTTAGTTTTTTGTAAGTATGCTTAAACCTTAAATAATATGATGTAGATGAGTTGCACGACTGATGAAGGTAATTCAGGTGACAAATTTAGTTAGGAGCGTGTGGAGAGAGCAATAAAGCTCGATCTCCGGCAATTGATCGGGTGTGATCAATTGTCCATTCAGGTGGGTGACTCCTGGTTGCTTTTGCGGATGCTCCTCGTTGTTCTTGGTTGGTGTTGTTGTTGCTGGTGGACTGGAACTCTGCTTGTAGATTTTATATGATCGCTTCTGGGTGCCGATGTTGTTGCTTTTTTTTTTTATGTTGGTTCTGCTCGCTGATGGTGTTGCTGAGTGCTGGTGATTTACCTGGATTGCTTCACGTAACCTTAGTAGATTGCACATGTAGGCCGATTTTTCACCATTTGATCATAGAATTTACGCGCGCTGATCGCCGGCGTGGATGATTGAGCAAAAGTTGGATTTTTGGTGTCGTAAATCTTGACGATCGTGTTGAATTATGCGATCGATTGATCGCTGATATCCTCGATGTGGCTGCTCAAGTATTTAGGTTAGACTTGATTTATCCGATCTCTTGTCAGGCGGTGTCAGGCTAACTTTAAGCCAATATTGGCCCAAAAGTAGAATAACCCTGTACTGGCGGGCTTTAGGATAGGCAATATTTAACTAGGGTTTGAAAAAAAAAGGAAAATTGTTCTACCTACCGATGGTGGTGATTGTAAACACGTGGGATAGTTGGTGCACTTACGGGATTATTGTTCACTCCTGGAATTATTGATGGAAAATTAGTTCTTCCCGGTGTCTATGTACCACTTTTTAACCACTCTTTAAATGCAAACACCTATTTAAGGATATACAGTATATCACTTTTTATTCAACACAAAAGTTAAAAGTACATACCGTGTCTATTTAAGCTAAGCTTATGCTGCTTAGAGAGTACCACCATCGCCGAGAACCAAAGTTGAAAAGAAAAATGGTTTCGTGTAGGCGGATTTACATATGCTGTCGGGTATAAGTTTTCGCTAGTATGAAGTTGTCAGCATTTTACGCACTTTTGCTCAAATTCGAAACAATGTTTCTTCCGGTTTTTGTACTTGATGCACTTGCATGTTTGGGTTGCGTTCAACAATGAAGTAAGAATTTTTATATTATTTTTTTCTTACAAATCCGATTAATGTCTATTATAGATGGTCCCCTACACGATCTTGCCAAACAAGTGTGGTTGGAAGCACCAACCAAGCTACTGCTTTCTTTGTTGACTGATCCCTCAAGTAGGGAGAACCATGAACCTAAAAAATAAGAAGAAAATGTGGCAGCAGATAAGGGAAAAATTATTGGAAGCTGGGTACGATTTTTCAGAACTTCAGGTACAAAGTAAATTTCGGAGCCTAGAGAGCTTGTATAAGAAGATAAAACTTCAAAATTCAAAAACTTGACAAAATCGCCAGATCTGTCCTTACGAAAGGTGATGTATTAGAAATTAAAATATTTAAAATAATCTTAACAATCAATTTCTATTTTTCTTATTTAAGTGAATTGGATATTATCTTAGGAGAAAAGAGGGGTTGGTTCCCAGAATTCATCCTGGACAACGAGGAAAGCGATGGTATTTCTCGAGAACAAATGGTGGAAAATGCTGGTATGAATCTTACTTACTTACTTAGGTGGCGCTACAGTCCGAGGTGGACCAAGGCCTCAACCAACAACCTCTTCCAGTTAGCCCGGTCCTTAGCTAACCGCTTCCAGTTGCGCACGTCAAGTTGGTTGAGGTCTTGTTTTACTTGGTCGCGCCACCTTAG
Organism: Brachyopa scutellaris; assembly: GCA_949775065.1. NCBI lineage: Eukaryota > Metazoa > Arthropoda > Insecta > Diptera > Syrphidae > Brachyopa > Brachyopa scutellaris. The sequence continues at coordinate 37,870,429 of OX459113.1, read as the reverse complement.
GCGAGGTCGTCTTCTGCTGCGCTGACCCTCCGGGTTAGAGTTGAATATTCTCCGAGCCGGAGCGCTGATGTCCATGCGCTCTACATGTCCTAGCCATCTTAAACGCCCAATGTGCAGTTTTTTGACCAGGCTGATGTCGCTGTACAGCTCGTACAGTTCGTCGTTGAATCTTCTCCTCCAAAACCCGTCAACGCAAACGGGACCGAATATCCTACGAAGGATTTTTCTCTCAAAGCGACCAAGGAGATCTTCATCCGCTTTCGATAAAGTCCATGCTTCAGCTCCATATAGCAAGACTGGGTTGATAAGGGTCTTATATAGAGTCTCCTTAGTCGATCGGGAAAGGACTTTACTGCTCAATTGCCTTCTTAGCCCAAAGAAACAGCGGTTGGCAAGAGTAATCGCTGGTTCAAAATTCCAAAAGAGTGTTTTATGCTGACCCGACATGAATTTAATTTCATATTGAAATCTTTTTGGTTTGACGTTAGGTGTCCATTATCCCTGTATGGGGTTACAAGGTGCTTTAAACAGTGGTAAGCAGAATCACCTACTATGTAATAATCTGAAAAGTGATGTAATTTGCAGTTATTTGTGTTTCTTTGAATATTTCAATATATTTTGTTACCTCCACAATATGCTGATAATTTGGTGGATATTGGTGAGTTTTGAAGTAGGTACCCAGCTATCGTGTGAGGAACCTGGGAACCAAATAAATATATTTATAGATTTCCGCTGCTCATCACAAATGGCTTGCAAACAGAGACTTGTCAGCCCTTTTCTGTCGATATAGTCATCCTTGCATTTGTCAGGAGGGTCAATCACAATATGGGTACCGTCAATGCAACCTTAAAAAAACTATTACTTAAAAACAAAAGGTGATAACGATAGAACAAAACAGTACCTATTGCTTTAGGAATCCCAGCATTATTCCTGAAGAAGTCTGATGTTTGCTGCTTCCGCTCTTCGCTAGGCCATTTAATGACATCGCTACTTAGACTGCTGATGAACATGGTCACCCTGTTTACTATCCTAGATACTGAGGACAAGGGAAAATCAAAACGATCTGCTAAATCCCGGAAACTGCAAGCCTCATGTCCAGCGAACCATAGACAAACAGCAATATTTTTGATCGGTGTTAATCGCTTATCAGCACGGAGATTTCTTTATGTTTCCGAGTTTTCAAACTTGTCGCAAAGAATCTCAAAGAGCCCTTTGGAAATTCGAAAATGACGCCTAAATTCATCTTCTGTGTAAGAAGGGACAATCTCTTTTACATAATTTCTTATGCAGTTTGGTTTTTTTTCTTTTACTCAATTCGAGAAGTTCACAAAGCAGCAATTTATCTACATTTTCAGACCCATCATCAAAGAGCTCATACAATTCAGTATCAGTTTCGATGCTCGATGAATCTGCTAGCAGCAGAACTAATTCTAATAAATCATCTTTATCACTGAAACTCATTGTATTAAAACTTGTCTTGTCTTAAAACTTGTCTTGTCTTCAAATAGAAATTAAACAAATTCACAAGTAGGAAAAATAATATACAACACCACTTTGTTTACCTTTGCTTTACATATGTTTTTGACGTGTCGTCGGTTGCAACTTTTGTGGTTAAGCGCGTTCCTTTACTTTTTCGTAATTTTGCCTAACTATGAGAGAATTTTACCCCCGCTCCTTTATATTCAATAATTTACTATTTTTGGAGCAGAAAGTAAGGGAACAGACCTATTAATTGTACCTGTTGAGAGCTTTAAGGACGAATAAATTACATTTTTCTCACTTTACTTTAAAAATAAGTCGGGGAAATTGGAAAGGGTGCCATATCCGCCCTGGCGCCATATCACTCGACTTTACTACTTTAATTACTCAATAAAAACTAACTAATTTAGTGCCGACAAAATTGTTTTTGTTCAAGTTCTCAGAAGTGTCAGAAGATTTGACAAGCTGTTTATAGTGTATACACGTTTTAAGACCTTTATGGTCACAAACAAATATAGGAAACAAAATCCGAACATTTCTTAAAGAGCAAACATTTGAGGGAAAAAAATGAAAAATCATTAAATACGTTCTCATTCAAGTGTGCCCCAAGGATAGAGTCTTGTTGATTTGCTTGGAAGTACGTTCTACCCCCACGCCGGGAATTGTACAAATATATGTTTATATTCAAGGACAACATTAAAAGGAGTTGTGTTTCCATTATCGAACTTTCATCTCGAGGGTAACGCATTTCATTAGGGAAAACATGCGTTGAAGTTGTTCTTTTTTCTGTCCCTCTATCCGCTTTATGTTTATAACTTATTTAAACGATATAAAGTAATAGCCTCAGAAGGGAACTATAGCAGGATATAAACAGAGAAGCAGAGACAATGAAGGATAGAAGGGTGGATCTGGGACACTAACAGTGTCCTTCGGATATATGTATGTATATCTACATATGAATGTATATTACTTGTGCAGAAAATTAATGTACCATGTCCAACAAAATGCTTTGTTTCAAAAACTGGGATACGACAATTTCGATATCCTTCTTCATTTCGTTTCTTTTTGCTGGTTTTTTTTTTTGTTTTTGTAATGTTATACATCTTCCGTTTTCGAGCGATTATTTTTCTCGCTGAACGACCAAGGACATTATTGTGTACGTATACACGAGACGCAGACTACAAGAATTCCTTTTTTCATTTCGGTTAAACAAAAGTCAATAGTTATTGGAACGGAAATTTAGTTTTTATCCGTCTTTTTTGTTATTTTGTTTGACATCGAAATTGGGAGAATGGATACGTACACGAGTATAAATCTTAAAATGTTTGACTGTAGACGGGAGTGAGTTTCGAATTCGAGGAAGAGGAGCTTTAAATATCCCGCAAGACTGCTTGGAATAAGTTGTTACAAACTCGTAGATACTTTCGTTTGAATTTTATTGATTTGCACATGACAGCAGAATTTGTGAGGCATATGGATCGATTAAATTGTATAGTTTGGCTTCTATTTGGCGTTTGGTTGATTACAATATGAAAATATTTCACTGAATGCACGAACATTATAAAGGTTGGACTTCTAGATACTTTTTGAATTACATGTATAGCACAGCAGTATGAAGCTAGCTCCACGCGGTCAAAGAAACACATAAACACAGTACAATATCTTAGCGGTACGAAATTTATTTATTTTATTTACTTCTTAGTGCTCAAGAAAGAGGGTAAGCATTGACTTGATAATACGCAGTGTTATACTTATAACTGTTACCACACATCAATTGTGCTTATTTTATCTCCAAGTGATATCCATCGGATACTGGTCGCTGCCCACCCGGCCTCGACCTGCAGACCTTATAAGCACGAGTGCTGATCCAGAGATAATAGGAGCACTATAAGCATGGCAGCAGAAGATTTCCCTCGATGGAACCAACGAATGGTAGCGTGGCGGTGGTTCAAGGGTCATGAAAAAAAAAAAGGGTGTGTATGTGCCTTAATGGGTCAACGGCAGAGCTCTCACCCCCGTTCATCGGTACACCAATATACCCGGCTCGTTGTCATAGGGGAATCTAGCCTTCTAGGTTGGGGACGTGCTAACTACGTCAAAATAGTTTACTTCGGAAACACGAACAGCTTCGGAAATGGACGGATCTACTGTTGACAACCCGACGAAATAAGGTCAACGACGCTCAGATCTGTACGTCTGATTAGACCGCGCGGTCAGTCAAACAGCTAGCATAGGCCTTTCTAGGCGTAGATTGTTATAAGGCAGACACATATGTTATGTATAACCGCCATGCAGGTATTACGATTTTGCGCACTTCGACCATTTTACAGCCGTCATATAATCGACCTACTGAGCAAGCGATTTAAGAAATAGTGACCAAATCTCGCGCCAATTTCACGCTATTGGACATCAAGTCACCTGCCCGTGTGCGTAGGTAGAGTGCATACAGAGGAAAATATTACTACTGTATCCGCCAGTATAAATGAAGACCGTGATTTGTCAATTTGTCGCTGTTCGCAGCAATTGGGATTGTGGTACTCGATTACGTGAAAGATTATAGGTACGCAACGATTTTGGTTTTAAAACTTACAAAATATAGCTTGCGCAAGAACTGAAGCCGAACGACTTACCACAGCGTCTAGTTTTCGGTGAGTGGGCCTTAGAAAGCCTGGTGGAATATCCGCTAAACAAAACTGCCGCATTTGGTCCGATGAGCAACCTCAGCAATTACCTTAGCTGCGAATGCACCCGGAAAAATGCACTGTTTGGTGTGGTTTATGGTCCGGCGGAATCATTGGCCCTTATTTTTTTTGTTTAAAATGACCATGAGAACAAAGTTACCGTCAATGGCACCTGCTATTGTTCAATGATTTCGAACTCTTGTTTGCCCAAAATGCACGACCTGAACCTGGTTCCAGCAAGACGGCGCAACATGCCAAACAGCCCGTGCTCGATCGACCAATTGAGAAATGAGTTCGGTGAGCAATTTAACTCTCGTTTTGGACCGGAAAATTGCCCGGCTAGATCGTGCGATTTAACGCCTTTAGACTATTTTTTATGGGAATACGTCAGATCACTCGTCCATGCCGATAAGCCAACGTCAAATACAGCCTTGGAAGACAACATTACGCATGTTATTAGCGAAATACTAGCGAATATGCTTGCAAAAGTGACTCAAAATCTCCGCAGTAGTAAAGTCCTTTCTCGATCGACTAAGGAGACTCTATATAAGACCCTTATCATCCCAGTCTTGCTATATGGAGCTGAAGCATGGACTTTATCAAGAGCAGATGAAGATATCATTAGTCGCTTCGAGAAAAAAATTCCTTCGTAAGATATTCGGTCCCGTTTGCGTTGACGGGTTCTGGAGGAGAAGATTCAACCACGAACTGTTGAGCTGTACAGTGACATCAACCTGACCCAACTGCACATTGGGCGTTTAAGATGGCTAGACATGTAGAGCGTATGGACATCCACGCTTCAGCTCGGAGAATATTCGACTCTTACCCGGAGGGTCCGCGCTGCAGAGGACGACCTCGCCTAAGGTGGCGCGCACAGGTAGAACAAGACCTCAGCCAACTTGACGTGCGCAACTGGAGGCGGCTAGCTAAGGACCTGGCTAGCTGGAAGAGGTTGCTGGTTGAGGCCTTGGTGCACCCCGGACTGTAGCGCCACCTTAGTTAGTAAGTAATTGAAGTGAACTCCACTTTTTAAATTTTTATTAATTGTTTTTCAAATTTCCTAAAAATACATTTTCGTTACATTATTTTAGTTGAGTTTCCATTCTTTTGTTTCTTTCCTTTTTTTTGTAACGGTGCTTATGTTATTAACTTATTATGGTGTTTTCTAATAAAATATTCATAATGTCTTGTTTACGAAACAGTCAACTTTATTTAACAAATCCGATTATTTAAAAAGTCGTGTAGTACCGTCAGTTACAAGTTGGCGTATTGACAGGTCGTTGTGCAATAGGCAGATTTGCCAATAGGCTGGAAATCCTCACCAATGACTTCTGTGACAGCTGCATGGATGAAGAGGAGGAGGAATCCCCCTATCACCTCCTATTTAGCTGCCCAGCACTCTCCTCCAAAGAAAAAGATTCTGGGAGAATACTATTTTTCACAGACCTTCAAGATACATATATCCTCAATGGATATCAATAAAATATGGAAGTTTATCAAATTCTCCAAATGGTTCCAAGATTACCGATAAGAATCTGCTCATGTGGCAACACAAAGTAGGTCTAAGTCTAAGTGAATGCTACCGAATGCGGTGGGTAGCCACGGCTTAATGCTACTTTCTTTGTCGTATTGTTATTCAATTCAAAAACTGCAGAAACACCAATTTTATTTATAATTTTATTTTACCAAATCTTTTTACGTTTTAACTATACGTGTCCGACAGTGGATCTGCATTATTTGATTGTAGGTTGGCTAATTACTGTGAAGGAAAACTGAAACGCACTCAAACTTAAATATTCGGTCTATCTTCATATAAGCGTTAAGAAGAAATGGATGCCAAAAACTTAAACAGTTTTTTTCCACTCTTAGGTTTGACATTAAAAAGAAAACTAAGCACAAAATAAAAAAAAAAGTAATAAAAGTGTAATTACATTTATATTCCGAAAAATGCCCTAAAAGCCCAAAATGTCATAGGGTAGAACAGTTACGCTCTTTGTGGCACTTGTGTGCGGTTCCTAATGTTTTAATCCTGAAGATGTATTCTCATTAGGGAAATTTTTCTGAGATTTTCCTGTACTCAGTCTGAGATATGTTCTGGATTATCGGGAGTTATGACTCTACCGAGAGAGTCATGGTATACGAGTATGTAACAAGTCAAGGATACGTAATAAATTTTATCACTTAGTAAATTACTAAGAGCTTACAAAGGATATTACGAGCTTGCAAAGTACGTGTAATGCTTACTACATAACTGTTTTAACAATAACCGTGTTAATGGTATCTGGAATTGTATCGAATAGGTGGAAGCCGTCGTGGGTCATAAATATTATTTGTAAGTATGTAGATAAAAATGTTGTATAGCGAAGTGATGTCACGTAGTGAGTTCGCGAACTTTTTCAGGCTGTGTGGTTTATGATGGTATATAACAATTAGTAGACACCTAACCTTTCGTCTTGCTGTAAGTGAAAATTTGTATCGCATACGGAGACCGAACACCCGTCTTTTTCTTCTTCGCAGAATGAGAACTTAATATTTAATATCAGTATGCCAAATGAGGAACTGCTGGGATAAGAAGTTTTTGAATAAATCTTCGAAGTGAAGCCAGATGCCAGATAGAAGACTTTAATTATTAGTTACATATAAATTAAACATGCATACATTTCTTATTATTTATAATTGAATTCATTATTTCTGTTGGAACTGATAAGAGTGAGCTTAGCACAGACCTACCCCAGGTCACAGAAGGTCATGCAGACTAATATCTGAGAAATCGCAGAAAAATATTGAATGCAGATTCTCAGAATCACTTGAACCTTTTCAAGGTTAACGCCCCACATTCCTTCAGTATGTACCCTAGAGTTTCACTGGACTTATTGCAAAATCTGCACGAGTCTTCATCTGTGAGACTTAGCTTTGTGAGATGTCGCTTGAGCTTATAGTGCACGTAGTCAGGCTGCGCAGTTTGTTTTTGCCCAGGTCTTACTTCTGTTTGTGTTCTCCAGCGTTCGAAACTCATCTTTTAAGTTATGTTCCCCTATACCCAGAAGGGCTCGCGACACACGACGGGTGTAACAGACACTTTTAGGGTAAGTTTACGCCCATCTTCATTACCTTCTACCCGTAGGTGTCCTGGTGCCCAGTAGATGGTGACGTTGTTTACCTCGCCCAGTTTATTTATGTAGTTTATTCCAACCAATTCAAGATTTGATGACCTAAGCCCTGATTGCCGTGATATCTGCTTGGCTATCTAATATTATTGCTATGTCAAATTAAGTTGGGCACATCTGTCAATAGCGAAGATTTTGACAAGAAAGATCATGGTGCACTTGCTCATGGGTTCAAATAGTTTGCTTCTGGGCCCAAACACTTCTGCACCCGCTCCTTATTTATTTTTTGGCCTTTCATAGAAACGTCCTATTTGCGGTTTCTTCCACTACACGGTCCAGTAGAGTAAGCTACAATATGACTTCAAGTGCTGCAGTTAGCCAGTCATGCACATTGTTCAGTGTATTTCTCATAAGTGTCAGACTGGTTCTTTTTTCCCAAGCTAATGCTCCCTAGGTGATCATAGGTCTCATCGTGGTAATAGTTGTACATCCATTTGATAGTATGAGGTCCATAGCTCATGACATTCCTGTTATGCTTTTACATCCCATGAGTGCACAAGTCGCTTTCTTGATAGCCTCCTCTGTTTGCCTCTTTCAGTTAAGTTAACTGTCAAGATACACACTCCCAGGTATTTGACTTCTAGAACAGGAGTGATAATTGTATCTGAGAGAGTAATAGCGTTGCCTTAGCTAGATTAATGCTAATATCCGTTATATTGCACCATTCTTTGGTCACTCTAAGCCCTTCTTGTATTATATCATACAGGGTTTCTTCGTGTTTCCTTCAGGCAATTATAACGATGTCGTCAGCGTAAGCTTAACAGTCTATGCCATGGTTGTTTAGTTTTTCCAAGAATTTATGAACGATGCGACTCCAGTATAGTCGAAATAAGCCTCTACCCTACGGACGCCCCAAGTGGTTTTTGGTATGGATCGTCGTGCGAGTTTTCACTGATCTGGTGCTCAGTAAATCGCAAAACCTTTTTATAATTGTGTCATCGAAGCCTTTTCTGTTAGATAGTGGAGCTTCCAACTGCTTCGTGTGAAGTGTAATCAAAGGCTTCTCCAAGCACTGTCCGCTTAGTGTCGATACTGGTTAGACTGCATTGGGTCCTTTTTCACCCATTTTTGGTGTACAAGTAAGAAACCCCACGGAAAGGCTACTACTAGACATTTTTCCCAGGATTAGTAAAAGTTTCACTTATCCCTCTTGTAGGAGTGCCTACGCCAGGCCCGGGTGACTTAAATGGTTGAAAAGACTTGATTGCCCATTCCAACCTGCTTTGGGAGCAGATGGTAGACAGTACACTATATTCTAGTCAACAGTCAGTAGTCCTAGGTTTTAAATATGTTCATAGCGCAGTGAGAAATAAAATAGCTTTCTTTTCTTGATGGCGCTACAATTCGGGGTGAACTAGGGCCTACTTTTCCCTACTTTTGCCGACTCCGAACGGCGGATTGAGAAGCTCCTCTTGACGAATGATGCTCTTAGAACGCTTGTCAGATATTCGAAAGGGGTGACACCGTCAAAAAACTTTCAGGTGTTTGCTGGGAGCAATGCGGAAAATATATCTGATGAAAATAACAAGATATTACAAATGAAGTTAAATATCACGGAAAAGCAACTGAAACAAAAAGGTTACGAAGATACTTATACTGTTTCGAATAATCTTGTGAATAAATTTTACCGCATTAAGGTTACACACCTTCAACTTAAATCTAAATTAAGCTTTAATTCTGTTTTTCTTTTCTTTAAAACATTTTGACTACAGGCATAAGTAAAAATAAGTGTGTGTGTCACGCGGTAGAAGTGAAACTTTTTTAAAAACACCGTTTTATGCCTTTGAACATCTTCTAGACAATCATTTTCAAGCAATTAAGCGTAAATTTTTTTCTGTGCCTTTATCTGGAAATTCAAAAATGTTTTCCTTTGCCCCCATTTTGGGTGCCTTCCAACCAAACGCACTTCTACAAAAAAAAAAAACAGGCAACTGGAATCAAACCTGCGACCAGCGCCTACCATAAGCGGCTCTTACACGTTCTATAATAATGCCAATACATCCAAGTATTGACATTAATATTGATCGTGTAAGCTGGATAGTATTCGTACTCTTTTGCAAGAAGATCTTGACAGGCTTTCGATTTGGTGCCTCAATAATGACCTTCATCTAAATGTTTCTAAATGTCAAAGCCTTTCTTTTTGTCGTAACCTTTCGCCAATTCCTTTCACATACATGATCGTCAATGTCTCACTGTCCTTTATTTCCTCCAAAAAAGATCTTGGAATTATTTTTGACAATAAACTTAGTTTTGTTAAGCATATTGAGTTTTTAGTGGCCAAAGGTAACTCAATGCTAGGATTTATACTACGCAATTCTAAAGACTTCCAGGATCCTTATACTCTTAAATGTCTATTTTTTGCATTTGTCAGATCAAATCTTGAGTACTGTAGTACCATCTGGAATCCATTTTATAACATACATGCCAACAGAATTGAGAGGATCCAGAAACGTTTAACAAGGATTGCATTGCGTAGATTACGCTGGAATATCGAAATGCCTTCTTATGAAACGAGGTGCAAATTATTTGGAATTTTGCCTCTTTTCGTAAGAAGGCAATATTTTTCTATTATGTTTATTCGCGATTTGATTAACTGTCATATTGATTGCCCTTTTCTGCTTTCATTAATTGGATTATATGCAGTAGGAGTTCATTTAAGAATAAATTAGTTTTAGAGCTCCATTTCCGGTGGTTTAGTCAGTAGTTCTAAGTTTATATTTTAACTGTACCAGTAATCTAAAGAGAACAGTTGATGTATACTCATTTGATGAAATGGAAATAAATAAATAAATAAATAAACTTGGAATGATGGGCAGTATTGACGAAAATCCGGATTTTCTGATTTCAAAGCATCAATTCTGCCGCTATTGTCATTAGTATTGATCGTGTAATGTGTTTTTATCGTTACTTCATCATTATTCATTAGACTTGGTGCAGTCAGTGCAGTCACACTTATTTTAATAATGGAACGTCATAGCGTGGAATCGCCGCAAGCTGTTTTTGTAAAGAAAGTGATGTCTTGCGTATATTCATTGGAACTTTCGCAGACCAAATATTTTTTTTTTTTTGACACATGTTATTAACAAAAGAACATACATATATGTATATGTATAAATAAGTTCTTGACATGTCTCAACTACGACATAGCTTATTGAAGACGGAGAGATAGCAACGGAGAACTTAAGGTGTTCAAAGTTCCTCCCGGTAGCTAGGTACCTCAAGGTTACTGTCAACCGCTCCTACACAGATAAACTCTCTCTCATCGTTGTGTTCCTTCTTTGCAAAAGTGGTTCGATCTTTTGCAGAAGTGTGTTCAATGATTTTTCACTCATACGGAAGTAGTTACGATAGTCTTCTACTTCCGTGGTACTTATTTCTCTCAACAAAACTTAATCCGAATACATTTCACAATTTCGTACCCATGTTTTCACTTACCGTCGTCAATTAACACTTTTCTTAACGGAAAATGCCAAAATTATAGCAAGGCATGCTTTCTCATGTGGATCCATGGCTGAAATGAATGTGAGAGCAGTATTGAAGCAGTATTGACATTATTATTGACCGTGTAAGGGTCGCCATAGAGTAAGCCAAAAACTACCCACAGAAAGAAAAGTAAACAAATTTCATCTCCAGTTTAAAATTATAGCCTCGACCAGGAAATATTTTTGCGTCATAATCCACAGCCGTCTTACCTCTTGCCCCATGTTCTCTACCATACATTTACGTTCTTCCACACAAAACGAGAAGCAATACACACATCAAGTGGTTTCGTTCTTCCCCATTCTTAATCCTCTAAAGTTAGTAAGACTGAAAAATCGACAAAGCATGGTGAGTTCAATTGTAAAAAAATTTGAGGGCTAAGTAAGCTTGGTGGGAAAAAGCGTTTTGTCTGCTATCGTGTTCACACATGCATGCATGCCTACGCACCTACACCGCGTGAGCGATCACCTGACTAAGCTGAGTAAGGAGTGGAGCACTACGAACCACCACAGAAAGGGGAGACCGAGTATAGGAATGAATATGGAAACGTCGTTTATCCCATTCTAACGCGTTCTGAATGGTGGCACGATTTTCAGTTCAGTTTGCGAGCTAAGAAGTTTTACTTCAAAAATGATGACTTCTGGAAAAAAAAGACAACTTCTGGGGAATCGACTTTTCAACTCCCCCAAAATCGAAAACAAAGTTATTAACCCTTAACTAGACAAACTAAATTAAAAAGTGAAGAGACGAAATGGTTGACAACTAATGAGCTTTAAAAGTTTTGCGCAACCTAACATACATAAGTTAGCCGCATAATTGAAGACAATATGTAGAGTCGTTTCGGATAAGAGTGCGCAGCGGGTAAGAGTACGCAGTGCCATTTTATCTAGCTATGAAAGAATTAGCAGAAATCGCTAAATGAGAAAATGTGTGCTAAACTAACCGCCAATGAAGAACAACTTCTAAGAAAATTTTCCAATTGACAGTACAAAGAAAAACAACAAAAAAAAAAAAGCCGGATTTTGTTAAAAAAAAGTTAATTTTTAAAAGTGTGTCAGGAAAGCGTGGCAACTTAATACTCCATAAGTAGTATGTAGGCATTAACAGTGTATATGTGTGTTTGATTTCAGATACAATTTTAGTGGATAATACATATTATTCGTTCTTAGATTTTCAATACAATGAAAAAAATTAGCGTCTAGGAAAAGAGTGCGCAGTCGTTCTGTGGGTAAGAGTGCGAAGTGTTTTCTTACCAAGAATTTAATTTTTTATAATCTTAACAATTTTTGGGCAATAACCTTCTGCCGTAAGATGGAATGAGCACATCATAGTCGTATGCGGTAGGTCGTAGCTCGTAGCTAAACTATCTTTCTGTTTTGTTTTTCCAGAATAATGCCTCGTATCTACCAAAAACAAACGGAAAGGAAATTGATAACCCAAAAGCAAATTTGCGAGGCTAGGGAGCTGATTTAAAATGGAAGCAGTCTATGAAAGGCTACCGAAGAACTTGGATTGAGCGAAAGTACAGTTTCAAACCATTTAAACTACGAAAACTGTGACTTAAACTGGCTGCGCGCTCTTACCCGGACTTCGGGGCAAGAGTGCGCAGCTTGACTTACTTTGGTTTTTTGATCAAAACATATAAAATTTTGAAAAAAATATAGAATATTTTTGTATAAATTTGTTCCTAAAATATAGAGCTACCAACTAATAGGCTCTTTTGTTTGTTATATGTTTTAAATTTTTTAGAATTTAAGCCGGAAGTCAAAAATGCGCACTCTTGCCCCGAACGACTATACATATGTACTATGTAGTTGATATAAGAGGAGCGCGTGATTTAGATAGCTGGGAAACTGTTTCTTGAAGATAGTTTACTTGGTTCTCAGGCAAAGATTCTCGAAAAATTGGTTGCCAATCAACATACTGAAAATCTTACTCTAGGTGCTCAGAATTGATGGCCTTGAAGTTCCTGTAGGTGTACTTTATTTGTTCTCTATTTCAAACAGTACGAAAAGAAAATATGAAAAAAATTTGAGGTCATGCTTTGAGAAGGCTGGAGCAGATGTTTGACCGAAATAAACCGCCTCCGGCTCACTGGTGAAGAAAAGGTCAATTAAGGTATTGTCGCTCCTACTAAAATGGGTTGGAATAATTTTAGTAACGAGATGTAAATCCTTCGAATGCATTGTTTCTATGAACGTGTTAGAGTTAGAGCATGCCTGGTTGAAGACGTTTTTTTTTTATAATCTACACACGCTAAAGGGGATATGAATACCCTTATAATGGTTACACACAGCACGAGCACATGAAGAACAAGAACTAGAGACAGACAGATTGGTTGAAGACATTACAGTTTAAATCGCCACAGATAATGACCTTTGGAAAAGAGCCAGAGCGGGTTTCCAATTCATGAAATATAGGATTCATATCAATTACATTATATAGTCGATAAACAACTCCATCAAGACATTTTGTTTTTTTTATGTTACAATTTCAATAAGGCAATATTCAATTTGACTGCTTGAAGGTGAAGTGCTAACGATCTTACCAACAAAACTATTACGTACATAAATAGCAACATCACCCCCTCTCCTATGTTGGCTGTCCGCCTGGAAAATTGTGTAACCCTTCAATGAATAGAGGAATAGATACTGAACCAAGTTTCGGATACACATATGTTTGACATATATACCTACTAGAACAAACGAACAAATTTCTGAATGCATCTATTTTTTTAAAGCGACTTTAAGCATTTATTATGACAAACTCGTACTCATATACGCAGACCATCGCGTTGTTTGCAAAATATATCTATCAATATACGCACATTATTGCTCGTACCATTGCCTCTTTTGGAATGCACATTCATGTTAGACATATTTACATTGGAAAATAAAAAAGACCAATGACATACCTACCGGATGAAAATGTATAGAGTAAAATATGGAAACTAAAAGAGAAATAAATAAGTAATAAAATAGTACGGTTAAATAAAAAGAAATCTGAAAAATAAAGAAATGTGGAAAAAGTTACAAAGTGAATAAATAATATAAATACAACCATATTAAATATTAGGCGAGTTTTTTTTTCAAATCTATATAGGATAAGAAAATTTTTTCCATGTTAAGTACACTAACAACTAAGCCTGTATAGGCTTACGAAACCATAGCCTGCATAGAAAAATGTGCTACCAAACTATTTTGGGTTAGCTCCATAATCCACAGTTACAAAATCCCCTAACTAAAATCCACACATCAAAATTCACAAACCAAAATCCCCAATCACAAAATCCCCAGATACAAAATCCTCTATAATTCGAGTCTATCAAATAAACTATGTTTGGCCGCCAAACATGTGCATTTTTCAAAAGTTGGGGATTTATTGGTTTGGGGATTTTAATTTTGAGTATTTAGGAGGTCTCCCACTATTTTTTATCGATTGATATCGAAAATTGTATCGAAATGTCAAATATGACATGGAAGTGACATATTTGTAAACAATTACGACGACGAAACGATGGATTGCATAGAGCAATGGTAAAAAATTAAACAATATTGTAAATTTTATTTAAATTAATTTATTTAAATATTTTTATAGCAAACGCAAAATAGGGACAAGGGAGAAGATGCTGCTCTTACTGAAGTGCTATTCTGCTCGCAAAGATGAGTTTCAGCATCCCAGAAAAAAGAAAAATGCGTCCGACCACGTTCTGAAAGACATGGTGTTCCAAGGCTTTGCGGTAGGAAAAGAAAATTGTCTGCCTAGTCTGTGTTCATAATTTGCGTATTTTTTTTAACTCCAGGATATCAACATCAAAGCTAGTACGATTGAGGGGAAGTTGAAGACACTCTTAAGTGCGTACAAAAGCGCCAAGAATAATAGGAAGCGGACAGGCGCGACTCCATATGTGATTCCGTATATGGACGAATTGAAGGAATTTTTTTGTGAAAAACCAATAATCGCCAACGTCCATACGAAGCAAAAACCCGAAATGCCCTGCCTAAAGGAACACCGGCAGAAATTTCGGTCACAATAAAAAGTACTGCGCAGTTAGTCGCTCCAACGTCAGCAACTATCTCTTTGGCAACTCCCTCTTCAGTAACTCCATCGTCATCGTCGTCGACAAGTAGGCTTAATGTTAATCCTCGCACTCCGACACGGTCAAGAAAAGTAAGCGCGAAAGAGAAGTTTTATTCAGCTAAGAAAAAAAATTTATAAGCAAAAGCTCAAAAGCAAGCAGATTTTCTTGATGTAATGCAACAAAGTCTACAATAAATGTGGAGAGAGGAACTAGAAATCCTAAAAGAATCAGAGGAAAAAAAATTAAAATTTTAGAAAATAAAAATAAACCTTTGTCTGCATCCACAACAGCATGTAGATGTAGAACTAAGCTACATGATTGTTTCCTATCCAAATAACATTCCTTATTTGTCTTTGGTGCTTTTATATTTATGTGAACTCCAATAACGCTGGATATTCTTTTCTTTGCACAAAATTTTACTTGCGTTTCATTTGCAGCGGCCATTTCACACAATAGTTTCCAATCACAATCAATAATGAGATGTGACTCTCCGGACAACAATTCATACCGATGACTTTGAAACACCGAACAAGTTTCCCAGCTGCCTAAATAGCATGGTGTTGCTGATGTACCAGATGTACATATAAATGGATTTCCTCGAGTCAAATTTTTCTCTCCTTCCACGATAATCTGCATACTCGGATTGTAAATAAATGGCTGGATAGTAAAACAAAATTAATGTCTATTGACTATTGAATTGATAGGAAAAATGAATTCTTACATATCGTTACCTGAGTATAAGAACTAGATAACTCGATTTTTTTAATTTTTGAGAAAACTGGGTTTTTGGATATCTGGTTTCGATAAGAATGGACTATAATGAATGGGCAACTCATTATCATTGCTTGCTGCCATCTACTCGGGAGTAAAAAAAAGTAGACAAATACACCAATTGATTAGCACTCAGTGCAAGAAGTAGACATCTTGAGATAGCGCTTTATTGTATGAACTTTTTATTCCCCCGCTGACATGCAAAAAGTAGATAACTCAAGTTACCTATTTTACACATTGACCGCACCACTACTGCTTTTAGCTGTGTGCCGCGTAATTTTTTCCTATTTATTCTGCATTACCGTTTGAATTAGTAACTGCGGTCACTCTCGTTATGATCATGCAGTTGTCTAAGCAACAGAGATATAATTGTCTGACCTACAGAGTAATTAAGTTGTGTTTTAGAAAAAAAGTGTTTACTCCCGACAAGTACCGTTTTGTGTTTAGTTTCATTGTGTTTTGGTAATTTTCAAATGTGATCTATGTAGGTATTTAATTGATATTTATTTGTCTATTTTGTGTTTATTTGTATTTATTTATTCGTCGGTTTAAAGATAAAAGCAGCGTTGCCGTTGGGGACGCTTTTGCGTCATTTTGATGCCTTTTCGGCAATGGGACCGGGACCCCTCTTATGAAAAAAAAAAAACGGCGAATTTCACGCATTTTGCAAATATAAGACTCTTTTTTCAATTTAATTTGATTTCATGTCTCGTTTACTTCTAAAACATTGTATGTGTTTAAACATATCAGTTTTGCTCAGCCAGTAGTAAAACCAACAATCTATTTTTATTACCCAGAGCTTCCTACTAAAAACCTCCGAATTCTGTCATTTGATTTTCGCGAATGCATTTATTTCGAAATTGTAATATATTAAGTGGGACCCGTTTTTTGGACGCTTTTTGACTTCAAAATGGCTTGTGGAGATTATGAAGATTAAATAAATTTTTGAGCCTGAAAAATTCTATAAAAATAGTATGATTCTATAATTTATAAATCATATTAAAATTACTTCACTTATTGATGTTTAACTGCATAAATCGCAAATATTTCTATAACTTAACCCGAATGGAAATTTTATTTTTTTTTAAATTTGTACTTAGTGACTTTTATTTGTAGATAAAAGTCACTAAGTACGTAGATATATTAATCTTTTAGACGGGTGACATTAAATATATGGTTATTTTACAATTTAGCTCGATATAATCACTAGACGAAAACAGAAGGCAGCTAAAGGTAATAAAGAAATATGCAACTCAAAAAAATTGTGTAGGTTATAGTGCTCTCTTGATTTCGTAGCTTTACTCGCCTGAAGGATACATTATCAAACATGGCTAACGACAATGAGTTGACTGGTATGCAAGAATACCCACAAGTAACTGCCAAACCCCGGAGAAAAAGAAGGCAGATGGACCAATGGCAGCAAAATATACGGAAAAAAAGCAGACTGGAGGGAAAAGAGTACGTGTCCACTACTGGCAAGACAATACCCGCTGCTGTGATAAAGGCAGCTTGCAATGTAACATGTAGGCTTAAATGTTCATTAGCCATTTGGGAACATGGCGGGAACACCATTTTTAAAGCATACTACGAATTGGCTGATTACTCTCGTCAGCGAGACTTAATTCACGCCAACACAGAAAAGGTTTGGAAGAAGTCAACAACCACAACCAATGAATCCCGAAGGCAGTATTCTATCAAATACTATCTTCCAGTAAATGGAGAAAAAAGGAGAGTGTGTAAGACGATGTTCCTCAATACATTGGGAATCAAAAAAGGAGTTGTCGATATCGCTATGAGGAAGAGGTTAAATGAGAATTTGGCTTCATCTGACGGAAGAGGAAAAGGAAGAAGTGCAACCCTCGATTCCACAATGATTGAAGGCATTAAGAAGCACATTATGAGCTATCCTTGCGTTCCATCACATTACTGTCGAGAAGGGACTGCCCGCAAATATTTGGACTCTTCGCTAAATATTGCAACCATGTACAGAATGTACCAACAATATAATGAAGAAGAGCAGCTGCCGTCCGCCAAACTGTCCATGTATAGAAAAATATTCAATGAAAATTTCAATCTTGGTTTCCATAGACCGAAAAAAGATCAATGTCGACTTTGTGTTGCCTTTGAAATCAACTCCAATCGAACCGAAAATGACGTGAGTCAGCACGATAGTCATCTAAAAAAAAGAAGAGGCCCGAAAAGCTAAGAAAAGAGATAAGTAGGAAGCCGCGGCAAGCGACATCAGAATTGTCAGTTGCAACTGGCAACATACAATTTCACAGTATACGACGTGATATCAAAACAAGAAGACTGCCACATCTGGCACGAGGGACAAGGTGGTAGAGGAAGCTGTGAGGTGGCCAGTCTTCTTTTCAATTACTTTAAATCTATCCCAGAATGCGTTGAGGAAGTGAGGTGCTTTAGCGACCGATGTGGTGGACAGAATTTAAATCAATTTGTTTTCACGATGTGTATGTATGCAGTACAATCAATTGCACATCTAAAAACTGTTCACTTGAAATTCATGGTCCCGGGGCATAGTGATATGGAATGTGATTCAATCCCTTCAGCAATTGGGACCGAATCAAAGCGTGTGGGAAAGGCTTTTTGGCCAGGGGACTGGAAAACTATAGCCCGCGGCGAAAGAAAAAGGGGAGACAAGCTCTACGTCGTGCACGATGTAAGTCCGGAGCACATCCTTGATTGGAAGAGATTTGTCGACCAATACCTTACAATGAGAAAAACAGACACATCCAAAGAAGCTGTACTGATACAAAAAATGTGCTGGTTCCAATTTAGAAAAGAATGTCCCTATGCATACGAATGTAAGGAGTCGTTCGAGCGCGAAATCTTCAGGACAGTTGATTGCTCAAAGATGCCAAGTATAAAGACTTAATGTCCCTTTTTTCAGCAACACCTCCGGCCCTGAGCCGAGATTAATTTGATTTTTATAAAAGTTTGCGGTATGGCAAAACTGGGGAAGACCATGAGTAAAAAGTTTTTCTAGAATTCATTCATTTGGCTTTAGTTCTGGACCTATTTTAAATTTAAACAAATAAACTTTTTACTTCATTAAAATTGATTTGTCCTGTTTTATTCATAGGTAAGGTATACTGGTTGGTAAAACTAAACCAACAATCTACGAATGCACTGAATAGCCCTACAACATTTCAACATTAGGACCTTTAATTTTTTTTAAGGGTCCTGACCCACCAGTTGCGGAGGTCACCGCGACCTAAAAGATCTATTGTACCATTTAATTAGTTTTCAGTCCTTTAATTTATTTTTATAAAGGAAAAAGCGATAAGTAAAAAGCAAATCAATAAGAACAAGTAGATAAATGACTTTTTTGAGTATAATCAATAAAAAATTGTTGGTGCAAGAATTGCGTAACTGACTGTTAGTTAATATAATTATTTTTTTCCAAGTAACAACAGTATACTATGAAAAACCTTGATTTTAACTTTTTATTCTTAACGACAACATCTGGCACGGAAATAAAATTGTGCGATTTTGCCGGAAATAGCTTGTAAAAAACGTCTAGTAAATTACGAGTCAAATTGTTTGTGCCGATATCTCGAAAATATAAAAAGTCGAGTTACCTAGTTCTTACACTCAGGTGACGATTATAATATGAGGTATTCCACTGTTTGAGGCTGCAACCGCATGAGCATTTGAAATCCCGATTATTGAATGCATTAATGGTCTCCACCAACCTTTTACATTAAGGATGTTCGACTCAGTCTAAATCCGATTCCTCTAAGTCGGTGCTGGAATCACTAGAAAGGTTGCCAAGCACCTCCAAAAGATCCTGCACATCGTTGTTTATACTTCCTGCTGGAGTCTCCCTTAACTAAAAAAAATATAATATACAACACAATTCTTTAGTATGCTATTTTAATGTACATACCACTGCATTCTCTGTATTCATTGTTTTGTTTTTTTTTTTAGATAATTTCTGCTCAAAGATTTTATTTAATTATTTTCAATGAATAAAAGGTCACTGACAAGCTTTTAAGCTTAGCCTATATAGATTTGAAAAACAAAACACGCCTATTAAACTATTCCTGATTAGTGAAAGCAGCAAGTGAATCCAAGCCTTGGCAGTACTCAATTAAAAAAGTTCTGCCATTACATTAGGTGTTCGCCTTACATTAACTATTCCGCTGCAGGTGAAAACAGAAAACAGCTTACCGTGACGTTTTAATAGGAAAGCTTTACGATAAATAGCGGAATTGGGTGATGTAAGACTTTAGTTTATGTATCTCGGTCTGTAGGATTCCAGTCCAACATTGTGCGGCAATTTTAAATGTTTTATTTGCAGATTTAAGTAAGGCGATCTTGTCCACCAGAGATGCGAATTTGATTATAATCGCTGAATTGGCATCATTACACTTGGCTTTTGTCCTCAAAATATCCCGAGGAATATGTGCTAGTTTACAATTTATTGAAGCGCATAGGACATCAAACATGCTATGGAGATCTTTATTATCATACTTTGGGACACCATATAAAACAGCGTTGGCAGATAATTTTTAATTTTCTATTGCGTTAATTTTTGATTCCCAATTGATATAATGGGGTTTTATTAGTTTCACCTGTGCTTTACCATTTTCTAATGAGTTTTAACAGGGTATTTGGTCAGGTATTTATAATACTCAATTTTGATAGTACCACAAATTAGTGGACATAATATTGCTAGTACTTCATAAAGTCAGTCCTTTGCTGTTTCGTTGTAGTTGCTCTTCCCATTGTTTTCTGTGGCGCTTTCACGGGCTCATCTGCGTGCTATTCACCGTTACACACAGCCATATTTACACAATTGAAATGAACATCGGTTGCAATGCTAGGTACTCGTACAATTTGTTTCGTGCAGATTCAACGAATAGTCGATGCGCTACGCCTAGAAAGGAAGAGGTAAATGTGGTACGAGAGCAATCCGCTGTACAATGCCAGGTCCTGCCGCATTGAAGTTTAAAAAAAAAAAACCATACAGAACCAAACCAAATCGTGTTCAACACTCGCCTCAGGTGCACTAGAAAACCCTTTCACCACCAAACATGTACTCCCACAATTAACCGGGGTACCTTCATGAAAGCGGTTGAAATGACTATCTGCCAGGAAACACGTCTAAGGTTTGCTGGTTGAGTGCCCCAGGCGAAAACTTGATTGTGATTGTCCTTTCCGAAAGCAATTTAATGGCTGAAATTAAATCAGTAAGTAGGAGAGGTGCAGCAGCACTTGAAGCAGTGCTATTTATGGTTGACTTTGGACTTAAGCGGTCCTTTTGATTATTTTTGGGTAGGTCGAACGACAGTAATTGGAAAAAAAATAATAAGTCGCGAATTCATTACTATCATTATCCAAATTCGCTTGTTTTTTCTAGAAAAATGCAGCGTCGCCCCCCGTACTACAGTTGTACTTTTTGAGTACAAATTTGTGAACTGAGTACAGTATTACTTTTATGGTGAGACGTACCTACTACTATTTTATTATAATTTTTTTATTCCGAGTATATGTATTTTCTTTGAGCCATATCTGTTTTTTTTTTTTTTTTTGTTTTTTCCTTAAAGTACATGACCACATCCCTGCCTTATGCCATATGTCAAATAAATGTTACCACATTCCGCTTCCGTCTTATTTTACACTCAAAAAATAAGGCTGTGTGTCAATTGCGTTAAAATGTTATCCCCTGGCTAATTTTTGACAATAGTTTAATGTATATAGACTTCAAAAATTTAGTCGGCTCTGGAGCTGCATAAAAAAAATTTAATTCATATTGGCTAAATCGTATAAAATCATTTATAATCAGTTTGGTAATTTTAGTTATAATAAAATTTAAGGAAAGGGAACATTTTCAATTTTCAAAAAAAGTGTTAAAAAAATCCCATTTAATTCAATCGACACAGCAAAAAGCTAAAATTTTATCCAGCTGTACAAACGTCAAAAATTAGCCAATGGATACAATTTGAACACGATTGGCACCTAGTTTTGGTTTCAGTCGCATTTTAATTATGTATATATTTTTGCCACTTTTTTTTACAATTTTCCATTAAGCAAAGAGGCAATAAAGGACAATTTTTTTATAAAATAGAAAAGGTGAAATTTCTATTCACATTATTATGTAATGTATTATGTAAATAATACATATTGCTTGTTCTAAGTTGTCTATGTTCATTTCTGGTTTGGTAACCAAAGACATTCTTTCAACTCAATATACATACCTCTGAAGACATGTCAGTAACAACAGCAAATGAAATTGCATCTAATTATAGACTCTTGGACGTAAATACATCTGCTGCGGTTGTAAGTATCAATTTTAATTTTTGTACTACTTTTAGTACTATTTGAGTACAATTTTGGACTAGAATGAATGCTTTCATTCATCGAAATGGGGACAACGCTGGAAAAATGTGCAGAATATGGCGCATACATCGCTACATAATTACATATGTACATTACATATGTATATATTAAACACATTATACGGATGCCGCTAGGATCACTACTCGGCCCCCCTCTTTGGAACAATATGTATGACGGAGTTTTGTAACTCACGTGTTCAGAAGGAATGTTTGGACTCGCGATGACATCTTAGTGGTTAACGTTGTATATAGGTAGCACTGGCAAGGTAGTTCGAATACCAGAACACTTAACCCTACAAAGGTCCATTGTGATACCAACGATTTTAGGGATATGTTACCGCGCTACTTATGAAAACGATCTGTTATGAGGCAGGATTATTCTACAGGGGCAACTTAGGGGTAGTTATGGAGTTACGGAGGCACGCTTATGGTTGCTTGGCTAAAGTCCATTGGACGGGGGTGGTTCTTGCCACACCATACACCACCTTTTCACAAACAAAAATATCGTGCCATTAAAAAAACAAAGAGAGAGGGAAAGCTACTCTACTCAGACTAATTTGAAAAAGATGGGGAAGAAGAAGAAGAAGAAGAAGAAGAAGAAGAAGAAGAATAGCAAAGAGATATTCAAAAACATATGCCGATACCACAGAGAAAGCGACGAAAGGAAACGCGAAACTAAACCTAGATATACTAAACCGTATACTAAACCAAAAATGACTTGAATCTACCTTTGACTAACCCTAGGTCGGAATCTTTCTTGCGTTTTTTCACGATAAAGGTTCGTCAAGAACCCGAGACGCGTCTGATGTTGTAGGGAAAGGTCTGGCATACCAACCCTCAATGTCAAACGACAATCGATGGCTACCTCTTTGACTGATGTGATAGAAGTAGCCCCTTAAATGGACGTCCTAACGTCCACTGAAAAACATGGCAGAGTCAAACAATTTGCAAATGAACTTCTTTTACAATCTTAAAAAAATTCACAGATTTAAAAAATTATTTGAATACTTAAATGAAATTCAAAATAACAACTTATGATAAATTAATCCAGCTAGTAACCATAGTTCAATAACATTCACTAAAATTTACGAAACACTTCACAAATTTAAATCACGAGACAATGACCCTTTTTGATCGTAATGTTGGAAGTGTTGTACTAAGTGTAGTGAAAGAGGATGATCGTTGGTGTTTTTATTCCTGGTCTTGGTATATGTGCCTTGTTGGTGTTTGGACTTACTGTACCGTGACCGTGCCGGGCCATTTACACTGGACCCACAAGCGAGCAGAGGCCGAAAACCCCTGAGGGTAAAACTGATTTTTGAACATAGAACCTCTGCTGATGCTCACTGTGTATTCAGTCTTAAGTGTAGCTTTTAACAATATCTTCTTTGACTTCCACTTCGCCCCTTATTTAGATTTTCCTTTTCTTGTAAAAGGAACTTCTTATTGTTTTGCTTTTTTTTTATTTGCGCTATCTTGCAAATAATTAAATCGCTAGCGCAAGAGCTTGATATTCCTACTGAGAGTTTATTTCTGCACCGATTTCAATGATTCTAACACTGATCGAAAGCTTAAGGAATTTTGTTCATCAGTATAAACAATTTTGAAAAGTTCATATGAGTAAATTTATAACGAAAAAACATTATTACCTTTAAGTACCTACGTTCTCTTTTTATTAATTTGTTAACCTTACGGTTGTAGGATTTCTACATGCGAGATTTCTCGCACTGGTTCACTAGTATATACTTACTCTAATACATCCCAGTGAAAAAAATTGTAATTGCTTTTTATTTAAAGCAAGTACTGAAAATGTAAGATCTTACCAAAAGTAATGTCTAGTAAGCGAAGATGTAACGCATCGAAAATTTTATTTTAAATATTAAAATTTTACATTCGCTTACCATGCGTTCCATTTGTAAGATGTTTTTCTCTCAAAAGCATTGTTGGAATGAAAATACAGTTATTCGATTCACACAAATCCAATCATGACCAACTCCGTCTGGAATTTTTTCGATGTGGCATTATTTGAAGTTTGTTACTGAGCGGTTCCAGTACTTTTTAGTATTAATAATTAATAATAAAAACAATAATTTAAGAATGTAAGTTAATGCTTACACGCCAGGGTGTAGTAGCTAATGTTTTCAATAACTAACTTTAACTGTTAAGTTTACTGATTCCCTATAAGGCAAATAGTAAGTGCTTACACACCAGGATGTAGTAATTAATGTTTTCAGCAATTATTATTCACCGCGGAAATAAGTGATTGTCGGTAAGTCAGTTGATTAGTGCTTACTACCCTAGGATATCCCCATGTAAATGTAATCGCTTCTGTAATAAGGAAAATAAGCGCTGCACAGTGGTTCCACTCTCGAACAAAGGCGGTCATAAGTAATTGCTCATTGAAAAATAAGCAAAATCAATTCATTTTAGAGTAATTTGGAGGAGCTGATTCTGAATCTGCAATCCAATTTGCTCTATCAAGTCACGTTTTCGAGATAAAGGTGCGGTGCGGTACGGTACGGTACGATATACAGGGTGGTCCGGTTTAGGATACATTTGTTTTGGGATCTGATTCATTGCTTAATGACATGAAAAAAGTCGTACGGGAGTGGGGGTCTATCTTGAGCACCCACTGAGCTACAGGGTGTTTAAAAAATATCCTTCATGGAAAAAGGTACCAACAGTTATTCAATAATAACTTCGAGCGTATTAAACTTATAGCAACCGAAGTAGGCTTGTTTCATAAACAATTGATTAGTGCCTATTACAGATGAAAATAAATAACCATCCGTGTTTTAATTTTTAAGATATTGGCCTTCAAACACAGATCGCATTTATCTCTGAAAAGTGTGCTTATAATTTTTTTTTTTATTATGATTTTCGTGCACCATAATGTCACCTACAAATCCACCGTACAAAGTTTTTACCTGGTACTTACAGTTTTCCTGGTATAAAGTTAATTTAGCCACAAGAATAATTCAAAAACGAGTATAACCTTGAATGTCGTGTCCTCCATCAAACTAAATGCAAGCTATTAGAAAAATCAGGCGAAAAAGTTTGCAGATCAGATTTTTTATACTCAAGCAAACGTCTGGCTGTATGGTCAAATAAACACAACATTCTAGTAAAAGAGCATTTAGTGATAGCACCTGAAATTAAACATATCGAGGGGTATGGTCACTTATAGCTCAATTAAATCTGAATCCGCAAATTTCCGCAGCTGATTCAACTTGCATTAAAAAGGACAGAAATGAACCTTTCAATACATAACATGTCGGGGGGTCTTGGGGGGAACACAGTTAAAAGTTTAACACAAAACACAGAACACAATTTTATTTGAATTTTTATCCCCCCACTTTCATAGTGCCACCACTTGTACAGTTACACATATCATACCAAAAGAAAAATACAGAACGGAAGTCTTACCTTGTGCTAATAGACCCATTCTAATAAAAAAAAAAAAATATTTGCATCGACAAAAGTAGAAGAAAAAAGAAAATCCAGTGACGCTTACTTGCAGAGCACTAAAACTCAATTGCGATGGGTTTGCAATGCGATCACTTTGGAGATGAAAATCAAACGATTTTGACTTAACGGATAATTTTTTTTCTCACTTATATTAACTTTGGGTTGTTCTCAGCTAGCTTAAATGGTTTTGGGTGAAAACTTTTACAATGAATTTTTCGACTTTTGGCCTACGGTGGAACCACTGTGCGCTGGTAGCTACAAATCAACACTTAGAGAAACGAATTTTGTCACCGTGTATATTTGTTTCACAGTTCATTATTTCTCATATCAACAACTCGCATTTTGTTTCTTCGCAAACTTTTATTTCGATTTGTACTTATATTTCGGATAGATATACCATTTACTTTAACTTTTTGTTTTCTATCCCTTAAAAACGCCTTAAACAAATTATACTTTGATCCTCAAAACCCAACACTATACAGCTTATTTAGTAATAAGTGATGATCAACCATGTTAAATGCTTTCGTCATTACCTAAAAATAAAGCCATTGTGGATTGATTACTCTTTGAACCTTCATGCAACTGACTGCACATCCTGAGAATAGCATTTTCTTTGATAAACCAGACCTAAGCCCAAATTGATAAATAAAGAAGAACTCACTACTTTCCAAAATAATTAACATACTGACTTTTAGCAGTTTCTTAAAAAGTTTCGCGAAAGTTTGTAAAGGAGATATAGGTTTTTAGTTGGATGAATTTCTTCTACTACCATTTTTGAAAAGTATTTTTGAGTGATAAGTAAAAGAAAATGTATAACTATGCCAGATTTTAAGTTTCTATGGCAAACGGTTTCTGAGATAAATGCATGTGACAGACATTGTAGAGCGATTATACATTATAATAATTACACATTTCAAATTGGGTACAAAACCCTACAAAAATATGAACATTTCATAGTGTGCAAGTATCCTTATTAGCCTTAGACATTGCTGTTCATTATAAAATTAAGTTCAATTAGTTCACGTTTCGGCTGAGGTTTCCAATATAGGAAATTCGTTAAAAATCGAATTTTTATTTTTTTAGTGTAAAAAGACGAAAAAGTTATAAAAAAGAACATTTTTTTGAGAGGAAATTTGTTTTTATATTTTTTATAATTTTTTAAAGTTTTTGGTGTTGACTAGAAAAATGCATGGCATAACTGTGACGCAAAGATTTGAGAACGCCATATTGTAGATCTCGGTAAAATAAGCACAAAATATAAAGTTAATAATATTGATAAATCGCTTAGTTTAGGAGATATCGAGGTTTCAAAATTAATTTTTTCCTATGGAAATTCCATTGAAATTAATTATTTTTGCTTCGGTACAAAAAAGTATTGCATACATCTAGGCGTAAGGCACCCAACTGTTTAGTAACACCAGTCGAGGAAACAGCCATACAGGACCCGGCCACTTCTTAATGATTTCAGTCGATGTCCTTCCATAGTTTTTTTTGTTTAATCGTGCGCAGCGCGCCAGGCACCCAACTGTTTAGTAACACCAGTTGAGGAAACAGCCATACAGGACCCGGCCACTTCTTAATGATTTCAGTCGATGTCCTGTCCATAGTTTTTTTTTAATCGCGCGCAGCGTGCCGCTGCTTAGTTAACCAGCTGAGGAAACACCAATCCATAGTTTTTTTCTGAGAATGAATTTCGTTGTCTAATAACGGTTAATATCATAGGCTTATATGATAATGTCAACGGCAGATGCAGTGCACGCATTTCGTTTTTTGATAGCCAACTGTCGTGTGCTGTGAACTTTGCTACTATGGCCCAAGAAACTTTTTTTTATCCCAGCCCAGTACAAGTACTTCAGTTAATCATTCTTTGAAAGATAATGAGGAACTAGTTGCAAAATGGCGGTTATATTCGGAAGAAATCAAAAAGCTGTGGAATATAGCTCGCCTGATCCAGAAAATCGGTAGTTTGTGCACATGTATTTATAATTTTATATATAAATCATCTCCAACGCGGGAAAGTTTTGTTCTTAGGCGATGGAGAAAAAGCTGTGTAGTTTGCCGAAAATCGTGGACTGCTACCGAAGGTTAAGTGGTGCCATAAGCATAAGTGCGCGATGAAAATTTATAAACAAAACAATCGTATCGGTGAATTTAGGTGCATAAAATCGTCTTGTTCAACGAAGAAAGTGAGCCGTGCGTGTGGAACCTGGTTCGAAGATGCCAAATTTCCTTTGGATCGAATGTTTTATTTAATGTATTGCTATGCCAGGAAATATTCTTACGAGACTGTGAAAATTTAAGATTTCACTACAAATGAAACATGTCTGTCTCAAAGAACTATTTCTGATTGGTATAGTTACTGTCGTGAGACAGTAGTAGTATATTTTATCGAAACGTTTGAGTCAAAGGACAAGATTGGAGGGCCAGGCAAAATAGTCCAAATTGATGAGAGCAAGTTTGGACGGAGAAAATTTAACAAAGGCAGACGGGCTGATGGACATTGGGTGTTAGGGATGATTGAGGATGGATCAGTGGAGGAGAGTGAAGCAAAATTAATTTCAATGGAATTTCCATAGGAAAAAATAAATTTTGAGACCTCGATATCTCCTAAACAAAGCGATTTATCAATTTTTTTTACTTTATATTTTGTGCTTATTTCACCGAGCAAAATTTCCACATGAAAAAAAATGTTAGGCCACGAACCAAAACTGATTATTTTCCTGGCAAGAACATTTAATTTTTCTAATATAAACGGATATTTAAAAATGTTAAATATAATGCATTGTAGTTGGACATGTCACGTTTCATGTGTCAGCGCAAATATCTCTACTTTACAGCGCAAAGATAATTTTTTTTTTTTGGATAAATGTGGACATGTCATGTTTTGAAAATAAACGATTCAATTATCATTCACCGCAGAAATAAGTGATTCTTGGTAAGGCAAATGGTAAGTTATTACCATCCTAATACATCCCCATGTAAATGTAATCGATTCTGTAATAAGGAAAGTAAGTGCTGGTAGCTACCAATCAGCACTTACAGAATCGAGTTCTTTTCAAGTGTAGGTACATATGTAAGTATGTCCAATCGGGTACATTGATAACTGTAACGTAGTTGGAGCTATGTAGAAAGACTTCCTCTATTGTGTTGGACTAGACCGCTAATATTGTTGAAGCAATATTCAGCAATATGTAGTTTTCTACTATCTACGGGAAAGAGCTGGTCTTGAACAGAGGAGACGCGTTGAACTTTCTTGATCTTCATCGTGTCTACAACTTAAGGCTCCGACCCATAGAATCCGTCGACTTCGTTCCGTTGTACTTTGAAGTTGAAGTTAAGGGGTTACATAGGTTTCACGGATTTAAAAAATCGTTGTTTTTTTTATTGTCTTATAAAGTTCTACACTTCTACATCTCTAGAATATTGTCCTAAATTTTCAAGTCGATCGGAGTAATAGTTTCGGAGATAGAGACCTTGGGACGTTGCGCGCTCAAAGTAGTTTTATAGTCACTTAAAACTTAAAACGTGTTTTTCTCGAAACTGTATTTGCAAAGTCGGTTGCCAAGATTTCTCGAAAACTACTAAACCGATCTTGATGAAATTTTGTACACGTCTTCGAGATATTATTGACAAGGACTTGGACGAAGGATTTTTATTTTTTTTAATGCAACTATTTTTAAAAAACAAATGTAGGGCAAAATTTTACCGTTTTGTTTTTTCCTTCGTCCAAGTTCTAGTTTAAGGTATTAGCTAAAACACGTATTTTGTTTTCATCTTCAGTTAATCCTGTAATAAGTTCAGCTGTCAACGCGCAAGCACCTTTTTTCCGAGGGGTCACCGGAAATTACGTCACAGTGGCAGAGTTTTAAATATTTTTCTACAAAAATGTCAGAAATTCCTTGTCAAATGTGTATATTTAAGGCAGTAAAAACTTTGAATGAAATATGTATTTAATTTTTTACGAGTATATAAAAATAAGCCGTTTTTTACCCGAGGAAACTCATGTAGCCCCTTAAAGTATTGGCGGATAGAGCAGTCCCATAGAATCCGTCACATATCTACGTAGAAATGTCAACGATTCTCTTCAATCTCTCTATGCTTCCACCAATGAAAATGCATGATCTCAATTTATGAATGCGTGAACTTCAGTATATGAATGTGTGAACTTAAATGCGTGAATGTGTGTACTGACAACAGAACAAAATCGTTGTCAAACGAAAATCAACAGTTAGTGATGATATTTCCTCTATGCTTCCACCAATGAAAATGCATACTCTCAATTTGTAAATGCGTGAACTTCAATATGTGAATGTCTGAATTTGAATGCATGAATGTGTGTACTGACAAAGTTCATGCATCCGTTGGCCATCTCCCATAAGAATGTGTGTATTCTATCGAGCCGTCACTTGACAATGAAGGAGCAACTGTTCCAATGCCTTAGAAAGTGGTCATGAGGTGGACTGTGTGTACACTGACTTCTCCAAAGCTTTCGATCAGCTTTCTCATGATATTATTATCTACAAACTCGAGGCGTTAGGTTTTCCCCCAATATTTATTTCGTGGGTTGGCTCTTACCTCAAGCCGAGGACATATCAGGTTAAATTTAGAGGTTGTCTTTCAGACTCCTTCTTAGCAGGATCCGGCGTCCCTCAAGGGAGCCACCTAGGTCCACTTTTATTTATTCTTGCTATCAATGATGTTCCATCAATCATAAAACATAACAACATTCTTATATTTGCCGACGATATGAAGATCAGTAAAGCAATTACAACCATAAATGATTGTAGACTTCTGCAATCAGATATTGATAGTTTCAGTACCTGGTGCTCTAAAAATGGTTTAGTCCTTAACCCACTCAAGTGTCAGTTCATGACTTTCTCTAGGAAACTGGTACCGACTATATTCAACTTCTTGATATCGAATCACTCTCTCAGTCGGGTCTATAGTTTTAAGGACCTGGGTGTTTACTTTAGCCCTGAACTTGATTTTAAAGAGCATATAAACCACATTGTGAATAAATCAAATTCAATGTTAGGTTTCGTTAAAAGATGGTGTAAAGAATTTAAAAATCCTTATGTCACCCTCTCACTATTTAACAGTCTTGTCCGTCCTCACCTCGAATATGCTTCGCAAGTATGGACACCTTATCAGAAAAATCTCAATACTCGTATTGAAGCTGTCCAGCGACGCTTCATTCGATTCGCATTGAAAGGTCTTCCCTGGGACGATCCTTTTAACCTCCCTCCATATTTGCATCGGATAAAACTGTTGCAAATGCAGCCTTTGGCTCAAAGAAGTGTCAATAATGATATAATTTTTATGCATCAACTGATCTCAGGTCTGATTGATGCACCTGACTTATTATCCTGTTTAGGATTAAACTTTCGTGGGGGATCGCATCACCTGCGTAGTATAGAGTTACTGCATGTTCCTCATCACAGAACAAATTACGGGATGTATGAGCCTATTAGCCGCTGTCTTTAAAAAATGGTGTATTCTTGAAACGTTGGAAATCTTCATTTATTTCGCCAATTCATAAGTCTGGTTCTAAGCAAATGGTTGAGAACTATAGGCCTATAGCGAAGCTGCAGTTGATACCGAAAGTTTTTGAAGCTGTTGTCAAGAAATACATCTACTCAATCGTACGAAATCATATATCAGTATTTCAACATGGCTTTGTAAGTGGAAGATCGACCACAACTAACTTAGCAATTTTTAGTAATTATTGTTTTCAAAGTATGGAAAACCGTTGTCAAGTCGATACTATTTTCACAGATTTCTCCAAAGCGTTCGATCGTGTACAACATGATGTTTTAATCCAGAAATTAATTTCTTTTGGATTTCATTCAAATTTGTTAAAGTGGATTCAAAGTTATATTACGAATCGTACGCAATTCGTGAAACTTGGGTCGGCTGTCTCAAATGAGATACTAAACTTCTCAGGGGTTCCACAAGGTAGCCATCTTGGTCCGCTTCTCTTTGTAATTTTTATTAATGATTTACCAGCAAATGTCTCTTATTCAAACTGTTTATTGTATGCAGATGACCTTAAAGTTTATAAAGCTGTTAAATCTATGTCTGATTGTCTAGAGTTACAGAGTGACCTGAACCGCATTTGTTATTGGTGCGAAAAAAACTGCCTACGTTTTAATATTTCAAAGTGTTCTGTCATGTCGTATACACGTATTCATAGTCCCATAATGTTCGAGTATAATATCTGTAACGTTGTTTTAAATAGAGTTGCTGCCCAGAAAGACTTGGGTGTTATTTTCGACTCAAATATGGATTTCCGAATGCACTATGATTATATAATTTCCAAAGCGAACTCTATGCTAGGTTTTTTATTTCGTAATAGTAAAGAATTCACTGATCCTTACACTATTAAAGCGTTATATGTGTCCTTTATTCGTTCAATACTCGAATATTGCTGCATAATATGGAGTCCATATTATGAAGTCAGTGTATTGCGTATAGAACGTATTCAAAAAAAATTTACGAAATTTGCACTTAGAAAACTTTTTTGTTTTTCCGATATGCCCTCTTATGAAATAAGATGCAAATTAATTGATTTAAAATCTCTGTGTGCAAGGAGATTATATTACTTAGCTCTCTTTGCTCGAGATATTATTTGTTGTCATCTTGATTGTCCTCCGTTACTGGCTTTGTTATATGTTTATGCACCAATTCGTTCCCTTAGATCTAGAGAACATAGCTTTTTCTTAACTAGTAGACATTTTACAAATTATGGTCTCAATGAACCATTAACTAATGCTGCTGCCCAATTGAATAAATTTTCTAACATAATCGACTTTAATATGAGCAGAGAGCTTTGTAAAAAAATGATACTGGGTTCAATAGAATAATTTATAATAATATTTAAGCCATAGGTACTGATATTATTTATGTGTACATAAACATGTTATTTATTTATTATCATTATTTTTTTTTTTTTTTTTTTATTTTATATTTATTAGGTCATACTATGCAATGTCTATTTAAGTTACGAAACTTGTTAGATTTATATATATTAAATAAATAAATAAATAAAATCATCAGTTTACAAGTGTAAATACTTATCCGTCTTAACTTCTGAGTCATCCCAAAAGGATCTATCGTGATCAGTGACCTTGAAGTTTTTACCGAAATTGAGCTTAGGTGCATACCCACTGGAAGATGGCCTTGAGCCTTATAGCGGTGCTGGCTGCCATTTGCTTGTCGTTTATATCAAGGGGTGTCAACGACCTCGTTGATTTCGCTTGGTAGGAGTAGAGGAGTAGGAGTACCGACAATAATCGATTCAAGTGGCAACACAATGGACCTTACCATGTGTCTAAGTGAATCCAACCAAATATAGGGATAGCCACTTAATCTAACCTAACTTAACCTATATCAAGGGGTGTGAGATAAAGTAGAATGGGTAATGTTGCCGTGGGTATTGTTCTTAGTGGTTACCGATGAAAAAAATTAACAAACGAAGCAATAATTAAGCCAGAATTGGCTAGTAATAAACGGTCTAGAACTTGCTGTCGGAATGCTGTTGAATACATAAACATCCGGGTTGGGATTAGCACCACAAAGTCCAAATAGGACATTCCCATTAGATTCGAGAATTCGAGACATAGTTTTACAACATATGGACATACATATTACGTAGATATATACATATACGAACAAAAAAGCCTCGGTAGATCTAGACATGATAGAAAGATTCGTCTGTCAATAGTAGTCAGCTAAGTCCTCCGGGCGAGAGCACTGATAAACAAAGAGAAGAGAAGAAAGCTCATGTTGATTTGGTATACAGACCTTGAATGATAAGCAGATTCGATTCGTGCATTCGTTATAGTTGAAATGGTCCCTATAACCGTCTTCGCAGACGAGATAGTACGAATATACAACATGAGACTCCTGACTCCTGAGTCAACATATACAATTGCGTTTATATGTATACATAACACTGGTAAACAGTAGTTTTGTTGCATGAAGTTTTATGCTCAATACTAAATGTATTTGCCTCGCTGATTTCAAATCTGAAGTCCATTTTCCAGTATCAGCTCTAGTTATTGAGATATGAAGGGCAGACATTTTGACAAAAATGTACCAGTTTTCAAGCTAAAATCTTTTATTACACAAAATTAATTTAAGCAAAACTTTATTTTACACGACTTTCTTGCATGAGTGGACCCGGGAGTATTGCTCTGAATAGCTCTTCCATAGTGCGAATGTCCTGATGGAATCGTTCTCCTTGCTCTTCCCTTAAATCACCCAAATTTCCAGGAAAACGATCTAAATGACTGAAGAGGAAATGTAGCTTAATGCTAATGTAGTATCCAAGTTGCTGAACGTGCAGCATTAGTTTCTCAACGTGTTGAGGGTAGTCAGCCGACTTTTTATTTCACAAGAATTTTTTCACTACCCAAACGAACTCATTCCACGCAGATTTTTCAACAACTGCCTACAATTGGTGAAATTTGAATCATGAAATTTGAATCATTTATTAATCTAATCTGAGGACTATCAAAAATACCAGCTTTTGTCCTTTCAATAGTCAATTTTGGGAACATTTTTGCAATGTACTTGAAACACTCCTCATCTTTCTTAAGAGCTTTCACATACTGTTTTTGGTACCATTGTCACTGTCTTCTAAACGGTCTTGAGATGTACGATTAGATGTACTAGGTTGGGACTGTGGTACTGTGGTGACTGACTCATCATTAGAACTCAGAACAGGTCTAATAGCAGATTGCAAGCTAGAATAAGTCCATTTGGAACGATTTTTGCGGTTTATTCCAGTAATATTCTCAACACCAAAATAACAGTCATCGTGATGATTGGATTGTTCACGCCAGATCATTGGACCTTTGTGCTTAAAAGTAGGTCTTTTTTTATTTGCCCATAAACGCAATGACTGAACAAAGTTCTTACACACCAAATTTGGGATCCAGGGCTTGATATTTATTTCTAATGGCATCCCAAAGATGTGCATGTAGACTTCTTTTACAAATTCAGACACATTCAAGCGACATTCTTCAAACATGTACACGCCACAAACGAAACAAAAACTATTTGGATAGGTTTCGCAAGTTCTGCTTGATGACAACACCGCGGAAAATTTATAAAATCTGGTTGATTGCTTCGCCGTTGGTAACAATTCGTCGACTAAGAAGTAAAATCCTAGAGGGTACTTGTATCCCCAAAAACTCGAGCTGCTAGATAAAAAGTAACGGTAGATTCGGAATCAGCAACGTCAAATTAGTGAGAAACAGTTGAAAAATCTCATGCAACAGAAAAAAAGTGTGATTTTGTTTACCAGTGTAATATATAACTGTTTGGCTAGCATGACTAAAGGTGTTTTCTTCAGGATCTAAGAGTCTAAAAATTCGCTAGTTTAATATGGCGAAGGCAAAAAAACCTGTTTAACTCGTTTCACACTTCATTGCTGACGCGCTCCTAAATCATAACTGGCATTCGCTCCATCCAAAAGCGGAATTCGACCGAAACACATCTGCTGTAATTCCTCATAAAACGAAACGTCGATCTTTTACGGCTTAGAACAAATCAGTCACGCGCATCTCCTTTTCGCATACACGCACACACTCTCCCTTCGCCCAGAATTCGGTGGTGCTTCCCTTTTTCCAAATCAGATGCCTCCCATTCGTATTTGGCTACCATCCGTGTGATTCCATTTCCTCGTGCGATGTGCATGAGCAATTTTTATTCCAACGAACGTACACAAAGCCAGTCGCGTAAAGTACTGTTGTCGCTATCTATAACACAAGTAAAAATATACCTTAGTCCTTTTTTGCAAGCATGTGCGTATGTGTATCGGTGGCACTGTCAGGCTCCCCCGCACCCTATTATCCAATAGAACGCTTGATTAATGTCTCTATCTTGTGTTGGGGATCTTCGTTCGGTGATGATGCGGTAATGGGATGCCATCGTTAATCGAGGAATTTGTATGAATAAATAATTTCGGCGTCCTGGAATTAACTTTGCATGTGAATGAGTTATGTGATGTTTTTTGTTATTGTTCGTTAGGTTGGCATGGGATTCATTATTCACCTTTCTTTGAAGATGATGGTATGCGTATACCAAATGCGTGAAAAGGGATATTACACAAAATATGTATCCTAAATATTTAATAAAGCTTTATCACTTCTTCGCTTCTACTCGTATAAGGACGACAGCGAGTTGGAAGCGATTATTTCGAATTTATTAATGATTTTTTTTTCATTAAACAGGATAGTTCTGATACAAAATAAATACGTTAAAGCCGACACTGAAAAACGTTGACTAAAAAAAAACCAATCGAGTACCTAAGTATGTACGTTGGATCGAAGACAAAAGGACAAAAAAGGAAATTAATAAATAATAATACATTTTTGTGTAACAGGAATACAGTCCACGCTTCCCAGGTTGTTGAACATGGGCCTTCGGCTGGGGTCCGTTACACTCCTCGAAAACTGGTTAAGACACCCCCCCCCCTTTTTGGGCGTTTTCCGACAATCTTGTTCCGTTTGTGCTGCAAATATTGCTGTTAGGTAGTGTTGATGAATTAAACAGAAATGAAAAGAGTTCGGTTTCGATTTGCTATCACTTTAGAATTTTATTGATTGAATTCAATATATGTATGTAATATAAATATGCTATAAGGGAGTCTGAGTACTTATCTGAAGATGGGAGATGTGGTGTTTTCAGCGAACGAGATCCAAGTGACCGAGAGAAATCAAGATCAAATTGACCACGCATGATAACAATCACGCCCACGCACAAGCTTCGCACACGCAATACAATTGTTGTTGTAAAGCTATGCGAGCTTGCGTGCAAAGAAAATGACAATAGTAAAGAAATGAATGTACGTTAAGAGCAAAAGAAAATAACAATAGTTAAGAGAATGAATTTACGTTAAGTGCAAAGAAAACATGAATTAAGCTTTGAGAATTATAACAACAGAATGAAGTAATAGCAATAAGTACAATACAACAATTAGATTTGGAATTGATGAATTTTTTTCTTGAAAGTTCTCCTTTTTTACAGCTCTATATAACAATAATGTTCTCTTTTTTTAAGGGTCCGAGATGGACACCCTACTGTTAGGTAATCAGTGACAATTTCTAAGAATATTCTGATCACTAAAAAATTTTCTCGGAATTTGCAAACTTTCACTTGTTGAATTAGCTGAAGACTAAACTACCACTATTTGTTAGGTCATCTTCAATTACGCCTGCAATCAAACTGGCATTAGTATTGTGATTTTTGGCCGAAAGTGGATACCAACATGGTATCGTCCAAGATTTCCATATTGGAATGGCACAATCACAAAATGTTAAACATTTTAGAAGAACGATTGTGGAATACAAGGTTGATTACTTTGCAAATGTCCGCGGATGAAAGAGAAGTAATGCGTTTCTTACGAAAAATGCATGATTCCGGGAGTAGTGATGTGCGTGTATGGAACGCACATAACAATTTCCAAGAAAACTCTCAACTTTTTTACGATCGAAAAGTCTTCTGAATACAATGATTGTAAATAGTTATTTATGTTTTCACGAATTCAGCCTGTCTCAACCCTTGCATTCAATGGAAATGAAAGACATCACATGCTCAATCTTTGAGTGCTACATTAACTTTGATAAGCTCAATTTGAAGAAGCTGTTATTTAGTCTCATTTTTTTCGACAGCCAATTGCCAATTATGCCTCTTTATTTTGTTGATTCCTTTTTTTTGTT
The DNA here is from genome assembly GCA_949775065.1 of Brachyopa scutellaris. Taxonomy (NCBI): domain Eukaryota; kingdom Metazoa; phylum Arthropoda; class Insecta; order Diptera; family Syrphidae; genus Brachyopa; species Brachyopa scutellaris. Next base: position 37,833,211 of record OX459113.1, on the reverse strand, counting down.
CAAGGTCGTAAAGTCGATTGTGACCGGTAAATTTTCTTTAGACTACAATAGAAAGCATCAAAGATACTTTTTCATATAGCTTTTTTTGTAAATCAATTTGTTTTTCAAGAAGTTTAATCTGTTTTCTTTTCGTTTTTTGGTGGTGGGTTCCATTTCTCGGAATTCCATAACTTTTTGCATTTGGGTGTTTCCATTGTTACGGGTGTGACATTGACAATCATGTTTTTACGAATTATTCGCCCAATATTCTAGATAAACAAAAACTTGAATTACCTATAAAACCCATGATGTTCCTCAAATCAATAAGTACCTATAATTAATTTAGAAAACACTTGGTTTAGTAATAAGATCCATTTTAGTTGCGTTACGGGCGTGCCTTAGAAAATTCAGAAATTCTTAAAAAAATTAATACATACCGTAAAATAGCTATACCTTGACCAATTTTCTACGAAAAACGTTTACTGTGCTTTTGTGTGCTGCAAGATGTCTCCGATTTTCATCTTATATTGTCGGGCGCTGAATTGTGAACATAACTACGGCTTTAATTAACTGTTTGTACCACTGGGGGAGTTTTAAATCTTTTAATATAATTACAATAGCTAGAATAAGCGCGGCAAATATGGCCCATGTATGTAATATGGCCCACCGTACTATCTCAATACTGAAAAAGAATCACTGTGCATCCATTTCAAATATATTCAACTGGTTTTGACTCAGTATAATTTGGAGATTCTGGCTAATATATGTGAGCGGTAAGGCACATGGCTATTTTTTTGCATTTTGCATTGTAGTTTTTTTAATAAGTTTTCTTAGGTCTTTTTAAATTAAATTTTGCGTAAATGTTAATATTTTGTTTTATGATTATTTGGTGTTTACATTTTTTTTAATTCTCTATTTGAAATCAAAACTTCAAAAATAGTTTGAAAAATGTATTCAATAACACTATCAGATCTGTGTCGTGGTGTGCTCAATACAAGCAACAACCACAAGCAGAGATTTGCCAGGGCAAAAGATGCAACAACAGAGCTGATGATTTGGTGCTGGTGCTAGTGGTTTATAGGGCTAGATTATAAGGCGTTTTTCTTTATTAGTTCAAAGCTGAACTCTGAACAGAACCTGAGCGAATCGAGCACACTCTGAACTAAGTGTGCTCAGAGCGAGTCTGAGCACTGAGCGCTCAGATTTAATTTTGAAACACACTTGTGAGCTCTTAGCTGTCACCTGTCAAATGATTATCTCCGTGAAATACAAAAATACAATTGAAGTCGATTTTTACGTTGTCCGGTGGTTTTTATTAACAAATAAACATTAAATATGGAAAAATTAACTATTTTGAAAGAAGGATTCAGTTTTTTCTTTGATAAAAGTGAAGGTGAAGATTCGGAAAGAAATATTTTGTGTGAAATTCCCATAAATAAAAATCATGCGGATGATGTTGTTCCAAAATTCTCGGATAGAACATTTAAACAACATTTTCGCATCACTCCGGATTTATTTGAGAATTTTTGCAGAGAAATGCATGATATTGAGGAGCTAAATTATGGTCCTGGTAGAGAGTCTACCCTGATAGAAAAAAAAATTAATGACAACCTTGTGGTATCTGGAAAACCTAGAATGTAAGAGATATGTAATGAATTTATATTTTATGTACCTAAATAACCAGTTGCGTATCCTAGATCAATTGCTGACAGATTCGGTATGTTAATTGCAAATGTTTGGAGAATTGTATCCAGTTCCTGCGATATTTTAATTCAACTTAATAGATCTAAGAAGAACATACATTAAATGGCTCACTGTGGAAGAACCTGCTATAACATCTCCAGTCGCACGACTATTCTTACTTACTTAGTTGGCGCTACAGCTCGAGGTGAACCTGGGCCTGCTTCTCGCAACCATTTGTGTTTGCGTGTTATATTTTTGCACGAATGGAAGGGACCTACAGTGTTTTGCCGACTCCGAACGGCAAGTTGAGAAGCTCAATCGAGACAAATGATACTCTTTGATGCTTGTCAGACATTCGAAAGAGGTGGGCACTGTGAAAAACTTTTAGGTGTTTACGGCGGGATTCGAACCCAAGACCGCTGGCTCAGTAGTCCGGCGCACTAACCACTTGCGCTACGGTGCCCACTACCAATCGCAACGTATCATGTGCGCGACTGAATAGTCGTGCGACTGCAATCTCATGTGTGTACCATGCCTTAATAGATCTAAGAAGTACATACATTAAATGGCCCGCTGTGGAAGAAGTTGCTATAACATCTGCGTATTATTCGAGAACAACTCGCTTTCGATGTATGTAAATGATTTTGATTGTTTTCTTAATCACCTGGACTCACTGTATTAAAATGTATGTGCGAAATTTATTTAATCGAGGAATTATTGGATCAATAGATGATTCACATATACCAATACGAGCTCCAATTACTTCGCATAATTCATATATAAATCGAAAAGGGTTTCATTCCGTCCTACTTCAAGGTATATGGATGGAATTTGTATACTGATATACTGGTAAGGCATGCTCTATCCTTGATGCACTGCTGTTAAGAAGATCTGGATTAATAAACCTGAAGTAATAAAGGTTAGCTTGACTTTGTCCAGAAATTTAGTTTATTTCATGATCTCAACATTTATTTTAGGTGACTTTAATATCATTGAAGACCAGCAGTTGGGAGATTCAGCATATCCACTTAAACAGTGGTTAATAACTCCCTTTAAAGACAATGGACTTTTAAAGGGGGCAAACCCTTTAGAAATTTAAAAAAATCGATTTTTTTTTTGTTTAATATTTCGAAAATATAATGTATTGAGAGTATATTAACCGGAGGAAAAATTAAAATATTAAATATTTACAGAGTTATTGCACATATAGTCGAACGCATATAATATAGTATACTGTATACTGCATGTGGTAAAGTGAAACTTTAAACGCGGTTATCTCGAGGGTTATCTCGAATCCGTATTTTCAAAAACTGCTCGTGCTGTAACTTAAAAACGTATTGATCGATTTGGCTTAAATTTTGTGAGGCTTTTCTCTATATCATTACCGGAAGGATAAACCTAAAGTTTTAAAAATTTCATTTAAATAAACTACTTTTTTGAGGATGAAAAATGTCGAAAAAACAGTATAAAATCTGAACATTTTATTAAAGAGCGTAGGTACATAATTTTTAATTTTATACTTTTTATGATTTTATAAGTTTATCCTTCCCATGCATGTGTCAGAAATAGAAAGTAATTTTCTTTTTGGTAAAAAGATAAATAGGGAAATACTGACAATTGCAGCACTTTTGCACCTCGCGTCAAAGATACCTGAAGAGGAAATTGAACTGAGCCGACATTTTGTGACAAAAAAAAAAAAAATTGTTTTTAAATTTTCATATTTCGAATAGATTAAATTATTTTTTCACCTTTAAAAACACTGCTAAAAAATTAGCTATTTTAAAGCGTTCTAAAGGAATTGACCCCCTTAAGAGCAAAAGAGAGAATTTTTAACAGGATTCATCCGAAATGCAGAGTAACAATCGAGCAGACATTTGGTTTGCTCAAAGGCAGATTTCGAAGATTGTTCCACATAAGTATACTCCTTAAAACCCACGTCAATTATAAAATATATTATTCCATCGTGCATTTTACATAATACATATATTTCTACAGAGCAATGATTTGGATGAAGGATTTACTGTAGTTGAGGACAACGAGCACTCAGATGAAGATGACGACGATACAGATTCTATGGATTTGCAATCCGCTTCGGCGAAAAAAGAAAGTTTACTCAATTCATTGTTTTAAAAAAATTAATTTTTATCAAAAAAAATACAAATTTTCTATATTATTTGTTTAATTTTTCTTTTAAGGAAGTCGGTTCCTCAATTGGTATAATACTTAGGTATTCCTTTTTCAGTCCTAGTCATTTCTCTTGTGCCTTGCCATATGATAATATATAAATGTAACTGAATTCGTGCAAAAACATAACACGCACACACAAATCGTTGTAAGAAGTAGCCTCTGGTTCACTCCAAACTGTAGCGCAAAATAAATAAAGAAAGAAGAAAGACGTACAACACAAACAACTTCATATCAAAATAAATTCATTTTTATTACCAGAGTTTTTTTCATATGTACATTAAAATTAAAAACTAAGAACTATATAACAGACTTCATTAAGGGCGCTTGATTATCTACATAAGTAAAATAAATAAGAACACAGTAAGTTCTTGGAATTCATAAATCAAATAAATAAAAAGAAAAGAACATAAGAAAGAGGAACTTTTTTGTTGCTTCCATTTTTTCTCTGTGCCGCCTTTCAATCCCATCTTCCTGAAAACGTCTTCTACGGCGAAGATTCGTGCTGAATGTGGGTATTTCCCCTAACCCAGATTCGTTTCCGACGAGCACAGCATCGGACGAACTGCACTGCACTTCTAAGTTGTCCTCAGTGGAAAGGGCGGTTGGAGGATTTACTTCTGGAGCTCGACGCAGGACGTCATCAATTAAGTCATGAAGCTCCCAATATTTCCTCGACTGTCCCGTGGAGTCATTATCCTCCTTTATTATCTTATACATTTTTTTCAAGTCCTTTCCACTTAGAATCAACTTGCTGGTAACCTTACGTTAAAAACATTGGCGCAAATTCATAGTAAGCCCATGAATAGTGCCTATAGCCGACTATAGTTACAGCTGGCCAAAAATAAAAAAGCCGGCTATAATAAATTATTCATAAACACATTTTTGCCTGTGTATTAGTTAGTATCGACTTTGGTATGTTTTTGTAAAGTTATTTGAACGAACAAACCCAAACGTCAAAATACTATATGAGAAATTTATAGCCGACTCTAATTATTTAAAATGACGTTTGGGTCATTTTAAATTTCGAGCCGGCTATAAGTGACTATGAATAGCAAAAAGTATATTTAAGGTTATGTAGGTGAATAAATTCTTTTATCGTCGGCTCTATCTGAATATGAATTTGCGCCATTATTTATCTCTTTGGCGATCTCTGAATATGCCGCCTTCTTCACACCACTCTCCAGTCGCCGATAATTGTCCTATTAATTTGAGCGTCATGTTTTTCGTCCATTTGAATCCTAAAAATATAGATTTGTATATTTTATTAATACATACAGTGGCGGTCAATGAAATCGCAGCACCCTGATTTTCAATAACAAATATGGTTTTTGGTATGATTTTTTCGTTTTCAAAGTCATATTTTATTGTGATTACTTTTCGCATATCATAATGTTTTCAAAAACAAGCACAATATGGTTTAAGTGCAGTATTAAAAATTGATAAGGACATTTCATTATAAAGAAACCTATTTTTATTAAAAAGAGATCATTTGCTTAAACATTAATAAGGACAACTGACATAAAAACAAACGAATTTATTTAAACAAATTAACTTATTTTGGAAAATATGTTGGGTAACAATAGTTTTATTTATTTATTTAATATTTTGTGGACGCCCCTTTAGCTGCTATGACTGCGGCAATCCTCCTTGGCATTGATTCAACCAAACTTTTGATTGTGTCGAATGAGATTTCTTCATACCAAATTTTTTCCAACAATATTTCTAGCTGTTTGGTAGAGGAAGGTTTGAGTTTTGATATTTTAACCCCCATTGATTTCCAAAGGTTTTCAATGGGGTTTAAATCAGGGCTATTACCGGGCCAGGTTAACGTTTTTACCCCTGCAGTTTCCAAAAAATCCTTTACCTGTAATTTAAATGAAGCATATTAGAAAAAGTAAAATAACTTTTATAACTGTAATAAATGTGTTATCCAAAAAAAATAATAACTTACAATTTTTGCACGGTGGCAGGGAGCGGAGTCGTCTTGGAAAATTACTTCATCAGCCTGCGCGAGATGGCTTTCTAGAGATGGCACTAAACTTTTTTGTAGTATGTCAATATATTTTTTGGCGTTGACGGTTCCACTTATTATCTCTAAATGTCCAACTCCATAAAAAGAAAAGCATCCCCGAACCATTTTACCAGAGGGATGCTTAACCGTTTTCCTGGTACATTGGTCACTAAAGCGCTCTCCTTCCTTTCTTCGCACGTAAATCATACCGTCCGATCCGTGGAGGTTGAATTTACTCTCGTCAGAGAAGATGACGTTTTTCCAATCCTCCACAGTCCAACTTCGGTGATATTTTGCCCAATTTAACCGAGCCGCCTTCATTTTTTTGGTCAGCAACGGCTTTTTGACTGGTCTCTTGGCAAACAAACCTCCTTCTCTCAGACGCCTACGTATGGTTTCAGCACTTACTTTTATATCAGCGTTTTCTTCGAGGTCCCTTCGAATCTCTGTAGCTGTTTTAAAACGGCCACGAAGGCTCATTCTCACAATATAACGGTCTTGTATGACCGATGTCTTCTTTTTTGAGCCGGAACCTTTCTTCCGCTCATAATTTCCAGGATTTTCCACATTTTTCTTTAAAACCCGGTCCACCGTCGTACTATGGCGTCCTATTCTCCTAGAAATTTCCCTCGCCGATAATCCACCTTCGGAAAGCCCCACAATCCGCGATTTTTCTTCTGGCGTCAACTTTGACATTTTTAAACTTTTTTTTTAAAATTCGTTTTTCACTGTTAATAACTTCCTTACACTTCAAAAGGTTGACACGAAATGAACAGAAAGTCCACATAGAAGCATAATTTACGTAAAATAAACCTAACGGTACCCCACAGAAGTAATGCGAAAGGGAAGAGTTAATTTTTGCTGGTGCTGCGATTTCATTGACCGACACTGTATATATGTATAAATTAATACATTAATACATGAACATTACTGTTTAGAAATATGTTTATTATTAAATTATATTTAGATTTACCTTCGATGCCAAAACAACCTGCTTCATCCGCCATTTTTCTTGTTTTATATTTTTTTTTCAGCCCACGCTCTGAGCGAACCACAAGCAAAAAATAAACAAATATACCTTACTAGTATTTATGTGCGAGGAACTACACTGAGTTACAAGAAAAGTGGCGCACCTTGAAATTTTGCGATAATTTCAAATAAGTTCAAAAAAAAAAACTTTTTTTTAATACTATTTTGTTTATTAACATAAAAATTAGTAATTCATATTAAAGAAAATTAGAAAAATGGAAGAACTTACAATTAAACATAAATTAACGAAAATGGGCAAAAGCTTCTGAACTTAACTTTATGTTTTTTTTTTCTAAAGAATCCTCGTTCCTTTAGTAGTGGGTATTTGCTCCACGAACATCTAATAAAGTTTTAATCCGCCTGGCCATATCTTGAATAAGGTTCCTACGATGTTGTCGTCTTCTCCCATTCTTCGAGCAGAGCAGATTTAAGCCCACTGAGTGTCTCTGGAAGGGCCGGTAGCTTCCTAATCATTCTTCCCAGCAGGTCCCAAACGTGTTCGATGGGATTCATATCCGGGCTCATCGCAGGCCAAGCTATCACGTCGATTTCTACTTCTTCTAAATATTCGGTAGCGCACCTGGCAACGTGTGGTCTAGCATTGTCATGCATCAGAAAGAAGTTTTCTACAATAAACGTTGCAAATGGAACCACATATTCCTCCAGAATGTTGGTGATATAATACCTGGAGTTCACTGACCCTTCCGCGATACACAGCTCGGTTTTTCCGCGCATGGAAATTCCCGTATACACCATGACAGAACCTCCCCAGAAATGTTCCCTCTGGGCAACTGTTGCCGGAGAGTATGTCTCACCTGAACGTCTCCACACTCTGCTACGTCCATCTGGTGAGCGCAGACAAAACCTGGACTCATCTGTGAAAAGAAATCTACTCCAGTCGGCCTCGGTCCAATCTTGGTGAAGGAAAGCAAATTCCATCCGACGTCGCTTGTGCTGAACCGTGAGTCTCGGTAGACGAGCAGGTCTTCTTGCTCTCAGGCCACTCTCCACTAATCGCCGTCTCACCGTTTGAGCACTCACATACGTCCCTCTAACGGATCTAAGTCTGTGAGATAGCTCAACCGCTGTTTGGTGACGATCTCGAAGGCTTTAAATCACCAAACATCGATTATACCTTGCAGATGTTGCTCTGTGGCGACCTGAGCCTTGACGCCGGGTGTAGGAGTTGGTTTCTTTGTACCTTTTAATGGCTGTTCTTAGCGTCGCCTCTGGTTTCTTGATCATAACAGCAGCATACCGCACACTTCGTCCATCCTCAACCAAAGCCAGCGGCCCGGCGACTTCTTCTGCCGTTGTAAGGAAAAAAAAGGAAAACAAATTGAGCAATAACTCAGGCTTTAAATGTTTGTGCCAAGTAAATAGTTTTATCAATGGGATGGGTGAACTTTTGCCAGAAACGATAAGTGCTAACATAGCACCCCAATTCAAGTACTGCCCAGTAGTGGATGTGGAACGGTCCTTTTCCACTTGCAAAAACATTTTTAGTGATCGAAGACATAAAATTACCACCGATTATTTGGAGCAATACTTGATTGCTACGTTTTTTAGATTTTTTTTAAATTTTTTGTTGTTTTTAATGTTGCATATTTTGACACTTTTCATGCATATTTTTCATGCATATTTGCATGCATATTTCAAGGTTTGTATGTTGCATATATTCCGATTTCTAATGATGAGAAACATGCAGCAACTCTGTACTACGCAGGTAGTGCAATCCCCCACGAAAGTTGAATTCTAAACAGGATAATAAGTCAGGTGGATTAATCAGACCTGAGATCAGTTGATGCATAGAAATTATATCATTGACCCTCCTTTGAGCGAAAGGTTGAATTTGCAACTGGACGGCTTCAATACGAGTATTGAGATTTAAATTAAAAGAAAAATGTGAAAAAACCTTGTGTCGGTAATATGGCCCGGACCAAATTGGAAACAACATCCCGCACAGAAGGAAAAATTAACGTGCCGAAGAAAATCAGAAAGTAAAGACAATTTCATTCCATATAACTTATCCATATAACATCGTGATAGATGCATTCATTACATGAGTCTATTTTCTAAAGATAAGGGAGGAGAAGCACGGGTTTAATGTGTTCTGTGTATAATGTGGGCCCATAAACATTGTTCTATTTGAACATGATTTATAGAAGTGGGCCACCCTTTTATAAAAAGTGCTTTTTGAAGTTCCTTTCATTTTTAATTTATACCTTTTTGTTATGTTCTTTATGTTCATAAAGACTGAAAGAGAAATAATTTCTAAGAACTAAAAAAAAAAATAAAATAGATGAATTGAAGTTAAATTAACTGTTTTACCTTACTCAATATTAATATTCTTACTTAAAAAAAAAAAAACAACAATCTAACTATTCTCTGTACTCAGGTTATCGGAATATCAGTACCTACATCTCCCACCTTTATAAGGGACTTGCCTCACTCATTCGCCATTACCCTTTAAAAATGAAAAGTTCACCCAAGTTTCATCCCAGCCTTACACCAAATAAAGGATTATTTATTTCAATTTCGAGTCAGAAATTAATTGGACGCAAAAAAAAATCGCCAACAAATAGCGGGTGGTATTATAGTATGATGGCCGCCAGCAATAATTTGTAAATAATGCTAATTAAAATCCTTGCACACTCCTCCATTTTTAATTTTTTTATTTTTGCATTCTTACCCTATACCTTCTCCGCCGAAGGAAGCGTTTCCTAAGTAACTTTGAGGTGTACCATTCATAGTATCATAATGGAATAAATATCAAAGTATGTAGGCCGCCAAGCCATTGCGGATTCCAAATAAGTAATGGGCATAGCGTCCTTCGCTCCACGCGGTAATACAACTCCCAGTGTAATAATACGTTGGTTCTATACCGCGCCTCAGAGCATTAATGTAAATTAATATCACAATGTATCGTCCAGTGTCGTAATAATATTTTGTTTACAATTTTACAAAAAGACTGTGTAAATGAATACCATGGAAAATTATGTGTACAAGTATACCTACCTATACGTTCCGTCGTTGTGGGTGGCGACCGACCAGAGACCTTTATGGACGCGTTGAAGTGATTATTTAAATGAGCCCCAACCCCGGAAGAAGAATTGTTTTAGCATTAGAAAACTGGCCTGGCGGGAGTTACAGTGAAATGGAATATTCATACAAACTTCATATGACAGTAAGACTTATTTTCTCGCAGTCATTGCCTTTTTAGCGTGAAGAACGTATGTGAATACATTTTACCAGTTTTTGAGTTAAATGATTTCAAAATAAGTCTAGTTGGGAAAACAAAGATCTCAGTGCCTCTTAATGACCAATTCATACCCAACAGTCAGGGGAATTTTTTTTTTTTTGATTAAAAAAATTAATCGCTAATATGTATAAAAAATAAAAAAACGAATGGAAAAAAATTAAGGGCTGGAGGAAGCGTTACAATAAAACATTTTGACGTTTCTAGAAATATGAAGGATGTCAAGTCTTCTGCATTCACCGTAGCCGTAGATTAGTGTTGGGAAGCAGTGCCTACTGGTAGTTCAAGTAACAGCACACTTACATGGGCCCATAGAGGCCCATTTTGATGCCAACGGTCTTGGAATTATGTATCCCCGCTACTCATGAAAACCATTTAGAGCGTATAAACCGAGGTAGACATCCAATGTCTTGTTTTGCTAGGTCTCTAAGATTGTTGGAGCACCTACATATGTGTGATCGTGTAGTTTTTTACTACGGAAAAGAGAAGGGTGTATTGGACTTTCTTCTTCTACCGCTTCTCTGCAACTTCTGCAGAAATCGTTCGAAGGGACACCAAGCCTAGCTGCTTGCTTCTCCAAAAAGGCATGCTTTTAAATCGTATGGGGCATACCTAGATTTTCTTTGTCCGGTAGAATAGGTATTGTTGTTTCTAGTTTAGCGATTTTGTCAGCTTTACAATTCCCTGGAATACCTCTGTGCTCCGGCAACCAATATAGACGAATAGGAAACTAATGAGCTATCTCGAAAAGAGATGACCGACGCAACAATTGCAGGTGGTCTTTGAGACTGATTGCAGGGATTGCAGGAAAAGCAGCATGACTGCTAAAATTGTCTCGCATTCCTCTTTATCTAGGACAGTGTTTCTGAAATCGACATAATTTTCGTTTGAAACACACTGCAGTGATAAGGTAGGCCGAAGGAGAGATTGACAACCGCAACTCCACCACCGTTGGTTTTAGAACCGTCAGTAGAAGTGAACAGACTCATAATTGCATGACCACTGTGAGATGGCCATAAGGGTCAATTGATAGATATGCTGGATGGCATTTGTTTCTGGGTTATATCAAGTGAAAACCAATTTGACAACTGACAGCTGGTTTGTTGCTATACCTCGCCAGCTGCTCGAAAAAGTGGTTGTTTAATTAAATATACTTGTACTTCCAGATTGCGTGAGCCAACAGCTATTGCATTTTATCTTTCGAATTATGCCAATACTAGGGCTATTACCATATGATTCAATTTATTTAATTTTTAGGTTTTATATGTACATACATTTTAAAACACTCCGTGCTAGATTAATTAAACACTTCTTAAAATATGTATACAAGGATCTGGTCCTCCAGGTTGGGGGTTGTGCGTGAGGCTACCTAGGTTAGGTTAGGTTAGGTAGCAGTGGCTGCCAGTAACAAGTACCAGCACACTTAGGCCTATAGAGGCCCATTGTGATACCAAGGATCTTGGGGATAATTACCCCGCTACTCAAGAGAACCATTTGGAGCTTTGTACAAAGCGAAGAAGGCTTCCTACGTCTTTTTGTGTTAGATCACTTAGATCATCGAAGAAGTATTCTCCTAGGTGAACTTTCCTACTACGAGAAAGAGCTGGACACGAGCAGAGGAGATGTGTTGGACTTTCCTCCTTCTCTTCGTCTCTACAGCTTCTGCAGAAGTCATTCGAAACGACGCCAAGTCTAGTAGCGTGTTTGCCTATAAGGCAGTGTCCTGTGATGACACCGATAATCGTACTAATATGTAGTCTTTTTAGTGACAGAAGGTATCTAGAGCGGTTAAGATCTAATCTATGCCAGATTTGCTTTGTAGCAAGGCAGGTGGTTCCACCTTCCCATCTAGCGTTGGTTTGATTGACTGTGTCAAGTTTGAGTGCTAGCTTGTAAGTAGCGAGTGGCATACCTATATATTTCTTATCGGGTAGAATAGGTATTGTTGTTCCTATTTTAGCGAGCTGGTCAGCTTTGCAATTCCCTGGAATGTCTCTGTGCCCCGGCACCCAGAAAAGGTGAATGTTAAACTGCTTAGCCATCTCTATGAGAGATGAACGGCAGTTGGAGGTGGTCTTAGAAGTGGATGAGACTGATTCTAGAGATTTCAATGCCGCCTGACTATCCGAGAAAATGCTAATATCGTTAGTGGATATTACATTCCTCTTGATCCAGGACAGTGCTTCCGAAATCGCCATGATCTCCGCTTGAAACACGCTACAGTGATCAGGGAGGCGAAAGGAGAGATTTAGTTCCAATCTGTCTGAGAAAACACCTCCTCCTACACCATCATTGGTTTTAGAGCCATCAGTATAGAAGTGTATCGACTTGTCTGTTACAGCACCTAGGTCATCCCAGAAAGACCTATCTGGAATAGTGACCTTAAAGTTTTTGTCAAAATTGGGCTTGGGTACAGTGTAGTCTATGTTTTCAGGAAGGGTAAGATTGTCTAGTATTATGGAGTGGCCAGTGTAGTTACTTGACCACTGTGAGATTGTTTTGAGTCTTATGGCAGAACTGGTTGCCATTTGCTTGCCAATTAAGTCTAGGGGTGGGAGATATAAAGGGTGATTTTTTAAGAGGTTGAGAACTTTTTTTTAAAAAAAAACACAAAAAATTCGAAAAAATGAATGAAATATTTATTTGAATCGATAGTTTGAACCTTGCAATTTAATGTTTAAAGATAATTTCATGCAAATGTTGACCGCGGCTGCGTCTCAGGTAGCCCATCCGCTGAGTCCAATTTTGGCATACTCTTTCACACATATCGGCCGGTATCTCACGAATGAATGCATGGATGTTGGCTTCCAGTGCGTCAATCGAAGCGGGCTTGTCCCTATAGACATTAGCCTTGACATACCCCCACAAAAAATAATCTAATGGTGTCAAATCGCACGATCTAGGCGGCCAATTGACCGGCCCGAAACGTGAAATTAACTGTTCACCAAACTCGCCTCGCAATTGCGCCATTGTTTCGCGTGCTGTGTGGCATGTGGCACCGTCTTGTTGAAACCACATATCATGCAAGTCAAGAACTTCCATTTCGGGCAAAAAAAAGTGCTGTAACAAAGGCCTAACTGCTGGGAACGGCGCCGAATCGACATTTCGCGGTCTTCTGTCACACTAGCTGATACGGCCGCAATATTTTCTTCACTACGCACAGTACGTAAACGTGTTGGTGGTTTAATGTCCAACAAAGTAAATTTGGTGCGAAATTTGGTCACAATCTTCCGAATAGACTGCTCAGAAGGTCGAGAATGCCGATCATAAAATGGAAGCAGCGCGCGATGAACATTTCGAACCGAGCACGAATTTTGATAGTAAAATTCAATAATTTGCAAGCGTTGTTCATTTGTAAGACGATCCATGGTTAAATTGCAAACCAAACTGAAGCTGTTTGACAGTGACACAAGGTACTAAACACACGTCAGCTGTCAAAACCAGTGTTGCCAAAACCAAACCAGCTAAAAAGTCACCCTTTAGTAGGATGTCTAATGCTGCGGAGGGTGTTGATCTTAATGCTCCACTAATGCACAGACACGCTAATCTTTGTACTTTCCCCAAGCTGTCGCGATGTATAGCTTTATCTAGGGCGGTCCACCAGACCACTATGCCATACATCAGAATCGGTCTGATGACAGATACATAGAGCCAGTGGGCGATGCGGGGTTGAAGACCCCATTTGCTGCCGATGGCTTTCTTGCAGGAGTAGAGTGCTATGGTAGCTTTCTTTACTCTTTCTTGGATATTGAGTTTCCAGCTAAGTTTACTATCCAAGATGAGACCTAGGTACTTTGCTTTGTCGGTGAAAACTAACTTGGTACCATATAAAGAAGGGGGGTCTATCTGAGGGATTTTGTATTTCCTAGTAAAAGGAACCAACTCCGTTTTCTGAGGGTTAACCCCCAGTCCACATTTGTCGGTCCATTTCGAGAGCTTATTAAGTGCACTTTGCATGAGTTCATTGATCGTGTGAAGATGCTTGCCAGAAATAGCTATAGCGACGTCATCAGCATATGCGATTACTTTGCATCCCACGCCTTCCAGGAGTAGCAGAAGTTCGTTTACTACAAGGTTCCAAAGAAGGGGGAATAGGACACCACCCTGGGGAGTACCTCTGCTGACAAATCTTCTGGAAGAGGACTCGCCCAGCTTGGTGTTGATAATTCGACTAGTAAGTAGTAAATTAATCAATTTGCGAAGCGAGTGCTCGACCTTGAGTTTTGAAAGGGCATCTACTATAGCCTCCGATTTAATATTATTGAAGGCACCTTCTATGTCTAGGAAGACAACCATTGTGTATTCTTTGCAGTAAATCGTCTTCTCAATGGTGCGTACCAGGGAGTGCAGTGCAGTTTCCACTGATTTACCCTTACAGTAAGCATGTTGGGATTCTGATAGCAGTCTTGATTCGATGCTGCTCCGAAGGTGGGTATCGATCAGTCTTTCTAAGGTTTTTAAGAAGAATGATGATAGGCTAATAGGTCTGAGATCTTTTGGACTGGCGTGAGAGCTCTTTCCCGCTTTGGGAATGAAGACTACTTTAACTTCCAACCATAATTTGGGGATGTAAATATTGTTTATACAAAACGTAAGTATAGTTTTCAGCCAAGGCAGAATAATGTCAGTTGCCGACTGGAATTCAGCAGGTATTATGCCGTCAGGTCCCGCAGATTTGTATGGTTGGAAGCTGCGTAGTGCCCAAAGCAGTTTGTCCTTTGTGACCAGACAATTTGTGTTAGTTAGTGTAAGTTGAGTAGGTTGTGTACGTGGACGAACTACTAAGTGGAGAAGAGAAGCTACCAGGAAAGTGTGTATCCAGTAGTAGGTCTATTGTTTCTTCGCTTGAAGAGGTCCAAGAGCCATCTGGTTTCATCAGATAGCCAGGAGTACTTGGATTGGTGGAGAGTATTTTTCGTAGCCTTGAAGCTTCCGAGAAGTTCTCAATGTTTTCGCAGAAAAGTCTCCAGGATTTCCGTTTGGCTTTCCTAAGAGTACTTTTGAATACTGCGAGGGCCTCCTTATAAGAGGTCCAGTCTAGGGCACTTTTTGTGAGTTTGGCCCTATTGAATAGCAGTCTGCAGTATTTTCTTGTGCTGCTAATATCGGAGTTCCACCATGGAGGTTTCGGTTTCCCTTTGGTCTTATTGTAGGGCATACCACATCTAATGCTTTATTGCAGGCGGAAGTGAGTTTTCCTACCAAGCAGTCAAGCTCTTGTGTGCTGCTCGGGACCGGGGGTATTGAGGAAGGGATTAACCCCTGTAGTGTTTCCCTGTATTTAGCCCAGTCGGTTTTCCGGAGGTTCCGAAAGTCTGGTTTGGCTGGGGGATGGTCGTTTAACGAAAATTGGATGTATCGATGATCTGAGAACGAATGTTCAGCCGATACTTTCCAGTTGTAGATCAATTGGGAGATATTATGAGATACAAGTGTAATATCTAGAACTTCCTGTCTATTACATGTTATAAAAGTTGGTGTGCAGCCTATGTTGCAGTAGGTGAGGCTTGTATTAAGAAAATAATCAAAAAGTAGCTCACCTCTGTTGTTGGTGTCGGAGCTGCCCCAAATAGAGTGATGCGCATTTGCGTCACAACCCAGGATTAGTCCATCCTTGCGCCTCTCTGCATCAGCGATTGCCTCCCTCAGGTTGTTCGGAGGGAGAGGGCCTATAGCATCATGAGCGAGATAGGCCGAGACCAGCCAGATTTTGTCCTTGCCAGTCTCCAGTTTTACCACTACTGTATCTCGATCGCTGTAATTAGAGAGTAGGAATATATTAAGATTACTCTTTGCGAGAATGCAGGCTCTTGGCTTACCTTCATTCCTCTTGTGGTAAAGAGTATAATTAGGAGTCCTGAGTCCAAGTATCGAGTTACCATTAACCCAAGGTTCTTGGATCAGGACGACGTCTTCTCCTAGTTGTTGAAGTCGGAGAAGAAGTGAAGCGGATGCCGCTTTGGAGTGGTGGAGGTTAATCTGAACTAATCGCAGCATTGGAGCTACAATCAGGTGGATTTACCTCCACTACTGTGGAGTTAGCCTCTGGGTCAGAGTCCGAAGCTAGAAGCTCGTCCTCACTCAGGCATATGATTGGCTCAATCTCCATATCCGAGAGCGGTTCTTCCAGGGATGGGGGGTGGGATTGAGATGGTGGTGGTGGTAGTGGTGAGGGTACCGTCTTTGAGTCATTTGTCATTGCACTGGATGACATCTGTGAGCATGACAGTAGCTCCGAAGTGGTTGTGAGGTCACTGGGTGAAGGGTTTGACTCTGCTAGTGCCTCGTCTTTTTTGTATACTCTCAGGGTGATGGAGTCAAACCCGTGAGGCTACCTACCTACCATGCAAAAAAGTACAGCTCCGAAACAACCAATAGCCTCAGAAAAGGACGGATCTACTGTTGACAACCACGCTAAACGAAAAAAGGACAACGACATTCGGATCTGCACCTGGAATGTTCGTTCACTGAACGGTGACGGTGCACCCGAACAACTGGCAGACTGCTATACAGCAGATATAACCGCCATCAAGGAAATGTGATGGGATGGGCAGGCAGAAAAGGGACGAAAAACTGATATGTATTACGGTGATAATCAGCGCTTATTCGGATGCAGATTTGTCATACGCGGCAGACTTAAGCAAGAAGTCTTGAGCTTTCGGCACGTGAGCGAGCGTCTTATGACTATCCGTGTAAAGGCAAAAGTCGCCAACATTAGCCTAATACGCGCTCACGCCCCAACAGAAGAAAAAGACGACGCTACCAAACATAGTTTCTACGAGCTCCTCGACAAAACCTACGAGCAATGCACTAAACATGACGTTAAAATCGTATTGGGCGATTTTAACGTCAAGATAGGTTGGAAGGCACAGCCTACACGATACCACGTCCGAAAATGGACTAATGCTGATTGACTTTGCTGCAGGGCGAAGTGTCAGTATAGCAAGCACGCTGTTTCCTCATCTCGATATCCATAAAGGGACATGGCGGTCTCTGGATCGACTAACCGTCAACCAAATCGACCACATTGCGATCAACACCAGACACGCCTCCAGTATCCTGGATGCCCGAACCTTCAGCATTGGCTCGGCCTACTACCGCTCTTGCGCTATGGATTTAATTATTCATATACATATGTACATAACTGTAGATTGACGATGACTATACTTTGCATGAAGCAAAAGTGAAATATCTCGACGGTTACCTTTTGCCTTTGTAACAGTTTTTTTTATCGTATTTAATTTCATCGCAAGGGAATTTTATCCATTTTGATGACTTTTAATTATTTTTTAGGGTTCCGTACCCATATCGTAATACGGAACCATTATAAGTTCGCTCTAACTCAAGAATGTCGGTCACGATAAAAACATCAAGAACCGTTCCAGCTAGAAACTTGAAATTTGGCACACTTATACATTATGGTGGTCCACATACATGGACAAAATATTACTCAAAAATATTGTGAAACAACTATACAGGGTGGGTAAAATGTGAGCTTGAACAAAATATTTCTGAAAAATATATCATGTTGGACAAAGATTCCAAAAATATTTTGCTCAGTTTTTTTCCATTAGAAACTTTGAGAGTTATTGCCAAAAATGTGTGAAAAATATCATACAAAAAGCACCAGAACTTTTTCTCAGAAACTACTTAAGTCAAAAATATGAAAAAATCATAGTTCGTAGGTGATTAACCATATTTTTGAAGAAAAATATAGCGAGTCTCGTTAGTTGTATAGTTTTTGAGAAATTCACGTGGAAAAATTCAATTTTATGTCGAAAAATTCAATTCCTCAATCGATTAACTCGTAAACTACTAGACCAATTTCAATGAAATTATCACTATTCAATTAACAATAATTTTGGAAAAATTAAAGGCTATCCAAAATTGTGCTGCCATAAAAAAAAATTAATAAAAATACGGATTTTGCCAGGAAACGAACCTGAGACCCCTGTACTCAGCTTCACACTCAGCCGAGTTCATAATGTTTATCCAATTTCTCATAGTGAATAACATTACTGATTATAAGTTTGTAAAGTGAATATAGAGGTGGGTCGTTTTCGTTTTTTGTGTTAACGAAACGAAACAGTTATTTAAACAAAATATATGTATGTAACTAGTCTTAAAACTACGGAACCCTTTGAGCGCGAGTCTGACTCGCACTTGGCCGGTTTTTTTTTAACAAAAAAGCGCGGCAAGTCAGTCGATTTATGGCAAACGCTTTGAGTCAGTTAAATAGCAGAGTTGGAATTCTCCTAGCAAATGCTCAGATTTATTCCTTTTATTCATACGAATCTAAGCAAACGCCATTTTCGAACGAAGCAAATGCTACCTACGAATCCGAGCAAATGCTCAAAATTTGAGTATAGTCAGGTTTTATTAATAGGACCCAAATTTTTTTTAAATTTTTTATTTAGTCAAATATGAACCGTGAGCATCTATTACATTTTTTAACGGGATTCAAGGTCCACTATTCCTTTTTATAGAAAGCTTTATTTTTTGATGCTATAAAGTCTTCATATGACTTTGCTTGGTTTCGAAATACCTTCTGCCGATAAAACGGCTAAAATTTGCTGCCTCACCTTCACCCAGTGAAACATTTCCTTTATTTGAGCCGTCGGACTTCTTTCCTCCTAACGAACTATTTGGTTTTATAGGTTTCTCTAATGAAGATGTTGTTGAAGCGCTACTTTCAATAAAATCGAATGCAACAGGTGCTGACGGTGTTGAGATTTATTAAAGTACTGCTCCCTTACTTACTTCCGTTTCTCACTCACATTTTCAATAAAATTAAAACAACCTCTGAATACCCAGCCAATTGGAAAAAGCTAAAATAATTGGAATCCCAAAAAATAAAATTTAACTGAAAATATACTTCAAGCTCTTGCCAGTCCGGCGTTCGGCCCAAGCACAGCCGTAAAACGCGCTGCTCTCGGTAGTTCATGACATAAGAAAGTCTTGGAATAAGAAAAATATATAAATATCCATTAACGTCAATATTGTGTCAAAAACTCCAAAGCACCTATGTATATGTTTTCGAAAGAGTCCGCTAAACTTATATTTTCCTATCTCGTGGGTAGGCATTAATGTGTGGTAGCTAATAACAAATCTTCAAGCTCTATAGGAGTCTCAAGTGGAGTTCCTCAAAAATCAATACTATTCTCTGTATATAAATGAGCTCCCTCAAATAGTTCGACACTGCTCGATGCATATGTACGCAGACGATGTTCAACTCCTATTTAGCTGTTCTCTTAACAGCCTGGATGTATCCGAAACACTTATAAATGAGAATTTGCTTGATATCCTCCTCTGGTCGCATATAAACTGGCTGTGCTTGAATCCAGCAAAAGCTCAAATCATTGCCATACACTGGAAAATGCCAGATTTATCTATTTGTCCCCAAATCAGACTCGCTCAAGCCATCATGCTCTACGTTTCCACCGCTCACATGTTTATAGTGCTGCTATTTTCTCTTGGTCAGCACTCGCGCTAGCAAGTCGAGCCCAGGTGGGCAGCGACCAGTATCTGATGGCTACCACTTGGAAGCAAAATAAGCACAATTTATGTGTAGTAACAGTTACAACACTGGGCTTTACCTTATTTCCACAACATCCAGTCATCATTATTTAATAATATAAAAAGTGCAACAAGATGCGAATATCAGGTTGTCCATTCACCTAGCATTGGCACATTACCTACATTAATCAACAAGTGTAACACAGGGAAACACTTGGTACAGATGGCGAGTAGTCCAAGAGAAAGTCCTTAGCACTACCTGAGCTACAGCTATGGTCAGTAAAATAGGTGCGTCGTTTCCTTTTTCATATTTTACTCTATCTTTTATTTCTCTTATCGTTTTTCACCCCTTTTTTTAAGCAAGTTGTGTAAAATACCGTTAGGTTAGTGATACGGTTTGCTAAGTGAATTGTATTTCATACGATTTGATAAAAAAAACTTCGTTATTCTTTTACGTTCATCGAAACTACTTGGACAGTGAAATAGGTGTACGGTTTTGTTTACGTTAAATTATTTTATTGAAGTGGGTAAAGAAAAATACTTTTATGGCAAGAGAAGAAGTAAACATGTTCTGAAAATATATTTATTAGATTAATTTATTCATCGAAAAAATTCCCAGTTATAATGGGACGTTGGCGACATTCCACCCAAGAGCAAAGAAACCTGATTCAACAGTTAAGGGATAGCAGAGAAACCCACAAGGAAATTTCCGAATAATGCATTGCTCTCAAAATATCATTACCAATGCACTCAAGCCGAAAAACCTTCAGGAAAAACGAAGTAAAAAACGAATAACGGCAAAATAACTGATAGACATATTATTCAAATCTGTAAAGCTGACCCTTTTAAATCTTCAAAAGGCATTTTAAAAAAAATTGAAGTAGATATTTAGCACTAAAATAATTCGAAGAGGACTAAACGAAGCTAATTTAATCGGAAGAACAGCGAGGAGGCTACCGTTGTTAAGACCAAGATATGTTAAACAAAGAATAATATTTACTAAGGAACATGCAGAATGGGCCTGAATAGAGAGTATCAAAACCTGGAGAAATATTCTCTGGACTGACGAAACAAAAATAAAAGGTTCTCATAGTAAGACTTTCATTAGACGTCCACCCAATAATGAATTACTCCCACTCCATATACAGAAAGCAGTCAAACCTGATGGAGATAGTGATTTGGGCAGTTTCTCGTGAACTGTTCAGGGTCTGTATATCATATAGGGTGAACGATGAAAGCAGATACTAATGACCATATTGTTGGAAATACTATGCTTCAATATGCTGAACACAACATGCCTCTTATTTGGACATTGCAACAAGACAATAATCCAAAACACACATCAAAGATAGCAAAAGGCTAGTCTTAAGATTATGCGTTAGCCAGCTCAATCGCTGGCAGTTCCAGACAAAAGGAATGAACATTTTTATAGAACATCAAAAAGGAAGTAATTAACAGTCGAAGCAAGGATAGCAAAGCTCCTGATATGGACTGTTTACCATTAGAATGATACAAATCTACAAAAGTTAAGCTTCGGGATCTTCTCACATCCAAAATATGCATATTACTGTCAGCAAAGTATACAATCGATTCTGGAAAAAAAACATACATTACGAGTACAAACAAATTTGTGCAAAGCCAAAAAGACGTCACTGACAACCAGATAGCGATACCAGTCAACAATACAGATCGATACCGTACGGGTGTAAAAGTCAAGTATGTGTGTATATAAACGGATGTAAAAAGAAGAAGTTCTCTCTTCTGTGCTAGCTCTTGGCTGGCTATCAAAAGATATTCATTTCACTTTATTTAGTTTTGGAGTTAAGGAAGTACGTACCAACATTTCTGTTCAGAACTTCGTTATTCTAAAACACAAAAAAAAAATACCCCGAAACCGGCGAAGAATAGAAAGGATGAGAAAAAAACTATACAACGTGTTACCCTTTTTAAGGATTCAAAGAAACGACCATATGGCATAAGCGATGCCGAATTCCTAGAATTTTCTTTTTGCTTTCTTTTCCCATTTACACATGAGTGAAATTGCTTTCTTTGATACACTTTTCATTATTTTTTTTTCCTTTTATTCTGCAACACAACTTTTAGCATGATGAGGAAGTCAAAGTGGAAGTGGCAACTGAAATGATGATGTCTGCCAACCATAACTGGGAAAGTTTTGTACAAGAAATAAAAAAAAATGAATTCTTAGCTTTTACTTGAAAATATATTTTTATGGCATTGCGGCTCGCTGAAACGGACAAAGTAGGTGCTGGAAAGGGCACTGCTATACGTACTGTGAAGTGTAGCACAATGAGCGGTGAACTTTTTGGCAAATCGAAAGTAATTAACTCAATTGAATGCAGTGCACTCGCCGGGTTATTACAACATTAAAACTTGTTAAATAATGATAATATTCTCAAAATAAATGGCTTGGTTTTCGAAATTCACAAGTCCATTAAGAATATTCCGAAAGAAAACATGTTTTCGACATGACGTTTGATGATCAACATACTTTGTGCGGTAATGGTATTTGCATAGGCTAGGTTGGAGTTTGTTTTATCATCTACATGTACACATGACGAAATATTCATCAAAATTCATATTATGTGGTGAAAAAAGGATTTATTTCTCTGTCTTCGTCTTCGTGATTCGATGTCAAATATTCGTTTTTCATATAAGACTTGAATTTTGGACGCCTTGAACTGGAGAATCGGATATCAAATTTTCGTATATTACATACATAATTATACCATATACTTTGCATGCAATTTAATTTTCAAAGATTGACACTTTATTTTTTTTAAACTTTAGTGTTTAGTTCATTCGAGTTGTTCTTTACTTGGAAGACCAACAATTCAGGTAAAATATTTTTCTATAGATATTTTTTTTAAGTCCAACAATGATTATGTATAGATAAATAAAACAAAGTGTGTGTGAGATATCATCGAAATTTTGTATCCGCTTGAAAGG